>OY294059.1:39980797-41230797 GCA_958510865.1 Myrrha octodecimguttata
AGTAACCCATCTTTGAACCGACTCCAGAAGAACCTCATCAGCTCGAGACGAGGGCCACCAAGCAGGTCCCGCGTACTCCAAGATCGGACGCACATAGTACCTCTAAAGCAAACTGAATATCCTCGTGTCGCAGCCTTGGAAAGACTTATGTATGCGAAAAGCCATTTGCTCTGCTCTGTTGGTTATACTAGATATGTGTTTGGACTAAGATGGGTCCCCCTGTGACAGTTATACCAAGATCAAATTGATGGGAAACGAATGACAGAGTTATACCATCTATCTTATAATCTAGGAGGGGATTGCTTCTTCCAATATGGAGAACGGAGCATTTATCGATGTTCAAGGGTAGCAGCCAAGTAGAACACCACTCATTTAAGGCATTCAAATCATCCAAACAGGTGGTATAGTTGGAAAGAGGATTATTATATAGCTTGGTGTCATCAGCAAAAAGCAAGTCTGAAGTGTAGAGCAAAAAAAGTAAGACCCTTGAGGCACGCCCGAGGTCACTAACTCATCTGTAGAAGAGAGAGCATCCCCCACTCTGACGCGAAAAATTCTACCGGATAGAAAAGCCGAAATCCAATCCATAAACTTTTCCCTGACACCCAGTTATACTTCAATGAGAAAACATGATTTCCAAATATCAGTTTGTTGCGATGGGTATACACAAATAATCAGATTTTTCAAAAAGCTCTTCAAGAATGTATGGAGAGATAATCGGAGAGCAATTGCAGAAAATGGAATTTCCACGAAACTGTGAAATGACATTTTTTGCACACAAAAGCTCAAATTTAGTTTTACTGAAACAGCAATTTCTGCCCCCGACTCCTGACCGAAATATTACGTTTGAAAGATGTCAATAAAGTCATAGATGCAGTGAAAATTAATATACTCCATCCACTCTTATAGAGTCGGTAGGCCTTGGAATAGGTTTATCACGATTTTGTAACTAGAACTGAGCTAGGTTGGCACTAGTGATCAGATTCGCTGGGACGTCGTCAATTCCTGTATATTCTTATGAAGAACTCTATGGTTCGGTTTAGGTACCTACTAGTACATCTTCTCTACGATTACTAGGATGTTTGTGTAGAACGGACAACCATAGCGAATAATCACTTTATTTTACAATTATCCAGGTATTTCAATATGGTCTCCTTCAAAGTACTCCCCCTGAGACAAGATGCACTTCTGCTAGCGCCGTTTCGACTGCTGATGCGATCGCTGAAAGTCTTCAGTTGTGAGGCTGTTCATTTGTCGTGTCGTTTCAGCCTTGAAGGCTTCCACATTCCCCAAGTGTTGCCCCCGGAGTACCATTTTGCATTTCGAGAACAGGAAGAAGTCGGTGATGACCCGATTGAGAAAGTCCCCTGTTTCCTCTGCTTCCAACCAATCCTCCTTGCTTTCTGTTCTGGAGTCCAGAGCTTCGGAACGATTTTCGCGCACAATTTTTTCATCTCAAGTTTTTCTCTCAGAACTTCGTGGACGATTGTTTTGGGGATTGACAGATCCTCAGCTATCATTCTAACTGTCAATCGACGGGCACAACCACGAATTCGTTCAACATTTTCCTCAGAACTCGATGTGGCGGGGCGTCCTGAGCGTTGGTCATCTTCTCGGCCTTCCCGAAACCTTTTCAACCACTTGTTGACGGTTGGTTCCTTCAGAGAATTGTCTCCGTAAACTTGTTGCAGACACCCAAAAATCTCACGGCCATTCTTACCTAGTAGTTTTGCAAGCAACTTGATGTTGATGCGCTGTTCCTCAATCAGAGAGAGCTCCATGCCGATGGCAGGTAAAAAAGGGGTTACTTTCAACCATCATACGTAAAACCTATTTACTCGCAGAGCGCCACGGCTCAAAGTGAGCATTGAGGGGATTGCATATGCATAGAGGGGGGGACCACCAGGCCGCCCCTCCACAACGCCTGGACAGGACGCTTTGAATTTTTTATACGTATTTTCCGGACAAACCTCGTAAGTTAATGGAGTATCCAATTAACTATAAATGGAAGCTCAGAAAAAAGTTGAAATTGCGTTGTAACCTAATCTTGCAGGTTCGCAATATTTCAAATAGTCCCTTCGGATACAGCTGATATATTCTTACACAGACTTCCGTACTATACGAGCACTGTAACCTTAGAAAGCACGTGCGAGAAAAATAATGGTCAAAAAAATACAGATTCTGTGGAGAAGAAACTACTAGAAACATAGTGGCACAACTATTTGCAGTCAACGCAAAAAGTATTTGGGTCAACAAACCAAGATAGATCGAGGCATATCCTTATGAAAGATACTGAACTCGATACAAAGGTGGAAGTTGGAATGCTCCATGGCCATTTAAAAAGACCACCAAGATCGCGTGATTCAATGCCATTGTACTTTTTATTTTTGCCCAAAGAAATAATGATTGCCACCAGCAAATCATTCTGAAGTTCAAGCAAGAAGATATCAGATACACTGGAATGTTTCCAGAAGAATGAACGTTTAACATTTGCGTTGGGGTCACCATGGAAAAAAGAGTAATTACTTATATCGATTGAAAATCGAATGGCAATCAACCGCAATTGTACAGTAGTTTTTATTAGAATGAAACTTCGATATCAAATGCGTATTATTTCAGTTTCAAAAGATATTCAGAAAGTGGATATTTCTCTGATGTCAGTAGATAAGTGAACAAACCAATCATCAAATATAAAGAAACACATATATTCTGTATTTATAACCCACATTAAAAATACATGATACATCCCACTTACTTATCGAAACCAATGAGCTTATAGATTAAAAGATTATTCACGCTAACTACTAGCAATTGCCTCCAAATCGTACAAAATTAATCATTTTTCTTTTTTATGTATTATTACAATCATTTCAAACTTACATCACTCAATCAAAGATCTAGTTTTGACCAATACTCAATTTTTATGGTGAAATGGAAAACAACAATGTTTGCATACCTTGACATTGATAGCCTTGCTTGCCCAATCCCCTGAAAATAAAACACATCTATCGTCAAGTACAGAGAGAATTAAAGTGTCAAGTTTTAGATGACCAGTGATCACCACCACCACCACCCGTAAGCATGTGTATGTTACAATCCTTCGTTTTTTTATTCAACCTGGTGAATTATTTCGTGCTTTTTAACTGATTACTGGGACTTTATAAGCAGAATAAGAAATAGCAAGTGCGGAATCTCGGGAGACGATATTTTTACTTCAATGTGTTTTCAACTAGGAAGACTTACACATCGATAAATTCCACATATTTCATCGAATATATAGGATAGCTATATAGATATCAATTTCAATGTAACAAGCGTATGCTTCAATTCCCAGATAGAAACAATAACCATTCCTGATCAAAATTTGATAGAGATTTGTTCCTAAGAAATTTTCATCTTTCATTGGTTTTTGTGTTGAACTCTTGTGTAATTGTTATGTTCTATACCCAACTTACGAGAAATCTCGCGAGTTTGTGGCTCTTGAAAATCTCCTTCATCGTTTTTGACTGAGGTATTTGAAACGACACTGGGTTCAATTTTTCATGTTCAACTTTCACCTTGACGTGTGACATTTCCAGTGCTAAGCACTTCATCATTGAGTATGTCAGCATTAGGGACATAGAGACATTGACTGCGCATTGTATTCACTAAAATGGTCACCTCTAGAAAAAGACAAACCTATCCCACCGATCATAAACCTTATGTCTGTGAACTTTATACTAAACTGTGTAGATAGAGGACAGAGATAAAAATTAGTAATGCTCATCTTCTTTTATCAACTTGAGGTGGTGATACCCTCGTCTCTGTCTCCGATACCGCTTCTCGTCCATAGATTTAGAGGAAAGGCGCTGTCTTTGTCTCTATATCTATGGTTTGGACCACAGACATATGTCTATGGTCGATTGGTCGGCATCTAAAACGTCATTCCGGAAGTTCATTGATAAGAAGAAATATCTTAATTATCATTCCAAAGTAATCGCAGATTTTGTTTTGCAGAAAAAAGATATATCATTCTTACCAAATGAAATCACGACAATGAGAGCAAAATGTGGGCTGCCTCAAGAAGGTAGCCATGAATTTGTGACCGTTAACCTGGTGCACTCTTCTCCGCATGGCACCCCTTCTCCTGTTGAATCCTTGTCGCTCCTTGAATTCTCTTGGTTTGGCTCCATATTCTGAGAAAAAAATATTTTTTAGATAAGAAAAAGTTTGTCTGATGAAAGAATCCTGACGGATTCGTTTTATTAGGGTATAAGACGTAATGGGCATTAGATATCATATTAGAGCTTTTTCCTCTGGGGTCATATACAATAAGAGAACATTTTGTTGCACATTAAAAAAAAAAAATTGGGTGAATGAAAGGTGTTCCATTGGGGAGGAATGTATTAAACCTATGATTTTGCGCGCATGTTCTGGGGAACTGCGTGCTATCATTTTGCCAAATGTCTGCAATTTTCGATTTTTTTTCCGCGCATGGCCCTACCCTTAAACGACTAGGTTGGACTCACTGATGACCATTCCGATGACAAATCGATTCTGTCTGCTCACTGGGTGGATGCGAAATGATTGTAACCATCCGTATGAAATGGCCCCCAACGAACGAAAGTTTACATCTGCTTTTTTCTGAGTTTGTATGCGGACCGAGATATTAGGTCGTCAACGAGGGAAAAATCATGTAAACTTGATTTATCCATAGAGCAATACCTCAAAGAATTAAGTCAACATGATAATACAGGTACTCACCATTCGATGCTTTTAGTTCAATTTTTAAATGCAGTCTTCCTTTAGGTTCCAAGTTTACCTGGAATCAATGAGTAAATTTAGCGAGAGATATAAAAAAGTGAGAATTCAATGAAAAATAAAAGATTAGTTTCATGCAGCATCGTTCTTTGATGAAACTCGATTCATTTAGTTTCATTCAAATATTAAAATATACTGGGGAAACTGTAAAGAAATGGTGTCAAGTAGGGTTTTCGGAAACTTACACGATCACTTACCTGGGTTAGTTGAAACTGACATATTGACAGATAGAGCATTCAATAACTGTCATTTGATTAACCCGGGCAAGTGATCGGGTATGTTTCCGAAAACCCCTCAAGTCAAAGTGATTCGGCGGAACTATGTGAAATCTTACATATTTTTATCAAAATCTCTATGGTTTGGTTTATTTACGCATGTAATTGTAATTACCATAGCCTCTACGTAGAACGGACGACGTTGCGTAGATATCTGACTAGAACTCTGAATTCCTCATTCAAAGGACTAGAAAATAACCATAACCTTACATTTTTTAATTATAAAATGGAATGTGTCAAACTTCCATGGCCTACCGACTGACTTTATAAAAGTGAATGAAGCGTAGAAACTCGATTTATTGTTAATAGAATTGCATGATGTGATAACTCAGATAATAAAACATGATTTTTTTAAATCATCATTATTCTTGTCTGAAATAAAATAAATTAGTTCGTTCATCCAGACCCTCTACAATGGGATTGTAAAAATATACCGGCGCATTCGCCATTCCGCGACATCTAGTAGCACTGTTTGCGTACAGCTCAGCAATATCCTAACTGAAATCGCTCAAAGCACGTTTATCTTGAATGTAACTACCATAAACAATGTTTGAATATATGCAATTCACTTCTATAAACTCAGTAGGTAGGCCTTGGAATAGGTTTAGTTTTTGTAAGTAGAACTGAGCCAGATTGGCACTCTTGAAAAATTGTCGATGTCAGAATAATTCGGCGAAACGTTGTCAATTTCTATATTTTTATCGAGGACTCTGTCGTTTGGTTCAATAGACGACTTAGGTACAAGTTGCCAACCCATAAATTTCGACCGAATTTACTATCACTGGGGAAGGGGAATTTCAGAACAAATTCGACATGATAAGGTTCGCGTTATTTATAAATATCCGTAAACGGTGACTCGGCTCCTCAAAGAAGATTATTCCTTCCAAATATAGGTTTTTGTTGAGATCATCTCCGATTGGCTGAAATTCAACTTGGGATTCCTGATTTCATAACAAGTGGCCTCGCATTGTTATTTGACGAGTATACTATAACCAATAAAATGGAAAATTAAGATGTTTATTCTTCATGAAGAAGCCCAAGTTCTAGAAAACATCAATAGAGGACGACTTACTGTCGAAGAAATATGGAATTGCTAAATCAACCGTTTGGTCCAGACAAAAAAAACAAATTCTCGAGAGAGTAGGAAATTCATTCAGAACGTCCAAAAATGCGCTCTAAAAAGGCGGAAATGCCAGAAATGGAAACTCAGCTTTATACATCATGAAAATACCGAACGAGGATGAAAATATGCCGGTTTCTGGAGAAATGATGAAACAGATAGCGTTGACTTTTTGTGCTGAATTTCTCTGAATTAAAGCAAGTAACGGATGGCTCCAGCGCTTCAGAGAACTTTATGGTGTAAGATTCTTGGAAATAACAGCGAGAAGAGTTTAAGTGAGCCTGATCTCATTGCCCCATTTGAAGAAGAGTTGAAGAGTCATTCAAGACCATGAATTCAACGAACATCAAATCTATAACGCTGATGAAACAGGATAACCTATACTGGCAATTGCTACAACCAGTTCAAGCTTTGAACAAAGCCAATAAATGGGCAAAACTAAACTGGATTTGACTGGGATGTTCTCTGAAAATAAGACATGAAAAGTGGTTTCATCGAAATTAACTGCGAAGAAGAATCAGTCTAAAATAACATAATGCCCATTTTAATATATGTAAGCTTCTCTCATTCGATAAACTTTTTGTTACTTCATCATGTACTCGAGCATGTATCATTATGAATGAAATTCATGTACTCAGTCAGAAACACAACCTAGTAAACATGTTAAAAAATTATTTTTCTTGACCTTCAGAAATATGAACAAGGCAGATAATGTTGTGTTCATATTAACGCGATTGTACTATATTCCATTTAATTTCTCAAGGTGATTGTCTCCTACAATGTTATTTTGTTCGTAATTTCAGCATGTTTTAGTCGAGATTTTAGTTAAGCTATAGAATTGAATACCAATGCGAAATTATTCTGTCTACCGAGTAGGTTGACATTTCGTTTTTCATTTTATTAAACACGTAATAAACGTGGAATTCTACGAAAAGAATTTCATGCACCTTGTTAAATACAAATACTCATCAACCATAGGTCCTTCAAGCCTTTCAACTGGTCCATTCGATCCAGGAATAGAAAATTGGGGTTTATAGAAAAAGTCTATATTAAATCCACATGGAATAGTAACTTGAAATATACTATTTTCTTGCGCAATACTCAGGAATCCGTCAGTTGGGAGACATTAGAGGAATGGTTCGAACAATTGAAACCTCTGGTGTAAACAAAGAAAATGTGACGTTTTTCTAACCATTTTCTTGATTTTTCGAATAGTAGTCTGGATATCTTAGAAGAAGCTCGAATGTAAAAATACGAACGATTATCTATATTCCCTTCAATGCTTCAATTCCCTCTAGAACTGGAATGGGTATTCCTATCTATGAGACTTACACAAAAGGAGATATTCCAATTGATTCTCTCAACACGATTACAAAAGGGATAGGTATATTATAAACAAAGAATCAATACTAATGGACTTATACAGTATTCAAGAAGAGTAGATAAATAGCTCGATAAATAATAATTAAAATGACATGTAAAAAACTACATCATAATTCGAAAACAATTCAGGGAAAACCGATTCCGTCAATAGGTCGAAGAATAAAAAACCCCAAAAAACGTAGCCAACATCTGGTTCAACCCAGATTTAAATTGGGGATTCATTCAAAACGTAAATGCAGTCGCTACAATTCTATTGGAAAAGGAAAATCTATTCCTCCGTTCCGTAAATAGAATCCATAAAGTAGGTTATGCATCACAGAATTTCGAATCGAATTCCACCGGAAAAAATCGATTGCTTTTCATCTCGATATTTCAGCAATTCTAATTCTGTTCGATTTGTTTGAGCGAAGTTTCAACGCATCCCAAAGAAAACGAGCAAGAACCTGGGAATTAAAAGGCTAGATCCTGGAGAGGAATGTCATAAAGATCTTTAGATTTTTCGATATAAAGAAAACACCTTTCCGAGGGAGTTTTTATTTCGAAACATTTTTCGAATAGAATAAATAAGGATCATGCCAAAACATGCAAGTGCAAAGTAGGGAATCCAACTCGAACATCGTCGTAAACGATCGATATTTTCTTTGAGTTTAGGATAGATTTTTTGGGTAGAAGACTTACCCACAAATCATTCTCTTCTTTTTCTGTTGTTAAATCCTCGAAATGAATATTGCAATTAGCAACAAAAACGTCTGGAGAGATAACAGCATCGTGAAAGACGGTAAAAGTTATTGTTCTCGCGTTTTCGACAGTGTGTTCGAAAAGTTCGTTCCAGACAGGGTCCAGAGTTTTCGCTTTGGCTGTGGTCTGGGCTACATGAGTATCATCGTCTACGTCTATAGTCACATAAGGATCCATCAGCTGCGTATCGTCGTTTTTCCCAAACGCCATGTTGTGGCGTTTGGAGCAGTCCGTCGGTCTCAAACCTTGTGCCTCGCATATTTTCACGCGAATTGTCCCGGTGAACATTGAAACTGGTCAAGACAACACGCACTTTCGAACACTGATTTCACGCATTTACTTGAACGGAAACTCCGCACCTACATAAAAAATCCGATTTTCAAGGAGCGACACAAAATTAACAGTAGAACACTTGATGTTTTTGGGCGATTGACAGATCAGACAGGTAGGGTACGATTGTAGCCGAATTGGAACGATGTACGTTCGCGGATGCGCCAGATGCTGCAAGGAAAACTTGATATGTGTATTTCTGGTTGCGAATCTTCGGCGTTCATGACATTGTTGGCCTACATTTTTCAAATAAGTATATTCCTTTGAATAGAAATACATGTCGTCAAAATTATAAAATGAATCAATCATTTCGCAAAAATCCTGAATTCCTCGATATGCTTCTGTTGGGACTGGAAAAGTTGAATGTTATTTCATAAATTAATTGAAATCCTAGTTACTTTCCAGGGTTTGAACCTAAGACCAATCGATGTATTTGGTATTGACTTTATATGAATGCTTCTCACTTCCCATAAATATGGGAGATATGTGGATGATAGTGGAATTTATCACAGACCCGTGAATTTATATTTCAAACGGGATTGAAATGTTGTTTATCGACGATTTATTCTTATTCTTCCACAACAGCGTTGTCGTCTCGCCCAGAATCAGTGTATTTTTCTAAGCTGAGACTTTAATAGTCGTTCTGCAAGCTTCAGTGATTGTTTTTTGAACATTTTTATTTGGGGATGGACTCAATTATTTTGCGAGGATGCGCAATGTTATTTATTTCTCCATATTTCACTACGGCATCTGGCCTCCAAAAGTCAACCCATTATATTCGAGGTACTGTATGCTCTCAAGCCAACTAGAAACGCAAAATCGTGAATTTTTCTTGGAAATTAACTTTTTTTTATACCCATAAAAATTATAACCATAATGTTACATCTATGCATATAACTAATATTATGCGAAAAAGATGAATATTTCTCTGTATCCTATGGTCCTGATAAAGGTGAACCCTGCTTAATTTACTTCCTTTACTAGATCAGGAGCGGAGCCATAAATATAAGTAAATTTTTGAATTTTCAACGGATTTTATAATATTCAACGTTGAATATCTGCAAAGCAGTGCGTTTAAGGAGAAATTATCAAGAATAATCAAATATTTTGAAATGATTGAAGATTCTTATGATGGCATAAGATAAACTTTATCTGCATTCTCATGCTTATTTCGTATAGTTTCATGAAACGGCGAGTCTATAACTCGGAAACTGTTTGAAGTAGGATGAAAGTGATTACTGAGGAATTTGTGTCATAGTTATAGAAAACTGCAGACCAAAATTCATCTCATTCGGAGTTACCATATCAAAGCTACAAAAGAAAAACTGATTTTTTTTGGGAATTTAAACCGCCTGTTTCTTTTTGCTGGATCCGAATCTGGAAAAATGATAAATGAAATAAGTGTTTCATTTGATGAGAGGAATCTGTGGTTAAAATTAATGTACAACTTAAAGAATCAGAGACCCCATAAGGGGAATTCGAAAGTAACGTTCATTTTCTTTTCATCATTCGAGTTAAAGCAAGAGAAAAACATGATTTACCTTCATCGATGGGAAAAAATCTGTAACATAAATGTCCAAAATTCCACTCCGTTATCTTCAAAACTCAAGATGTTTTGGGGGGTGACCCTGATTCCTCTGACATCTGGTGTAGTATAATATATCTAGTATGTCTATGTCTATTGTCGATGGCTTGTGACTGTTGCAAGTGAGTTTTTAATTTCGTTGTGTCTTTAAAATGTGGCGATTGGACTAGAAAGTCCATTCTATCTGAACTCAAGAATAATTGCATTATTATTGACCCTGAAACATACTACCGACAAGGTTTTGTTTATGTCTGCTTGTTAAAATATTTATGAAATGCCATACAATAACAAAATATGTTAACTTTTGTCATTAGAACTCAACCATCCTTCAAAAGCATAAGATGCGGGTGAAATATTGTGTATTGGTGACTTTTTTCAGTTTTATTTGTTTGGTTTCTGAAACAACAGCTTCTTCGTGTGAGTACAGATCTCATCTGGATAGGGTACTACGAGAATGACTACTATATTTTTTTGCTTGATTAACAGATTAACAATAATTATAAAATATTTTCAAAGAATTTCGAGCGGAAAATTAATAAACAAAATTGGCAATGAAAGTAGAGTAACTATCCTGTATATTCGATTAATTTGTACACAGTTACACAGTATTTTGGTCTGACTGGATGACCACTCTGTAATGAATTCCAATTCGATTTTCGAAAGGTGTATGTCAGTTTCTTGAAATTATTGAAGTATAATAAAGGCGTAGATGTACACCGAATCAAACATTCTATTCATACGGAAATTGATTCAGTTCAACGTAAAATACTATTTGACTATATAAATTCTCACTGCAAAAAACTATACTTAAATAATATTGTTCACTCCCCAATCCCGCAATGAAAATTCCAGAAAAGTACTTATGTCCGCGGCTGACATGTTTAAATGCATGAGGGAAAAATTTTTCGAAATGTTTTTTTCCAAATTATTTCAAAGACACGATGATTATAGATTTTTCATGAAATTGTGTACAGCAGTTGCCAAGTAGAGATCAATCTCGATTTTTCTAACAAGTTTCACGGATTTCGGTTAAGTACTTCAAGAGAAAAGGTTTATTATTTGACTTTATCGAATAATAAACCAAAACACGAAATTTGACGAAGTTTTTGTCATAATATCTCCAAGAATTAAAATCAGATCAAAGTAAAATTTCGTACAATGTTGAAGATCTGTGAAAACTTTCAATGCAATCTGATGAAAAAGTGTTCGAAAAAAAATGGGAAAATTTTCGATTTTTTTAAATTTACTAACCATAATAGCGCGTCGGTATTCTACAACTGATTACCAAGTTTCTATTCGATCGCATAAGTATTTCCTGATATATTGGAAAAATAACCTCAAGAATTCGAATGGGTATATTTCCAAGTTCACTACTGAAATTTCGATTAATATTTCTTTACAATTATTATTCAACCATGTAAATTCTTCTAATTTTTTTTCGATTCTATGTAGTAATTATTTAAAAACATATTTTCCGAACCGACTCTAATATTAAGGATGAAGAAATATTATTTGCAGCTCTTTTTGGGATGCAGAATTAGGAAAAAAGATTTCAGGTCCCACCGAGATTTGAACTCGGATCGCTGGATTCAGAGTCCAGAGTGCTAACCATTACACCATGGGACCTTGGTTGATTCAGCAGTTAGGATTTACGTATATGAAATGAAGAAGTTATACTCGCTTCAGAAGAATTTATATTGAAATATAAGCAAATAATTTGAATTATAATTTCATGAATACAAACACTGTCAAAATATTTCCGGAAATATAATTGAAATGAGTTATCCTCCCTCACAATAATTCCATTTGGATCTCACGTTATGAAAGCAGTTCACCTTACTATTGATCAAAATGATATTCATTAAAAAGTGTTAACACTTTCTATTATTACAAATAAGGAAAGGCTGCACTTAGAGGAATTATTCGAATTGTGAGTGACTGAATTCAACAATGATATACATCGAAAAAGTTGATTCCTTCTTAATTGAATCATTTTTACTTCCTATATTTGAGCGCTGGTTTTCCATATTTTTGCGCGCATGTCTTGGGACCTCGTGCTCTGTCGTTTTGTCCGAGTGTCTGTTATTTTATAATTTTTCCCCTAAAATGGTCACAAACGACTAGGTTGGACTTACTGATGACGAATCATATGACAAAATCGATTTTACCATTACGGGCGAATGGAGAATCCTATCGATTTGAAACTTTCAGGGTAGGTTGCATTTCAAAATATGCTCGTTTAATTCGTTGATGGGTTAAATCGGCCTAACAGTGTCGGAATTACAGTCACTCAAAATTTCGAGTTTATTTCCCTGATATTTCCGGAACTGCTGAATCGATTGGATTAAACGTTCATCGAAACATAACGACGCGGAACTTTTGCAGAATTTTGTTAAGATCATACTGCCAGTGAATTGAAAAAATTTTTTTTTCGAAACTTCATTATATTCGAAAAACTTTTTTGTCATACCTTGAGATTTGTATTCACAGCAGTGATTTCGTACAATAATAATTTTTGGAGATATTGGGAAAAAATATGTCAAATTTTGTGTTTTCTTATCGGTATCGTTGTTTTTTCCGGATTATCTCGAACAATACTGATTCAATGATGATAAAACTTGGTTGCCCGTTTGAAAAGGCGATGAACACAACTTAACACAAATTTTTGTTATGATCGTGTCATTAAAACATTTCGAAAAAAAAATAAATTTTTTTTCTCGAATATTCCGATCATATTATCCTAACGAAACTCTGTATGAACCTTAAAGCTGTCATTTTTAATCAAGTACTGGATTCCAATTCTATCTTATATGTACTTTTAAAAAAATTGGGAAAATAAATTTTGAATGGGTATATCTGCGGTATCATTAGGTGGAATTCACCCATTCACGCAATAACTTCCGACTGAGAAACTCTATATTTGTACAATAGGTCTGGAACTTGATTACGAAGGCCGAATTCATTGATTGGTCGATAAACCAATAGATATACCCAATTTTATTTTCGCAATATTTCCAAAAGTACAGATTGGATCGAATTTAAATTAAGTGTTTGATTGAAAGATGAGAGCTTGCAGGTTCATGCAAAATTTCAACAGGAAGTAAAGGTGTGTTTGGCAGGGTCGAAACGTGAAAATGTGGCCGCTGCTGACTTCACGTCAGTGCTTTCCTAGATTTTGTTGAAAAAAATCGCTCATTGTTTTCACATAGGTTTCCGTTCTTAATTGTACTTAAATATTACGTCATCGACATGTCCAATGAGCTCTATCTCGTTAATTTCATGTTTTCTTACTTTAAGGTTCTCAAGAATTTGCACAATTGCCAAAAATTTTTCACATTAACGATACTGAAGAATGCTCCGATGATCAATTATATTGTAAAGTTCATGTGAGACTTAAACCAAAAAATCTTAATGAACCACCGGAGTTATGGAAATTGATACAGAAACAGGTATTTAACATTTAATTTTGAAGGAAGGTGGATGGTATACTAGACGATCACGAAAAACTGATCATAATTGTGTGCTGAAAATTTACATTTGGGAAGTTTCGACAATGAGAATATTTTCAGCAACTTCCGGTTATACCAGAACGAGCCTACTACTGCTCTATTTCGAATGGCACACCCAGAATATTCTTGAACAAAGGACGTAGTTTTCGGTATGACCGAAAGTTGAGAGGGGGTCTGAAAATATTTTAGTCACAAAATTCATTCTCGAGAACTTCTAAATGCAAATTTCCAGCCCAAAATTATTAACATAAAATGGATAATAACTTGACTGCGTCCGCAATTTTCAATTCAAAATACCTTGACAATCATCTTATGAGTTTCACCTCATTATCAAAACCTGACATGTGCATGTGAACAAGATATTTTGAATTAAAAATTGTTAACTTATTCAAGTGTATTATTTATTTTTATGTTAATAACGATGTTTCGCCAGGTGGGAATTAAGCCAACAATCAAATAAATAAAATTATGATTCGTTCTCCTTGAACGTTTAATGAATATAGGCATTGTATAAAATTTATACAATGATATAGGCTATCCACCGTGGGACACCATATACAATTAATATTCCAAGATTTTTTTCCAGAATGAATACAAAAGGGACTCCATCTATAGAGCATTTTGTACTAGTTACGAAACTTTCGGAGAAAAATTAGAGCAAGAGCTATTCGAATACAATTTGACAGGAGATGTCGTCAACTCGTATTGTTACCAAAAACAAAATGTCACTGATGCTTTTGGATCACTCGAAACTTTCATTGGGTAGGTGATTCTATGTTTTAATTATTGTTTCGACGTAGCGTTGATCCTCAAATAATTTTCGATCATTGGGGGTTTTTCCTTTAGATGAAAATGCAGTAATTTTCATGAAAAACCTTCAGAACATCACATTTCAAACATATAGTTTCAATATTATATTTTAAAAAAAATGTTTGATCACCTAAAACTGAAAAATAATAATGGGGATTTGCATTTAAGGGGATTTGTCTTGAGTGCACGATATGGCAACGTCGAATTCAGCTTTCTCGGAAAGAAAAAAACGTCAAATGTGTTACTTTGCTTAGGAAAACAGAGATAGCTATACTTCGATCTGGTTAGAGTAGAAGTCAACGACCAAGGAATAGAAAAAGAAGAGCACAGATTGTCATACTGTCATATTACTGACAAATCGCAAACGGAAATTGTTTGGATATATTGACAAAGAACATGTGTGTACCACAGAATAGGAATAAATATTTCATTATTCTATAGCAGAAAAAGCTATTCTACTAAACATCGTTGTCACTTCGTGCAGGCTTGGCAAATCCCAAACCCCAATTTTGAAATTTGACTTTGAATACTTTCTGAAGGTAATTTGGCAAAATGATGAATAAAACCCATAATAATTATGTTCAAAGTTGCATTTGCAGTAATAACCCAAATTCAGGAAAACCCCGATTGTGCTGGTTGATTGCGCTGAAGGAAATGTAAATTGAGTTCTCTCGAAACATCTTTTTTGGCCTTTTAACATCTACACGGTGTTCCCAAATTGGAGGTATAAACAAAGACGGGCGAAAACGAATTTATTGACAAAGAATAAAAGACTTATGATTTATATAGGAGGTCAGCAAAAACTTCCCATTCGAGTTAGTAAGAATGAAAACTTGAAGACATTTAAAGTGTTCTCATATCATCTGAATTTTTCAAGATATTCTGCTTAAATTTGATATGCTCAGTGACAAATATAAGATTGCGAAAGTGTCATTTGTGGGAAAATGAAAGAACAGGAAGTCGACCAACTGGTCAATCGAGGCGTACCACAGAAATTCAGGAAGGGCACTGGTTCTTTGGGGCTGTTTTGCTACCACAGAACACACATGTATATCTCTATCTCTATCTATATTTACTTTATGTTTGCTACTTCGCGTCAAATCGCTGATCAATGGAACGGGGAGAAGGCAGACCTCTACGTACTTTATATTGCCGTATTCGAGCCACAGGCCAACAACAAAAATCACTTCATCGTTTGCGGGAATCGCTTCTTTCCGACCTTGAAAAATACAACAGACATAACCACATCTTTCTTCTTCCTCAAAACAGCTGTCAAATTAAATTCTTGACTTTGGAATATCTAAAATCGAAATGTAAAAACGGATTTGTCGGGATTCAGGAATCACAAGATTAAAATCAGACTAAGATTTTTCGATGAAACCATTTGAAAAGCAAATTTCCAATACCAAAGCGAGTGTTTTCTCACATCTTAAACTCCTATAGAGAGAACTCGGTTGGAGTGAATAAAAATTTTGGAAAACCAATTTACCCTAATCAGAGAATCTTTGTAGTGACACTTATAGGTTTCTAGGAAAACCCCCAAAATCTTCTGGGAGTTTGGGTGTGCTCTATTACATTGCAAACCTTTTTCTAATATATGTGAATACAATCGAATTAATGTGTAAGAAATGAATTATTCTATTATTTTTCTTATTGATGCCATCAACTGCGTCGCTGCAGGGAAGTACCCCACATGCGAGAAAAAAAGTAGTATTAATAAGACTGGGGTGATTTCATCAAGCCTATCGGTCGTAAACGTCTTCGAAATACATAACCCTTATCAAAGCCGGTGTGATGAGCGATTCGGCGAATAATGTGGACGGTCTGAATCTCTTTGTCATGCCGTCAAGAAACCGACCGTAGACGGAGCGCTACCGCCGCTAGTTCGAACCATTAAACTCCCTCTGAACTTGCCGCTAATTGAGGTCTTCAGTGTTCGAATAACAAACATCTGGACGAGATCGGGAATCGTAGGACGACCGACAAGTGTAAATTTATCACCTGTTAATTTATTGGTAGCAACTTGTCGCCGCATATTGTACAACAGGTGCATGCACTATAGCACCGTTCTAAAATATGAATGGACTTTGAAGTGAAAAAACATCATTTCGAGAATAAAAACGCTGCAAATGTTACACAAGGGTTTATTATTTTCTCAGTATAATAACCCAATACCATTGATATCTCAAATAAATCGTATATATTATTTAAAACTTATTTTGTATTTCACCAAACAAAAATCAATTCCATGAAGAAATTCATGTGAAATATTTAAATTCAATAGTAACTACAAAATTATCCACGTCGAAACCAAAAGTACCCACATAACTCCTAGAGTCGTTAGAAATCAATAGGTACAGCACCCGCAAAATCCTATTGAATGAACAAACAGATGTGAATAGCTCTCCACTATTGAATATTTTTCTGTAACCTAAAATCTCTGTGGCAACCCCAATTTCTACCTACTCTCACTTTCACGCTTTTGTATAATTATTTAGGCACGTTCCGGACCATATTTAAACCTTGTTGTACTACATACCATCAGTCAGTAAAATGTAGATAGGACCTGAAGAAGCTATATTAAAGCGAAAGATTTTTAGCAACTTTCTTCGTGTTTTTTTGTGATTCCGTGGTATTACTATGAGATGGAGTTTATATGTCCGACTGATCATCAGAATTATCAGTCCTGTCACCAATATAATCAATTACCGTATCCATGTTGTCTGTCTCATCTAAATATATTCCCGAAATATGGTAGATAAACCTATTCACTAAGGTATCAACATAAAACGGAAATTTTGCTGGAAAGAATTGAAAGAATCACTTTATAATTAAGCCTAGAGGATGTTATTCATAAAAATATTAAATATTTTTTATTCCAAATCACATTTCCTATGAAAAATTGGAGTTGAAAAATAAGAAAATTATCTTGGTTTTGAGTTTTCTTAAAAAACTACTTTACAAAGGTCAAGTCACTATGTTGTGTCTTTCGTTAAAGTTAAATTAAATTTCCGAAAAATATTTTTTACTAATATTTTGCCAATACGATCTTCACGATATTACTTATATATTAAATTGCGTGTCGGTATTACACAAATAGAAATGAAATTCTCAAATCAGAAAGCGTTTAAGCCTTTTGACATATAAGGGAAATCACCTCAAAATTTAAAATGGCCACAAAATTTTTCGCCAATATCTCTGCAAATAAATATGGTTTCAAAATGTTGACTAAGACCTGTATCAAATTATATTGAACTTTAATGAATAGCTTCCGAAAAAAATGTTTAGTAAAAATTCAATTTTTTTCCAATACAATTCTCACGAAATCATGCATTAAATTGAGCGTCGATATTTCACAACTAGTTATGATGTTTCAATTTGATCGCGTTAGTATTGAGAAACTTTCGGGAAAATTACCTTAAACTCTCAAATTAACAACAAATACGTAAAACAAAATTCAAGATTTTCCGCTAATATTAAATGTGTGGATGTGATTCCTACTAGGATTCAAGGTTCTGAAAAATATCAATGAAATGAAAAAAACTCACCCTTCCTGTGCAACTTATCTGAAAAAAAAATTTCCACAGTGCATATATCCGATAAGAGTTCACTTGATTCACAAAATATCCAATACACAAACTGAAGACCCAAAGTTATTTTCAATAACTTTTCTGTAAAAATCAAATATATCGTGAACCTCTCAAGGTTGAATTCTACTGAATAATTCTAAAAGAGAAATTTCGTTCCGTATAGTTGTCAGATAATATCAACTAAGAGGGTGTCAAATACCAACGTCTGTTTAATGTAAAAACGTTCAATTCAAACAAGTAGTTTGCGGACCACCAGATGTTGAAACATGCGGAATATTCTTGTCTACGGTCCCCGGTACCAAGACTCCATTCTGAACAGGTCAATTATCGGCTCCTGCCTCAGGCTCCTACCCTTAGTATTAGATTCTCGACAATTGATGAGATTTCCGGTTTGTTAATTGATTTGTTTGCATATATCCTCCAATTTGTTTTATCATATACATGCTCATTTTCTTTTATATTCACCCCTATTTCAAAGTCTCAGTACGAAAAATATTGGATTTCGATTGAAACCAGTAACGGATATCCACATGTTGACGATAATTGTACTACGCAATCCAAAATTGATGGAAACCTCCGATCGACCGAATATTTTGGAAATATCCATTATTTTAAATAACGCTTCTTAATTCACGTTCCGCATATGAAAGGGTTATTCAGTTACACAAGAGTATTTATTGAGATTTCAATGTTTCAAATGAATTTTTTCATGGAATTATTTTTTGGGTTGTGAAAAACCAATGGTTTATTAACAATATATAAGTTTTATTTAAGATATAATTGAGCTCCATGAAGAAATTTAATGTTTCATCCCGTAATTCGAAATTGTCGAGAACATCGATGGGGCATTTGAACATTGTGTTTATAAAATAATTAACGAATCCGTTCGAAATTTTTCAATATATGTTGAAAATTTGGTAACAATATTTTCATCTACTTTCAGATATATAATTCTGGATGAAAAGTTAACCGATTATTTCACTGAATTCCAATCTTAGAACCGAATGCGATGATTCATTCTCGGGATTATTGGAAATTTGCAGCATTTTTCTTTATAACTCAGAAACTACTGGTCGGATATCATCCGGGTAAAAATTTTTAGGTTGAGTTATGCAACAGTAATCAACGTTGAGAATTTCACAGAAATTCGGTGATAAGTTTCCGAGAAATAATTTTTTTTCCCCTCCAACCCCCAATTTTAAGCTCTTAGGGTACACCGATCCTGCTGAAAAGCTTGGAGGATCAATCCCGAGCGACACATCATTTTTCTACCAAGTTTCACGGATTTCGGTTCATTACTTTCCGAGAAAAGCTCCGGACAACGGACGGCGGACGGACGGATTTTGGTTTATTATTTGATATTTTTTATTCGTTCATTCAAATCTACATACTCCAAAACGTAAACTGTGAAATTTTCAGGGGAGGTTAAAATTTTTTTTTTGTTGGTCGATCACTAAGGTTCATTATTTGATTTTATCAAATAATAAACCAAAAATCATAATTTTGCGCCCCTAGTTGGTTGGCGCCCTTGGCAAATGCCTCCCTCGCCACGCCCTAGATCCGGCTGTGTATATCGGTTCCATGAATAATTTTATTTCCTAATTATTGAATAAAACATTAATTTAATTATTCGAGTGTGCAAGGGAAGATTTACTCAAATGCTTCGTTAGATCCTCATTATCACCAACTGTGTTGGGGTTCACAGTATAATTAAGAATAAGTAAATTGATGTCACCAATAGTTTTATACTTTTATCGAGAAGTATATTCCTGTTAATGTTGTTCTAACTTAATAATAATAATTTTGTAAAAAAACTTTGTTTCAGGTTATTCTCGATGGCCTATTTAGGTTTCATGATATTTTCAACGATAAAAACATACAATAACAAAAATGACGGTGAGTGAAAATATTTTTAAGCAGATGAAATAACAAAAATTTTAAAGCTTTCTTTTCTTTTTCCGGAAATATATTAAATTCATATTGGTTTTTTCAATTTTCTATACATGTTTTTCTCAATAACTCGTGACCTAACAAATTGATTCTCGATTATTGGAAAATATCTATACTTGATATAACATCATTCGATAACGTTTTGCTATATATTTTTTCATCAATTATGTTGAAAATTGAATAGCTGAATGATTTTCATTAGTTTATCTGAATATCTATAGTGTGCTTCATTGCAAGTGACGAAGTTTCAAAAATAATTTAAACAGACAACTAAAGTGTTATATCCTTTTGTGGCATACTTGAAGTTTGCTTTTTCCGCAGCCTTTTTCAGTAACAAAAAACAAAATGACGAAAATATTCTACTTTTTTTGAGAAAAAGAGGTACCTCTATCGACTTGAGGCACACCTGAAATTTACAAATCAAAAATTTCAATATCATTACTCCTATACTTCCAAACTCAAGAAGACTGAATTACAATTTAATGTTTTTAACTCTCTGATTTGTGAATTTTGAATGTGCCTCAATCGAGAGAGATACTTGATCTTTCTATGCTTCGTATGTTGTCATAGTCTTTGGACCAATATTTGGTTATCATAACAGAGCATAAAGAATTACACTACAAAAAAATCAAATCTTGAAGTAATGCATATATCAGGTCCCGTTCTTAAATATTGAATTTCCGCCATTTATAGTGAGACACACTGTATAGATACTTAAGAAAGTATACTAAGAAAAATGAAAGGATTTTACTTTTGTGGAACTCTATACTATCACCATTGTTATCCTTAAGCAATGCTTTTACTGAAAATAATTTTTTTATGCCGATTCTCACATGATTTTCACAGAATAATTTATTGGTAAAATACAGAGTATGTTCAAATATTACATATTCATTAAATATTCAGAAGGATCCTCATGAAAAATTCTATTGAAATGTTTCAGTTAATAAATACCAACAAATGTTCTCACTTATCAATATATGGAAAGAAATGAATGAGCCAAAAAAAAATGATGATTTCAAGAATTTATTGAGCGTCCAAGGCATGAGAACATTAGCCATGGTGTTTATTGTTGTAGTACATTCCAGTTCATTTTCGATGATATTTTTGTTCATTAAGAACCCGGAATATTATGAAGAAGTGAGTATTCCTCATTAAAAATCGCGAATTAACCTTATTAATTAGAATTTGTTCAGGTGTTCCTTACAGGAATTGTTGAAGAATTAAGTTTGGACACATTATTGGTCAGATCATTGATAATTAAACTAGTCGTTGTACGCTTATTGGTCTTATTCAATAGACGACTTCGGCCCAAGTTGCCAACCCACAATTTACTTAGCAAGTTTACTTTCACTGGGGAACGGGAATTTCAGGACAAATTCGACATGATAAGGTTCGCATTATTTATAAATAACCGTAAAACATGCCTCGGCTCTTCAAACCAGATAATTCCTTCCAAATATAGGTTTTTGTTAAGATCGTCCCCGATTGGCTGAAATTTAAGTTGGGATTCCTGATTTCATGCAAACAGTGTCAATTTTCATAGGATACGTTCCGAAAATCAACTCTGTTGTTTCGGTTGCCGATTTTCCGCTCCGTAAATATGAAATATTCGGATGGTTCTTGGAACAAGCGCGTGAAAAATGTTATTTACGGAATCTGGTTGATGAAAATGCGGTCGATTTACTGTCACCAGAACGATTTTCTATGGTAAATATCAATAGCATAGAACAATCTATGTTTACTTTAGGTTTGTTTTGGTTCCGAGTTCAGAACCACAGACTATTGGTCTATGCTAGAACCGTCCCGAACAGATCTGAACTCGGAATCAAAACAAACCTAAAGTAAACATAGATTATTCTATGCTATGGATATTTACCATAGAAAATCGTTCTGGTGACAGTAAATCGACCGCATTTTAATCAACCAGATTCCGTAAATATCCTTTTTCACGCACTTGTTCCAAGAACCATCCGAATAATTCATATTTACGGAGCGGAAAATCGGTAACCGAAACAACAGAGTTGATTTTCGGAACGTATCCTATGAAAATTGACACTGTTTGCATGAAATCAGGAATCCCAACTTAAATTTCAGCCAATCGGGGACGATCTTTACAAAAACCTATATTTGGAAGGAATTATCTGGTTTGAAGAGCCGAGGCATGTTTCACGGTTATTTATAAATAATGCGAACCTTATCATGTCGAATTTGTCCTGAAATTCCCGTTCCCCAGTGAAAGTAAACTTGCTAGGTGAATTGTGGGTTGGCAACTTGGGCCGAAGTCGTCTATTTTGTCAGGCCGACGGCTGTCTGTTCTCACGATATTTCTGTACTACTTCAATAGACGATTTCGGCCCAAGTTGCCAACCCACAATTTTCTTCACAAATTTACTATCTCTGGGGAACGGGAATTTCAGGACAAATTCGACATGATAAGGTTCGCGATATTTATAAATATCCGTGAAAGATGCCTCGGCTCCTCAAACAAGATAATTCCTTCCAAATAAAGAGTTTTGTTAAGATCATCTCTGATTGGCTGAGAATTAAGTTGAGATTCCTGATTTCTTGTTGATAGTGTCCAATTTATATAGAATATGTTCCGCAAATCAACTTGGTTATTAAAGTTGCCGGTTTTTCATTCCGTAAATATGAAATATGCGGTTGAGTCCTGAAAAAAGGTTAATTACGGAATTTGATTGATGAAGAAACGTTCTTTCTGTCACCAGAACGAAAGTCAATGTTCTATGGTAACATATCCATAGCATAGAGCAATCTTTATTTACTTTATGATCCATAGAACATAGAAGAGACAACAATCAACAATGGAAAAATTACTAGGTATGGTCTATGGTTTATAAGGTGAATAAAGATTGTTCTATGCTATGGTTATGTTACCATAGAACATTGATTGTCGTTCTGGTGCATAGACTTAATATGTCTATGTTCTGGTGACAGAAAGATTGCTTTTCCATCAATCAAATTCCGTAATTTACCTTTTTTTCAGGAACCAACCGAATTTTTCATACTTACAGAACAGAAAACCAGCAACCGAAATAACCAAGTTGATTCGCGGAACATTTCCTTTATGAACTTGACGCTATTAGCATGAAATCAGGAATCCCAACTTAAATTTTAGCCTAACAAAAACCTATATTTGAAAGGAATTATCTTGTTTGAGTAGCCGAGGCATCTTTTACGGATATTTATAAATAACGCGAACCTTATCATGTCGAATTTGTCCTGAAATTCCCGTTCCCCAGTGATAGTAAATTTGTGAAAAAAAATTGTTGGTTGGTAACTTGGGCCGAAGTCGTCTATTGAATAAGGTGAAAAAAGGGGCGAACCTAAAATCGATGTAAAAAAATTCGGACAACATTTTGACTTTCCTGAGAGAAAGTTCAATATCAAATAAACTAAAGAACGTGAGCTTTCAAATATTCAGAAGATTTCACGATAGAAATATTTGATCGCGGAAGATCAAAAGGAAAAATTCCCAAATCGGTACACGCGCCATTTCGCGCTTATTGGGATGTATTTCACTAGGATTTTTTCACTACCGTACCATCTTAATTGATATGTCCAAGAAGTTGGAATTTATCGATAAGATTAATTGATGACATTTTCTGGTTCTCGAATCAAAAACCTAGAATACGTCTTTTATATAGCTTCGTTTATGGGTGTCATCCGCACTAAAAGATTCATAGGAGACAAAGATACTTTTCCATAATTCTCAGTCTATCTGGGGTATACAACGTAGAAGTTTTGAAGGAAAAAACCGTGAGAATATTCGAACGTTATAAAGCATATATTAAAAATTCCGATACTTTATGGGTTATTCCGAAATTGCAAGTACAATGAAAAGAGGAGATTTTGGCTCAATGTTGAAGAAAATATTTCGTTTTCGAGATACAGGGTGTTAAAGTTTAAATTTTTTTCAAGTTTTTTTCTCATATTATCTATAAATATATATATTCTTTTGAGATGAGCAGTACATGTTTTATATCAAACAATATGTGTTATCACAGTATTAGCAGAGGAGATGTAAACGTGGTACCTGACATTTCAACGTATGATACAAGAGCACTGATAAAAACCTCAGGAAAAACTCTGTCTCCCCGTATAAGTGTCTTCTTTCCTATTCGATGTAGGATGATATCTCGAAATCACATTAAATTAATTTGAAGTTCACGAACCATCTCGAAAGAGAATCAGACACCGAATGAATTGCCTCGAAACCATCGTCAAATTTATAAATTGGACAACTATTAACTAAATGTTCTGATGTTTCCACTTCTTCTCCACATTCGCATCTTGGGCTTTCGACCGAATTCCATTTGAGGAGGAAACTATTACAGCGACCATGACCGGTCGCTTCAATTGCACTCTATTTTCCTAGGAAGATTAAAACCATGAACTTTTTCTGAAGGATCGCTGATCAAACCTTTGTTGAAAACATAAGACGAATTCCATTCTGAACGCAAAATTTCTTTGTCACGTTTATTGAAGTAAAGAAAATCTTTAAACCATAAAGGTTTACGAGATTTCAATCTAAGAATTTTAGAATCCGGAATATAAGACGTGAGTGGGAATAAATTTTCATAGTATCTACACTTCCCTAGATAATTCACGAGTTCATCTAATCTTTATGAATCACTGCTATCGATCAAAAAAATACCCATAAAAACTTGTGTTGAATTCATTACTATAACTGTATTTTTATGATAATTCAAATTTTTCTTAGGTTTTCATCAAGGGAACCGTACAATTTTTTTTTCTTGAAATCCGTTGCAGATACGCCAACATTACAGGAGACCATAAAGTTCTTTTTATAATTTTTCAATTTAACAGCAGTGGCTCATCAAAAAAAAGTGCTGGAGAATACAGAGGAAGGTGTTCCAAAAAAATATCACCTTCCCAACAAACACAAAATAATGCAATCGTGCAGTTACTGCATTACAAGTGCCACCGGAATGCAGTACATAAAATGTTGCATTGAAACTACACAATCTCTGCAATGGTGATATTGCCTTCCTAAAAATGCAGTTTTTTAAATACACCTGCTGTACAACTTTTGTACAACAAAATCGAAATGCTGTATGAGACAACGCTGTCTCTGTCTTTGATGCTATACCACAGATCTACTGTGCCGGTTGAGCCGTTGTCAATCGTCGTCGTCGGCCATGCTGTTTTGTAACGGAAATTTGTTCTTTGTGTCGTTTTTGATTCGAGCTATTTGAACTGACTGTTTGTTTCGAGTTGACTGTGTTGCAAGTGCGAAAAACAAGTGTATCGACATGATAAATTCCCGAAAAAACGAAATGAGGCAAATTAGGTGTGTGGCCAACTAAGAAACAGAATTTCGAAGTACTAACATCAATGAAGGAATTTTCGGTACTTTATTCACACAAGGTAAAACTTTTTTTGTTTATTAACTCATTTTTCTTCACTTTAAGTTGCTGTACGCCAAAACAAAGGAAGCAAAAATGATTCACCAACCGATATTGAAACAACCAAACCGGGTATAATTGAGAAATATGTACTCATTTTAGAGGAATTAGAAAGGAACGAGAGAGAGTCACCCAACAAAATATTATATTTATAATGTTTGATATCGCCGGTATTTCTGTCAATTCTAGTTTTTTCTATTAAAGTCATGTTCCTAGTGCAATATTACTTTTATTTAGTTGAATTTGCTATGAATCACATTCCGTAATATGCTCAACATTAACTAGGTTAACCCGACTCCTAAGACAGCCAGTATGTTTCAGGAATCAGGCTCACCTCCGAAAAACCTATATTTCTCAAGTAATCGCATTGAAATTCTAAACATGCATACTACAGACTGTCTTTCATCGACTGAGGGTAAATAGAAAATTTTATTTTTTTTCGCTTCAACCGGAAATGGCCGAATTATTTTTTCAAAGAATGTTGTGTATATTTTTATATATTTGAATTCCATGCTGATGCTGATGCTGTTTTTGGTGAAATGTCGTGAAAAATTAAATAATTTGAATATATTTGTTGTAAAGTAATCAATATTTAGATACAGAAAAAATTGCAGAATTTTTTCTGCCGTAAAGCATAGATGTCGAATATGCAAAAATATATACATCACATCATATAAGAAAATCAAAATTATTCGGCAATTTCCGAATGAACTGGAAGTCGTAAACCTTTTTTTTCACATCTGTCGATGGTGAATAATTAAGTATCAATGTGCAAAGTTTCAATTCAATCTCTTAAAAAATAATTATTTTTTCGGCAGTGAGTCTTATTCCTGTGAGTCTCGTTATACAGCCGAGCTTCTGCTGCATTGTTGCTGCTTAGAAACTCCATATCGAAGTAGCACAGTTGGTGCATTTTTACTACGTACAAACTGCATTACAACCAGGCATAGCTCCTCCACAACTGCTGTATAGTGGCTGTACTTTAAACGCAGTTTGAGCTGTACAGTTTCGATGCAATGCCGCGGGACATATACAGTCCGTTTCGATACAGTTACTGCACCACTATCGCTGCACTTCAAGTGCAGCAACGCTGTACAGTTTTTGTACTCTTGCTGCGTTTTAGTGTTTGCTGGGTTGTAGATTTGCAATCGGAATTCTTAAATGTAATATCTATGCCAACTGTCAGTTAAATATCTTGTGAAATGAAACTTGAGTAAAATTCAAACTTTAACGAACAGTATCTCGAAAACGAAACGTTAGGGTCCCAGGTTTATGTGACTTTTTTCTCTTGAAATTATGCTAGGAATCTCTACTCTTCGTTTGTACCGCCAATTCAGGAACACCCTTCTATATATTTCTGTATATTTCTTATGAGTGAAAATATACCTGTATAGGAAATAATATAATCCTATAGTTGGTATATTGAATATTAAAAAAAACTTTTTTATAAAGATTCCCAAGAATTTAGTATTATCAATACTTTATGGATCCTTTGGACTAGTAGTTCAAATATACTTTATCATATCTGCTTGGCTGTTAGCAGTGCAACTTCACAATATTGTAAGGAGAAATGGAAAATTCACCGTGAAGGATTTATTTATATTATGGTTAAACAGATACTTCAGGTGAGTCACATCATCAAGAATTGTAAATACCATTCCGATAAAGTATTAGACCATGTTAATATTTTTGTTTATGTTTAGTATTTTTTTGCTGCCATCAAAACAAGAATCATGTCAAGTGATTTAAAGCTTAATATAAATACCTGCAAACTACGTATATATATAGTTATTTTCGATTCAAAATTGCCTGATTTTTTTCTTGAATTAAAATTTAAAGAGTATACTACACAGGGTATTCCAAATTAGACGTGGACATTTCTACACGCTATCAGGATTGATACGAATCTCTTGCATGAATGTTTTCATCATTGGAATGAAACATTTTATCTGTAAGACAACTGAAAAACTTTGACCGCCGTACAAAATTTCAATTTTCAATGAGAAAACGATCTTTTAAATTTGGCTCCACATGAAACTTCTCGGCTTCCGTGACGTACCTGGATATATCCAATCTCTCTCCCTTCTTGTGTACTTTTCTCTCTAGCAAGCCAATAGACAGCACCGCCTGTATCGACCAGTGAATCTTGCAATAATGAGTGACGTAGATGGCGATCTGACGCGTTTCTCCCGCTTCGACCTTGAGTCTCGATTTGACCATTTTTAATACCGAATTATACAAAATTTGCGAATTTTTGAAGTGTGTGATAGCATAAATTATGATTTTGTATCGATATAGAATGAGAAAAACATAAAAATATGTTAATTCGTGTTACATGTAAGAGACCTATTGAAACAAACGGTGTAAAATGTTCTTCTACCCACTACGAACAATTTTCCTCTTGTTTGCATATTTTCTGATCTTGCATAGAGGGCCGAGATATTAAGGATTGTACTTTTTAAAATTGTCACACTGAGTGTTATAGCTATTAAGCTATAACACTTCTTTTTTCGGAGTTCCTGGGAAATCGTTCCTGGGTCCTTCGCCATTTTGCGTTCGTTGAATAAATTTTGATTATTTTATTTCTTATTATGTAAATATTAGTGATCGTTATGCATTGGAAAGGACATAAATCATATACCAGTGAAGTATCTCTTTCAAAGATATGTGTAATCAGCACACAGGCATTTTGACATGCAATAGCTAACTGAACCATCTTGATTTCAGGTTGTTTCCAGCTATAGCAGTAGCACTTTTATTTCATAGTTCAAATGTTGTAGCTATTCTAATCTCACATCCTTATTACTATTCTGTTAGTCTGTCTGAAGTGGCAAGATGCAGAGTGAGTTGGTGGAAGAATTTACTATTTCTGCAGAATATTTATGTGCAAGACAACGAAATAGTGAGTATATTCTAGAAAAGCACTGAGGTGAGGCCAGGAGCTTCTCTTCAAGTATTGAACCCACCAAACAAATCCTACCTTTTGGGAAGATTTGCCAAATTTCATCGAAATCTGATCGGCCGTATGGCCGACGGTAAAAACAATAACTTCCGGAAGAAACGACTTAGAAAGTCGATAATTCTAGAGAAGGTTTGGACCCTAATTACGAAGGCCTGATTCGTGAATGGGTAGAATCCACCCAATGATTCTATTCAAAAATTTATTTTCCCAATAATTCCAAAAATACAGAAAAGATCGAATTGAAATCCAGTACTTCATCGAAAAAATGACAATTCGAAGGTTCATACAGAATTCAATGAGTATAATATGATAAGAAGATCACAGAATATCGAATAGTCGAAAAAAAATTTGAATTTTTTTTTGAAATTGTTCTAATGGCACGATCATCACGAAATTTGGCACAAACTCGTCCTTTAGCATCTTCAAACTAGTTGCAAAGTTTAATCATGATTGAACCAGAATTTCTTGAGTTATAGACGGAAATAACAACGATATCGAGAAGAAAACCACGAAATATCAAATATTTTTCGCAATATCTCCAAAACTATGAAATGAGAAGCTCAACGTTTGAGCAAAATTTTTTTTTTGCAACTAAGTGACTATCCGATCCCAACAAAATTCTGCGTAAAATTGCGTGTCGTTATACTTCAACTAATTACCAAGCTTCAATCCAATTGCTCCAGTACTTCCTGAAATATCAGAGATTTTTAATCTTAAAACTTCAAATGATTATGACTCCGAAATCATTCGACCGATTTGGCCCATTAACGAACTTAAACGCGGCATGCCCGATGAGCAAACTACACTAAAAGTTTCAAGTCACTAGCTTGCTCCGTTCGACAGTTATCGTGTCCTCGGCCGGCCGAACAGAATTGATTTTGACAACGATTTCATCATCAGTGAATCCAACCTAGTAGTTTGAGACCATTTTCGGCTCAAAATTCGAAAATAACAGACATTTGGACAAAACGATCGCACGCTGTTCCCCTGGAGAATGCGCGCAAAAATTATTATTATTATTATTAATATAATTATTAGTAATGCCATCTCATTTTCAGTGTTCACTAGGCATGTGGTACCTAGCAGCTGATATGCATCTGTACATCATTTCGTCAACATTTTTCTATATCAGCAGAAGATTCAAATTCTCAATGAAGTATTTCTTTGGTCTTCTCGCTATCATGGCGGCATCCATTCAGATTTACACTGTTTTGACTACCGATTTCGATGGCCTACTTCGTTTCTCTCCAAGGTAAAACTGACTAATCAACCAAAGTTTCTGACTTGAAAGAAAAATTCACATACATATTTACCTCTCTAGGTTACTCCCAGCAGAAAAAGTTATATCCAGACCAGAAGTGACAATTTCATACATTCAGACATATGGCAATGCCGGATCATACATAATAGGTTTCGTTTTTGGCACTATTTATTCATTTAATAAGAATAAAATGATTTTTGCTACATCTGTAAGTTGTTATATAGGGATAAATTTAAGAGATTTTATTATAAATCGTTTTTGTTTGATATGTTATAGATGAGAAAAGTCTTCTTTTATTTTTCAGACGCGGAAGATATTATCCTATGTAGCTTTCTTTGGTATTCCGATTTTAGCTTCTTATCTAGTTACTTTACGTCCTAATAGGGTGTTGGAAGCTGTTTTGGCTGTGAGCATGAGACCTCTATTCTCTTTCGGAATAGCAATTGGGCTTCTTGCAATGGCTACTGGAACCAAAGGTGAGGCTGTTTGATCTAATTAGTTGATCGTTATTATCACTCGAAAATGGGTAAAATCCCAATACTATAGCATTGAAGCAAAAATGAAGGGGGCATTCAAATTTAAAACTAGGCTGAAAAACGTCATTTGTAAGGTTGATTCTAACTTCACGTTCCGTAATTTTTCCGTATCCTAATCGTTTTGTATACGTAAAATATTGTAAATACTGAATTTGTGTATGCAACATAAACATATTGATACGCCTATGGTATGCACACTATGCCGTTTACGTGCCATCTCCATGCCATTTTTGCCAACAAAATTTTTAAGAAGTGCATATTGAAGAGATAAGGGATGTTTACGGACCGTATTGTGAAGATCAACCTCAAAGGTCTTCCCTAATGAGATCGAACCATCTCCTGCGCCTTTTTGCAACTCTAGAAAACCTAGCTGTATTGATCACCCAATAGGTTTCTTGCAGGAATTTCATTTAATTGGAATCAAATATTGTATCCATAGGATATAATCCAATCGTCGTCAAAAATTTCCAACCAGAAGACGATCTTTTAAAATTTACTGACATATATATATTCTTTTGAGATGAGCATTATGTTTTTTTATATCAAACAATTTGTGTCATAACAGTATTAGCAGAGGAAATGTAACGGGGTACCATACATTTTTACGTATGATACAAGAGCACAGATAAAAACCTCAGGAAAAACTCTGTCTCCCCGTATAAGTGTAATGAAATTGTTGTTTTTTATTGAAGGGCTTCTTTTTCATCGACAAAATTTCCTCCTTCCTATGCGATGCAGGTTGAAATCTTGGAAACATACCTGAAAACAAAAAAGGAGACGAAAAAACTAATATGAACTAGTAAATGATTTAGTACTCATCAAATTAATTTGAAGTTCGCAATCCATCTCAAAAAAGAATCAGACACCGAATGAATTGCCTCGAAACCATCGTCAAATTTATATATTGGACAAGTATTTACTAAATGTTCTATTGTTTCCCCTTCTTCTCCGCACTCACACCTTGGACTTTCGACCGAATTCCATTTGAAGAGGAAACTATTACAGCGACCATGACCGGTTCTAAGTCGATTCAAAATGCACCAAATTTTCCTAGGAAGATTGAAACCATGAACTTTTTCTGAAGGATCGCTGATCAAACCTTTGTTAAAAACATTACACGAATTCCATTCCGAACGCCAAATTTCTTTGTCACTTCTATTGGTGTAAAGAAAATCGTTGATCCATAAAGGTTTACGAGATTTCAATCTAGCAATTTTAGAATTTACTGACATATTGGCTGTTTAAACGGTCGGAACTTCTGGTGTATCTTTCTCTCTTCTATAGTGTGCATACATTATGATTTTGTTTCGAAATAGAATGAGAAATACATGCCTATATGATATTTCGTGTTATAAATATGCAAGAGACCTATTGGTTATTACACTACCGGCTCAATTGATCCGTAAAATGAGGGGAATCCATCGCTAAGTAGATTCCATGCTCCTCAGTAATTTATTGATAATAATTGGATGAGGTGTAAATTAGAAAGCTTATTCTCGAAAGGAAAACCCACAAGGTAAATTGTGATTTTTTTCTGCTGGAGATTCAACTGATTACAACAGGCTTTCTAAAATTTACAATTATTTTTCTTCCAATATCTCAAACAGCACTATTAAAATTCAAAAAAGGTTGTTTTTTTATGGGAAACTTCCCCGCGGATTGCAGGATTGAACTTGTCTAGGGGAGTTTCTTGGAAAACAAGTTGCCTAATGAGCAATACCGGAACAAACGATTGACAAAGGAACGGGGAGTACATTTTTGTAAAATTATTTGTGAATTGGATAAAGCCTATTTTCGAAAACGATAAGTTCGGACAATATTTCGATTTCTCAACTAGAGACTAGCAAAAATGTCATAGCACATCTGATTTTCGTGACATTTTTGAACTTTTGAAGACGAGTTATTTCGCCATTTTGTAATATAATAGAACATTGCATTATATTACAAAGTGGCGAAAGGATTGGTTCCCATTTTTATCGAGTCTATTTTGGCGCGTTTTGTTAATGTTCGAAAATGTCACGAAAAGATGTGCTATGACATATTTGCTAGTCCTTTCCTTTCGTAGAGAAGTCGAAATATTGTGCGAACGTTTTCGAAATTAGGCTTTATCCATTTCATACCTAAGTTTACAAAAATGTCATAAATTAATTAATTTATGATATTTGCCAAATACTATTGAGTGGGATCTAACAGTAGTTTTAAATTTATTCCTTATATTTCTCATGATTTTAGATTTTATAAAGAAGTTCTTCGAGAGTTCTCCGATAGTATTTCTTGGGAACATCACATACAGCACTTACATCTTCCATTTTGTCATTGTTATTGGAAGAATTATTTTCAGGGCCCGATATGTGGAATTGAGTGATTCTTATTTTGTGAGTATTCCCCCATAGTAGCTTATATATTTTAGATTTTGAGCGTTTATTTGTCCAAAAAATCCCATTTGGACTACCTTTTTCATACTGCTGATAGTTTATCAGATAAAAAAATTGGTTATTGTGATTAATAACAATTCAGTCTTAATTGAATTGATTTCATTGAACATTATTACTTCTTGTTAAAAACATTTATCGGATCAGTACATTTTTAGTTAAATTTATTTGCAGTATGGTATGTGGATGATAGATCTTATTTCATCATTTGGACTCGGAATGGCCGTGTATATCATGCTGGAACATCCCTGTATAAAGCTGCAGAAAAGTCTGATTCCTCAATTAACAATGGAAAAGAAAAACAAGGAATCCAAATTCCAATGATATCTGTGATTCATTTCACTGAAAATATATATTTTTATTTTTGTTACAATGTATTTCTATGGGATTTTCCAATATAAAATATCTACCCAAAGCATTGCTACTCTGCTACCGATGTTTAAGGACAATGATGTTACAAATGGATTTCTTCTACGAAGGCCATCGCGCACTTATCGGCAACGGGCAGGACCACGACAAAACCAAAATTTATTTCCCTGCTAATCCTGTGCTATTGGTGAAGTTACCCTTAAACATGTTGTAAAAAACATGTTTTGCTCACATCATGCCCTTAAGGGCAAGTTTGCCTTAATTCAAAATAGGTATCTCAATAGTAAAAACAAGGGATATATTTATTTGTAACCAGAGACTATGTTTATGTATGAGATATAAATAAAGTTGTGTTGGAAGCTCATGAGCCATCAGTTCTAGGGAATCCCCGTTCTTCATTCAAAGTTGACAATAATGCCATTGTTTAAGGAGAAGACTTATAATGCCAATGTTATTGGGAACTTCTGCGAAGATTTCAGTGCCCTAACGGATAAATCTGGAACCTGTCCAAGCTAGTAGTTTTATGTAAACAAACCTTAGAAATGTGTTTGAGAACGAATATTTATTAAGCAGAGCTTGAATATTCAAAGAAATTATTATAATTTTGTGTAAGATTTCTTGAGAAGGAAGTCTTCGTTTGGATCACGATATAAAATCGTACTTTAAATCGTTCATGGAGGATAATTTCGGTGTTATTTTAGTATTTGTTGCTTGGTGGATCAAAATGAACCAATATCTAAGTTTACTTGAATTTCAGGAAAAATTGGCACCTCAATGAGTGATTTAAGGACTCTTATTTATGTGAAGAAGTGCTGAATGCAGGCTATATTATGTGGTAAATCTAGAATCAGTCCAAATGATATGACTTGTTCTTTGTTTACAAACGAGTGAATCAATAAAATGAAAACAGATATTCTGCTTTAGTTCTTTTGCATCTTATTTCTAAAGAAAAGGAAACAGATAGACATATAATTGATTTCATTTTCATATTACAGCAGCTCAAGATACACATACAAAATGAAAAATGTCACAGCTGGTTCAACCTACCTAATATTGTATAGAACTGAAAAGTATTAATGTATTTAAATGAATAACTTCAGCTATTATCAACTCTAACAATATATCTAGTTTTTGTCAGGTTTTCAACCAGATCACTCTTTCAGAATATGATTTTGTGTAGTATGTGAATTATGTAGCTGCAGAAGTGCTCGGTAGTTTCTCTGCAGCATTTTTCTTATTTATATTTACACCTGAAAACATCATGACATGAAGTTGTTTCGAAATGAAAACATTGTAGGTAATTTACCTTTATGAAAATAAACATCAGAGAAATGCAGTAAACATTCTTTCATGTATTTCGTGACCTGTTTTCCAATCTTCAATTTCTAAAGCTAGGCCTTTCTTCTATTCCCTACCAAATACTGTTTCCAAATTAACTTAACTTTCATTTGGCTTTGGAAAAAATTAATACTAAAGGCACTAGATGATCCTTCCTTCTTTTACCATGAATAACATTGAGTTGAGGCACACAACAATAGTCATTTCGGGAGGATGCCATTTCGAATTAATACAATCGAAAATTTTAATCGGAAAGAAAGGAATCGATTGATGAATATTACAAACACTTTCGGTATACCAAAATTTCAACTCTGAGAACAACACAAAAGCTCGAAAATGAACTCCAAAAGTAAGCAAATTACGTTAGAATAACAGGCACGTCGAAAAACTACTAGCTTGGAAGTGTTCAAATTTCTATCGCCAGAGGGCGTATCGCTTAGCAGTAGTTGCGAATACTGAATGAAGAAACCCCATCCTACTATTCAAAACCATAGACTTATAAACTACTGTTTAATTTGTCTATGTTCAAAACGTAAATATAACCTATACTTATTTAATTTAATCATATACAAATAATATCGAATTTTTCAATCATTTACTAGTTGTGCACATTAATATCTCAAATATCAGTAAATGGATATCAAAAGTCAGTTGAAAGAAGCTAGAGAAGCAATAAAAAATAAGGATTTCGCTAAATCGATTAAAATATGTAGAGTAAGTGATAAAGCCGCATTCAGGAAATATATCAGTAGATTTATATTATTTGTAGAATGTTCTGAATGAAGACGATGAAAATTATATAGCTCTCGTCTTTCTGGGGCTCTCGATATAAGAGACTGCCCCGACAGAAGAAAGCGAGAGAGCTTTTCGAAGAGCAATTGATATAAACCCAGAAAACTTACTGGCTTGGAACGGATTGGCTAATTATTTCGAGAAAATAGATTCTACAGAAGCCAGATTAGAGCTAATCAAAATTTATACCTTTTTAATTGGAAAAGAAACGTAAGATGAAGACAGGGTCGATTACTGTCACAATGATTCTTTTTTTGTGCAAGTAAAATGAAATATTTTCAATGAGACTCATTCGAACCCTTTTTAGTGCTGAGAAAAAACTTATAGAGTATTGTGAGAAATTATGTAGCCTCTACAAATACACTAATGTTGAAGAGATATGTAGAGTCATATATGACAAAGTTGAAAATGGTAATTATTCAGAATCGGCTGTGACTAACAGTCGGTCATCTCTTGCAACTATTTTAAAACAGAGTAATGAACTATCTGATGACATTCTTGAAGTAGTAAGTATATCAAAATCTATCAAATAAATTTAATATAAATTTGCATTTGTTGTGAAAACCATTCACTTGTAGAAGAAATCTAAATGAAAATTATGAAGCATTCGAATTCTTTAGTTATGGAAATCAAAAATGCAATTCTATTGTGATTCAATTTTCAGTATGAAGATATCTTAAGTAGCCTGGTGAGCAATAATGAAACAATAACTGCAGATTATTATTCCCAATACTTACTGGTTCTATATAAACAAAATAAATGTGAAGAGCTGCTCACCCATGTAATAAAAATGTACGAAAGGTTTCCCGAGGAAGCAGTGTCTTTGAATTGGATTTGCCAGCTTTATAATGAGCTATATGTCGAAAACAAACAGTTAATCATATCAGAATTCGTTAATATCGAAGATATTTACAAGGATCTATTGGTTTTAGAGCCTGTTAATGTTATGGGAATTTTAACAAAGGCTATATGTGATATAGAAAGTCAAGAATACTATGAGGCAAAGAATAGATTGGAAACAGGTCAGTTAAAGGTTGAATTAGGAGCAGTTGTGAAGAAATAGGGTAATGAAAAATGTATTTATCGCTACAATTATTTTGTTAACTTTCTATCGAACAAGAATCATAATGAGAAAATTGATTAATCTTTAAGCAATATTCAATTTAATTATTTGCCATAATCTTTTTTTTAGTTGTTTCCTTGAAAGCAGAGATACTGCATGCTTGGATTCTCCTGACGAGAGTGAATATTTCACTGCATTCCTATGATGACGCTGCCGAATCATCTAAAATTGCCATAAAGCTCATCAAATCACATAAAAGTTCTTATGATGCAATTTTGAGAAGAGAAATTGAGTCTATGCATATAGAAGCTCTCTCAAGATCTTCTGATAGTTGTGATTGGGAGAAAGCAATAGAATTTTATGAAAAGGTAGGTTTTTTTTCAGAAATGGCCCTATTCGAAATAGATCCATCCAAACTAGGCAAATGAAACTACTCAAATATTTCATGCTTATTTATATTAAATATATATATATATATATATATATATATATTTATATTCTCTTGAAAACGAGCATTACATTTTGTGGTATATCACAGTGTTAGCAGAGGAAATGTAAACGGTGTACCATACATTTTTACGTATGATACAAGAGCACAGATAAAAACCTCAGCAAAAACTCTGCCTCCCCGTATAAGTGTAGGAATTTGTTTAAAGAACATGGATGGCATCTTTTTCATCGGAAAATTTTTACGTCATCTCGATATACTATCTGGAACAAAAAGAGAGACAGAAAACCAGCAAAAAGCAGTAAATAATATTACCTACATTTGCTCTCTGACCAGGAGGATCTTTCGACCAGGTCCGGTCTTCCAAGCGATGATATTTCAATCCTCAGATGAACAAAGACCGCTACAGGCCCCTTATATTGGGGAATCATCTCCCATAGATACATAATTGGTTATTTTACACTATAAATCTAATAATTTTCGGGAATGAATTGAAAAACTTGTGACATACATTATGTCAGGATGACATAATGTATGACATTTATTTAAGGGGTTTTTCAAATGTGAGAGTTGAATCGAATTCAAGCGATGGACCAAAATCTCCGGTTATAGTTACGGTTATCCACATTGACAGATAATCCTTTGCCTATGTCAGTTTGGATAGCCACAACTATAACCGGAGATTTTGGTCCATCGCTTGAATTCGATTTTGGTGAAATGATAATAATCGATTTAAAGCTATGGACTAAAAGCTCTGGTTATAGTTACGGTTATCCAAACTGACATATAGGCAAAGGAAAATCTGTCAATGTGAATATCCATAACGGAATCTTTTGGTCCATCGTTTGAAATAGCTTAGTGAATAATGCTTGTAACAGGTTTGATGTTGAATGACAGTTACGACTTTTATTGTGACAAGTATTTTGCATTTCCTATAAATGTTAAATTTTTAGCAATTTTCGGTTGGACCTTAGTTTCAACTGTTGAAAATGTTGAACTTCCTGAAGTCATTCAGAACACAAGTTCCATCTGCTGATAGTAAAGTGTGAAACGATTCTTACCCACACAAAATGATTCAATATCGTATTTTCAGTTAGATGAAAAATCCAAGGAGATATGCCTTCCACATTATACCAGGACAAATATCAAATTGGGAAATACGATTGAAGCTAAAAGATCATTAACCAAGCTGGAGCAGTCTGTGCAAAAAGAAGATGACTTGTCTGGAATACTAAGAGCCCAACTGTTGAGAAAGCAGAACCAGCATATTCTGGCTTTGGAGGTTCTGAATAAGAAACCTGTTCAGAGCGCTGAATGGTTTTTGGAACTGGGCGTTACATACTTTGAGATTAAAGAATTTGATAAGTGCCTGCTGCCATTTTTGAAGGTGAGAATTAATGATTTCTGAATTTTGACCTCAAAATATTACTCTTAAAAATTCAGACCGAGTGTTACAACTTAAATAAATTGATTTTGATGATCATATTCATTTTCATACACATTGAAATCGAGGAACTTCATTTAAAATTTTTTTCTTTTTAGGCAGCAAAAAGTGACCCGAACAATTATTATTGTTTCTTTTATTTGGGAAGGTGTTACTGCGAGATGAAAGAATATAATAAAGCAAGGCGATGTTACGAACGTTCATATAAACTTTGTCCTACATTTAGTAATGTGGCAATGGAGCTAAGCAAAATATACAGGATACTTAAAAACTGGGTAAGTGAAATTGAAAGAGAGAATTGTATTCGACCAAAAATTCTTCATCAGTAAATTAACTATTTGAATTCACTGTGAATAGAATACTGATAGCAAAACAGTGTGTAACTACTCTCTAATCCAGTCACACTTTCTGCTAACGCTTGTTTCGGAAACAACATTTCCTTGGTCAAGAGACAGAGAAAACGTGGTTTCCGAAAATTTTGTATCACATCTTGCGGACAGCAATCGCCTTCTAAATGTGACGTATGCTACCTCTATGTTTGTTACTCTGATGTTTAAAGTCTCGTTCTCCTTATAGCGCAGGTTTGAAATCCCAGTACGTTGAGCCCCGGGGGAGTCACGCACCTGACTGTAAATTCACTTTTGTGACAGGCTATTATTTCCGGAATTATCCTTTCATACTCCATTCTCTTTTATAAAGTCAGTTTTTAGGCTTTGGATTAAAGCTAACAAGTTTTTTTTAACTTAATCTAAGCCAGGTTAGTACTAGTGAAAGGTCGTCAGGTGTAAATAATTCGTTGTCAATTCCTACATAATTTTACCAATGACTATGGTTAGGTTTAGTAACATACTATATTGGTTTCGTGCGTCGTTTGACATTTGTCATACGTTGGAGGTAAAACAAACTCACTTTCCCGCTTTGTTTATGTTATGAAATACAGCATTTTCGACAATTTCAGAATAAATTCACAAGTTAAAATGATTTATATTCATAGAATTGGTGAATTACTAGACCTGTGAGGCCAAGTTATTGTGTCGTTGTGAAATGCAACATAAATACACCGAGAGACCAAGGAATACATTCGCTTTGTTTACATTGGTGAAGAGCGAATTTTTGGAGATTTAAGTGATTTTATTCATTTTACATGTGAAATTTTGTGATAATGGATCTGATTAACTAATATTCAATCTCAGATGATAATCGTTCAGAACGATATAAATGAAAATTGCAGTATTTATCCTTGTCTTCTAAAGCCTAGAGTATCCACATCAGAGATAGCATTTATTATAGGTATAACTATTGAAAATGAAACACTAAAATGTTTGGCTCATTAATTCCTGAAAATAAACAGCAGAATGGAATCCAACAAATGTATGGAACGGAAAAAACATGGGTTCCAGAGAACTTCTCAGTTCTATTTTGAATAACGTTGTATGTTGCAAATTATCAAATTACTATAATATTGGTCTACAGTTGCTATGTCAGTGCTATCATAATCTTCAATTATATATTTATTATACTAAATATATGTTACAAATAAAATAATTCATATGAAATTTTTTCCTGGAACACCGATTTCGATTCATCCTCAAAAAATTCTTTACTATCCATATAAAATGCGTTTTTATCATGCAGATGCAACATTAGAGCTTTCATAATCTTTAATAATTGACAATAAGGTCAATTAGAAACATATTACAAACAACAAAATGTAGAAGTTCCGTCCTTGAGTAGTCGAGCCACATCGGAACGTGTTCGGTTGAGAACAGAGAAAGTTATCTGGTTCATTATTATTATAAAATGCCTGCAATATTTTGACAAATCTATCACATAATGAATTGCCTTGATTGGCTTCATATATCATATAGAGATGTGAGTGGTAACCAATCAGTAAGGGTTTGTGATTCATAACGCCAGCTATTGTAGTTTCGAGAAGATATAATTCTTGAAATGTGTATAACAAACACGAAATATTCTTATCATACTTATCTCATCATGAGTCAACTTATTAAACAGAACAAATTAAATAGATAGTCTAATATAATTCCTTAACCAGTGTGGAAATGCCTCCAACAAACTCTACCATAGTTTGTTACTTTGTCAGAACAGATTTTTCAATTTATGGCGTGAATATAGGATGTTTGCCATCTCTGGGATTGTTCACATAGTATTCTGTTTCTTCGAATACCAGATAAAACTTAGGGGAATGAGTCAAAAATTCAAATATTTAAATATAAAGTCTACACTACAATATATCTGAAAAATCGGATTCCTTCGTCTCTCGGTGTATTTATGTTGTATTTCATAACGAAACAATAACTAGGCCTAGTTATTCACCAATTCTATTAATATAAATCATTTTAACTTGTGATTTATCCTGAAATTTTTGAAAATGCTGTACTTCATAACATAAACAAAGCGGGTAAGTTAGGTTGTTTTACCTCCAACGTATGGCAAATGTCAAACGACGCCCGAAACCAATTTGTTTCACATAACCTATAATAGTGTTCATCTTCTATGGTTGAGTTTTTCAGGAATATAATGTTTGTCCGCAACCATTGAATAATTTGTATATACTGGGTGAGTTGTAACTACATTAATTTCAACCATAGATTCCTCTCATCAAATGAAACACTTTTTTCATTTATCATTTTTTCAGATTTGGCTCCAGCAAAAAGATACGGGCTGTTTAAATTTTCAGAAGAAATCATTTTTTCTTTTGTATCTTTGATATGGTAACTCCAAATGAGATACATTTTGGTGAGAAGTTTCCTATAACTATGACACATATACTTCAGTAATCACTTTCATCCTACTTCAAACAGTTTCCAAAGTATAGACTCGCCGATTTATAAACGTTTATTCAACGTTGAATATTATAAAATCGGATAAAAATTCGAAAAATGTCCTCATATTAATGGATCCGCCCCTCACCTAGTGGAGAAAGTAAATTAAGCTGGGTTCACGTTTATCTGGACCATAGAATACACAGAAATAGTCAACAGTTTCGCACAGAACTAATATTAGGTACATGGCATAGATGTAACCATGATTTAAGCAAAGCATCATGGACGTAACATTAACTTTTAATTTCTATGGGTATATGCTATTTCGTGACCACATACAGACAATGTCCCTGTTTATGGACTAGACTTTCCATAACCAAAAATTCTAGAGAATGTTTTTAGGTTGGTTGATTGTTTCATATAATTCATTCATAAATTTTGTGGAAAAAGTGTAATTATGGAGTTTTCAATATGAGAATGGGCGAGGATGAAATTGTGTTCAATCTTATTGTGGAATGAATTGGATATTGCATGAACATCAAGTTGAAGATCAGTGTTTCAAGTCCAGTGTAGTGAAATGTTTTCCTTGCAATAATATCGCGAAAAGACCCAAAGCATGAGAATTAAGTGAGAAAATGTGTTTTCTCAATCTTGTTTCGTTGAATTTCAAACTTTGGATTGGTTATTGTCCAAAAGAGATCACCGTAAGGGATATCTGTTTTGAACTTGCAAACAGAGCACAGGAGTGTATTAGCATATTGAGAAAGATTTAAATGCTTATAATTTTTTACCTGAGCCGAATCTGGAAAAATGGCAAATGGGATAAGGGTTTCATTTGATGAAAGGAATCTATGGTTAAAATTATTGTACAACTTAAAGACTCACCCTGTATATATTCCGATGCATCTTGTTGAAGGAAAATGGCAGTTAATACTCAGGCTAGTGGATATTAGGCGTGTATAATGAATATTATACACTCCATGCATAGAAAATGAATGTTTTGATGTTTCTCGTGAGCTGACCCTTCTGACAACTCTATTGTAGGTTATTAATTTTTCTACTTCCTTAACGAATGGACCAGCATACCAGGCGATCATAGCTAAGGGATTATTAGGAGCTTTACCCAGGTAACTGAACCAACTTAACCAATGATCGTCATCCTGTAAGAATAGTTGCAAGTTGAACATACCTGCCCTCCAACTTTTAAAATTTTTCATATTTCTTTCACCAGTTCAATTATTATTCTATGAATCCGAAGAGAAGTATTTTGTGTTTATCTATACACGAATCTGAAATTTGACATAATCTTTCGTACTTACGGTTCTCGGACCATAAAGAACTGTAAATCTTTGACATCTTCGTCATTCCACACAAAAAGGAGATTTTCACCATGCCACCAATCATCAGGAAATTCCAACAAGATCTTCATTACTCCATCAAATCCAAAATTCTCTATAGCACTCACTTTCTGCGTGCTCAATTCAGGCTCGAATATTTCTTTATGATCGTGTTTGAGAACTCCTAGAGATGGCGTGAAAACAACGTGATCACTCAAGTATTCGGTTCCATCTTCACATCTCACCACAACGAAATTGTCTTTCAATATTATTTTATTGACTGTTTTGTTGAAAAAAACTTTATCATCTATGTTGTAACCATTTTTGTTTGGAAAATTCTTTAAGAGAATATCTAAGATAGTCTTATATCCTAAACCATTCCAGAAAAGAGCTTGATCTCCTGGAAAGTCTTGATAATTTGGGAGAGCACCCACACTGAACCAGTCAAAGGCACCTTCGATACTCAGTGCGGCACCTTCTATATTCTTCAGTAGGTGCTTCGCATAACTGAACATCTTTGGGTCATCCCTATACTTAGTAAGTATTGTTGCATTATCCCTGTGGAAACAATAAAAGTAATTTCATTATTTCTTACAATTTTAATTATACAGGTTGCTTCAGTATGAGATTCTGATCCTTATAGATGAGAATCCTTATACGTATTATAAAGAAAAAAGTTGAATGTGTGTTTGTCCTCAACCTCTTAATTTTTGAGTTACAGAGCGGTGTGTTGCATTGAAAAATCTTAAATTATTTCTTTTATGACTTTCGTGAAATTTGGCACAAATTCTCTGTCTGTCAATATTGGAGTCGGACAGAATATGTCATGAGATTCAATTTTTCCTTGGATATAGGAAGGATATAGAAAATCATTTTCGTATTAAGAAAACACAGAGGCGTACACGATATTCTTCCGAAATATCTAGTTAACATTTCTTACGCACCCCATTGGTTTCGCCATTGAAACAGCTTCTGCATCTTGAATTGGCTAAGGATGATTATAGTTAGCTGGTGCCGAATTTCATTGAATTATCAGATATCTAACTCATTATGAAGAAACGATTTTCATCCCAAAAACTTCACTGGTTTCTAATCAATAGTAGGGTGTAGGACAAAGATTCATTTAAAATGGACGTTCTCAAAACCACCAAAGGTTTCACTTTTTTGAGGATCACCATCTTATTCTGAATCAAATTGGCCAGTTCACTCAAAATTTCACTGATGATACCTCTATTTTTCCGATTCTGATAATCATGTGGAATGATTTGCAGAACTTGATTTCATAATGAATAATCAAGAATTTGGCTAGACAACTGTTTGGATGTTGTTTCTCTACTTGAAGCCAGCTTGTCTTGCCGCAAGATTATTTAGTTTGGAGATGGTTCAATCAGAGAGCGTGCCTCAGGATAGGAAGCACCTTTGTACCAAATTCCATTGCATGTGAGAAAATAATTTGCAGCAGCAAACGTCATCAATAAATTTTCAACCCTGAATGTCGACCGGCACTGTCGCTCTAACGTTTTAATATTGACCAACCTGCATTCATAAACAAGACCAGCTACCTCTAATGTTGTATCTTTCACAGACAAAGTAGACAGTCCAAGTGACTACAGGCAGTTGACTGATGCCAGTTGACTGAATCAACAAGCCAGTGCGCTGGATCGACTCATTTCCGGAACCGGAACCGGTCGTTGGGCGCCAGTGGTGTTTACATGATTCCAGTAATAGGCACCAGTCTAGTGGATGAAGGAACGTTCACTATAAATGGAAAGAGAACATCCAAATAGTATTCCACATCCGATAGTACGTGAAAAATTATCCAAATCTTCATACAAAGTTTCATAAGATTCAATCCTTGAAGGATCATGGTGAGTTCTTGATATTTACCATGACAGATACACATCTCCTACTGACAATTCTCCAGACTTCACCACATCTTCTTTGGCTTTTTCATAATACTCTTCGGTTACTTTCAGTAAATTTTGTCCAGTTTTCTTCTTCCAGAATAATAAACGGTGATATTATCATCATCTTTACTGTGTATAACATAATCTTTCGCTAGAGAATATGCCATATTTTCTCCCTCTCCGTGTACATATTGAGCACCCAAATCTAGGATAGCATTCCCAAAATGAAAACTGTGTATTCTACCCCCAATTCGGTTTTCTGCTTCCAGAATAATGAAGTCAGTTATGTTATTTTCCAGCAGTCTTGATGCGGTAGAGATACCTAAAATTACAATCTAATAGTTTATGGTTCGATAAAAAGATATTTGTCAGAATTTCGCGAAACTTTTTCATCAAGCTGTATTAAAGTATTGCTACTAAAATTTCTGCGCGCAAGTTCTAGAGAAGCAGCGTGCTATCGTTTTGTCCAAATGTCTGTAATTTTCGACTTAGGGTTGTACTCTTTGAAGCAAATCCGGTGTCAAAATCGATTCTGTCCGGGCGGCCGTCCGTCCGGAGGCACGATTACGGGCGTACGGAGAGTTCAATCGACTGGAAAATTCAAGGGTTGGTTGCATTCCAAAATGCCAAGATTAAGTTTGTTAATGGGTAAAATCAGTCGAATAGTTTCGGAGTTAGAGCTATTTGAAGTTTTGAGTTTATTTCCTTGATATTTCAAAAACCACTGAAGCGATTGAATTGAAACTTAGCTGTAAGTTGAAACATAAGGACTCGCAACTTTCACGTTATTTGGTTTGGATTGTGCGGTCAGTAAATTGAAAAAAAAAAATTGTTTTCAAATTTTTTTTCGAAACATTTTTTTTTCAGAAACTGTTAATTACATTCGCTAAAATTCTGGTTATACTTTGGGCTTCATATACCGCAGCAGTATACCAAATTTCAGTTCGATGCGATAATAATTTTTGGAGATATTCAGTAAAAATATGTCAAATTTCGTGTTTTTTCTCGATATCGATATTTTTTTCGGAATATCTCAAAAAATAATAATTCAACCATGATGAAACTCGACAGCTAACTCGAAAATGCTAATGGAACACTTTGTGCAAATTTTCGTGATGACTGTGTCATAAGAACAATTAGAAAAAAGATTCCAATTTTTTTTTTCAAATATTCAATATTCTGTGATCTTCTAATCATACTACCCCCATGAAATTCTGTATGGACCTTCGAAATTTCATATTTCGATGAAAATCTGGAGTTCAATTCGATCTTGTCTGTATTTATGCGAATATTGGGGAAATAACATTTCGAATAGGTACCTATATCAGCGGAATCATCGGTTGAATTTTGCTCATTCACGAATTCGGCCTTTGTTTTCGAGGTCCAAACCTACTCTACAAATATCGAGTTTCCAAGTTGTTTCTTTCGGAAGTTATTGTGTTTACGGTCGGCCGTGAAGGCAGCAGCTTTTGGGCGCATGTTCAAATTCGTTGCCAAATTAGTAATCCCCATTGAACATGCGCGCAAAAGCTGCTGCTTTCACGGCAGTGCTTCCCTATTTTTTTTTTAAATTGTGAGAATGCGCACTGTTGCCATTTTCTTATATTCAAGATTATTCAGGAAAATAAAAACTGAAATGGAGTGATAAATGGAAAAATAGCTGAAATTGTGCCTTCTCAAAAAATAATTAAGTAAACTCTGGAAAAAAATTGAAAAGAATTCAGAAAATAAGAATTTTCTTGTCTATGCAAAACTTGCAATTTCGTGAAAGAGACTAGTTTTTTCTTTATTATTATGATATTCATCCTTGTATTTGGACTGTTATCCTTCATTTTTCATTCATGGTAATCTCCGAATTGAATTATTATCTTAGCTGATGATACAGCAAAAATATTTCATCGACAAATTTCGATACATACCAGAAGCGCCTGAACCCACAATAATAACCTTTTCGGCAAAAGCATAACTGAAAAGGCAAATAAATATACAATTCCACGTGCACACCATTATTGAATTTGTTAGTTGAATTTGTTTTATTTCAATATATTGATTAGACAATTACATCAGCCTGTCTTTGGTCATGGGTTGTGACCTTTCAATAATTGAGAAATTGCCGATTGAAAAAATATTATATTGATTGTCAGAGAATCTCTAACAAGAATTATGATATTTGTGTATGAATAATTGCTCAATAATGTTTGAGACTTATCAAGGGTCGATAAATCAAGAGCATAAATTAGATAATAATATATACATAGATAGATTTGTTCCGAAAATTTTCATTAAGAAGTCAACTTTTCTTCCTTGGTATACTCCTGAACTTAAAAATCTCGTTTTGAAAAAAAAGGAAGTTCAATGTAATTGTAAGAGATATAAACGCTGGGAAGATTTTCTTTCATTTTCTGAGGTTCTTTCGGCTTGCGCTAGGATCGCAGAGTCATGCTATTCTCATTATATTGAGAATATAGAGAATTCAATAATGATTTGCCGACAAGTATGCACCTGCATGGGAGATGTGTAGAGGGTGACGCTGACATAGCTGTTCTGTTTTCTGAACACTTTCGATCTACCTATGTTTCGGGTCCTGATCTTTTCGATGGTTCAACTTGTTTCGATCACTTTGGGGAAGACAGTTTATCTTTCTTTCTTGAGGAGGTTGCCAAGAAGTTGGAAAATCTTGATACTGGAAAGGGTCCGGGACCTGATTTCCTGCGGCATTCTTTCTGAAGAACTGTTGTTCTTCAATTGCACTTCCACTTCAGATATTGTTCAACAGGTCATTATCAACTGGTGTTTTTCCTGCCAAGTGGAAGTCTAGTACGGCCGACTGCGTAAACACAATAACTTCCGAAAGAAACAACTTAGGAACTCGATATTTGTAGAGAAGGTTTGGACCTAAATTACGAAGGCCGAATTCGTGAATGGGTAAAATCCACCCAATGATTCCGTAGATATACCCAATCAAAATTTTATTTTTTCAATATTTCCAAAAATACGGATCAGATCGAATTGAAATCCAGTACTTCATCGAAAAATAACAGTTCGAAGTTTCATACAGAATTTGATGAGGATGATATGATAAGAAAAATCATAGAAATTTTTTTTTCAAATTGTTCTAATGACACGATTATCACGAAATTTCGCATGAAGTTGTCTTTCAGCATCTCAAAACTAGCTGTGAAATTTCATCAGGACTGAATCAGTATTTCTCGAGTTATACCGAAAAAAAATGAACGATATCGAGAAGAAAACCTCGAAATTTTACACATTTTTTCCGGATATCTCCGAAACTTATGATCGTATCGAACTGAAATTTGGTACACTGCTGTGAAATATGAAGTTCAAAGTGTGAATGGACTTTTTTTTCGAATATGATAAATGGTTTCCGGAAAAAAATTTTTGGAAAAAAGTTTCGAAAAAAAATTTTTTTTAAATTCACTGAGGATCTGATCCTGATGAAATTTGGCTCAAAGTTGCGCGTCGTTATACTCCACCCAACTGCCAAGTTTGAATTTAATCTCTCAAGTAGTTTCTGAAATAAAAAATAAATAACTTCAAAACTTCAACTGCCTATAACTCCGAAACTATTTGACCGATTTGGCCCATTAACGAACTTAACCGCGGCATTCTGATGCGCAACCTATCCTGAAAGTTTCAAGTTGCTAGCTTGCTTCTGTCGACAGTTAGCGTGTCTACGGCCGGCCGGCCGGACAGAATCGATTTTGACACCGGATTCGTCATCAGTGAGTCCAACCTAGTCGATTGAGACCATTTTCGGCTCAATCATCCAAAATTACAGACATTTGGACAAAACGATAGCACGCTGTTCCCCTAGAACATGCGCGCAAAAAATGTTTCATTTGATGAGAGGTTAAAATCAATGTACAACTTAAGGACCCCATATGAGGAATTCGAAAGTTATGTTCATTTTCGTTTCATCATTCGGGTTGAAGCAAGAGAAAGACATTATTTACCTCCATCGACGGGAAAAAATCTGTTACATAAATGTCCAAAATTCCACTTCGTTATCGTCAAAAGATTTTTTGGGGGGTGAACGTGATTTTGGGGGATGAACCTGTGACATCTGGTAGAGTATAATATATCTTGTATGTCTATGTCTTTAGTCGATGGATGCTTGTGACTCTTGCAAGTGAGTTTTTTATTTCGTTCGGAAGTGTCTTGAAAATGTGGTGATTGGACATTGGACAACATGGAAAGCACATTCGATCTGGACGCAAGAATATTTAATTGCATTATTATTGATCCTGATCAATTGTTCTGGTTAATTGCGCCGAAAGAAATGCAAATTGAATTCTCTCGAAACATTTTTTTTTGGTCTTTTAACATCTACAAGGTGTCCCCAATTTGGAGGTATAAATAAAGACGGACGAAAACGAATTTTTTGGGGGGTGAACCTGATTTTGTGGGATGAACCTGTGACATCTGGTATAGTATGATATATCTTGTATGTCTATGTCTTTAGTCGATGGATGCTTGTGTCTGTTGCAGGTGAGTTTTTTTTTCGTTCGGAAGTGTCTTGAAAATGTGGTGATTGGACAACATGGAAAGTACATTCGATCTGGACGCAAGAATATTTAATTGCATTATCATTGACCCTGAAACATACTATCGACAAGGTTTTGTTGATATCTGCTTGTTAAAATATTTATAAGATACCATACAATAATAAAATATGTCAACTTTTGTCATTAGAACTCAACCATCCTTCAAAAGCATAAGATGCGGGTGAAATATTGTGTATTGATGACTTTTTTCAGTCTTATTTGTTTGGTTTTCGAAACAACAGCTTTTTCGTGTGAGTACAGATCTCATCTGGTTAGGGAACTATACGAGAATGACAACTGTATTTTTTTGCTTGATTAATAGATTTGACCTGACTGGATGACCGCTCTGTAATAAATTCCAATTTGATTTTCGAAAGGTGATTGTCAGTTTCTCAAAATTATTGTAGTATAATTAAGGCGTAGATGAAGACCGAATCAAACATTCTATTCATATGGAAATTGATTCAATTCAACATTATATACTATTTGACTATAAATTCTCACTGCAAAAAACTATACCTAAATAATTGTTCGCTCACCAATTCCGCAATGAAAATTCCAGAAACATACTTGCTGACATGTTCAAATGCAAAAAATTTTTCCAAATGTTTTTCTCAAAATTGTTTCAAAGAAATTGTGTACAGCAGTTGCTAAATAGTTACCAAGTTTCATCATGTTTGGATCATCAGTTTTTTAAGTTACTTCGGAAATAAGGATACCGAGAAAAAAAACGCTGCAAATTTTACGCAAGAGTTTATTATTTTCTCAGTTAAATAATCCAATACCATTGATATCTTGAATGAAAATTATTTACCATTCATAACCCCAAAATTTGCAGCGTTTTTCTTCATAACTCAGGGAACACAGGTCGGATATCATCCAGGTGAAAATTTTTAGGCTGAATTTCTTGGAAATTCGGAAATCCGAAGATGAAATTCAGTTCCTATAAATAATTACCTAATGTCTTCCTATTTACATACAACGAAATTAGGAATAAATGTTATGACAGTATTGCAACAAGAAATTAGAGCTATTCTGAAAATAACAATTAAAAATAAATTCAATCACTGACTCACTTTCTTCCTGAAGAATAGTTCTAACACGTCAGAAAAGAATATTTGAGAATTCGTATATAGAATGAATTGAATAAGGTTTTTCTTATCAACCCAAATTGCTTACAATCCACACAAGAAATCTGTTTCGTTGAGTTCAAGCCTTTTTTGAACCATATTTTCTGTACGAGGAATTCTCATTCAAGTTTTCTTTTTTCTCATATATCTCCTTTGGCAGTTTGAAGGGAATAAAATGTTCGAAAAAAATGGGAATGATTACCAAGTTTCTTTTCGATCGCATAAGTATTTCCTGAGATATTGGAAAAATAATCTCAAGAATTCCAATGAGTATATTTCCAAAACTGTTGATTTGGCTAAAAGTTTCAGGTTGCTAGCTCATTTTTTCCTCGAGATCGTGACCAAGAATAGTTTGAGACTATGTTCGGGAAGAAATTCGAAAATGTACTAAAAAATGGCGTTTTTCATTATATCTTTCTCACTAATGCTCATGGAGTGAAAAAAAAAATATTTTGAACTCCTATCCGCAAAATAAAATAACAAGTACATTAAATCCTGGGACTCATGGTCTGAATAATACGTTTACTACTAAAATTTCGATTAATATTTCTCTACAATTATTATTCAACCATGTCAATTCTTCTAATTTTGTTTCGATTTTCTGTGATAATTATTAAAAACATATTTTCCGAATTGACTCTAATATTAAAGATGAAGAAATATATTTGTAGCTCTTTTTGGGACGCAGAATTAGGAAAAAAAAAATTCCAGGTCCCACCGAGATTTGAACTCGGATCGCTGGATTCAGAGTCCAGAGTGCTAACCATTACACCATGGGACCTTGGATGCTTTGAAAGTTGGCATTTATGTATGGCCAAGTTTTTGCGCGCATGTTCTAGGGAAACAGCGTGCTATCGTTTTGATCAAATGTCTGTAATTTTGGATGATTGAGCCGAAAATGGTCTCAATCGACTAGGTTGGACTCACTGATGACGAATCCGGTGTCAAAATCGATTCTGTCCGGCCGGCCGGCCGGCCGTAGACACGATAACTGTCGAACGAAGTGAGCTAGCGACTTTAAACTTTCAGGGTAGGTCGCGCATTGGAATGCCGCGGTTAAGTTCGTTAATGGGCCAAATCGATCGAATAGTTTCGGAGTTATAGGCATTTGAAGTTTTGAAGTTATTTATTTTTTATTTCAGAAACTACTTGAGCGATTGGATTCAAACTTGGCAGTTAGGTGAAGTACAACGACGCGCAACTTTGAGCTAAAGTTCGTCAGGATTACATTGTCGGTAATTTTAAAAAAAAAATTTTTTCGAAATTTTTTTCCAAAAAAATTTTTTTTTCGGAAACCATTCATCATGTCCAAGAAAAAATATACTCACGCTTTGACCTTCTAATTTCACAGCAATGTACCAAATTTCAGTTCGATACGATCATAAGTTTTGGAGATATCGGGAAAAAATATGTCAAATTTCGAGGTTTTCTTCTCGATATCGTTGATTTTTTCGGTATAACTCGAGAAATACAGATTCAGTCCTGATTAAACTTCACAGCTAGTTTTAAGACGCTGAAAGACAACTTTATGCAAAATTTCGTGATAATCGTGTTATTAGAACAATTTGAAAAAAAAAATTTCTATGATTTTCTCATCATATCATCCTCATTGAATTCTGTATGAAACTTCGAACTGTTATTTTCGATGAAGTACTGGATTTCAATTCGATCTGATCTCTATTTTTGGAAATATTGGAAAAATAAAATTTTGATTGGGTATCTCTACGGAATCATTGGGTGGATTTTACCCATTCACGAATTCGGCCTTCGTAATTAAGGTCCAAACCTACTCTATAAATATAGAGTCAGCCTAACGGCCGACTGCGTAAACACAATAACTTCCGAAAGAAACAACTTAGAAACTCGATATTTGTAGAGTAGGTTTGGGGCTTAATTACGAAGGTCGAATTCGTGAATGGGTAGAATCCGCCCAATGATTCCGTAGATATACCCATTCAAAATTTTATTTTTACAATAGGTCCAAAAATACAGATATGATCGAATTGAAATCCAGTAATTTATCAGAAAAAAATTTCAAAAAGCACTGCCGTGAAGGCAGCAGCTTTTGCGCGCACGTTCAAATTCGTTGCTGAAGCGGTCATCTACATTGAACATGCGCGCAAAAGTTGCTGCCTTCACGGCAGTGCTTTTTGAAATTTTTTAATTCACCAAATTGGTGTGGTGGAAGAGTGATGGATCCACCAAATCGTTTTTTTATTGTTGTCTGAATGACGTAAATGTCAAATTATCTAGTCCAACATCCACCATTTATGTTCTATGTCCACCATACTACACCACAACCACACCAGTTTGGTGAATTAAAAAACGCGCCCTATATGAAACGAAGAAGTTATACGCACTTCAGAAGAGTTTATATTGAAATATGAGTAAATAATTTGAATTATAATTTCATGAATACAAACACTATCGCAATATTTCCGGAAATATAATTGAAATGAGTACAGTTATCCTCCCTCACAATAATTCCATTTGGATCTCACGTTATGAAAGCAGTTCACCTTACTATTGATCAAAATGATATTCATTAAAAAGTGTTAACACTTTCTATTATTACAAATAAGGAAAGGCTGCACTTAGAGGAATTATTTGAATTGTGAGTGACCGAAGTCAACAATGATATACATCGAAAAAGTTGATTCTTTCTTAATTGGCTAATTTACTTCCTATTTGAGCGATGGTTTCCATATTTTTGCGCGCATGTCCTGGGGGACCTCGTGCTCTGTCGTTTTGTCCGAGGGTCTGTTATTTTTCCCCTAAAATGGTCACAAACGACTAGGTTAGACTCACTGATGACGATTCCGATGACGAAATCGATTCTACGGGCGTACGGAGAATCCTATCGACTTGAAACTTTTAGGGTAGGTTGCATTTCATAATATGCTCGTTTAATTTGTTAATGGGTGAAATCGGCCTAACAGTTGCGGAATTATAGTCATTTAAAATTTCGAGGTTATTTCCCTGATATTTCCGGAACTGCTGAAGCGATTGGATTGAACGTTCATCGAAACATAACGACGCGGAACTTTTGCAGAATTTTGTTAGGATCATACTGCCAGTGAATTGAAAAAATTTTTTTTTCGAAACTTTTCATTATATTCGAAAAACTTTTTGTCTTACCTTGAGATTTGTATTTCACAGCAGTGTACCACATTTCGATTTCGTACAATAATAATTTTTGGAGATATTGAAGAAAAATATGTCAAATTTTGTGTTTTCTTATTGGTATCGTTGTTTTTTCCGGATTATCTCAAACAATACTGATTCAATGATGATGAAACTTGGAAGCTCGTTTGAAAAAGGCGATGGACGCAACTAAAGGCAAATTTTCGTTATGATCGTGTCATTAACAATTCGAAAAAAAATATTCAATTTTTTTTCTCGAATATTCTGATCATGATCATATCATCCTCACGAAACTCTGTATGAACCTTCAAGCTGTCATTTTTAATCAAGTACTGTAGTAGATATACCCAATTTTATTTTCGCAATATTCCCCAAAATCCAGATTGGATCGAATTGAAATAAAATGCTTGATTGCTTGAAGGTTCATGCAAAATTACAACAGGAAGTAAAGGTATATTTGGCAGGATCAGTACGTGAAAAAATGACCGCTTTGGCAACGAATTTGAACATGCGCTCGGAAGCTGCTGTATTCACGTCTGTGCTCTCCCAGATTTTGTTGTAAGAACATTGAAAAAAAATTCGCTCATTGGTTTCACAGAGGTTTCCGTTCTTAATAGACGACTTCGGCCCATGTTGCCAACCCACAATTTACTTAGCAAGTTTACTTTCACTGGGGAACGGGAATTTCAGGACAAATTCGACATAATAAGGTTCGTATTATTTATAAATAACCGTAAAACATGCCTCGGCTCTTCAAACCAGATAATTCCTTTCAAATATAGGTTTTTGTTAAGATCATCTCCGATTGGCTGAAATTTAAGTTGGGATTCCTGATTTCATGCAAACAGTGTCAATTTTCATAGGATACGTTCCGAAAATCAACTGTGTTGTTTCGGTTGCCGATTTTCCGCTCGTAAATATGAAATATTCGGATGGTTCCTGGAACAAGCGCGTGAAAAAGGTTATTTACGGAATCTGGTTGATGAAAATGCGGTCGGTTTAGAGCCGTATTTATAGTTGTTCCTTGAGGCTTCCTTACTGAAGGCCGCCTTGAATTTGCTTTTCTATGGAAACAATTACAAGTTTGTTTGCATAGAAACATAGAAAAGCAAATTCAAGGCGGCCTTCAGTAAGGAAGCCTCAAGGAACAACTATAAATACGGCCCTTACTGTCATCAGAACGATTTTCTATGGTAAATATCTATAGCATAGAACAATCTATGTTTACTTTAGGTTTGTTTTGGTTCCGAGTTTAGATCTGTTCGGGACGGTTCTAGCATAGACCAATAGTCTGTGGTTCTGAACTCGGAACCAAAACAAACCTAAAGTAAACATGATTGTTCTATGCTATGGATATTTACCATAGAAAATCGTTCTGGTGACAGTAAATCGACCGCATTTTCATCAACCAGATTCCGTAAATAACCTTTTTCACGCGCTTGTTCCAGGAACCATCCGAATATTTCATATTTACGGAGCGGAAAATTGGCAACCGAAACAACAGAGTTGATTTTCGGAACGTATCCTATGAAAATTGACACTGTTTGCATGAAATCAGGAATCCCAACTTAAATTTCAGCCAATCGGGGACGATCTTAACAAAAACCGATATTTGGAAGGAATTATCTGGTTTGAAGAGCCGAGGCATGTTTTACGGGTATTTATAAATAACGCGAACCTTATCATGTCGAATTTGTCTTGAAATTCCCGTTCCCCAGTAAAAGTAAACTTGCTAAGTAAATTGTGGGTTGGCAACTTGGGCCGAAGTCGTCTATTGCACTCAAATATTACGTAATCGACATGCCCAGTGAGCTCTATCTCGTTAATTTCATGTTTTCCTACTTTAAGGTTCACAAGAATTAGCTCAATTGCCAAAAATTTTTCACCTTAACGATACTGAAGAATGCTCCGATGATCAATTATATTGTAAAGTTGATGTGAGACTAAAACCAAAGAATGTTAACGAACCACCAGAGTTATGGAAATTGATGCAGAAACAGGTATATAACATTTAATTTTGAAGGAAGGTGGATGGCCTACTAGACGATCACGAAAAACTGATTATAATTTTGTGTCGAAAATTTACATTTGGGGAGTTTTGACAATGAAAATATTTTCAGCATCCAGAATATTTTTGAATAATGTAAGTAGTAGACTGTTTTCGGTATGACCGAAAGTTGAGGGGGTCTGAAAATATTTCAGTCAGAAAATTAATTCTCGAGAACTCCTAAATATAAATTTTCAGCCCAAAATTATCAACATAAAATGGATAATACACTTGGCTACGTCCGCAATTTTTAATTAAAAATACCTTGTTGACAATCATGTTATGGGTTTCACCTCAATCAAAACCTGACATGTGCATGTCAACAAGATATTTACGTGTATTATTTATTTTTATGTTAATAGCGATGTTTCGCCAGGCAATTTGAATAAAATTGTGATCCGTTCTCCTTGAACGTTTAATAAGTATAGGCTATCCTCCGTGGGACACCCTATACCTACAATCAATATTCCAAGATTTTTTTCCAGAATGAGTACAAAAGGGACTCCATCTATAGAGCATTTTGTACTAGTTACGAAAATATTGGAGAAAAATTAGAGCAAGAGCTAGTCGAATACAATTTGACAGGAGATGTCGTCAACTCGTATTGTTACCAAAAACAAAATGTCACTGATGCTTTTGGATCACTCGAAACTTTCATTGGGTATGTGATTCTATGTATAAATTATTGTTTCGACGTAGCTCTGTTGATCCTCAAATAATTTTCGATCAATAGGGGTTTTTCCTTTAGATGAAAATGCAGTAATTTTCATGAAAAACCTTCCGAACATCACCTTCCAAACATATAATTTCAATATTATATTTAAAAGAAAATGTTTGATCACCTAAAACTGAAAAATAATTATGGAGATTTGCATTTAAAGGGATTTCTCTTGAGTGCACGATATGGCAACGTCGTATTCAGCTTTCTCGGAAAGAAAAGGACGTCAAATGTGTTACTTTGCTTAGGAAAACAGAGATAGCTATACTTCGATCTGGTTAGAGTAGAAGTCAACGACCAAGGAATAGAAAAAGAAGAGCACAGACTGTCATACTGTCATATTACTGACAAATGGCAAACGGAAATTTGAGGAAATTGAATACACCAAGAAAATAGAATTGATTAATGAAAAACGTATATTGCACACAAATGACACACGTTCAACTATTCTGATTCATAGCTAACTCAATTAACAGAATTATGTGGTTACTATGAAACATGATGACTACAGATATATTAGGTTGTGTTTAATATTTTTCCTACAAAATTGTTTGGTTATATTGACAAAGAACACATGTGTACCACAGAATAGGAATAAATATTTCATTATTCTATAGCAGAAAAAGCTATTCTACTAAAAACCGTTGTCACTTGGTGCATGCCTGGAAAATCCCAAACCCCAATTTTGAAATCTGATTTTGAATACTTTCTGAAGGTAATTTGGGAAAATGATGAATCAAACCCATAATAATTATGATCAAAGTTGCATTTGCAGTAATAACCCTAATTCAGGAAAACCCCCATTGTGCTGGTTGATTGCGCTGAAGGAAATGTAAATTGAATTCTCTCGAAACATCTTTTTTGGGCTTTTAACATCTACACGGTGTTTCCTAATTGGAGGTATGAACAAAGACTGGCGAAAATGAATTTATTGACAAAGAATAAGAGACTTATAAATATATAGGTAGGTCCGCGAAAACTTCCCATTCGAGTTAGTAAGAATGAAAACTTGAAGACATTTAAAGTTTTCTCCTCATATCATCTGAATTTTTCAAGATATTCCGCTTAAATTTGGTATGCTCAGTGACATATATAAGATTGTGAAAGTGTCATATGTGGGAAAATGAAAGTGAAAGAACAGGAAGTCGACCAACCGGTCAATCGAGGCGTACCACAGAAATTCAGGAAGGGCACTTATGGCTTCTGGTTCTTCGGGGCTGTTTTGCTACTTCGCGTCAAATAGCTGATCAATGGAACGGGGAGAAGGTAGACCTCTTACTTTACGTATTTTATATCGCCGTATTCGAGTCTTTGGACTCCTATCAACCGTTCACGTTAGAGGTACCTTTAACCGCGGAGCAATGTCGCCAACGTTTGAATTGGTGTATAGAGTGGCAGCAGTGTATGACAGAAGGGCATTATGTCGTATTCAGCGACGAATCGCGTTATTTTCAGCAAGACAATGCTCGTGCCCATGTTACTCGGCGAACTATGGACTTGCTTCAAAAAGCTGTTTTCATTTTGCCATGGCCACCGCGTTGATCTGATTGAAGTACCATTGAACATATATGGGATATGATGTGAAGGGCATTGTCCGGTTTACTTGGACTCAGTTAATTTACGTAGTTCGACTTGCTTGGAACAAGTTGTCCCAATCAAACATCTACCATCTTGTTTCGTAGATGCCAAACGTGTACAAGAATTTTTTCTTGATGAGGAACATCACTTATGCGAATTTTCTGCAATGTTGGCTTAGAATGCCCAATTTATCGAGAATATATCGGTTCCATGAATCATTTTATTTCCTAATTATTGAATAATACATTAATTTAATTATTCGAGTGTGCAAGAAGAGATTTACTCAAATGCTTCGTTAGATCCTCATTATCAGCAACTGTGATGGGGTTCACAGTATAATTAAGAATAGGTAAATTGATGTCACCAATAGTTTTATATTTTTATCAAGTAGTATATATATTCCTATTAATGTTGTTCTAACTTAAAAATAATAATTTTATGAAAATACTCTGTTTCAGGATATTCTCGATGGCCTATTTAGGTTTCGTGATATTTTCAACGATAAAAACATACAATAACAAAAAGGACGGTGAGTGAAAGTATTTTTAAGCAGATCAAATAACAAAAATTCGAAAGCTTTCCTTTCGTTTTTCGGAAATATATTAAATTCATATTGGTTTTTTCAATTTTCTCCACTTGTTTTTCTCAATAACTTGTGACCTAACAAGTTGATTCTCGCTTATTGGAAAATATCTATACTTGATATAATATCATTCGGTTATTTTTTGTTATATATTTTTTCAACAATTATATTGAAAATTGAAAAGCTTAACGATTTTCATTAGTTTATCTGAATATCTACAGTGTGCTTCATTGCAAGTGACGAAAATTCAAAAATAATTTGAACGGACAACTAAAGTATTATATTCTTTTGTGACATACTTGAAGTTTGCTTTTTCCGCAGCCTTTTTCAGTAACAAATATTGATTGCTCAAAAATAACGAAAATATTCTATATTTTTTTGAGAAAAACAGGTACCTCTATCGACTCGAGGCACACTTGAGATTTACAAATCAAAAATTTCAACATCATTACTCCTATACTTCCAAACTCAAGTAGACTGAATTACAATTTAATATTTAATATTTTCAACTCTCTCATTTGTGGATTTTGAATTTGCCTCAATCCAGAGAGATACATGAACTTTTTATGCTTCGTATGTTGTCATCGTCTTTGGACCGATATTTGGTTATCATAAAGCACTACAAAAAAATCAAATCTTAAGAGTAATGCATATATCAGGTTCGGACATCTTAGAAGAAAAATTTCTTTCAAATCAGTCGTCCTGTTCTAAAATATTGAATTTCCGCCATTTATAGTGAGGCACACTGTATAGATACTTAAGAAAGTATACTAAGAAAAATAAAAGGTTTTTACTTTTGTGGAACTATACAGGGTGATTCCGAAAGGGGACCTTCAGATTTTAGGATAAGTTTACACTAGTCAAGACAGTGTCGAAACAATGTTTGGTTTATGGTTGGGGTCTCTATTGAGAATATACAGGGTGATTTGTTCGATTCGATCGATTTTACTTTTATTGATAACTTTGGTATGCCTCATTCGATTTTAATGAAATTTTCAGCGAAGTACAATATTGATGAGCACATTCATTAATTCCGAAAATTTTTCAAAATGGGTGGTTGTTATTTTGATAATTCCAGATCAATTGTGCAGGTTGAAAAAACACCCTGTACATCGCGTTTCCAAAACTTCGCTATCTGAATACGATTCTACTATAATTAGTCATTACTTGAGAGTTTTTAATTTTTTTTGGCACACTTATAGTTTTCCGTGAAATTTTTATCAAAAAAAAGACAATGTCGAAATTTCGCTCCAATCGATTCTACTTTTATCAATAACTTTGGTATGGCTTATTCAATTTTGATGAAATTTGTAGTGTAGAATAATCACCCAATTGTGATGAAATTTCCAGTATAGAACAATCTGGATGAGTACATTCAATAATTGTAACAATCTCTCAAAATACAGTGTTGACTGTGTGATAATTTCAGAATTTCAGATTAATTTGGCAGTTGAGAGAAAAACACCCTGTACATTGATTTCTCAAAACTTTCTGATTCGTTTTAGATTCTACAATAATATCTCGTTATTCAGAGGTTTTCAATTTCTCTGGCACACATCCGGTTTTCCGAGAAAATATAATCGAAGAAGAGCATAATCGAAGTTTGGCGCAAAAGCAGTGAGAATATTCTGCACTAGGTAGTAAAGCTGTATATTCCAAGGATGCAAAGCAGTTCTTAAGTTCTAAAATACTCTTTTCCAATTCCAAATTTATATTTAATTGCTCATATTATGTATGAAATCATTCAATCCAGAATATTACTTCATATGTGCATATGTTTATGTGCATAAACCAAACAAATCTACACACATGAAAACAAATTTTGAACAAACATACGAAACAAATGACAAGTGGACTTTAGGATCAACAGGAACTACACATTGAATTTTCGAAATGGTTTCCTCTTTTTCGAATACATATTTTTTTAAAATTTCCAATCGACGCATTATTGAACGGAATCACATAACGTCACTGCTTCATAGAAATAACCCTTTTATTGAAAGCGGAGGTTTGCAAAAAAATTAAATTAAGTAATTTTCTGAATGGAATGATTTTGTACAGAAAATGAGCAATTGAAAATAAATTTCTAATTTGAATAGAATATATGACGAACAACTTTGAATCCTTGGCTAATACAGCTTTTCTACCTAGTGCAGAATACCCTCACTGCTATTGAGCCAAATTTCGATTATGCTCTTCTTCAAAAATGTTTTCTAGGAGAGCCGGAGGTGTGTCAAAGGAACTCAAAACCTCTCAATAATGACATATTATTGTAGAATCTGAGACGAATACAAATTTTGGAAAAGAAATGTATAGGGTGTTTTTTTTAAACTGCAAAATTAATCTGAAATTCTGGAATTATCGCAAATACAACCCTGTATTTCGAGGGATTGTTGTAATTATTGAACGTACTCGTTCAGATTATTCTACACTACGAATTTCATCAAAATTGAATAAGCCATACCAAAGTTATTAATAAAAGTAGAATCGATTGGAGCGAAATTTCGACATCGTCTTTTTTTGATGAAAATTTCTCGAAAAACTAGAAGTGTGCCAAAAAAATTAGAAACTCTCAAATAATGACTTATTATAGTAGAATCGTGAACAGATAGCGAAGTTTAGGAAACGCGATGTACAGGGTGTTTTTTCAACCTACACAATTGATCTGGAATTATCAAAATAACAACCGCTCATTTTGAAAAAAATTTCGAAATTAATGCATGTGCTCATTAATATTGTACTTTCCTGAAAATTTCATTAAAATCGAAGGAGGCATAACAAAGTTATCAATAAAAGTAAAATAGGTCGAATTGGACAAATCACACCCTGTATATTCTCAATAGAGACCCCCAACCATAAGCCAACCATTTTTTCGAGACTGTCTTGACTAGTGTAAACTTATACCAAAATCTGACGGTCTCCCCCGGAATCACCCTGTATACTATCACCATTGTTATCCTTAAACAATGCTTTTACTAAAAATTAATTTTTTATGCCGATGCTCACATAGGATCATCTGATTTTCACAGAATAATTCATTGGGAAAATACAGGGCATGTTCAAATATAACGTCGTCATTAAATTATTCAGAAGGATTATCATGAAAAATTTTATTGAAATGTTTCAGTTAATAAATACCAACAAATGTTCTCACTTATCAATATATGGAAAGAAATGAATGAGCCAAGAAAAAATGATGATTTCAAGAATTTATTGAGCGTCCAAGGCATGAGAACATTAGCCATGGTGTTTATTGTTGTAGTACATTCCAGTTCATTTCCGATGATATTATGGTTCATTAAGAACCCGGAATATTATGAAGACGTGAGTATTCCTCATTAAAAATCGCGAATTTACCTTGTTAATTAGAATTTGTTCAGGTGTTCCTTACAGGAATTGTTTAAGAATTAAGTTTGGACACATTATTGGTCAGATCATTGATAATTAAACTAGTCGTTGTACGCTTATTGGTCTAATTCAATTTTGTCAGGCCGACGGCTGTCTGTTCTCACGATATTTCTGTACTACTTTAAAGCTAGCTTTTGTGCGAGGGAGATTTGGGTATTTGGGTAATCGGCGATTCTTCCCTATTGGCCGACGACGATCACGTGACCGTCATCGACCAATAGGGTGAATCTCCGATTACCCAAATACCCGAATCTCCCTAGCTCTGAAGGTGCCCTTTTAGACGATTTCGGCCCAAGTTGCCAACCCACAATTTTCTTCACAAATTTACTATCTCTGGAGAACGGGAATTTCAGGACAAATTCGACATGATAAGGTTCGCGATATTTATAAATATCCGTGAAAGATGCCTCGGCTCCTCAAACAAGATAATTCCTTCCAAATAAAGAGTTTTGTTAAGATCATCTCTGTTTTGCTGAAATTTAAGTTGGAATTCCTGATTTCATGTTGATAGTATCAAATTTATGTAGAATATGTTCCGCAAATCAACTTGGTTATTAAGGTTGCCGGTTTTTCATTCCGTAAATATGAAATATGCGGTTGATTCCTGAAAATAGGTTAATTACGGAATTTGATTGATGAAAAAACGTTCAATGTTATATGGTAACATATCCATAGCATAGAGCAATCTTTATTTACTTTATGATCCATAGAACATAGAAAAATTACTAGGTATAGTCTATGGATTATAAGGTGAATAAAGATTGTTCTATGCTATGGATATGTTACTATAGAACATTGATTGTCGTTCTGGTGCATAGACTTAATATGTCTATGTTCTGGTGACAGAAAGATTGCTTTTCCATCAATCAAATTCCGTAATTTACCTTTTTTTCAAGGACCAACCGAATGTTTCATACTTACAGAACAGAAAACCAGCAACTGAAATAACCAAGTTGATTCGCGGAACATTTTCTTCATGAACTCGACGCTATTAGCATGAAATCAGGAATCCAAACTTAAATTTTAGCCTAACAAAAACCTATATTTGAAAGGAATTATCTTGTTTGAGTAGCCGAGGCATCTTTTACGGATATTTATAAATAACGCGAACCTTATCATGTCGAATTTGTCCAGAAATTCCCGTTCCCCAATAATAGTAACTTTGTGAAAAAAATTGTTGGTTGGCAACTTGGGCCGAAGTCGTCTATTGAATAAGGTGAAAATAGGGGCGAACCTAAAATCGATGTAGAAAAATTCGGACAACATTTTGACTTTCCTGAGAGAAAGTTCAATATCAAATAAACTAAATAACGTGAGCTTTCAAATATTCAGAAGATTCCACGATAGAAATATTTGATCGCGGAATGTATTTCACTAGGATTTTTTCACTACCGTACCATCTTGATTGATATGTCCAAGAAGTTAGAATTTATCGATAAGATTAATTGATGACATACGTCGTTTATATAGCTTCGTTTATTAGTGTCATCCGCACTAAAAGATTCATAGGAGACAAAGATACTTTTCCATAATTCTCAGTCTATCTGGGGTATACAACGTAGAAGTTCTGAAGGAACAAACTGTGAGAATATTCGAACTTTATAAAGCATATATTAAAAATTCCGATACTTTACGGGATATTCTTAAATTGCAAGTACAATGAAAAGAGGAGATTTTGGCTCAATGTTGAAGAAAACATTTCGTTTTCGAGATACAGGGTGTTAAAGCTTAAATTTATTTCAAGTTTTTTTCTCATATTATCTATAAATATATATATTCTTCTGAGATGAGCAGTACATGTTTTATATCAAACAATATGTGTTATCACAGTATTAGCAGAGGAGATGTAAATGTGGTACCTGACATTTTAACGTATGATACAAGAACACTGATAAAAACCTCAGAAAAAACGCTGTCTCCCAGTATAAGTGTCTTCTTTCCTATTCGATGTAGGATGATATCTCGAAATCACATCAAATTAATTTGAAGTTCACGAACCATCTCGAAAAAGAATCAGACACCGAATGAATTGCCTCGAAACCATCGTCAAATTTATAAATTGGACAACTATTAACTAAATGTTCTGATGTTTCCACTTCTTCTCCACATTCGCACCTTGGACTTTCGACCGAATTCCATTTGAGGAGGAAACTATTACAGCGACCATGACCGATCGCTTCAATTGCACTTTATTTTCCTAGGAAGATTAAAACCATGAACTTTTTCTGAAGGATCGATGATCAAACCTTTGTTGAAAACATAACACGAATTCCATTCTGTACGCAAAATTTCTTTGTCACATTTATTGGAGTAAAGAAAATCGTTAAACCATAAAGGTTTACTGGATTTCAATCTAGGAATTCTAGAATCTGGAATATAAGACGTGATTGGGAATGAATTTTCATAGTATCTACACTCCCCAAGATGATTCACGAGTTCATCTAATCTTTATGAATCACTGCTATCGATCAAAAAAATACCCATAAAAACTTGTGTTGAATTTATTACTATAACTGTATTTTTATGATAATTCAAATTTTTCTTAGGTTTTCATCAAGGGAACCGTACAATTTTTTTTTCTTGAAATCCGTTGCAGATACGCCAAGATTACAGGGGACCATAAAGTTCTTTTTAAAATTTTTCAATTTAACAGCAGTGGCTCATCAAAAAAAATTTCTGGAGAATACAGAGGAAGGTGTTCCAAAAAAAATATCACCTTGTAGATTTGCAATCGGAATTCTTAAATGTAATATCTATGCCAACTGTCAGTTAAATATCTTGTGAAATGAAACTTGAGTAAAATTCAAACTTTAACGACCAGTATCTCGAAAACGAAACGTTAGGGTCCCAGGTTTATGTGACTTTTTTCTCTTGAAATTATGCTAGGAATCTCTCCTCTTCGTTTGTACCACCAATTCAGGAACGCCCTTCTATATATTTCTGTATATTTCTCATCAGTGAACATATACCTGTATAGGAAATAATATAATCCTATAGTTGGTATATTGAATATTAAAAAAATACTTTTTTTAAAGATTCCCAAAAATTTAGTATTATCAATACTTTATGGATCCTTTGGACTAGTAGTTCAAATATACTTTATCATATCTGCTTGGATGTTAGCAGTGCAACTTCACAATATTGTAAGGAGAAATGGAAAATTCACCGTGAAGGATTTATTTATATTATGGTTAAACAGATACTTCAGGTGAGTCACATCATTAAGAATTGTGAATACCATTCCGATAAACTATTAGTACGAAGGCGTAGAAGTACGAAGGAGTAGAAGGGCCACTCTTTGTCGACAAAAATTTTTCCACCTAATTCCGACTTTAATCTCGGAATTATACTAATTCCGACTTTGAACTCGGAATTATAGACTAATTCCGACTTCAAACTCGGAATTATACATAATTCCGACTTTGAACTCGGAATTATACTAATTCCGAGTTTGAAGTCGGAATTATAGACTAATTCCGACTTTAAACTCGGAATTATAGACTAATTCCGACTTTAAACTCGGAATTATAGACTAATTCCGACTTTGAACTCGGAATTATAGACTATAATTCCGAGTTTAAAGTCGGAATTAGTCTATAATTCCGACTTCAAACGAAGGAGTAGTACGAAGGCGTAGAAGGCCCACTCTTTGTCGACAAAAATTTTTCCACCTAATTCCGACTTTAATCTCGGAATTATACTAATTCCGACTTTGAACTCGGAATTATAGACTAATTCCGACTTCAAACTCGGAATTATACATAATTCCGACTTTGAACTCGGAATTATACTAATTCCGAGTTTGAAGTCGGAATTATAGACTAATTCCGACTTTAAACTCGGAATTATAGTCTATAATTCCGAGTTCAAAGTCGGAATTAGTCTATAATTCCGAGTTTAAAGTCGGAATTAGTCTATAATTCCGAGTTTAAAGTCGGAATTAGTCTATAATTCCGACTTCAAACTCGGAATTAGTATAATTCCGAGTTCAAAGTCGGAATTATGTATAATTCCGAGTTTGAAGTCGGAATTAGTCTATAATTCCGAGTTCAAAGTCGGAATTAGTATAATTCCGAGATTAAAGTCGGAATTAGGTGGAAAAATTTTTGTCGACAAAGAGTGGCCCTTCTACTCCTTCATATATTAGACCATGTTAATATTTTTGTTTATGTTTACTATTTTTTTTGCGGCCATCAAAACAACAATCATGTCAAGTGATTCAAAGCTTAATGTAAATACCTGCAAACTACGTATATAAATTTATAGTTATTTTCGATTCAAAATTGCTTGATTTTTTTCTTGAATTAAAATTTAAAGAGTATACTACACAGGGGAATTCCAAATTAGACGTAGACATTTCTACACGCTATCAGGATTGATACGAATCTCTTGCATGAATTTTTTCATCATTGGAATGAAATATTCAATCTGTAAGACTACTGAAAAACTTTGACCGCCGTCAAAAATTTCAATGAGAAAACGATCTTTTAAATTTGGCTCCACATAAAACTTCGCGGCTTCCGTGACGTACCTGGATATATCCAATCTCTCTCTCTTCTTGTGTACTTTTCTCTCTAGCAAGCCAATAGACAGCACCGCCTGTATCGACCGGTGAATCTTGCAATAATGAGTGACGTAGATGGCGATCTGACGCGTTTCTCCCGCTTCGATCTTGAGTCCCGATTTGACCATTTTTAATACCGAATTATTCAAAATTCGCGAATTTTTGGAGTGTGTGATAGCATACATTATGACTTTGTATCGATATAGAATGACAAAAACATAAAAATATGTTAATTCGTGTTACATGTAAGAGACCTATTGAAACAAACGGTGTAAAATGTTCTTCTACCCACTACGAACAATTTTCCTCTTGTTTGCATATTTTCTGATCTTGCATAGAGGGCCGAGATATTAAGGATTGTACTTTTTAAAATTGTCACACTGAATGTTATAGCTAGTAAGCTATAACACTTCTTTTTTCGAAGTCCCTGGGATATCGATCCTGGATCCTTCGCCATTTTGCGTTCGCTAGGAATAAATTTTGATTATTTTATTTCTTATTATGTGAATTTTAGTGATCGTTATGCATTGGAAAGGACATAAATCATATACCAGTGAAAAATCTTTTTCGAAGATATGTGTAATCAGCAAACAGGCATTTTTAACATGCACTAGCTAACTGAACCATCTTGATTTCAGGTTATTTCCAGCTATAGCAGTGACGCTTTTATTTAATAGTTCAAATTTTGTATATATTCTAATCACACATCCTTATTACTATTCTGTTAGTCTGTCTGAAGTGGCAAGTTGCAAAGTGAGTTGGTGGAAGAATTTACTATTTCTGCAGAATATTTATGTGCAAGACAACAAAATAGTGAGTATATTTTAGAAAAGCACTGAGGTGAGGCCAGGAGCTTCTCTTCTAAATCCCACCTATTGGGAAGATTTGCCAAATTTCATCGAAATCTGATCGGCCGTATGGCCGACGGTAAAAACAATAACTTCCGGAAGAAACGACTAAGAAAGTCGATAATTCTAGAGAAGGTTTGGACCCTAATCACGAAGATTCGTGCATGGGTAGAATCCACCCAATGGTTCTATTCAAAATTTTATTTTCCCAATAATTCCAAAAATACAGAATAGATCGAATTGAAATCCAGTACTTCATCGAAAAAATGACAATTCGAAGGTTCATACAGAATTCAATGAGGATAATATGATAAGAAGATCACAGAATATCGAATAGTCGAAAAAAAAATTGAATTTTTTTGAAATTGTTCTAATGACACGATCATCACGAAATTTGGCACAAAGTTGTCCTTTAGCATCTTCAAACTAATTGCAAAGTTTCATCATGATTGAACCAAAATTTCTTGAGTTATAAACGGAAATAACAACGATATCAAGAAGAAAACCACGAAATATCACATGTTTTTCGCAATATCTCCAAAACTATGGAATAAGAACCTCAACGTTTGAGCAAATTTTTTTTTGCAACTAAGTGACCATCCGATCCCAACAAATTCTGCATAAAATTGCGTGTCGTTATACTTCAACTAATTACCAAGCTTCAATCAAATTGCTACAGTAGTTCCTGAAATATCAGAGATTTTTAACCTTAAATCTTCAAATGATTATAACTCCGAAATCATTCGACCGATTTGGCCCATTAACGAACTTAAACGCGGTATGCCCGATGAGCAAACTACCCTAAAATTTTCAAGTCACTAGCTTGCTCCGTTCGACAGTTATCGTGTCCTCGGACGGCCGAACGGAATCGATTTTGACAACGGATTCGTCATCAGTGAATTCAAGCTAGTAGTTTGAGACCATTTTCGGCTCAAAATTAGAAAATTACAGACATTTGGACAAAACGATTGCACGCTGTTCCCCTGGAGCATGCGCGCAAAAATTATTATTATTATTATTATAATTATTAGGTAGTAATGCCATCTCATTTTCAGTGTTCACTAGGCATGTGGTACCTAGCAGCTGATATGCATCTGTACATAATTTCGTCAACATTTTTCTATATGAGCAGAAGATTTAAAATCTCAATGAAGTATTTCTTTGGTCTTCTCGCTATCATGGCGGCATCCATTCAGATTTACACTGTTTTGACTACCGATTTCGATGGCATACTTCGTTTCTCTCCAAGGTAAAACTAACTAATCAACCAAAGTTAAAAGAAGAATTCACATACATATTTACCTCTCTAGGTTACTCCCAGCAGAAAAAGTTATATCCAGACCAGAAGTGACAATTTCATACATTCAGACATATGGCAACGCCGGATCATACATAATAGGTTTCGTTTTTGGCACTATTTATTCATTCAATAAGAATAAAATGATTTTTGCTACATCTGTAAGTTGTTATATAGGGATACATTTAAGAGATTTTATTATAAATCGTTTTTATTCGATATGTTATAGATGAGAAAAGTCTTCTTTTATTTTTCAGACGCGGAAGATATTAGCCTATGTAGCTTTCATTGGTATTCCGATTTTAGCTTCTTATCTAGTTACTTTACGTCCTAATAGGGTGTTGGAAGCTATTTTGGCTGTGAGCATGAGACCTCTATTCTCTTTCGGAATAGCAATTGGGCTTCTTGCAATGGTTACTGGAACCAAAGGTGAGGCTGTTTGATCTAATTAGTTGATTGTTATTATCACTCGAAAGTGGGTAAAATCCCAATACTATAGCGTTGAAGCAAATGAAGGGGGCATCCAAATTTAAAACTAGGCTGAAGAACGTCATTTGTAAGGTTGATTCTCACTTCACGTTCCGTAATTTTTCCGTATCCTTATCGTTTTGTATACGTAAAATATTGTAAATACTGAATTTATGTATGCAACATAAACATATTGATACGCCTATGGTATGCACACTATGCCGTTTACGTGCCATCTCCATGCCATTTTTGTCAAGAAAATTTTTAAGAAGTGCATATTGAAGAGATAAGGGATGTTTACGGACCGTATTGTGAAGATCAACCTCAAAGGTCTTTCCTAATGAGATCGAATAACCATCTCCTGCGCCTTTTTGCAACTCTAGAAAACCTAGCTGTATTGATCACCCAATAGGTTTCTTGCAGGAATTTCTTTTTAATTGGAATCAAATATTGTATCCATAGGATATAATCCAATCGTCGTCAAAAATTTCCAACCAGAAGACGATTTTTTAAAATTTACCCACATATTGGCTGTTTAAACGGTCGGAACTCCTGGTATATCTTTCTCTCTTCTATAGTGTGTGACAGCATACATTATGATTTTGCATCGAAAAACAATGAGAAATACATGCCTATATGATATTTCGTGTTACAAATATGCAAGAGACCTATTGGTTATTACACTACCGGCTCAATTGATCCGTAAAATGAGGTGAATCCATCGCTAAGTAGATTCCATGCTCCTCAGTAATTTATTGATAATAATTGGATGAGGTGTAAATTTTAGAAAGCTTATTCTCGAAAGGAAAACCCACAAGGAAAATTGTGATTTTTTTCTGCAGGAGATTCAACTGATTATAACAGGCTTTGAAAGTATTTTTCTAAAATTTACAACTATTTTTCTTCCAATATCTCAAACAGCACTATTAAAATTCAAAAAAGGTTGTTTTTTTATGGGAAACTTCCTCGCGGATTGCAGGATTGAACTTGTCTAGAGGAGTTTCTTGGAAAACAAGTTGCCCAATTAGCAATACCGGAACAAACGATTGACAAAGGAACTGGGAGTACATTTTTGTAAAATTATTTGTGAATTGGATAAAGCCTATTTTCGAAAACGATAAGTTCGGACAATATTTCGATTTCTCAACTAGAGACTAGCAAAAATGTCATAGCACATCTCATTTTCGTGACATTTTTGAATATTAAAAAAGGCGCTGAAATAGGCTAGATAAAGCTGGAGACAAGTTATTTCGCCATTTTGTAATATAATAGAACATTGCATTATATTACAAAGTGGCGAAAGGATTGGTTCCCATTTTTATCGAGTCTATTTTGGCGAGTTTTGTTAATGTTCGAAAATATCACGAAAAGATGTGCTATGACATATTTGCTAGTCCTTTCCTTTCGTAGAGAAGTCGAAATATTGTGCGAAGGTTTTCGAAATTAGGCTTTATCCATTTCATACCTAAGTTTACAAAAATGTCATAAATTAATTAATTTATGACATTTGCCAAATACTATTGAGTGGGATCTAACAGTAGTTTTAAATTTATTCCTTATGTTTCTCATGATTTTAGATTTAATAAAGAAGTTCTTCGAGAGTTCTCCGATAGTATTTCTTGGGAACATCACATACAGCACTTACATGTTCCACTTTTTCATTGTTCTTGGAAGAATTCTTTTCAGGGCCCGATATGTGGAATTGAGTAATTCTTATTGTGTGAGTATTCCACCATAGTAGCTTATATATTTTAGATTTTGAGCGTTTATTTGTCCAGGAAATCTCGTTTGGACCAAGTATTTCATACTGCTTATAGTTTATCAGATGAAAAAATTGGTTATTGTGATTAATAACAATTCAGTCCTAATTGAATTGATTCCATTGAACATTATTACTTCTTGCTAAAAATATTTATCGGATCAGTACATTTTTAGTTAAATTTATTTACAGTATGGTATGTGGATGATAGATCTTATTTCATCATTCGGACTGGGAATGGTTATGTATATCATGCTGGAACATCCATGTATAAAGCTGCAGAAAAGTCTGATTCCTCAATTAAAAATGGAAAAGAAAAACATGGAATCCAAATTACAATGATATCTGTGATTCATTTCACTGAAAATATATATTTTATTTTTGTTACAATGTATTTCTATGGGATTTTCCGATATAAAATATCTACCCGAAGCATTGCTACTCTGCTACCGATGTTTAAGGACAATGATGTTGCAAATGGATTTCTTCTACGAAGGCCATCGCGCACTTATCGGCAAAGGGCAGGAACATGACAGAACCGAAATTTATTTCCCTGCTAATCCTGTACTATTGGGGAAGTTACCCTTAAACATGTTGTAAAAAACATGTTTTGCTTACATCATGCCCTTGAGGGCAAGTTTGCCTTATTTCAAAATAGGTATCTCAATGGTAAAAACAGGGGATATATTTATTTTTTACCAGAAACTATGTTGTATCTCAGAACTGTTTATGTATAAGATATAAATAAAGTTGGGTTGGAAGCTCATGAGCCATCAGTTCTGGGGAATCCCCGTTCTTCATTCAAAGTTGACAATAATGCCAATGTTATAAGAATACAACTACTTATTCTGATCATTTCATTGATTTATTTCTTATGGGCTACTCTTATATGGATTATGGAGATGAAGACGTTTTCTTTTGGAATACATATATTTTTTTGTAAAATAAAATGTGAGATAACTTCATGAAGGATGAAATTTTACGAATAATGAATGAACATACCCCTTCCTACTATCCAAAACCATAGACTTATAAAACTACAGTTTAATCGGTACGGCACCTGAAAGAAATAGGAGCCACCATAGAGTACTGATGATTTGCAAATTCTGACGTTTAGAAGGCTTTTCTGTGATTTATCAGCTGTGTTAACCTTCATGTTTATTTTTGTTATGATTTCAAATCATTGATTTGGCCGATTTTGGAATATTTGAACTTGAACAACTGAGCAAGTTTTTGATTCCGCTTATATTCATTATTTTCTAAAAAGTATCAGATATCAGACGCTTCTTATCGTTATGTTATCTCGAATAACTATGAATTCATGAGAAAAATTAATTTAAAAATCTTTTTCATATCCATTACAATGTTGTACGATTATTATTGTTCCATATAAATTAAATATTGTATTTGTCTTATATGTTTCTGTTCCAACAGGAAAGTAAGTAATAGAAAAGTGTTATTAATATTAAAAAAAATCTTTCATAAAACTCTTACTGTAAAGGAAAGCTCTTTACCAAAATTTCCTTTTCTTCATCATTGAAGTACACATCATTTTAACGCTGAAGGGAAAAACATTTTTTGAAGCCACAAAACCAACAATCTTGGTCTTACTCGATGGAAATTCATCTTTGTGATCAAAAGTAAAATAACTCAAATCAAAAGGTTGTACTTCAAATTGTGATACCATGGTACATGTTCAATTTGTATCAATATTTATTACCAAGGTTTAAAGAACTTGTGAGTTTAAACAATGATATCACTTTGTAATAACAGAGTTGGTAGATATATCGACTTCGACCAGTAAAAGACGAAAATCTTATAATGCAGTTTATTATTACATCGGAAAAAGCTTTCCCTCGTCAAAGTCGTGAAGGTAAACTTTTATATATGAAAGTTCTGGTTTACCTGGTTATGCACAAGATTAAATGAAGAAAGATTTACATTTGAACTATCCTTAGAACCATATTGAATTGTGCTGAACAATCTTGTGTAAACACCAGTAAATGAATTACAAGTTTTCCTCAATATGAATGCTTCATGTACAACTTTTAAAAGAAAATTGTAGCAGAAGGGTACAATTTCATACATGAAAGTTATGCTTTATTGTGTTATGCACAAGTATGAATAAAGAAAAATTCAAATCTAAATTATTTTCAGTAAAATAATGAATTTGCTAAAAATACATATATGGGCATTTTCTCCTTCTGTCTAAACGCTTTGCAAGATTTCCTCAATATGAATGTTTCGGTTTCGAGTACAACTTGTAGGCAACAATGGCATAAATGCACCCTCTTAAATGTATTCCTTTAAGGAAACAACGAATATAAGAAATCAAAAACTTGTTCAAAATTCCGAAATCATAACCAAAACAAACATGAAGGTTAACAGCTGTTCAAGCACAGAGAAGTCCCATAAACGTCAGAATTTCGGCATTATCATTATTCTATGGTGGCTCCTATTTCTTTCAGGTGCCGTACCGCAGTTTAATTTGTCTTTGTAAAAAACGTAAATATAACCTATACTTTTTTAATTTAATCATATAAAGTAATATCGAATTTTTAATCATTTACTGGTTGTGCACATTTATATATCAAATATCAGTAAATGGATATCAAAAGTCAGTTGAAAGAAGCTAGAGAAGCAATAAAAAATAAGGATTTCGCTAAATCGATCAAAATATGTAGAGTAAGTGATAAAGCCGTATTCAGGAAATATATCAGTAGATTTATATTATTTGTAGAATGTTCTGAATGAAGACGATGAAAATTATATAGCTCTCGTCTTTCTGGGGCTCTCGATACAAGAGACTGCCCCGACAGAAGAAAGCGAGAGAGCTTTTCGAAGAGCAATTGATATAAACCCAGAAAACTTACTGGCTTGGAACGGATTGGCTAATTATTTCGAGAAAATCGATTCTACAGAAGCCAGATTAGAGCTAATCAAAATTTATACCTTTTTGATTGGAAAAGAAACGTAAGATGAAGACAGGGTCGATTACTGTCACAATGATTCTTTTTTTTATACAAGTAAAATGAAATATTTTCAATGTGACTCATTCGAACCCTTTTTAGTGCTGAGAAAAAACTTATAGAGTATTGTGAGAAATTATGTAGCCTCTATAAATACACTAATGTTGAAGAGATATGTAGAGTCATATATGACAAAGTTGAAAATGGTAATTATTCAGAATCGGCTGTGACTAACAGTAGGTCATCTCTTGCAACTATTTTAAAACAGAGTAATGAACTATCTGATGATATTCTTGAAGTAGTAAGTATATCAAAATCTATCAAATAAATTTAATGCTAATTTGCATTTGTTGTGAAAACCATTCATTTGTAGAAGAAATCTAAATGAAAATTATGAAGCATTCGAATCCTTTAGTTATGGAAATCAAAAATGCAATTCTATTGTGATTCAATTTTCAGTATGAAGATATCTTAAGTAGCCTGGTGAGCAATAATGAAACAATGACTGCAGATTATTATTCCCAATACTTAATGGTTCTATATAAACAAAATAAATGTGAAGAGCTGCTCACCCATGTAATAAAAATGTACGAAAGGTTTCCCGAGGAAGCAGTGTCTTTGAATTGGATTTGCCAGCTTTATAATGAGCTATATGTTGAAAACAAACAGTTAATCATATCAGAATTCGTTAACATCGAAGATATTTACAAGGATCTATTGGTTTTAGAGCCTGTTAATGTTATGGGAATTTTAACAAAGGCTATATGTGATATAGAAAGTCAAGAATACTATGAGGCAAAGAATAGATTGGAAACAGGTCAGTTAAAGGTTGAATTAGGAGCAGTTGTGAAGAAATAGGGTAATGAAAAATGTATTTATCGCTACAATTATTTTGTTAACTTTCTATCGAACAAGAATCATAATGAGAAAATTGATTAATCTTTAAGCAATATTCAATTTAATTATTTGCCATAATCTTTTTTTTAGTTGTTTCCTTGAAAGCAGAGATACTGCATGCTTGGATTCTCCTGACGAGAGTGAATATTGCACTGCATTCCTATGATGACGCTGCCGAATCATCCAAAATTGCCATAAAGCTTATCAAATCACATAAAAGTTCTTATGATGCAGTTTTGAGAAGAGAAATTGAGTCTATGCATATAGAAGCTCTCTCAAGATCTTCTGATAGTTGTGATTGGGAGAAAGCAATAGAATTTTATGAAAAGGTACGTGTTTTTTCAGAAATGACCCTATTCGAAATAGATCCATCCAAACTAGGCAAATGAAACTACTCAAATATTTCATGCTTATTTATATTGACATTTATTTAAGGGGTTTTTCAAATGTGAGAGTTGGTGAAATGATAATAATAGATTTAAAGCGATGGACTAAAAGCTCTGATTATAGTTACGGTTATCCAAACTGACATATAGGCAAAGGAAAATCTGTCAATGTGAATATCCATAACGGAATCTTTTGGTCCATCGCTTGAAATAGCTTAGTGAATAATGCTTGTAACAGGTTTGATGTTGAATGACAGTTACGACTTTTATTGTGACAAGTATTTTGCATTTCCTATAAATGTTAAATTTTTAGCAATTTTCGGTTGGACCTTAGTTTCAACTGTTGAAAATGTTGAACTTCCTGAAGTCATTCAGAACACAAGTTCCATCTGCTGATAGTAAAGTGTGAAACGCTTCTTACCCACACAAAATGATTCAATATCGCATTTTCAGTTAGATGAAAAATCCCAGGAGATATGCCTTCCACATTATACCAGGACAAATATCAAATTGGGAAATACGATTGAAGCTAAAAGATCATTAACCAAGCTGGAGCAGTCTGTGCAAAAAGAAGATGACTTCTCTGGAATACTAAGAGCCCAACTATTGAGAAAGCAGAACCAGCATATTCTGGCTTTGGAGGTTCTGAATAAGAAACCTGTTCAGAGCGCTGAATGGTTTTTGGAACTGGGCGTTACATACTTGGAGATTAAAGAATTTGATAAGTGCCTGCTGCCATTTTTGAAGGTGAGAATTAATGATTTGTGAATTTTGACCTCAAAATATTACACTTAAAAATTCAGACTCAGTGTTATAACTTAAATAAATTGATTTTGATGATCATATTCATTTTCATACACATTGAAATCGAGGAACTTCATTTAAAATTTTTTTCTTTTTAGGCAGCAAAAAGTGACCCGAACAATTATTATTGTTTCTTTTATTTGGGAAGCTGTTACTGCGAGATGAAAGAATATAATAAAGCAAGGCGATGTTACGAACGTTCATATAAACTTTGTCCTACATTTAGTAATGTGGCAATGGAGCTAAGCAAAATATACAGGATACTTAAAAACTGGGTAAGTGAAATTGAAAGAGAGAATTGTATTCGACCAAAAATTCTTCATCGGTAATTCTAACCAAATTGTTTAAGATAATTTTCCTCGGAAATTCTAGAAAAGTGCAGATGTGAGTTCAGGAGCTTTTACCCTCCTAGAAATATTTTTTCTTAGTAGTAAGAATAAATATTCAATCTAGCTGAAATTTGGTGTCAAATTTCTTGAGCATTTTTTTTGAAGAATAGAATTGGAAATTAAAAAAAAATATATTTTTTCAATTTTCTAACTATATGATCCTCATGAAATTTCGCATTAAGTTGGGTCATTGTATTCTACAACTGATCAGTTATAGGATTCAACTTTTACGAAGTTTTAATCCGATCGCATCGGTACTTATGGAAATACTGATAAAATGAACCTTAAAATTTTTATAATAACGAACCTAATGATCCCAGTTTGATACAATCCAGGAAGTTCCAAGTCCCTAGCTCGTTTTCTTCAACGGCCGGCTGGGTTGTATATACAGAGTGGAAGATGTCAAACTTTCATCGCCCACCAACTGACTTTATAGAAGTGAATGGAGTATAAAAAGCAGTATTTTATCAATTTCAGGATGCCAACATTGCCCTGTTGCAAACTATAACCAAGGATGTTATAAATAAGCAAAATATATGGGCGTGGTTACAGATGGGTTTAAATTTGATGGAACAAGGTGATTACAATAAAGCCATTCAACACTTGAGATTGGTTTCAAGGATAGATGAAAATAATGCGTAAGTTTGGAATTTTACAATAAGTCTATTGCATATTTTTATGATTCTCAATCTATTTTCATATAGGATCATTACATGATATAATACTTTCACAATTCGTGAATTCTGAATAATTCGGTTTTGAAAATGGTAAAATCAAGACACAAATTGAAATTATAAGAAATGCTCCTGATTGTAGATCCCAACATGAGTAATTCGTCACAACACTATTCTACAATAATGTAACAGCTAATGCTGTCCATCGGCTTGATACAAAGAAAGGTACACGAGAAGGGAGGCGTTTGAGCGCCAATCTTAGGTACAAACGTTGAATGATCCTTTTATCATTGAAAATTTGAATTTTGATGGCGGTTGAATGATTTTGCAATCTTTATGGATAAAATAATCGATTCTAATGATACAAAATTCTACAAACGGCCGATCGTAAACCCAATAATTTCCGAAAGAAACAATAGGTTACGAGCAGTTTTGACAGTTGGGAGAGACTGGAGGACCAACAATAACCTTAAATACATTGTTTACTATGGGAAAAAGCGATTGGGCTTGTGATTTTGTATGAATTTGGACATTTTGGACTGAAATATTCACTATTGCATTATCTAGGAACTATATCCAAAGTACTTGATATCTTATAACAGTAACAGCTTGACTTAATTTATGGAATTTTTCGAATAAATACAATTCTTGCTGGTTGAATGTGTTGTTGCATGTTGCTTGGTTTAGTTAGGCAAGAAATACAATTTGAAACCTTTTTTTTTAAGTAAATTCAGGTATTCAAGGTTGAATAATCAACATCAAATCGATGAAAACTACCAATGAGTTGTTTAAGTATTTTCATTTGAATGGTACGTACTAACCAGATGTGGAGAGGAACTCAATGTATCCATTATAAAAGAGAGAAATAAGAATATTCTATCGGTTCTGAAGGAGAAAATCATATTTTCTGAATTAATTCAATAAAGAACTGCGCTCTAAAATGGAAATTCATAGAATAAATGTTACTTTGCAACTTGTCAGTTACCTCGGAAAAGAACATAGGTTGTATATTAGTCTGGACAATCAATAAAACTTGAATTAGATAGGATTGATTCATACCATTGACATTCAGATATGCAATGACATCGAAATTCATCTGATTTTCATGTTTAGTCGAGTAATATCATGTAGGTTATTTTGGTAGGGCATACCGAACGATTCGGGTTATGGAATATTTAAAAATCATAAGTTCTTAATAAACATTTCTTTATTAGTTGAACAAGACAGAATTTATAAAAGATATTTCCATTCAGATATTCAATGCAGGCAAATTTTTAGATGATTCTCACTTAAGGTGCAGTTTAACTACTGCCAATGTTTTGTTTGGGTATGCCGATTGATAGCAGGTAGGGAATTTTCGTAAAATCGTCAGTTTTTGATAAACATTCCTGATTGTTTTCACAAAAAAAGATCTAAATCACCCTTGAGTCGTATTTTAGGAACAAAAACCATTCACTGTGTCAATACACTGTTCCTATCTACTACACACAGAGAAATAACTGGCAGTATCTAGGAATGAAAAATTTATTAGCACTAGGATATCACAAAATGTTTCCGCAATATTTTACCTCCATATGAAAGTAACAAGGTGCCTATATAATTTACTACAACACACGAAAAGACTGTTGACTGAACTAACCAAAGGTCTGTTTATTTGCCTGTATATGAAGTCAGGGACTAATTTCATAATATGTATACCAAATTTATACTATCCTTTTCAAAAAAAAGTGAATATATCAATCCAAAATTTCCAAATGAATACGAAATCACGAGAGAAATCGCTTTTTCTCATAGTAAACAATGCATTTTAGGTTATTGTTGGTCCTCCAGTCTCTCCCAACTGTCAAAACTGCTCGTGACCTATTTGGAAAAACTGGATATCTATAGAGTAGATATGAAAGCGTAAAATCCACCTAATTTCGTGAGGTTCATCACAAAATTGTACGCATAGTTGTCCATCAGCATTTGCCAACTAGTTACGAAGATTCATCATTATTTTTAAGTTATCTAGGATGTTTCCAATATTTCCGAAAATTGATTTCGGAGCAAACTGCAATTTCTGCACAGTTGTGAACTATTTACTTTAAAGTCTGTGTGAAATTTCATCAAAATCCGGTGAATATTTCAACAAAATAATTTTGAAGATCTACCAACCATACGATCCCAACAAAAGCAGTTGTGTCAATATTTTTCAACTGACTACCAAGTTTCTATTTGATCGCACAAGAATTATATATTTATTTTTTTTCTGTTTTAATAAAGACACTATTATTATTATTATTAAGTTCCTAAGATACTTTTGTAAAATTAATTCTGAAATCTTTATAGGCATTGCTGGGAAGCCTTAGCAGATGCGTATTTGTACAAAGGAGCTTACACATCTGCACTTAAAGCTTATGAAAGAGTTCTTGAAATTTCAGACGATGCTCTTTATCCAGCTCTACAGACTGCTCTTATTAAAAAGGTAAAGAAATGTGCGCTTCCAATTAATCATTGAATATTCTGATTTATTTTTTATTTGTAAGGATCTCGGTAATTATCATGAAGCTATATTAGATTTCGAAGCTCTCCTTCGTAAAAACAAGAAATGTATATTGACTTTAACTGGTCTGGCTGAAACTTGTTTGAAGAAAGCTGCCGAATGTGTTTCGGAACAAAGACTAGGCACTGCAAGAGATTGTGCTCAATATGGAGTCGAGGCAGTTTCTAGGTATTAAAGTTATATTTTCCTGAAAAAGTCGTCACATTTTATTTTTAAATTACCGATGAAAATATTGAGTTGTATACGATATCCATAAATATCATTATGTAAACTCCATTCACTTTTATAAAGTCAGTCATTAGACCATGAAACTTGTACATTTCACTCTCAATAATTTAAAAAATGTTAGGTTATTATATTTCACAGATAACTACGAGACGTTGTCCGTTCTACTCAGATGTTGAAGTAATTACGTATACTCGCTCCACTTTTATGAAGTCCGTCGATAGGCCATGAGAGTTTGACACATTCCACTCTTTATATTTTTGAAATGTTATCTGTCAGATAACTATGCGGAGCTGTCGGTTCGACTTTCTATGTTACTAAACCAAACCATAGACAACGTCCCGCCGTATTATTTTGACCTTGAAGAAACTTCACTTATGCCAACCTGGCTCGGTTTTAGTTAAAATAACCTATGGATCACTTCCAAGGCCTACGGACTGACTTCATAAAAATTGTTTTCGTTGTGTAAAGTTGACTCTTAATTTTGTCGGGCTAATTACACTGTTTTCTGTAGAGCAATTCAACAAGGAAGTGAGATATCTTGTCTGTGGAAAATACTTGCTGATTGTTGTATGCTTGTTGCACGACTTCCTGAAAAATACTGTTGTTTGATGATCATGAGATCAATCGACGAACAGAATCAAGATGACGGTGATAAAATATTGGAAAAGGAGGACTTGTTACAACTTTCTGTGAGGTATGTAGGTTTTTTGTTTATTCAGGTTCGATTATAAATTAATACAGTGATTGTTAACATAGTCAATTTGTTATATGTTATTTATTCACTTAAATATTATACCAGTTAATTTTTTCTTCAAGTATTTTTTTGACTAGTTGTCAAAAAGTTTACTCATTTTTGCGCGCATGTTCTAGGGCAACAGCATGCTATCGTTTTGTCCAAATGTCTGTAATTTTCGATGATTGAGCCGAAAATGGTCTCAAACGACTAGGTTGGACTCACTGATGACGAATCCGGTGTCAAGATCGATTCTGTCTGGCCGGCCGGCCGTGGACACGATAACTGTCGAACGGAGCCAGTTAGCGACTTGAAACTTGTAGGGTAGTTCGCGCATCTGAATGCCGCGGTTTAGTTCGTAAGTGGGCCAAATCGGCTTGATAGTTTTGGGGTTACAGCAATTTGAAATTTTGAGGTTATTTCCCTCATATTTCAGAAACTACTGGAGCGATTGGATTGAAACTTGGCAGTTAATTGGAGCATAACGACGTGCAACTTTGAGCAAAATTTCGTTGAAATCTTATGGTCACTGAACTTAAAAAAAAATTTTTTCAACAATTTTTCCGAAAATTTTTTTTTTTTCTGAAACCATTATTTATATTCGAAGACTATTCCAGTCATACCTTGAGCTCCATATTTCACAGCAGTGTAACAAATTTCAGTTCGATACGGCTATTAGTTTCGGATATATTGAAAAAAAATATGTAGAATTTCGTGGTTTTCCTCTCGATATCGTTGTTTCTTTCGGTATAACTCAAGAAATACTGATTCAATCGTGATGAAACTTTGCAGCTAGTTCAAAGATGCTGAAGGATAATAATATTGTGCAAAATTTCGTGATGATCGTGTCATAAGAACAATTCGAAAAAAAAAATTTAAATTTTTTTTCAAATATTCAATATTCTGTGATCTTCTCATCATATTTCCCTCATTAAATTCTGTATAAACCTTCAAACTGTCATTTTTCGATAAAGTACTGGAGTTCAACACGATCTAATCTGTATTTTTGGAAATATTGGGAAAATAAATTTTGAATGGGTATATCTGCGTAATCATTGAGTGGATTTTACCTATTCACGAATTCGGCCTTCGTAATCAAGGTACAAACCTTCTCTACAAATATCCAGTTTCTAAGTTGTTTTCTTCGGAAGTTATTGTGTTAGGACAAATTCGTTGCCGAAGCGGTCATCTACATTGAACATGCGCGCAAAAAATGCTGCCTTCACGGCAGTGCTTTTCTAGATTTTTGTCACGGTTTAAGTTGAATGAAACCTACTGTATTTTTTCAGAAAGTAGGTATTTTCTTCTCATATTTCTATATATAGCGTTGTTTTGCCCAATAGTTGTTATGTTTTCTCTAATAATTTCATTCATTTTCAAACAAAATTAGTTCAAGTTTATTTCAGCATTTCTTTAAGCTCTCAGGAATGTTGTGAACAAGATGGGAAAAATTGAAAGATATTAAAATTAGAAGTATTTATCCCAAATTTTATTTAACCTTCTTAGGTAAAGTGCTTATATTTTTCATGTCGTATGATATTCTTTTGCAAGGTGCTATTGTAAAGCTATTGTATTGAATGAAAACAATGACCTTCTTTGGCACGACCTGGCTGTAGCATATCTTCTTCAAGCCAAGAATTCGGAGGACACGGAAATAATCAGTGAAATTCTCACAAGAGCACAAGCTATTTTACAACAATGCACTTCTAAGAATCCAAAATATTGGCAACACTGGAATCTACTGGGTATTATTGCCTTGACTAGAGGTAAGTCATAAGTGGCTTACTTACGACAAAGTTTAATATTTGTTTCTCAAAAAAATCATTTGATTAATTTATGTATAGAATTTAGTTGATTTTTGTATTTTCAGACCCTCCAAATTATGCTCTTGCCCAACATGCTTTCATAAAAGCTGTGACAGTAGATCGTAACTGTGTTGTCGCTTGGACTAATTTAGGTGTTTTATATCTAAAGAAGAACAGCATCTTATTGGCAAACCAGGCTTTCGGACAGGCTCAGAGATCAGATCCTAATTATATCCAGAGTTGGATTGGCCAGGTATGTTTCAGATATGTTGGAATGAAATCTATTCCAGCTGATATTATTCCTCTCACCTGTTTCATTTTTTGATAGTAACTATTTGTACTAGAAGTAATGATATTTTAGATATTTTTTTTTGTTTTTGAAGTAGGATTGTAGTCTTTCGTATTGTAGGGTTTTCTTGCTGAAATAGTAGATCAAGGAGATGAAGCTATGGATTTGTTCAGGCATAGCACCAATCTCGGTTTCCATCCACAGGGTGCACTAGGCTACGGACATTGGGTTTGCAGGAAACTGATGCAATCACCTACATCTTCGTCTTCTTATGTTATTCATAACTTACATGCGATACCTGTGGCTTCTGATGCTTTGACCTGGTATACTCGTAAGTATAAATTAATTCTTGTGAAAGTTAATCAATATTCCATAACTTGGCACTACACTGCATTTTTTGTATTCATGATTTTGTTTAAGAATAGTATGCAAGCAAATGGTGAACTCTGGGTTACACATATTATTATACAGGGTGAGTCTTTGACCTTGCAGAATATTTTAACAGAAGATTCCTGAAGCTGAAAGAAACACATTTGTCCTCTACCATTTTTTCCGATTCGGCCTAGATAAAAAGATATAGGCATTATAAATTTTCATAATAGGCTAGCCGCCCCTGGAAACCTGAACACTGAAGTTTCTCCAAGCCTAAGATATACCATTCAAATCTTCGAAATAAGCAACTCTGTTATGAAAACAAGCGTCAACTTACTTTTTACATTCCAGTGGGTGAAAAAAGTTGTATTTATAGTACAATAAACAAGTTAGGTATTCCAAATTTCGTGGGCGATAAAAGTTGAATATTCTTCTCTTGGTTTCATTTTCGATAATGAGGAATTCATCTAGCTATCACTCATATGAGCTTTGAGATTCATCTTCAATTTGTAATTATTAATTTTCTTTGTTTTTCATTTTCTCCAAGAATTATCAGATTCAGACATAACCCATTCAAACTTTCATTTTCATAAATAAATAAAACAGATGTACCTCATTTATCTATGAACGTACAAACGTTGCCAGATTGACGAACAGAAAGAAAGAACTCTTCGAAATCAAACAACACACAATATGCTAATTCTATGTATACACTTGTAAAGTCTATGATTCTGAACTGAACTATAAATCTGTGGCTCCGTGGTTTTAAGGTTATGTCATGGTGGTTTTTTTCCACCATGGGTTGTTATGTTATGAAAGCGCATTTGAAGAATACCTCAAAATAAATACTATCAAAGTTCTGTACATAATATCAAGAAATATGGGTCAGCAGAAAGATTGCATTCAAATCAGTAAGAATCCCCATTATCATGGAAAAGTGAGAAGTTAATCAATTATACTACACAAATTAGCTCGAAATTATAAAGGAAGCTTCTTGAATGGATAGTGGTGTGGAAATTTGCTTGAACATTAGGAGTATTTAAATTGTAGAAGTTGAGGTGATCTTATTCATATTACTCCACTTTCGAACTAACAGCCAATTTACAATGGACATAACTTAACCGTAAATTTACTTATACATAAAATGTAAGAATTAAACAACAGAAATCATAAGGAATAAGAATAGAACTGCATCCGACTTATGGTCAAAATCAAAAGCAAAGTTGAACCTATTGTGAAGATTTTGGTACTTATGAATTTTGTAGTTTCCTCTTCGATGTTTACGCACGAGTTGCGGGATTCTTACGGTTACGTACATTGTGAATTGGCCAAAGTCGGCTACTCCGCTTACAAATCATTCCAAATAAAAAATGCTAGGATTCCATTCTCAAGTTTTAGACGTGGCAACGCGGAAAAATTGAATTCTGTGAATTTTTTTAACAGAGTTGCATTCAGCCAAAGTACCCAATTCTCGGAATTTCACAGATATTTTTCATTTTTTAATTTCAGATTACTCGAAAACGGCGCATCATACGAAAAAAAATAAAGAATACTTTTACTTTCCAAAATGGTCAAAAATTCGTTGAATAGCATTCAAATTATTTTTAAAAGTTGGATTCTTTGAATTTCTGGTATTTTTATGAAATGTTATGGTCATATCAAAGAAACTGGAGGATATGGATGAAATTTTGTAATCCAGGAACATTCATCGTATCAATAAAGAACTATATTCCAAAAATCATCTCATTTGATGAGATCGTGCGCGAGATATAATCGAAAATTAAATTTTTTTATGGATTTTCAACAGTCTGTATCTTACGAACCAAGCCGAATCGGAAAAAATGGTAAGGGAAAAAAGTGTTTCTTTCGGCTTCAGGAATCTTCTGTTAAAATATTCTGCAAGGTCAAAGACCCACCCTGTATATTATATTTTTGTGAAAAGGAGGTGAACAATCGAAATGTGGAAAAAAATCCTCTAAAATGTTCTCTATGGTTAGGAATAAAATTAATTTATTTCTCTATCCAAATGCTGTACGATCAGAGAATATGCTTTCAAAATTTCATGAACCTTAGACTAGAAGGCTTACCCTTCACTTGGGACTGAAACAAAATACGTATAACTTCTGTCCAAGTGGTCAATTCCTACTGAAAATAAAACTTAATGGTTTGTAGTAACGGCAAAAATCCATATATCGAGCATCTTAATCGGACCGAAGTCAAAAACAGAAAAAAAATTTTTTTTATTAAATCTTGTTTTTTTATATTTAATTCTGATTTTGACAGTATTCCAAAATTCGAGGTAGAATTCGATTATTCGACACATATTAATTACATCAGTCGATGGAAAACGATCTGTAGTATCAATATACAAAATTTCAATCCAATATCTTCGAAAATGGGGTGAAACTGATTCCAGTGACACCCGGGATATATTATGGACATTATAAACTCAGCTCTGAGGTGGAGCCCAGAAAAACAAATATAAGATACTACAATTTCATAGTAGCCATCATTGGAGAACAATTCAACCATCTGCATCTATTGTTTCAACCCAAAACACATATACAATGTAAAGGGAACTGGCCATCTTTTATAAGATGAAGCTAAAGTGTTATTTTTACTAGATAATACTCCCCATAGTATAAAGACTATACCTTATCAACTTCAAATGGAGACTTGTTATTCAAATTAAGATTTAACAACTTCAAAATGTGAACAATTAATTGAAAATTGGTGAAAAGATCAAATTAGAAATAAACACATTCAAATTGGCTTTTTTAAGTTGAATCAAAACTGGATTAAACAATTCCAAATGAAAATAAACAACTTGGAATTAGGTTTAATACGATCAATTTGAAATTGCCTAATCTTATTTTGAAGTTAGACCCCCAATCTGAATATGACAAGTCTTAATATGTAGTTAAAAATGTATGATCTTAATTCAATGGTGATAGCTAATATAATTTGATTTTATGTATTTTGATTGTCGATTGATGAAGAAAATTTTTTTGAGGTAATTCGTAATTACACTAGGATTTTATTGCTATACAAAAATTGTTCAATAATTTATTAAATAATATAAATAATTAAATACAAAATATTATTATATCACGTCACAATTTGGATTCAGCGTCCTACATTCTTCTAATGAGTCAGTTTTATTTTTTGGTTTATAGCTTTCAAATGTCGTATCACTGAAATCACATTTAAAATAAATGGAATTTTCTTCTTTTTTGTACAATAATGCTTACCTCATCAACCTCAAAACCGCTCTGAATAGCGAACTATGTTCAGCAATATACTCTGTTTCGCATACGAATTTCTTTCGGCACTCCATCTTATCCATCCTCATCTCTTTGAATATTCTATTCGTCAAATTCAACCTGAAATGTTTATGTTCAGAAATAATTCAAGCAGTAATTTCATTGGGGTCTACCTCATGAGGAAAGACATTATTTTTTCCACAACACTTATATCAGTCAAGCTTCTTTTTAGACCTGCTAAATTATCATTCTTCCCCATATTCACTTTATTCTTATTGTAATTGATTGTTGAATATCTCCTGTAGGGTTGATCTATTATAGGTGATTCTTGAAATTCTGAGTGACCGTGAATGTATTCGAATCCTTCGTGGGGTGAATGAATGTATACTTCTTTTGGTTGGTAATGGATATCTGATTCATGAAAAAAATTGATAATTATGATATTACTCTGCTATGTGATAGTTCTCAGGAGGATTCCAAGAAGCTTAATAATTTCAAAGGCTTTCCTTATACTTGGAGTCTAATGTAGAACTTATTTGGAAATAACTCAATTGGCACCAGACTCATTTTTTCAAGAATCGCTGAAATTTTTTTCTTCTGGATTGCTTTCATTCAAGTGTCTATATTACCATAAATTATCGTACTTTTAAATAAATATTTTATTGAAAAGCTGAATATACTCCATTTACTTTTATAAACTATCCCTGTTGGTCATGACATTCTGACACATTTCACCGTGTATACTTTGATAATATTAGGTTATAGTCATTTTCCTGTCAGATAACTACACAACGTTGTCCTCTCTACATAGAGGTCGTAGTAATTACGTATTTTTCAAAATGTGAACTTACTTTGGGAAAATGATGAATCCGAGAAAATATTTTGTGAATTCAATAATTCCAAAGACCTGGCGAACATTGAAGAAACTTATTTCTCTGTTAATACTGTAAATATTTCACGTATATAAACATGGTTGGAAGATTCAGTCATGCTATTTTCTTGAACGGAAATCAAGAATCGAATGAAATTTCACTGAAAAATAATGGATAGAGTAGTCCGTTACTTTGTGATAGTTCTTTCGAAAGAAAAATAAAAGTACTCGAATAACGCAGCAGTAAAACTTCTAAACGAACAGAGAAACCTATGCAATTACCTACTTTTCGAAATTCTCAAGAAATAAGTCTACAGAAGATATTTAAATACCTTGTTGCACAACTTGAAATACTCCAGTATGAAAATGTAGCAGTACTACAAAACCTGTGTCACCTTAACAGAACTAACTCAATTTACAAAGTTCTTGGGAATCTATGTGAACGATACCCTAGGTTTTCGCTCACATAGGTCAAAAATATTGGATAGCTTGTGATAAATTTTTGATTCCAAATTCTCAGGGTTACTATCAGAAAAAGCATAGATATCACTTCCTGATACTAAGTCTCTGATTCTTCAAAACTACCTTCGACATTTCTAGTTTCCAAGCGTGATGATTACGTTGATATTTAGAGTAGAAATTGGCATTGGTATTTGGCAACGTCTCTGAGTATTATTTTGATATTGCCGATATTTCAAGAGTGTCAACCTGCGTCAGTTTCAAGTAAAAAAACTTGATAGATCTACATCATGGCCGACCGGTATAGTTTATAAAAGTGAATGGAGTATATATTCACTAATTGACATGGAATTAATCTTACCTTTATAACCTGCATATTTAATTAGCGCAAATAATTTTCCACCAAATACTATCACAGTGAATATAACTCCTATCACAAATACTAGCTTCACTTTGATGGCCAAGAAGGTTAAATACTGCATCAGGGCTGTACCATCTGCAAGGAGACCGATTTTATTTTCATTATAATACATATTATACAGTGTGTCAATTTGAGAATAAGGTCCCATGCAAAATAAGGTAAATTTTGGTTGGTAGGGGTCACTTTATACTATCAGTTCCAATCAATTCGTATCAACCCTGTGAACGTGATGACAATAACCGAAGAATGCAACAACAAATTCAGTAATATTACTCTTGCTATTGTAACTATTTCAATATTCATGTTATTTTTCGGAATTACTAACAAAAAAAGGACAAGTGAATGGAATTTTTGAAAAAGGTATCAAATCACCTTTAAGTAAGGTGTCACTGAATCCCATTTACGATTTTAGGGGTTGCTGTCAGCACGTTCACAGGGTTGGAACCAACCATACAAAATATCCCCCACGATCAAAAATTTACCTAATTTTGCATATTTTCTGATTTTCATGCAGGTCGACATAGAACCTTTTCAAATAGGTCTCTTGCATTAATTTTGTTTATCATTGGAACCAAATATTCTTTCCGTAAGACTACTGAAAAACTTTAACTTTTAATTTTCAACGAGAAAAGGCTCTTTCAAATTCAGCGCCGCATGTCGGCTGTTTAAACGGACGAAACTTCGCGGCTTTCGCGACGTACCGTACTTTTCTCTCTATCGATTCGACCATTTTTAAAACCGAATTATTCAAAATTCGCGAGTTGTTGATAGCATACATTATGATTTTGTATCGATATAGAATGAGGAAAACATAAAAATATGATAATTCGTGTTACATGCAAGAGACCTATTGACACGCTGTTCAACAGAATATGTATATCACATAATCATTAATTTTATTATATGAAACAAAGTAGAGCAAAACAAAAAAGAAGGTCGTATTTCGATTTACTCACAGAATAATCCGTGTTTAATATGATGTTTTTTCCTTGCCTCAACACCATCTTCTGCACTAGCACAACTCAAATAAATGAAGATCATAAATAGAAGAACTGGACGTAGCTTGATCATGTTGATTGTATTGAAACACTATTTTTACTTTTCGAATCCTCTTGTATATATAGAAGCGTAAACTGTGCTTGTGGTGTAGGAAATTTTGAAGTGATAGTTGTTGACAGAATCACTTAGATGATAAAATTTTGATTTCGCTTTCAGAATGTGTATCTTTTCTTATTAACACCTCGTTAACACGGACACGCATCTACTTTCCTATTGTAAATAAATAAGAAAAAGCTGAGGAATGTTTACATTTTTGTTTTTTGATTGCATCAAGGTGTTATTATTTTAAATATTATTTTAATGGGTGTTTTCTTCCAATATCTGAAACCGAGGTAATAAAAATGGAAAAATGTGTATTATTATAACTACTGTTTCAGATATTGCTTCCAAGAAAAACCGTTGTCGAAGTGACAACGGTTTTGGAACGAAGTGTTCCAATATCTGTATTTAAAGACTGGTTATTTGTAGAGTAGGTCGAATGCATAGTTAAGTTGAATTCACCCAATGATTCCGCAGGTATCCTTTGGGAATTCTATTTTCAAAATATTTCCAAAAATATAGATCTGATCGAATTCAAATTTAGTTAGTGGAGAAATGAGGACATTTAGATTCATGCACAATTTCAGCGACATCTGACTGATACCTTCCGAAATGAAACATATATTTTATACGAGTAAGATCCCCACGGAATTTCGCTTAGGTTTTAGTGTTGGAATTCCATAAATAACTACCAAGATTCAAATCCATACGATCGGCATTTCTGGAGTAACCCGGAAATCCATATTGCAGATGTATATAACTCTGAAATCCTTAGTGGGATTCAGCCCACTCAACTCAACCAGCGCAATTAGACCTTGAACCATCTCAAAAATTTCAATTCCTTTCGACAAATTGTCATGGCAATTGAAGCTAAATTCTACATCATTGAGTACAACCTCATCCTTCGAAGGCTGGTATTTGTAGATGCGACAAAATTCTCTCGAACAGTATGCATAAATATTGATTCATTAATATTCATTTCAAAAGCAAGAAACAAAAAGAAAAATTGGATTTTGCCTCTGTTAACGAAAAATCATAATCGACGAAAAAACAAAAAAGGAATATGTCCAACGGTTTTTCCTACAATCGGAATCTGGTGGAATTTTCGTCACAAAATCACTATTCTACTGCGTGACATAATTATAGACTTGATTTTTTTAAATATTTCAGAAATAAACCCGTACGACAGTTGTGCCTGGAACATGCTAGGGATTCTAAAAGAAAGAATGGGTCTAATTTCTGGCGCAGCTGAGGCTTTCAGAAAAGCCCTCAACATGTCGACTGAAAAGTACAGTGACTTTGCTAGGATAAACTTTGGAAGGGTTCTGAACAAATTGGAATTGTACAAAGAGGCTGTGAAGGTTTGCAGCGACGTACAGGAAAGTTCTTTCAACAGTGGCATCTGGTACGCCTTGGCTTTATACAAAGGTACTGATATGATAAACGAAATTCCTCAATACTGTTAGGTGATTCACTTCCTTCAGAAAGGCCCGTACGCAGAGTCTGATCTAGAACTTCTACCTGAGATCTTCTCCGCTGAGATAAGCTCAAGTTTTTACTCATGCTTAGCAAGGGTCGTATCCATTAAACAAATCTCCGGCAATTCTCGGCGAAGTTCATGGATATCGGTAAAATCTAGAATATTTTCACGTTTTTACGTCTGTCGCACTGAACACTTGCTATTATATGACAGTATCTCTTCAAGGTGTCAAAGAAGCCGCCCCATTAAACGAACCGTAATTCTGTTATATAAAATGCTGACAGAGTGTATGATTTATGGCATCTGTGTTGCTTCCGATAAAGGGGAGTGCCTACTAGCATGATGGTCATTAAGAACAGGGCCACTATTTATTAAGTTCTGGAATTACTATGATGAATTCGTAGAAAATCATTTTCATATCCTAAGAGCAATCTGTTTATCGAAAATAATTTGAGCAGTTTCATTAAACGCTTTTGTATCTTCAGACACTTTAGATGAATTGAATTTTCAAATAGTAGGTTCTCTGGAATTATAGCACAAAACGATATTATCGTACATGCGGTATCGTACATAGTACAGAACACCAAGATTATAATACAAACAGATAAGATAAGATAAGAAAGCTCTTTATTTCAAAACAGTTCATGTTTACACAACAAGAAAAGAAATGAAATAGTGTCATTTAAAAAAATAGGATTAATGTCCTCCAAAAAACTCCTCCATGTTATATGGTTCCATATTCAGCAGCAGCTTGAAAACTTCTCTCTTGAAAAGTTTAAGAGTTTCTATTCTTTGTATATCCCCAGGCAGTTTATTAAAAAGTTTTAGACATCTATACTCTGTTTGCCTTTGCGTAGTAGACAGATTATGTTTTGGTAGATTGAATGCCAATGTTCTTGTGTTATGGTTCTTCTTGCGATTGAAATGTTGGAAAAACAGATCTTTATTTTTATGAAGGAATATTAAACATTCCTGAATGTACAATGCATACACTGTTAGTATGCCATTCTTCTTGAAGTGTCCTCTACATGATTCTCTGGGCTTTAAATTTTCCATTATCCTTATTGCTCTCTTCTGCAGTATAAACACAGATGAAACATTTCCTGAACCATAGAATACAATACCAAATCTCAGCTTTGCCTCAATGGTTGCATGATAGACTGACTTTAGTACTCTTGTGTTCAGATATTTGGCAATTACCCTGAATGCATAAATGGATGGTCCTATTTTCTTACTCAGATGTTCTATATGTTGTTTCCAATTCAGTTCCTCATCGATGTGTAGGCCTAAGAATCTGGTGCTCTGTGAAGTTTCATACTTGCTACAATTCAGAGTCATATGCTCGGAAACCTCCAACTTGGAATTTGGAGGGTGGAATAAAATCAAGTTAGTTTTGTTCTTATTCAACACCATGTTGTTTTTAGCAAACCATTCTTCAGTATATTGTAGGACTTCTTCTGCTAATATCTTGAGATCTGGCCACAAAGATTCTATCACAAGCAGATTCTTGTCATCGACATAGTCCTCAGCACCAACTTTATCCTCACTCCAATGAAAGCTCAAGCAGTAATCATTCAGGTATACTATGAAAAAAAAAACAAACAGCAACGCTGGGTTGTGAAAAGTCACAGAAAACGAATAATCTTAGCTATTTTGTGATTATGTCTGGCTTGATCACGCCTCAAAGTAGGTCGTTCGTAGACTTGAGCAAGCATGCCACCAAGCACTGGCGAAGTAGTGCTCGGCTGTCAAGTAACCAATATGGGATGGACGCGTCGATTTAGGACGTTCTCAAGTACGGAGTATCTACTATGCGTACGGGCATAAGTAACTGGAACGAGGAATGTGGTAGGAACTAGCAAACCATAGCTAAGATGCCAACAGTTCTTCAGGGCTACAAAATATTATGTACATTCTTTGGAATATCAAAAAATATAGCATGTGCAAATAAATCACTGTTTTCAAAGAAGAAAATTGAACCGATTACCAAATATTTTTACATATGATACAGGAGCACAAATAAAAGCCCAAGCAAAATCTCTGTCAGTCTATATAAATATATATTCAAATTGAAATTTGTTCGAAGAATGAGCTGGCATATTCGTAATGGATGGTATCTCTTTCATTAGGACTTTTTTTTTGTTTATTTTGAATTTACATTGATGAAATATCTTGAAATAGTATCGGCAACAGAAAGAGAGACAGAAAAGCAACAGGAAGCAGCAAATAATATTACCCATATTTGCTCTCTGAGCGGGAGGGTCTTTCGACCAGGTCCATTCATCCAAGCGATGATATTTCAGATCCTCAGGTGTGAAAAGAGCGCCACAGGCTCCTTTTACAGGGGAATCATCTCCCATAGATTTATATTTCTTTACCTTTCACTTCAAATTCAATGAAATATCGACAATAAACTGACAAATTGTGACATATTATGATAAATTGACATAATACAATTGAAGAACTCAACATTATGAAATGTCACGAAATACTTATAATATACACCTGAGCTAACTTTTGTGCGAGGGCCAATAGGGTGAATCTCCGATTACCCAAATACCCGAATATCCCTCTCAAAAAAGGCCCCTTTATTAAAAAGTCACAAAACAGAAAACTGACATGCACTCAACAAAAATATTCGGTGATCTATTCTCTATTTCCTCTATTTTTTATCATTCAAGAATATAGTATCCCTGTTACATCTAGAATTTCATCTATTTTTCGTTCTTGCCACCGTTACTATTCATTTACTCATGAAATAATATCTCTCAAACGATTAAATTACCAAGAACCTATATACCAAAGCCAATCTAAGTATTCCACAAGATGAATTGGTTTGTTAGTCCCTTCCATATCTTTTCTAGTTCCTGTTACCCACTATGAATATTTCTCAAAGCTGCTGCCTTAATCAATGCAACATTCATCAGTTTTGAGTGATCTTCGCAATGTTGTATTTTTATTCCAGATAACCAATTTCAAGAGGCCTCGAGCATTTATTTGGCAATCATCCAATATTTGGCAAAAGAATCAACAATAGGTGACGTGGTAGCTTGCATGGCCATCATAACATATGGACTTGGAGAACCAGAGCTGGCTAGGAAAGCACTTGTCGAGAGGTATGTGCTAGCTCCGTCTTAAGTTTCGGTGTTTAAGATTGTAAATTGGTGATAAAAAAATTCACTGACTTTCATCAAATTATTTTAACGTTTTACCAAATTGTTCAAAGAACTCAAGTGTTAAAAATAACATGTTAAAAAAGCAAGTAAAAAAGGTGATAAGACAAGTAAAGGTTGATTAGTGAGTCAATGAGATGCAGAAATGATGTTTTTGTGATAGAAAGACCTAAAGACATAAAAAGACAATGAAATGAATGCAGAAACCGGGATCTCGTAAATGGGTGTAATGGGTAAAAGGGGAGGATTGTATTTTGGTTTATAAGGGCCATTCTATGTACGGGCAATATAGCCCCCTATAGGTCCTATATTTTATGTATATGGAAAAAGTGGAATAAATTATTATTATTATTATCAGTGGCGGAGATAATAATAATAATCTTCTAATTTTTAATTGAATCTTATTGAAATTTTAATCAAAGAAATGAACCACTGGAAAATGTTTGAACAAAAAAAGTACACCTTGCTGAAAGCATTACAGGATATAATACTTGAAAAAAAAGTGATTTGGTGAAAACATGCAGTCTGAGCCATGAACTGCTTGTCTCGAAAAACATCACTTTCTTGATTTAATCAATAAAACACTTTGTGGCTTAGTGGAATCAGACTGCATATCATCACTGAATCACTTTTTTTTTCCACTGTTCAGATTCAGTCAATTTTTTGATCACCAGACGATTCAGTTTCTCTAAAATCTCCATGTACTAAATTTCATTCGCAACCGTTTTGTATATCACTTATAATTGCATCTCGAATAACTTAGCATATATGAAAATCTTTTGTTAGCTTCAATAAGAGATTGCCAACAGCCCGAGTTATGTACGCTCTAATTGCCCTGGGCATTCTGCAGAAAGATTCCCCCTTAATACCAATGACACTGAAACAAGTTGAAGTGTTAGAAGATGTACCACAAAGTATCGAAGACTTCATATCTCTGCTATCGTTCGTCCACATGTTCCAGGTAATCGTCTTTCTTCTTTAATACTTGTCGTTCTTCAATTTGAGGATTTTTAGGGGAATTATATGAAAGCCATAAAGAAAACTAGCGAATTGGTTCATTTACTCCCAGGCAACTCAGATTTGTGGTTTACTTTGGCAGTTACGTTATTGTATTCTTTGAAAGAGATGAAATCGCCTTCCACTCATAAAATGTCTGCTCTCAAAGCAGCTAATGTTGCTCTTAAGTTGAGGGATTTGAAAGCGACGCATAAAATTGTTTCCAAGGTGAGAAAATTAATATTTGTATATCATTGTCTAATCAATCAATTTTGAGTACGTTTAATTGACGAATCAACAATTTCTTTGATTTTTTCAGATCCTCTGTGTTATATCAGCATCTTCGCTGCTAATTCAAGACAAAAAATCAGCTCTCATTGCTGCACAGAAAGCTTTATTCCATACACCCAATGCAAAAGAATGTTGGGTGGTACTCAACGATTCATTGGAACGTTTCTCAGATAAACAGAAATATTTTGAAATGTCATGTGACGTGTTGTATTCTTCATACGAGGACTACAATCCTATAAGAAATCATACCATTTTTTGAACTTTAATTGACCATAGTTGAAAATGTAATTTATATTTTATCTTATGAAATTCTGGTGATATTTTTATAGCAAAGTTGTTTCATTTAAATACCTAATTCCACAAACATATTACACTCCTGGGGCCTTATTCTTGAAATACGATGGTATAGAACGTTCTCTATGACACAATCTCCTGTTCGACCTTCCTCCCATTTGTCAAAACGTCAATTCCGTATTCTTGAACATCAAGAAGCGCTATTCATGACTTCTGGGAAGAGAACAAACGTGGAAAAATGGGCGTTTCGACGCCGTTGGCTAGGAAACGCGAGCATTTATGATGGAACGATAGAGAAAGTTTATACCATCGCAGTCAAGATGGGGAGCAGTCCGAATGAGCGGTCATAGACGAACAATCATGCCAAATGTTCTAACCAACCAAAAACAAGTATTTTCGACAGACATGAAGCTAACTTCATTCGACATAGACTATATTTCTGTGATATATTGTCATAATTCAAATTTGAAATCATACAGTTGTCATAAGAGTTGGGAGCGTATTTCGGAAAATTGTAAAATGGATCATTTTGAAAAAAAAAAGATCACTTCCAATATACTATAAACAGAAGGAGCTGCTCACGGACTATATTACACGAAGAACTGAAATGTACATAGGTTCGTTAAATTCAGATTATACAAGGGAGCATATGAAAACAAATGGAAGTAAATCACAGTGTTCTGAGTTGAGCTTTAGTTAATCTAAACATTTTGATGAATTTTGTATCAGATAGATCAAACGGGTTCCATTTAGAAAGCACATGGACACCTATTGGTATTGTTGTTCTGCATCTTCCACATCTTCATTCAGTACTTTCCACATAATTGCACTCGCCATGTCCATTTCCGAGTGAAAACAGAAACTTTGTAGTGAAAGTTAATTGAGTTTGTTAAGACTTATTGCCAAACAGATCAAAATTGTCAAATACCCGAAACATAATTAGCGCCCTCTATACAGGGTCTTTCACGAGGAACCTCACCCATATTTATACGGGAAACTACTAAACGTATTTTCATGAAATTCAGCACTTATAAGTATTTCACGATGCTGATGAAATCTAAAATATTTTCAAGGCATGAGCACCTCCGGTTTTTCCGGAAATGACGTCAACTTCCGTTTTTCAAATTAGAACACCATTTTTTTATTGCAGAAATAGATTCCTTAGAAAATTTCAATTTATTTTGATGTAACATTTTTCAGTTTTGGTTGGAAAATTCTCTCTGAGCGGGAAAATTCGAAAAAAAAATCGAAAATAGAGCTCCGCTGAAACAAGAATAACTTCGAGGTTTTTGGATGGAAAATTTTCATTTTTGGGATTTTTCAAGATGTAAGATTGATGTATCCACTTTAAAAATCGAAACCGCGATTCATGATACAGGGGGTGAAAAAATCGCTTTCAAAGTTAGGGATGACAAAATCGTGAAAAATCAATTTTTTCAAATTAGAACCCCATTTTTTTATGGCAGATATTGAATCTACGTTAAAAAATAATGTGAGTGTATGCAGCACACCCTTGCCCTAAAATGGATATTTTCTGAGTTATTCACAAAAAACTGTTTTTCGTCTTGAATTTTCAGCTATTTCTTTTCCCTTCACGCCAAAAAGATGACATTTTCAGGAACTGTAACTTAAACCATGTTTCAGATTTTACTACCCTAATATGCAAGAGAAAAAAGTTACAGGTTGTTCCTAAATAGATGGCGAATTTGGATTCGAATTTGTATCGGAAACCTCTTTATTTCAACTAATCGGCCATCGGTTTTCTCTCCAGTGATAAATAAATAATTCCTTATGAACCATATGCAAAAACTTACCATGTTTTACATTATTTTTTTTTAATGATAGATATCATTAATTACATCTGCCAAATTCCTCTTTATTCAGTAGCATTTTGTGTTTACTATTAATTTGGTGATAATTCGTATTAAGTTATAAAATCGATCACTATGCCTAATTTTACCAATGAAGATTATTTAAATCTCATTCTACTTCATGGAGAATGTAATAAAGTTGTAGATAGAACGATTCGACTGTTCATTGAGAGGTTTCCTGACCGACCCAGACCATCGAGAGATACCATTAACAGAACAATGACAAACTTGAGAAATGTCGGATCTTTCGTTAAGAAAACTACACACAGAGAAAAAAGTGTAGTAGAAGATGAGAACAACGAAATTACAGTTCTTGCATATTTTCGTGTGAATCCTCAAAATTCTCTCAAAGATGCCGAGATTGATCTGGGATTATCTCAATCGAGTGTTTGGAGAATATTAAAAAAACATAAAATGCACCCATATAAATTCAATAGGGTACAGCATTTGAAGGAAACTGATTTCGTCAGGAGAACAGAGTTTTGCGAAGCTATGATGATTCGATTTCCAGAGAATGAAAACTTTTTGGACTGTATAATTTGGACAGATGAATCTAAATTCACAAAGAATGGTTCTTTCAATAGGCATAACAGTCATTATTGGGATGAAGAGAACAACCACCACTTCAGACAATGGAACTTTCAAGAGACCTGGAGTTTAAATGTTTTTTGCGCCATCAAAAATAATGCAATTCTCGATGTTCACATTTATGATGGGACTTTAACTGGTAAGATAGAACACTACACATGTTTGCATTATTTAAAGAATGTTCTCCCTTAGGAGATAGATATTCTGACATATTGACTCAAATAATTGAGCCGCTAGTACAGAACCATAATGACTTATGGTATCAACAAGATGGCGCGCCTCCACACAATTCACTCAATGTGTCAAATATCCTCTACAGGCTATTTGAAGATCGATGGTTGGCGAATAATGGTCCACATCTTTGGCCACCACGTTCTCCCGATTTAACTCCTTTAGACTATTATGTTTGGGGTAGGATAAAAAATATTGTCTACTCAACTCCCCTGACTGATAAAGAGGACTGCATAGAACGAGTCAGAAATGCGTTCAGGTTTGTTTAGATTTTTAGATTCATAGTTTTGAAACTCAATTTGGTTTTTAAACACTTTTGCAGATCTCTTCCTCCTGATGAAATAAGAAGAGCAACGCACGAAGCATTCCTGAGACGTATAAATAAATGTCTAGAAATTAACGGTCAAAACTTTGAGCATCTTCTCTAGTTATAACTGCGAGAGTTTGCCATGGTTCTCCTAATAGTAACTTGAAGTCGGTTTCAAGCAGGGGTGAAAAATCTACAGCATGGTTCAAATAACAGTTCCTGAAAATTTCATCTTTTTGGCGTGAAGGGAAAAGAAATAGCTGAAAATTCAAGACGAAAAACAGTTTTTTGTGAATAACTCAGAAAATATTCCATTTTAGGGCAAGGGTGCGATGCATACACTCACATTATTTTTTAACGTAGATTCAATATCTGCCATAAAAAAATGGGGTTCTAATTTGAAAAAATTGATTTTTCACGATTTTGTCATCCCTAACTTTGAAAACGATTTTTTCACCCCCTGTATCATGAATCGAGATTTCGATTTTTAAAGTGGATACATCAATCTTACATCTTGAAAAATCCCAAAAATGAAAATTTTCCATCCAAAAACCTCGAAGTTATTCTTGTTTCAGCGGAGCTCTATTTTCGATTTTTTTTTCGAATTTTCCCGCTCAGAGAGAATTTTCCAACCAAAACTGAAAAATGTTACATCAAAATAAATTGAAATTTTCTAAGGAATCTATTTCTGCAATAAAAAAATGGTGTTCTAATTTGAAAAACGGAAGTTGACGTCATTTCCGGAAAAACCGAAGGTGCTCATGCCTTGAAAATATTTTAGATTTCATCAGCATCGTGAAATACATATAAGTGCTGAATTTCATGAAAATACGTTCAGTAGTTTCCCGTATAATTATGGGTGAGGTTCCTCGTGAAAGACCCTGTATATCGTTCCATCACAAATCGTAAGCGATACATCGCTCGCTCTCGGTGAAGCACTCATTCAGTTCAAGAATACCGTTTCCCTGAAAAACTCGTAGACAGGCCCCCTTTCGATAAATCGTTTTCTTCCCCGGTTTCAAGAATAGGCGCCCAGGAGCGAGATCTCCCATTTGAACAAAGCATATCCAAATACTGAGTTGAAAATGAATGAATTATACCAGCAAGATATTCATTTATTATATATTAGTCATCATATCACAAAATTATTTACATATTAGTGTGATTAATACGTTAATATATACAAAAGTAGTTAATTAGTATATAGAAGTAAATGATACTATTAAACATAATCTTCCAATTTCATTGTGTATGTTGTTGTTTCTAAATTTGAAGATGTTGTTTCATTATCATAACTTGTATTATCTATATAGTCCCATATGGAAAGTGTTGTAGGAGATTCGGAATCAACCTCAGTTTCTGTGGAATAACAATAAGATTTAAAAAAATTATATACTGTACGAAAAGAAAGAAATAAATAGAATATTGTAGTTTACTCCACATTTTAGGAAGAATATAACCAATTTGTATAATGTCAGGTAAGAAATTCCCACCTGTTCATTGGAATACTTTGCTTGATTATTTAAGAATATGATTGTTTCTGCTCGAAAGGGATCAGGTATAATTTGTTTCTGTTTAGGTATGGATATAACATATTTGGAGTTGTTGAATATCTATGTATATTTTAGATATCATGAAGAAATAATTGAGTAACGTCAATTTAAACTTCTAAGTGAAGTGTGGATGAAGTGAACAATTTCCAAGGGAAGCAAGATTGTGCTCACATCAAACAAATGGTAACCAGATTCACCAGCTTTGAACAACTAGGGTTGCATCATTATCAATATTGTCAGTGAGTTTTAATTTCGTTATTTTTCAATTTTTTATTACCAATTTTCAGTAAAATTTTTCATCCCAATGAGCTTTACCTCTTCTTTTTATCTACATTTGAATAAATAAAACTACCTGCGAAGGTAGCAAATGTGATTTACCTAGTGTTGTAGTGGTGGTTGTTGATTCTTCATCTATATAATCACTACATTTTTGCATTGTATATAGTTCAACATTCTCCAACTCTGGTTTGTAATAGTCATACAACTTTGCCATACTATCAGTCCTTTTTTCAACAAAAGTATCCTCGTTGATACCGAAACTGAAGCATCGCACTTCTTTGTCCAATTTTGTGAAATAGAACACAACCCTGTCTTTTATTTCCTCGAACATCTTGACCTCTGAAGAGAAGAAGATAACAGAAAGAATAAGGAAGAAGTAATGAATTTCTAGGAACAAGAAGTATAAATCAAACGTTAAAAACTCTTGTGTCAGTAAATGTGTTTTTTGACCCTAAAAACTGATAAAATGAAATGTACTTTCGAAAATACTGAAAAAGACGCTTTCAAAAATTGAAGGTGATAACTAAGTTCGGTAAACCCGCAAGATTTCCCGTCGCGAAGCTATAAGTAAGATATTCACATCATTGTAAGCAGTGTGAGTTCCTGAACAAAAAATATGAAGGCCAACATAGGCGGTCTCTCTTTGTTTGGAAGATATGGGCCCCCAAAGTTCCAAATTGTTGCATTTTCAGATCCTTTTTTCCGCCATAAAAATGATCTCTCATTTCTCAAATCTAATTCATAAATCATCTTTGAACCTTCAACCAACGAATAGAGACACTTTCCTTCAAGAATATTCATTATTTAAAGGAAGAAAAGTGAAAATATTAGACAACAACTTAACCTATATTTCTACGAAATACTTCTCAATGTTGAAGCGGAGCTTGGCAACAGCGTCTTTTCATCGCTGGCCAAAGTATTATGAGCGAAGGGTAGTTGTTGGCGAGAAATATGGAATGATGGACAGTTAAAGGATATGATTGTAAGGAAAATGCTTCTGTCACTGAAGAAGAGGTGGTTATTCTAACATCCTATTGGAAGATTTAGAGTTTCGCAGTAAACAGTAAGAACTAAGAACATATTTCATTTTTCTCGCCAGCAATAACCTGTCATTCACGAATACGCACGATGGCACGATTCCGACCGATGAAATTTGCGCCATTGCCAAACTTCAATTTTAGACTGAGTCGAAATCAGAAGGAATAGAGGTTAAGTGGTTGTCCAGTAATTTCATTATTTTTTCATTAAATATCGATTATTCTTGAAAAAAAGTATTGCTTATTGTTGGTTGAAGGTTCAAAGGTGGTGTGTGAACCATACAGATGAACTGAGAGATCGTTTTTATGGTGGAAAAAGGGACCTGAAAACGACTCATTTTGGAACTTTGGGGGCCCATATCTTCCAAATTAAGGGAGACCGCCTATGGTCGATTTCACATTTTTTATTCAGAAAATCACACTGCGTACAATGATGTAAATATCTTTTTAATATCTCGGCGACGGGAAATCTTGCGGGTTTACCCTAAGTTCAAGTTCAAATATCATCTTAATTCATTCGAAAGATTCCAATAATGAAGATGAATTACTTAGTTTTGAAAGGGTTGACGATGATTTACTGGTTATTAATGTTTTTGTTTTTAAAAGAACACTCGGTTATTGTTTGAAAGATTAATCTGATTCAGTTCTAGCTAGAAAAACTAGATTTTTTAAAGCATGATTTAATTCTTTTCAAATGTATTTTCAACATACTTGAGTGCTCTTCAACTTCAGTAAGTTTATAGAGCGATGCTCTATCTGCGATGTATCCGGAAGGTAAGGTAACATCCAACACTGCCATATTGGAATGAATATCTGGTCCAGAGTATGACACACATGGGGATATGGTCGCTATGGAACATTTGGCTACTGTAGATACAGGAGCCACCTCCAGAGCTATCTTGAATGAATCGCTTTTCGGGACGTTTCTCAAGTAATACGTCAGGACTGACTGGAATAATAAACCTTCATGTACAAAGTTTAAAATAATTGAATGGTGAGATACTACAGTATCAAATAGGTTCAGGGTATCTGTCAGTGAAACACAAAATATCGATCATTTCGCCCAAAAGTCTATTATTTTGGTTCAGTTCATCTGTAGGAAAAAAAATCAGTCAAAGGGTTCTGCAGTTTTCACATATTCAAAAGTGCATCTAGAATTTTTCAACTTCACTTCGAAGAAGTGTGATGCAAGGACAGACATTGAATATGTGTGTGGAAACTGCTCAAATCATGTCAGTGTTTCGGTCGAATGTTACAAGATGAACAAGTGAAATGCAGCTCTGTAAACAAACTTACAGGTTTGTTTACAGAAGCATTTCAATTCCTGGTACTTTCTTGACAATATGCATAGCATCCTTCAAGTACAATCATTCAGTTATATCGCAATCATAATCATCCTGATACATTTTCTTCTTCAGCTCTGTAAACAAACTTACAGGTTTGTTTACAGAAGCATTTCAATTCCTGGTACTTTCTTGACAATATGCATAGCATCTTTCAAGTACAATCATTCAGTTATATCGCAATCAGAATCATCCTGATACATTTTCTTTTTCAGCTCTGTAAACAAACTTACAGGTTTGTTTACAGAAGCATTTCAATTCCTAGTTCTTTCTTGACAATATGCATAGCATCTTTCAAGTACAATCATTCAGTTATATCGCAATCAGAATCATCCTGATACATTTTCTTCTCCAGCTCTGTAAACAAACTTACAGGTTTGTTTACAGAAGCATTTCAATTCCTGGTACTTTCTTGACAATATGCATAGCATCTTTCAAATACAATAATTCAGTTATATCGCAATCAGAATCATCCTGATACATTTTCTTCTTCAGCTCTGTAAACAAACTTACAGGTTTGTTTACAGAAGCATTTCAATTCCTGGTACTTTCTTGACAATATGCATAGCATCTTTCAAATACAATCATTCAGTTATATCGCAATCAGAATCATCCTGATACATTTTCTTTTTCTTACTCTTCTTACTCACCTGTACCAAAAGGCAGCCCTCTCCCCTTATTCTCACATCTATTTCGTTGTTTGTCGCTTTAAGAGTTATCTTCTTGGTCTTGAGACGATCTTCATTTTGAATTTGATAATTGAGGTTTTGTTTTTCTGCCCGAACCTGTATATCCAAGTTGATATTCCTTGAAGATACCGCAATTGAATACTTCGACAAGGCGTCCAAAGCTACCACAGTATCCTGAATCAAGAAGTTTTATATGGTTATTTCTTTGCATATTCTACTAAGATAAGTACTCTGATCAGAGATGAAGGGTTAAAATGACGGGTTACAGCATTAATAAATTAGTATAAGTTGTATATTGCACGAGGATAGGATTCTGAGAGTTCAACTCAAATCATAACTTTCATTCAAAACAAAAAAACTTAAAATTAATTATTGTTTGAAAAATGGAATATTCCCATTTCTCGAATTTTTTCTCTCATTTTTTCCTTTATTTATAGGTATTGATATCAATTCTATAATTACCTGGGTAGATTTGAATCCCCCATATGGTCCAATCTTCGATGTTAACCATCTCACTATGGAATGTGCATGGGCTAAATTCTCGTTGGTGTTGTACTCAAGCAAGGTTGATAGGACGTAACTTGTTACTTCAATATCAGTTGCTGAGGTCCCACTGTCTGTAAGTACAAACTCGTATAGGAATATATTTGAATGGAGCCTTTCGAATTTCGACAACCAACTTCCTAGCATGAACCAACATATCTAAATAAATGGTTGATTTACTCTCTCTTGTGAAAAATTCAGTTTGACATATGGAAAACTTCCTGAAACTGGAAAAACCAGCAGTGAACCTACTTTTGATACCTTTAAAGAAATAATATCGAGGTGTTGAGTTTACAATTAGAATAGAGGTGTTGAGATTGAGTTCAATCCACCCCTAAGACGATTGATAACATATTTACCTTTTTATTGTTTTATCTCACCTTTCATAGACCACCACAACATATTGTTTTGTTTAGAAGCTACATTCAAGAGTCTTTTCAAAACTTTGTTTGCTTCATCGTACCATTTCATTTTGAACAGAGCATAACAGCTAATAGCAAGTGTGTACTTGTCAGGATCACTGTAGCCTCTGATGCAGTATTTGGCATTTTCAATGATATTTTGAGGGATGGTAATGCCGGAATCCATCAAACTGATCATAACATAGGACGATAAAGCTGATGTACTATTTTCTGTGCTCGTATCTCCCTGCAATGTTCACTATTAGTTGCCATTAGAATTTTAATGAAATATTTGATATTCTATCGTGGTGTCAAAATTAAATGATCTCATATTGATTGAACTGTTTTGTATAAGATTTTAGAATTTTATTGTCCCCCAGTTTCATTATGCAACAATTTTTGGGTGCATCTGGAAGATTTTGTTCTTTTCAACACATATGCAATAACCTCTTACCATATCTTGGAAGACGTGTAGCATTGTATCGAAACAGCCATTTTCCAACTGATGATTGAATATCCAAGAAGCAGCTCTATCAATAACCCTTTGATCGACATAAATAAAATCTTTGGCCAATTTCAAGGTTTTCACAACAAAAGTAGTCAAAAACATCGAACCGAAAGTGTCGTGGTAACCAAACGGCGAAAAAGATCCATCCTTGAGGCCGTAGTTCAAGATCTTGTGGTAACCTGAAAGGGGACGTTATCACTTTATTAATTATCATTATTTGCTTTCTGGACCTACCCACCAATTTTCATGTTCTTCACTGCTTTCTGTCTAGTTGGAGTTTCCAGACTGTTTATCGATTGCAGATATTTAATGAGATATAAATTTGGTGCCATAGTGGCCATTACTTGTTCACCACAACCGTTAGGCATTTGCAGCAAATCTTCCATGTTCTGAAAAGTTGTAGAATAACGGAGATGGCACAAACTGAATTCTCATCGAGCTTCGGAGCAAAATGAAGATTAAATCCTCCGAAAAGCCCATCTTATTATACGTTATAAATATACCCAGATTTCCCAAACCGGAAACTATTTACTTTTCAACAAGTGTCTACGAACAAGAAACGATGCTTGTATTTACACACTGCACAATCAAAAAAGAACGGGCAATGGGTCACCGAATCACAAAATCTAGTCTTTTTTGAAGAATTTACTCTCCAGCGCCGTGGTATTTCTGTTATTGATCCTTACCTCCAAAGAATTTCCCAATAAGTCTGCATTTAATGACAACTTCGCTTTGGCTGTTTTCGGAACAATATTACTAGGCACTTTGATTTTCCATGAAACATTCGAGGAAGTATACACATCTATGGAATAAACATGGGGATATTAAATAGTTTCTGAATGTTGATATTTCAAATTTTGAAGGAGGAATTACACTCACCAGAGTTACACAGTAATACAGATTTTGTTTCCTCAACCGGATATCCTTCTGGTTCAACTATCAAATGCCTGACGACAACATCTCTGAAAAACACTCATTCAGTACAAATAATAAATCAAGAAGAACAAGTAACAAGCGCGTAATAATAATAATAATAATAATAATAATAATGTTTATTCAAAATTATTTACATTTGAAACAAGCACAACTACCACATATTTAAGAATAAACATAAACATCTCACAAACGTCAATGACCTGTGCGTGAGAACTTCAATTTATCTATTTGAATCCATCTAATATGGCAAAACATAACTTGTACACCGACAAAACTAAAAAAATATTCTAATTCCATGGTTTTCTATGTAAAGTTTCGTCTATTATGGAAACTGTTCCAAAATTTTAACGGTTGTTGTCCAATCCATTTTTTTACTTGCTTGCAATAAGAGGATCGGTATGATGTCTCTCTTATTTGTGCTGGCAATTTACCATACAAAAGTGGAGCGAGGTAAGTGTAATTTCGCAATCCTAAAGTTTTTCTTGCTATTGGCAATTTAACATTTGGATTTCTTGTTTGGTAACAATTTTCCCTTCTAGGTTGTTTTCTTTGATAATATAGAAGAGAGCGCGCATAGCACAGATGTCTGTGCGCATAGAGTTGCCGGACCGTGAACACATCAGCCAACTTGAAGAGTCCTTCACTGGGGTAAGTAGTTTCCTTTCTATACATAATTTTCAATAAACACTTTTGAACAACTTCTATATATTTGTGATGACAATCCGATATTCCACCCCATCCGAGTATTCCGTAATGAAGATGGGGTTCCGCTAATGCATGATATGCTATTTTAAGTTCATCTAGCTCGCATATTTCTCTGAGCATTTTGAATTTCGGCAACAATGTACGTATTTTTGTTGTGATGTAGTCGGCTTGGTAGTCCCATCTCAGATGACTGTCAATCATAACTCCCAGGTATTTGATCACATCAACTTTCTTTACAGCTTGATTCATTTTTGTTTCCAGTCTATCATATTTCGGTTTATTGGTTTTATTGCTGGTAAACACCAGAAAGTTAGTTTTTCATAATTTACCGTTAATTTTCTTGTTGAAAAGTACTCTACTACCTCAGTGAACCCATCTTGTGCTATCTCTTTCAACAACTGCCAGGTGGGAGCCCTAAAGAAGAGTGCAGTATCATCCGTAAATGCCAGAATATCACAGCTTATATTCAACTGAAACAGTGTTCACGTAGACTAAAAAGAATATGGGCCCCAATACAGTACCCTGTGGTACTCCACATGAAACAGTCATTTTATCACTTAGTTCACCATCTATTCTCACAACCTGACTTCTCTCCCTCAGGTAGCTCTCGAAAAGTCTTCCAACTACTCCTCTGCACCCAGCACATTCCAAAGTATCCAACAATATATCATGATCCACAGGCTGAATGAACTTTCTGAATTCAATACTATTGTTCATTCCCCTTAAATTTCTCTTCAGCATTATTTTCCTTGGCCATAAAAAGTATTTTAGGTTGCATATGCAGCAAAGAGTCGTCTTCAATTTATTACCCAATCAAAATGACAAATCCATCCATGGATGGGAACCATATAATAGAGCTAATTAATAATTTTTGAGGGAGAAACAAGGATAAATAAAAATACCTGGTGTTTACTATTGTTTCTGGTCCACAATGACCTGGAAAAAGAGCGTCCACTTCAGCTACTATAGTAATGGTAGCATCTCCAACTTCATTTCCTGATAAGGGAAAAACATGGGTTAGGGTATCGTTTGACATAATGCAGTATGAAGCGGTATTCTTCATGCTTAATAGCTTCAATCCATTCGAAGTGCCTATAGTGATTTTCATCTACAACAAATAGTTTCATTTACATATTCAGACAATGTGAAATAGGTAAGCTTTGCTTACAGGCAGACTGTGCTTCATGTAGTTGAAAATCAATATTCTTAAGTGTAATATTTCGCCCCGTTTTATCGAATATGGCGTAAGTATTTCGACGAAAAAGGGCTGAAAACTAGATATTTCTGTGGGGGTACTCATGCCCACTCCTAGGCTGGGCGACACACATAGTACATTGGCCTTCCATTTCGTTATAGAGTGTGGAATTTCTGTGGGGATTTGCTTGTAGCTCCTAGAAAAAAAAAGATATACATGGAATAGTCCAAAGTGGAAATTTAGCATCGATTGTCTATACAGGGTCTTTCACGAGGAACCTCACCCATATTTATTCGGGAAACTACTGAACGTATTTTCATGAAATTCAGCACTTATAAGTATTTCACGATGCTGATGAAATCTAAAATATTTTCAAGGCATGAGCACCTCCGGTTTTTCCGGAAATGACGTCAACTTCCGTTTTTCAAATTAGAACACCATTGCAGAAATAGATTCCCTAGAAAATTTCAATTTATTTTGATATAACATTTTTCAGTTTTGGTTGGAAAATTCTCTCTGAGCGGGAAAATTCGAAAAAAAAATCGAAAATAGAGCTCCGCTGAAACAAGAATAACTTCGAGGTTTTTGGATGGAAAATTTTCATTTTTGGGATTTTTCAAGATGTAAGATTGATGTATCCACTTTAAAAATCGAAATCGCGATTCATGATACAGGGGGTGAAAAAATCGCTTTCAAAGTTAGGGATGACAAAATCGTGAAAAATCAATTTTTTCAAATTAGAACCCCATTTTTTGATGGCAGATATTGAATCTACGTTAAAAAATAATGTGAGTGTATGCATCACACCCTTGCCCTAAAGTGGATATTTTCTGAGTTATTCACAAAAAACTGTTTTTCGTCTTGAATTTTCAGCTATTTCTTTTCCCTTCACGCCAAAAAGATGACATTTTCAGGAACTGTTACTTAAACCATGTTTTAGATTTTACTACCCTAATATGCAAGAGAAAAAAGTTACAGGTTGTTCCTAAATAGATGGCGAATTTGGATTCGAATTTGTATCGGAAACCTCTTTATTTCAACTAATCGGCCATCGGTTTTCTCTCCAGTGATAAATAAATAATTCCTTATGAACCATATGCAAAAACTTACCATGTTTTACATTATTTTTTTTTAATGATAGATATCACTAATTACATCTGCCAAATTCCTCTTTATTCAGTAGCATTTTGTGTTTACTATTAATTTGGTGATAATTCGTATTAAGTTATAAAATCGATCACTATGCCTAATTTTACCAATGAAGATTATTTAAATCTCATTCTACTTTATGGAGAATGTAATAAAGTTGTAGATAGAACGATTCGACTGTTCATTGAGAGGTTTCCTGACCGACCCAGACCAACGAGAGATACCATTAACAGAACCATGATAAACTTGAGAAATGTCGGATATTTCGTTAAGAAAACTACACACAGAGAAAAAAGTGTAGTAGAAGATGAAAAATCTACAGCATGGTTCAAATAACAGTTCCTGAAAATGTCATCTTTTTGGCGTGAAGGGAAAAGAAATAGCTGAAAATTCAAGACGAAAAACAGTTTTTTGTGAATAACTCAGAAAATATCCATTTTAGGGCAAGGGTGTGATGCATACACTCACATTATTTTTTAACGTAGATTCAATATCTGCCATAAAAAAATGGGGTTCTAATCTGAAAAAATTGATTTTTCACGATTTTGTCATCCCTAACTTTGAAAGCGATTTTTTCACCCCCTGTATCATGAATCGCGATTTCGATTTTTAAAGTGGATACATCAATCTTACATCTTGAAAAATCCCAAAAATGAAAATTTTCCATCCAAAAACCTCGAAGTTATTCTTGTTTCAGCGGAGCTCTATTTTCGATTTTTTTTTTCGAATTTTCCCGCTCAGAGAGAATTTTCCAACCAAAACTGAAAAATGTTACATCAAAATAAATTGAAATTTTCTAAGGAATCTATTTCTGCAATAAAAAAATGGTGTTCTAATTTGAAAAACGGAAGTTGACGTCATTTCCGGAAAAACCGGAGGTGCTCATGCCTTGAAAATATTTTAGATTTCATCAGCATCGTGAAATACTTATAAGTGCTGAATTTCATGAAAATACGTTCAGTAGTTTCCCGTATAAATATGGGTGAGGTTCCTCGTGAAAGACCCTGTATTCAAAGTCAGCTTTAATTTGCTTCAAATTTTCATTTTTGAGTCTATCAAAAATACGAACCTTACAGGAGTAAGTTCCCATAACCAGGTCTCAGGAAAATAAGTTCTCACGTCAACTACCTTATCATCGTTATGCAGATTGTAATGATCAGTCTGAAATGGAGCTAAAATGGACTTAATGTTTAAACAAAATAACCAGAAGTTTGAAATAGTCTCTATTTAATTCAATTAGTGAAAATAGTTGGGTACCTGGACTATATAGAGACACCTTAGGACCTAGAAAAGAAGAAGGGATATCAGTCGTCGAGTATAGGTGAACTGAAATTTCTCACCTGTGTAGCAAGGTTTGGTGACTATCTTCAAATTGGTTATGGCCACTGCTCCGAATTTCTGCATAATGAAATATTTTGTAGGAAATTTTTCATTAGTGTCGAGTTTGCACTTACGGTAAATGTGTCGTACGCATCAAAATCTTCTGAAAATGGATAGACATATCTTTTTCTTCGTGTACGCTTCTGTTCCCATTCGTTGTCAGCGGTGGGATCAGTGTAAAATGAAGGAACTAAAACGAAAATTAACCGATTTCAAATGAAAATTTCTTCAAGGAATCATCTAAGAGGGTTGCTTTTCGTCGGGAATGCTCTCCAATATGCAACTTGAAATGCAAAAACCTGATCCATCCTCAATTCTCTTTCAACTTCCTGAAGAAACCAGACACAAGATACATTTAGTGAAACGATTGCCACCGACAAATGCTCACAAGCTTGATTCTCTAACACATGGATAGATTAACGTCTAACTACCCAAAGTCTGACCAATGTACCTATTTTTAGGAGTTTACCAGGCTCAAACCAATGATACTAGAACTGCTGTGCACCTTTAGATAAAAAGGCAGATCTTTTACGATAATAATATGTATCGATAGTAAAACAGCTTTGAGAAATATTGAATCCAACTCCTGTACGTTCAAATCTGTTTGGTACTTCACTGTATCATTCAATAGGCTTGAAACGATAGACTTTCTTTTGTCTGGATAAGTCTCAGGGTTTTCAGACAGAGAGGAAGCTGATTGGCTCATTAACAATGGTGGGACACACCCTATCAGGTTTGGAACCATTTCTAGGCACCCCAGAAGACATCGCAAAGCAAGCAATGATGGACATGATGAAGTCTGAAATGAACGCATCTTGAAAGAGCCACCTTGGCTTGAAACATTCGAAAGCGTTCAATCAAATAGTTTGGCAACGAATCTATACCAATCAACTATTGGGATTGCCTAGCAGCAAAAAAAATATTGTTTGAGAGCTCTGGGTGATGTCACCAACTGTAGTAGGTATCCAACTTTGTGTAATATAATTAGCTTCATATCAGACGGCAAAGAGTCGGTTGAGTGACAGCTAGTTGCTCATTTCAATATTACAATAATACAGTTGCAGTTGAATCGCTTTTTCTGGTCGATGTGAATGCTTTATCTCTTCCCGGATTCCCGAGTATCCAAGCAAATTTTCAAAAAAAAAACAGTAGAATTATTGGCTATCTTGTTGTATTCAAGAGAATTCGACCATTCATTCAAAAAACACAATAAATAAATTTATTGAAAATTGAGCTCTGCTTACCTTGAATACTCTTTTTATTCTGTGTAGTACATGCCTTTCTATTCGACGTTGCAGGAGCCGGTTCTTGATGAAGACGCCTTAAGAGAGAATGGGCATTCAAATTATCCGAAGCCCCCATAAAACCAACCGATGCATCTATGGCTGAAATTGCACAAAACGATGGTGTTGTTGTTTTAATATTTAGCATTGTTCTCGCTCCAGGATATACTTTAGAGTCGGACCAATAAGCTTGGACCTGAAAATCAAAACCATTTAATCTTCTCATTCCATTCCTTAGGAAAATTTCGATTTTTTAAATCTGTTGTCAGAAAAATTTCAGCAAATAATGCTCTGAATGGTGTCTCCTTTCCTCGAAAATCATGAATGATGTTACTGAAGCATATGCTCTTTCAAATTATTTCTGGTTTGATATCCAATCGTGATCATTTAAAAATGATTATATACCACCTGTTAAAATATTGACTCACCTTATTTCTGAAACAAGGTCCTCGGTCGATTTCTCTAGTAGCCGATATAGTTTCTCCATTGCTAGCCACATAAAACAATAAAATCTGATACTTTCCTATGATCTGGCTGTCCAAATTGAATCTCAAAACAAATTTATCGATTGTGGATCCATCTGTATTATACCTATGAGGTGATCCTATAATGTTTTTTAGCTCGTTTTTGTAGTTCTGGGTCTTTGCTTGAATTTTCTTCGTTATTTTGTTGACAGAAAAGAGTTCTCCTTTGCTCTTGATCTTAAATGAGAGTTTTCAATCGATAATCTTAAGATTAAAGTTAAGAACTCCTCACCACAGAATAAAAGGTTACATTTTCTGATTCACGAAGTTTATCTGTAGTGTATACCACAAGAATTTGTTGTGTTGGTCCACACTGCTTATTCAAACCAATGTTTGGTCTCAATAAAATATGATCGTTGAGTGAGGAGTATATTCTGACAACAAGTAAACTATCTCCTATCAAGGTATGGTTCAAAGATCTAGCCTGAAAAATATAATTCTAATCTCTTATTCTTATTAAAACTCGAAATGAAATATTCTACGTTTTGTCTTTATTTTCATTTTAGACTGTACATATTTTCCTCCCTGTGTTGCATCCTACGAGCAGAACTGAGACCTAGTCGTCCATTGTTCTTCCGCATTTAGTTGGAGAGACTCACACTCTAAGACAATCCAACAAAAATTCCACGAGTCTACGGAGAGGAGTTCCTCTCACAATAGATTTGTGGGTGTTGGGTTTCCTAGGTGTGTTTTCCTCAACGCAGCAAGGTAATTACAGATTAACAGAATATGTTCAACAGTTTCGTCAGAGTTCCTGCACCAGTGGCACAAGAAATAATCGATAAGTCCAATTTTCTTCAAATATTTGTTGAACAGGTAGCCAGTAAATGTACTAGTCACATACTCAGCTGCTTTCTCTCGAAGGCAGGAGTTTTTTGGCTTCAGGCTTAGAGGAAGGTCTCCCAATGGAAATTGTTGACAGCCTGAGACCACTTCATGTTCTTCATTCTTAGGACAATTGCCTGTCTAGACAGCTAGTAAATAAGCTCCTGACAGATGTACGACAAATAGAAGTGCCGGTAACGGATGATCGGGTCCCCCACTTAGCCAGTGTGTCTGTCTTCTCATTGCCAGTAAACCTACGCGTGTGCAGGACATCTAATAATTATCTAAACGTTTCTTGAACTCAGCTCACGTTTCCTACATTCTCCTAAGTAAGAGTTTACCTTGACCTCAGAATGGGATTTGAGTGTTCCCGTAATATTACAGCATACTACATAGATGTGTTTTCCTAAGTATCATATTTGGTGAATGCACAGGCCACGAAAACAATCAGTAATCGTACCTATTGTGGTGATTATGTGATGCATCATCATTGTATTGCAACAGCGTCATATTTATTGTTGCGTTCCGAAATTCCCAATCAGTACTGGCCAGTATCAGTAATTTCGAAACGCTTCGTACTGATACGAAGAATTACCAAAGCAGTGCCAGTAAAATCGACTGTCAAAATTGATTGACAAGTACTGGCCAGGAATATCGGAACTCAACTTATATCTAATAAGCTTATACTAGTGAACCTAAGGCATCTAAATCACCTTAGGCATACCTGAAGGGTTTTAAATCATACACGCTAATCTAATTATACTCACTGTAATTGTCATATGAACAACAGTACTTTTCAAAGGCAAAATACTGAAATAAGTACTATTGTCACTACCAAGTGTGAAATTACTACATTTCTCGTTGTTCAAGTAGTTCCAACTTTTTTTGATGGCTACGTTATAACAGATTTCAACCACATGATTTCGGAGGTCTGTGTGTACATTGCTATATTGAACCTTGCCATGGTATGGCAGTCCCGGTTGGAAAACGTTTTCCGACACGATCTTCATGTGATATTCCTTCATATCTACTGGTATTTTAACGTTGTCTAAAACTATCTTGTCGGTGCCGTATTCTATTACTGTCGCTGTAACTGAAAGTTGGATTTTCGGGTCATACATTGGATATTTCCTTTTTATTTCCATAAGGTTGAGCTGGCTGTTTTTCAGCTTGAATTTGGCACAACCGTTGGTCATCTGAAAACAAAAGAAGAAATAGCAACGTGTAAATAATAATGTGTATGAAACACTGGAGGCGGTCCAAAAAACTTAATCTCATGTTGACATCTCGATATCGACTTATAGTTATCGTTTGGTAAAGGGGTTACATTTCACTGCGACCTTAAGGTCTATTGTACTGGGAGGGCTTCAAGGAGGCTGAGTTCTCATTCCTCCTAAAATTCTCCTGTCCAAGACATTGTTTTGAATTAGTGAGGCATTCTGTAACCAGGGGAACATGAGCTTCCCCCTCTTCCTTACAGAATCTGCACTCGTCAGTTTCTGATAAGCCCATTCTCATCATATGCTTTCTTAAACGACAATGTTCCGTGAGGATGCGTAACCTATTCCTACTGAGATCCAAATACTTTTTGGCCTTACAATTTCAAAGTTCCGAAAAACTTTTTGGAAAGATTCATTCCTGGAAGGTTCCTCCAGGAAGCTTCTCTTTCAGTTTCCTACTTCTCCAAAAACTTTTACTTATAGGTGCATTTGCCTTATACCACAGAAAGGTTAAGTGGCGTTTGAGCTCCCTTTCCCCCTAGTGTGTTAGCCTCTTTGATTCCTGCAGAGTGAGCGGGAAGCCTGACTTAGGAGAGCTTGTTGTTCTTGCCTACTTCATTGAGTTTCCTTCGGCACTCTTATATCAGCTTTGAGTCGATGACATGGGCGTTCAATGCTTTGATAGCAGCATGACTATCAGAAAATAAATTCCTCTGCAAAAACTAGAGTCTCGACTTCGTAGGCATATATGGCCGAAACTATAAGGAATCGGTCAGTCCATTTGGTGACACAGAAAAACGTCTCGAATAGAAATTCCGGTTTGCAAAATATTGCCGTCAAAATACGATCCGATCATAACTAGTCGAAAAATCATTATTGAAGATTTTAAATTACCTGATGAATTTCATAAAGGGGTTTCATATGTCCACCAGTATCAGTTACTTTGACGAAAGCTTTTCCCTTGACCTCTTGTTCGAAACTGTACTTCGAACAAACTTGCAGTTCCAAAAATCTTGAAGCATAGTATATCACTTTCGGATGTGAAATATTTATGTTGAATCTTGGAAGTACATATTTGCTCACTTCGAAATATTTGGTTTCACCGTTAACTTCGACTCGCCATTTGCCCTAGAAAAATTTCACTTGAATTGTAACTCCATTTTCTACGTTGAAATAACTAATTTTCATTTCATTCAAACAATTCTAGATTTGTGTCAAAGATTTATTGTTCGTTCCCTCTTGAGGTGAGGTAGGAAGGAATAATGGAAATCTAACAACGTCTAGAGTTGTTCTAGGATGAAATATGGAAACATCTTTGCGCGCATGTTCTAGGGGAACAGCGTGCTATCGTTTTGTCCAAATGTCTGTAATTTTCGATGATTGAGCCGAAAATGGTCTCAAACGACTAGATTGGACTCACTGATGACGAATCTGGTGTCAAAATCGATTCTGTCCGGCCGGCGGTGGACACGATAACTGTCGAACGGAGTGAGCTAGCGACTTGAAACTTTCAGGGTAGGTCGCGCATTGGAATGCCGCGGTTAGGTTCGTTAATGGGCAAAATCGGTAGAACAGTTTCGGAGTTAGAGCCACTTGAAATTTTGAAGTTATTTAGTTTTTATTTCAGAAACTACTTGACCGATTGGATTTAAACTTAACAATTAGGTGGACTACAACGACTCGCAACTTTGAGCCAAATTTTGTCAGGATCATGCTGTCAGTAAATAAAAAAAAAATTTTTTTCAAAATTTTTTTCCAAAAAAACTTTTTTTTCGGAAACCGTTCATCATATCCGAAATGATATTACAACTGGACCTCGAGCTTTATGTTTCACAGCAGTGCTCCAAATTTCACTTCGATACGATCATAGGTTTTGGAAATATTGGGAAAAAATATGTCAAATTTCGATGTTTTCTTCTCGATATCGTTGTTTTTTTCCGGTATAACTCGAGAAATACTGATTCAATCCTGATAAAACTTCGCAGCTAGTTTGAAGATGCTGAAAGACAAGTTTTTGCAGAATTTCGTGATGATCGTGTCATTAGAACAATTTGAAAAAAAAAATCTGTGATTTTCTTATCATATCTTCCTCATTAAATTCTGTATGAACCTTCGAACTGAGATTTTTCGATGAAGTACTGGATTTCAATTCGATCTGATCTGTATTTTTGGAAATATTGGAAAAATAAAATTTTGAATGGGTATATCTACGGAATCATTGGGTGGATTTCACCCATTCACGAATTCGGCCTTCGTAAGTAGGGTCCAAGCCTTCTCTACAAATATCGAGTTTCTAAGTTGTTTCTTTTGGAAGTTATTGTGTTTACGCAGTCGGCCGTTAGGCCGACCGTAAACTCAATAACTTCCGGAGGAAACGACTTGAAAACTCGATATATGTAGAGTAGGTTTGGGGCTTAGTTACGAAAGTCGAATTCGTGAATGGGTAAAATCCGCCCAATGATTACGTAGATATACCCATTCAAGATTTTATTTTTCCAATATTTCCAAATATACCGATTAGATCGAATTGAAATTCAGTAATTTATCGAAAAAAAATCTGGAAAATCACTGTCGTGAACGCAGCAGTTTTTGGGCGCAAGTTCAAATTCGTTGCCGAAGCGGTCATCTACATTGAATATGCGCCCAAAAGCTGCTGCCTTCACGGCAGTACTTTTCTAGAGTTTTATGTAACTACAGTATAGTACTTCTTGTTAAAACAAAGAGAAGAAACTGAACGAAAAAACAAGAATTACCAATAACTGTATGTGAATAATTCGTAATTGTTAGAATGTCTAGGACAGAAATCTTACCGGTTTAGCATCTTTGTATATCGCGTATTCCAGTTGCACTAGACCAGCTGTGATCGAAATATTTTCCCAGACTGCTACAGAAATATCGAGTGGATTTCTGATTCTTACTTCGGTTATCTGAAAAAATGTTTTCATTGAACACAATCTCCCAACTCGCACAAGCTTTTGAGGGGTTTCATCGAAACCTAGGATTATCGGCAAAAATACAAAATTAAGGAATTGATGTCTTTCGATATATTATACATGAGAAAAACAATAGGAATTCTGGAGGTGCATCGACAAACTTCCAATAAGCCGTATTCATTCACCTAAAATAATTAGGTTGACGAAATCATTTGATAAAGTTTATTTGAGTCTATATAAAAATCTTCAAACATTTCATTATATTGTGACGAGTACGGCCCTGTCTATTCTAGAATGTGTCCGAACACTCCAGACGCGTATGAGTCACCCACTCTCCAGAATCTTCCAGTAATCGCTAGAAGTTGCACGGGCGATATAAGGGCAAGCGCGGAGCAGCCCAGAGACTAATTCAGCAGAGTGATTCGTAGTGGAAAGTGTTCAGTGAAAATAAATTAGTGTGGAAATAAATTGTGCACAGACTTTGATAGAATAAGTTGTTTAGTTATTGGAACAGTAGTGTGTAAATAAGTGTAAATAAATAGTTTAATTATTCTGAACGTTTTGATTAAACGAAGAAATATATATAATATTATAAATTATTCTTCGTCTTTTCACCTGAAAGCAGCGTTTTTCAGCTATTCCATATTGAGTAATATGAAATGGGAGAAAATTTCCAGGAAATTGTACTGTCTTTGTGCATCTGACCTTTTGCTTTTCTTTTCTAACCAAAGTCATAGGTTTTCTTTTTTTCGAGTTACATTATTCCGAGTTTTAGCTTCGCGCATTGGGATGTACTTAATGGTTTTGTGAAAATGCGCAATGTTAGTCATTTTTCACTCCATTTCAGTTTTTATTTTCCCGAAAATTCTTGACTATAAAAAAGTGACAATATTGCGCATTCTTATAATTTTTTTCAAGCGTTTGCACGCAAAAAATTTTTTGAAAAAAACGAATTCTGGCCTCCAAAAGTCCGTTGTATTCGAGCTATATGGTTTACTCTTCAGTGGAGGCTACATTTACAGGATCACGATGGCGAGCCCGATCAGATAATTACATTGAACCAGTTGAGCTTGAGCAGCACACACTTATGGCGACCTGGTAGAGTTCAGATGCGATATTGAGCGATTCAATGACGTTAGAGAAAAATTTAGCCGTTTCTAGGGAAATTTCTATAGATGTGCAATCTAATCGCGTATATGTCCGGGTGTACACATCCGATTCTTCAAGCTACCGGGCCGTACTGGCGGTGCGTGTTACACAGTGGGTTTGTTTTGGTTCTAAATTCAGAACTGTTCGGAACGGTTCGAGTATGCGCGATTGCGATTTACTCGAACCGCCCCAAACAGTCCTGAATTGGTTTTGAAGTCGGAACCAAAACAAAGCTAGTCAGTGGGAGAATGCACACATCTGATCACAGGGTCCGTATTCTGGACAAGTGAACATTCGATGCGCCTACGCATTCCAGATTCCAGCAGTAATTTGTTCGGGAATTCGTATACGCATCGAAAGTTCACTAGTCCAGAATACGGGCCCTGCACGTTGCGGCGTATAGACAGTACGTTTGTTTTGGTTCCGACTTCAGAACAGTTCTAGAACGGCCCGCATGCGCTATTTTGTGTTTTGGTTCATTTCAGAACCGGTTCAGGATTTGAGTAATCCTGTTTTGGTTATTTTCAGAATCGATTCCGAACTGTTTTAGAACTGTGAAAGGAGTTCGGACGTGAGAGTCCGAACTGTTTCAGAATTGGGTAGTTCGCACAAGCTTAGAGTGGCTGTCAACGATTTAAATGGTTAATCTGACTTTTTCGACGTCGTGTTGAGTTGGTTTTTGATTATTTTATTTGTTGAGGAAACGGTTAACTGTTAAATTTAAACTTTTGTTATTGAGGATAATTTCTTCGCTACGACCTACCAGGAAAATCTAATGGATTTTATTTCTTTTGTTCACACCTGGGATGTATACTTGTTAAATAAATCTATGAATACAATAAGAGTCCTCTTCCTCTATTGAATAATAATGTTCCGAATTAATTTTTCTCTAAAAAGCTCATATCTGAAATACGTTCGTCATTAAATTCATGATTATATAAACCTATAACTTGTTGGTTCATTTCGGAATATAATTGAAGTAATGAAGAAAATTCAGAAAAAAAAATTAAGTGGAAGCAAGTATTCCCAAAAATATTTTTATATTACATGGTGCGACAAGGACTTCCGCATATTTTTAATTAAACCACACACAATATATAAGACATGATTAATATTCCTCTTTTCTGACAACTCAAACGGAAGTTTTTTTCCTCTACGATCCCGATGAGAACCCGAACTTAATTCGTGTTTTGGATTAATTGCTTTTCGAACTGTTCTAGGATAATTCAGAATCGGGCTTCCACAGCGCATCGATTCTGCGCAGTTCTAGAACTGTTCTAGGACAGTTCTGAATTTCGGAACCAAAACAAACCTATTGCTATTTTTCTCATTTATAGCCATATGGCCATGATGTTACTCATTCTGTTCCGAGTGTTATAGCAATGTTTGTTATGAATTTTGTCATAGCAATATTGCTATCATGTACTTCCATAATCGGTGATTCTAGAGCTGACAACACTGTATCTTGTGACTTTAGAGCTACAAGGAAAACCCAAACGGTAGTTCGTCTTCCTCTACGATCTCGATGAGAACCCGAACTTAATTCGTGTTTTGGTTTCATTGCTTTTAGAACTGTTCTAGGATAGTTCAGAATCGGGCTTCCACAGCGCATCGATTCTGCGCAGTTCTAGAACTGTTCTAGGACAGTTCTGAATTTCGGAACCAAAACAAACCTAGTGCTAAGCAAAACAGAACTGATGCGGCGCCGCAATGGGCTATGGATGTGTTCCCCTTCTGATACTGTGTATTCCGTACCGCAAGTACGGCACCGGAATTTGAAAAATCGGATTGGTCAAGATAGTGAAAATTCTAGCGGTCGCCCCCTGCCATGGGTGAAAACCGATCAAAAATCAAACACCGTCCATAAAATAGAGAATGGTTAAGTTTAATTTTGTTGTCTGGTTAGGTTAGGTTAGCTTAATTTAGGACAGTGCCAGTTTGAACCAGAAACGGAAATTTAATTCAGGATTGTGCCTTGAATTTCGTGTTCTGAGTTGTACTTGGTTAGTTCAGTTAACGTGCATGTGTTCACCTATGGGAGGGCGACCGCTAGAGTCTTGTGTCAAGATAGCACTAGGCAAAAAATATCCAATGTGGCGCCGCGACCAGCTGGGGATGTGTGCATTCTGCCATCTGATACTCATGTACTTCACACTGCCAGTAAGGCGCTGGAAATTGAAAAACCGGATGTGTCCACCAGGCCTATATGGTCCGGTATACACATTCAGTTTTTCCAGCTCCGATGCCGTTGCGGTGCCGTATTTACGGTCTGAAGTTCCCTGCATCAGATGGGAGAATGCCGCTCATATACGGCACGAGTGCGGCGAATTCGCCTAGCACTTTCCTCTAGACTGCAAGGGCGCCGCTAATGGAAAGATGATCTCTTAGTTCTCTGGCGGTATTTTGAGAACGATTGTTCATTTAATTGATCCGGCGCCGGGGCCAGTGTGCATTGGATTAATCCGGCCCCGCACCTGGGGGCCGATTCTTGAATCTCGATCAAGAATTAAAGACTAAAGAGTATGACAATTGCCATATGTTTGCGTCGATTTTCTAAGTTAAATGTAAACAACAAGTAGACATGACCGGCGCATGGAACCGAATGTCACTCGACAATCGAATGTTATATCACAGACCAACAAGACAAATCACTTCATCGTTTGCGGGAATTGCGTCTTTCCGACCTTGAGAAATACAACAGACATAACCACACTTTCTTCTTCCTCAAAACAGCTGTCAAATTAAATGCTTGACTTTGGAATATCTAAAATCGAAATGTACAAACGGATTTTTCGGGATTCATGAATCACAAGGTTAAAATCAGACTAAGAGTTTTCGAGGAAACCACTTGAAAAGCAAATTTCCAATACCAAAGCGAGTGTTTTCTCACATCTTAAACTCCTATAGAAGAACTCGGTTGGAGTAAATAAAAATTTTGGAAAAATGTTTTGGAAAACCAGTTTATCTTAATCAGAGAATATTTGTAGTGACACTTATAGGTCTCTAGGAAAACCCTCAAAATCTTCTGGGAGTTTGGGTGTGTTCTATTACATTGCAAACCTTTTTCTAATATGTATGAATACAATCGAATTAATGTGTAAGAAATGAAGAAACTTTAAAAATTCATAAAGAAGAAATAGACTCCCTTTAAAAACTACATTGTCTTATCTTTTCCATAACACAATCAATTATTACTCATATAAATATGTTATTCGTTAAGTTTTCAGTTACTATATTGTAGTAAGTATACCATATTTACGTGAAATATGCCAAACTGTTTCAGACAACTGTCTGTGGTTATATCTCCTATACTCCGTACCACTAGTTGTTAAGTCGAAAGAAACGGTGATAAGGTTATGTTTATATTCGGATTTGAAATCTCTCCATATCTTGCATTCGGTTTATTTTTTGAATATTTGCTTGAAAATATAGTCGAAATGTGGAATAGAAATCTCACAAACTTAGAAAATCAACATAAACATATGACAATTGTCATACTCTTCAATTCTTGATCGAGATTCAAGAATCGCCCCCCTGGCCCATGATCGCCATCGTGATCGCGTGTATGTGACCTCCACTTCATTCAATTAGCATAGTATAGAAAAATGTAAAAGGTGCGATCTCATCACCAGATCTACCTTGTATGGATCCGGTGGAAGTAAATCGTCATCCAGTATCAAAATCCGCAACCTTATGTTATCTCCTGGCTTGTACATGGTGCGGTCAAGGCCTATAAACGTGTGTTTTTTATCAGGGTAAACCAGGACAGGGTCCTGATTGTGCGATCCATAAACAATGCCATCCAATTGAACTTGAACTTTGACACTAACGTATTGTGGGGAATTCTTGTTGTGTGATGGGGCCCTTATGTGGAAGCAGCTATATTCTGAGAGAAGGAATGGAATTAGACAATGGTTTTAAATGAAAATATACGAATAAAGTTGGCAAATGCTGATGCACAACTGTGATGATAAGATTTTATATCTTCCCTATAAATATGATGATATAATTTCGAGTTAATCTTGTCATTAGTACAATTTGAAAAAATGTCAACATTGTTTTTTGCAATAGGTCTCTTGCATGATTTTTTATCATTGGAATCAAATATTCAATCCGTGAGACTACTGAAAAACTTATACCGCCGTCGAAAATTTCAATTTTCAACGAAAAATGCTCTTCTAAATTTGGCTCCGAATATTGGCTGTTTAAACTGACTAAACTTCGCGGCTTTCGTGTCGTACCGGGATATATCCACTCTCTCCCTGTGCTCGTGTACTTTTCTCTCTAGCAAGCCAATAGACAGCGTCGGCTGTATCGATCGGTGAATCGTAGTATAACGAGTGACGTAGAAGGCGATCTAACGCGTTTCTCCCGCTTTGACCTCTCGATTTGGCCATTTTTAATACCGAATTATTCAAAATTCGCGAATTGTTGAAGTGTGTGATAGCATTAATTATGATTGTGTATCGATATACAGCGCGCTTCAAAATTATGGAACAAATTCATTTTCTCAGAAGAAAAATATTTGGCAACAAAATCCTGAAACAGGTACATTTTTGTTTCACTTTTACGAAATTTATATGCATTTTCGAAGGTTTTTGTTGCACCCTGTGCCATCCCCATCAACCCTCTAAATTTTTTGAATAGGGAAACTAGGTCATGTGGTACTTTTTTAGCAAGGTCTTTGTATCTTCTTTACAGGCGTGCATAAATTTTTGAGAAAAAAATTTTTTTTTGAAAAATTAGTTCAAACAGGTTTTAAGTATGTGCATTTTGTCATGGCTCATTTACTTTGAGACGATGGTACATGATGAAATTTGTCATCGAATGAAAGTCGACCATTACAGGTTTGTTCATGCACAACTTTCAACTCCCTCACGTGAAAAATTTTTTTTTTCTCCATTGAAGGGTTCGTAGGTGTTGAAGGTTGTGCATAAACAAAACTGATATGGCCGACTTTCATTCCGTGACAAATTTCATCAGGTAACATCGTCTCAAAGTAAATGAGCCATGACAAAGTGCACATACTGAAAACCTCTTTGAAGTAACCAATTTTTAAAAAAAAAAAATTTTTTCCTGAAAAGTGTTGCACGCCTGTAAAGAAGATACAAAGACCTTGCCAAAAAAGTACCACATGACCCACTTTCCCTATTCAAAAAATTTAGAGGGTTGATGCAACAAAAACCCTTCAAAAATGCATACAATTTTGGTGAAAGTGAAACAAAAATTTACCTGTTTCAGGGTTTTGTTGCCAAATATTTTTCTTCTGATGAATTTTTTTTTTCCACAATTTTTACGCGCAATGTAGAATGAGAAAAACATAAAAATATGATAATTCGTGTTACATGCAAGAGACCTATTAGGTATTTTATATTTGGTGATCAAGTACTGAATTTAAATTCGATCCGATCTTCAGTTTTGAATATACATATTAGATAAATAAAAATTTAAATGTGTAGGTATATCTGCGGAATCATCGGGTGGATTTTATACATTCTGGAATTGGGCCTTCGCGATTGAGACCCAAACCTACTGAACAAATGTCAAGTCCTTAAGTTGTTTCTTTTGGAAGTCATTGTGTTCAAGATCAGCCGCTCTATGCAACGAATTTGAACACGCGCGCAAAACCTGCTGAATTCAACGCAGTGCTTTTCTTGTATTCTGTTATTCTCACCTAGTTCTATAATCTTGTCTGTGTAATGGTGTGATTCTTTATACTTGATGTCAACTTTGATTCTGGACGGTGGAGTGGCACTATGAATTGTGAGGCAGACTAACTGTTTCCTCCCAGAAATTAGTCGCTGTGGCATAGTGAATAAAAATCCAGATTCACCTTGTCGTATTTCCATGATTTCTCTGAAATGAAAGAAAAAATTGAAGAGTCCTCCTGCATTTTGTTGAATAGAGAGAGTTATTTTGCTCGTTGTTCTGTATTTGGCTGAAAAAAATTTCACATTTTTTTCCAAACATTCAATATTCTGTGTTCTTCTGATCATATTATCCCCATGATATTCTGTATAGACCTTCGAACTATCATTTTTTCGATAAAATACTTTCAATTCGAACGAATCTGTATTTTTGAAAATATTGAGAAAATTAAAAATATTTTTGGAAACATTGCGACGGACCATAAACACAATAACTTTTGAAAGAAACAACTTAAAAACTCGATATTTGTAGAGCAGGTTATTTGGACCTTAATTATGATGGCCGAATTCGTGAATGGGTAAAATCCACCCAATGATTCCGTAGATATACCCATTCAAAACTTTATTTTTCAAATATTTCCAAAAATATACAGTGTGACCACGGATTGAGTGCCGGTAAGGTGTAAATGATAAAAAATTTTCGAGTTAGACTCGGATATTCTGGGAATCGGTCCTGCTTGGTCTCAAACTAAGATATTGAGAAAATAAGCCAAATTAATTTATATACAGGGTGGTTCAGAACTGATTTAATGAAAATTGTAAAGAATAAAGTACCTTTGTTTCAAAAGATATCAAGAGAGTTTATTGAGAAAAGTTGTTTGGAATGACGAACTGCTGCTGGAACTCAAGTTTCAGATAAATCAGCCTACCTTGACTTGTTGGTCATGAACATTTTGTATACGTGAGATTTTTGTCAGGATCAAAAATTTAAATTTTGAAACTATTTTAACAGAGTTACGTGATACCGCAACATTTGGCCAGCGTTCATGGAATTGTCTTATTACTCCCTGATACGAATTGTCTGCACCTAAGCCGTAGCACTGCACAATAAACACTTTGTTCTATGGTCAGCATGTTTTTAACTGGCAAATTTTCGTTTATGAAGAATAAAACTTACGTTTCAAGTCACGTCTGGCATTTGTAACCATGGATATTATCAAATATTTTCATAACCTACTTACAAAATCAAAGTTGATCGATTTATCTGAGAATCGAGATTTAGCCGTGTCTTTTAATTCTAAACAACTTTTCTTAATAAACTTTCTCGATATCTTTTAAAACAAAGGTGCTTTATTCTTAACAATTTTCCTTCAATCAGTTCTAAACCACCCTGTATATTAATTGATTTGGCTCGTTTTCTAAACATCTTAGTTTGAGACCAAGCAGGAGCGATTCTCAGAATATCAGAGTCTGACACGAAAATTTTTCGTCATTTACACCTTACCGGCACCCAATCCGTGGACACACTGTAGATAAGATCGAATTGAAATCCAGTTTTTATCGGAAAAAAAAACTAGAAAAGCAATGATGTGAAGTCAGCAGCTTTTGCGCGCATGTTCGAAGGATATCACCTAAAGTGAATATGCGCGCAAAAGCTGCTGACTTCACGTCAGTGCTTTTCTAGGTTTCAAAACCTAACAATTCAATAAGAAAGAATTTCGGGAAAATTTAGCATAAAGTAATGTTTAATTTTCCGAGAGCATATAGGATGTTGATTGGACTTTATAATACAATTAAATTGATAAACTCACTTAGATATCGTAACATTGCTGGATCTACACTCAAATACTATTATCAGTAGCAGAATTACAATTGATATTACCCGAATTGCCATTTTCGCACCAATAACTCATTGATAAAATTTGATCCGCACAACTTTTCAACAATGAATGGGCTTGAAGATGACTCTTACACATCCGTTGCATTCTGAATCTTATCGTAAACTGCACGCTTAAAAAATTAACGCTGACCTTTGGCAGATAAATTATTTTTCCGTAATAAAGGATGCTTTATTATTCCGGGCGATAAACGAGCTGCATACAGGAAATAGAACATGATGGGCGATTTACAAATACATGCTGTGTTTACTATACATTTCTAAGACAACATTCTATTTCAAACGACTTCAGCATGTGAAGAATTACAACATTCATTGAAAACAATGCGTTACTTTGTATTGAATTTAAGTACTGCTTAATTCAAAGAATATGCCGTTTTGATTGTAATTACAGTGAGCGGTTGCTCTATACTCCATTCACTTTTATAAACTATCCCGGTTGGTCATGATTTAGGTCCATCAAGTTTTTTTACTTAAAACTGACGCAGGTTGGCACTCGTTAAATATCAGCAATGTCAAAATAATTCTTAGAGACGTTGCCAAACGCCAATGCCAATTTCTACTCTCAATCTCAACATAATCATCACCCTCGAACACTAAAAATGCCGAAGGTAGTTTTAAAAAAGCAGAGACAAAGTAGGAAAGTGCTATGTAGAACTAAAATCTGCCCTTTCTGATAGTAACCCTGATAATTTGGAATCGATAATTTATCAATTTATCCAACATTTTCGACGTATGTAAGTGAAAACCAAGGAATTTATGAATATATATTAGTTTTTAGTTGCACATCACCACAATAAGAAAGATTTCGAGGGAAAGAGACGACAAATAATTTCCTTCTATTGTTGCACCCAAAAAGACACTGGCTGTAGACTTCATTGTGAAAAAAAGATTTGCAACCACAAATTTGAAATAATAATTTAAAAAATGAACACTGTCCGATTGATACACTACTCACTTTTCCAAAGGAATATTTGGAATATAACGGAGGACAGACATCACTTTTTAAAATTATAAAATCAATGGGTTACGAATACAAAAAGGTAAATGAACGCAAAATTTTATGTCAACATGTTGCAGCCAAAATTACTTTGCTGCGCAAATTTTCACAGTATAAATCGTTGGAAGTTTTACTGCAGGGTTATTCGAGTACTTTCCTTTTTTTTTTCCAATGAATTATCACAAAATAACTACTCTATCCATTATTATTTTTCAGTAAAATTTCAACACTCGATTTTAGATTTCCGTACAAGACAATTGCATAACTGAATCTTCCATGTTTATATACCTACGTGAAATTTTTCCAGTATTGACAGAGAAAAAAGTTTCTACAACATTCGCCAGGTCTTTGGAATTATTGAATTCACAGGATGTTTCACTATATAAACTGGACAAACATATACAGCCGTGTAGATGACACTGGATGAGTCATTTTTGCCTTATGACATACACCCTGTTATCGAAGCATAAGCGAAATAAAAAGTGTTTACTGTCATTAACTGTGAGCAATATTCTGATAACTGTGGTAAGTTAAACGTGACCTTTGAAATAACGGTTTTTGGTCACAAATTAGTATTTTTTGGTGGTCAATTCAATTGTCGTGTGAAATTCTGGAAAAAAATTCAAAATGGTGAAAAACTTGGAATTATTATTTTCTATTGGATAACATCATTTCAATGTACTCGAAATTTTTAAGATTTCCGTGAAAAATGTTTCCAAAATTCAAACGCAAGTTTTTTTTTACATGTCTACAGGAAAAAAAATTCCACCCAAAATTTTTGGAATATTTCATGGTTGAACTTACTTCAATTAATTCAAATGATTTTTATTTAAAAATTCGTGGTCTTACGGAGGCCAAAATTGTGCTAATTGGTCTTCAGAATGACTTTGATAAAAAATATAAATTTATTAACAAAAAAAAAATTTCCAAAAAAACTTTTGGTGAGAATCGAACTCGCTCCACTTTTGGGCAGTAGGGTCACTTTACCTCCTGGATATAATTTGGATTCGTTACGCTTTTACTGATGTCCGTCAACAAGCAACGGTGTAGTTCATCGAAATTGACCCTAATAATGTCCGAATATGGAGAGATCGATTCACACCGAAGTTTCTATAGAACATTTTTTTTTGTTGATAAATTCATACTCCTAAACAGGGAATTATGGCGACCCATTAGATAATTTCGGCCTCCGTAAGGCCACCAGTTTTTTCAGTAAAAATTATTTGAGTACTCCTACTGGAATATTTGGAAGGCTACAAAATGAAAACCAATGAATATTTTTTGATTCTGTTTCCACACCACTGTTCAGAATGGAGGTTAGTTCAATCATGGGAGATTCCAACAAAATGAGATTAGTTTTCATTATAGATATTTTACACGTACAATCTATAAGAAAATCGTTTTTATTGAAATAAATAAGTATCGAATAAAGATTATTTTGGGAGGGTTTCGCATCATTTTTATTTAATTTTCAATAGTTCTGTTTCAGATATTTGGAGTGAAAACCCAGAAAAAACCTAAATAATGCTATCCAATCGAAAATAAAAAAAAATTAACTTTGCAGGTTTTCTGTCGTGTTGAATTTTTTCCAGAATTGACCACCAAAAATAATAAGATATGACCAAAAAACAGTTATTTCAAAGCTCACGTATAACTTGCTCTATAAGTTGACATTGAATACCCTGAAACTCGAAATACAGGGTGTAAAATATTCTAATAACTGTGGTAAGCTATGCATGACCTTTGAAATAACGTTTTTGGGTCATATCTCATTATATTTTGGTAGTCAATTCAATTGTCGTGGATAAGCATAAGTTATCACCAAATGGCGAATGCGCCAGTCAGCCATGGAAACTCGCCTGGACAAGGTCGATTACGGAGACAAATTTTATTTGATTTGGATATAGTGATATGAAATTGAAATATCTCTGATTGGTATATATGTGGAGTAAATATTTGCAAATGGAAGGCTATTTGACCTAAAAATATCCAAATCAGGAATTCGATGGCCTATATTTTGTGATCCATCAAAATTCAATATTTTGAGGTTAACTTTGTTTTGAGGAGACACAGGAAATATGCCTCGTTTAAATTTATAAGATAAATGACGAACTACTCAATTAAAAACTATCAGGAATGAGAAGATTAACGTAATCGTAACAGTTCCATCATGGTTTGGAGTTATTTCTTCTTCCTACTCTGGATCAGCTATTTGATTGCATCTTCTATTATACTCTTCACTAGAGGGTTTTTATTGACTAGAGAGACCTTAGACTTCAATTCAACTTGTTCGAATCACTTAGAAACCCAGTGCACAACTTCTAATTCATTACATTCATATAATTATGGCTTGAATGAAGAAAATCAATCCTGTTCAGATAATGAGAACTTGGAAAATATCTTAGCTGATTTAGCTGCTGCTAAATCGTTTTGTTTACCTGCTAGAGCTAGAGTTGTTCTTATTATTATAGATGCATTGCGATATGATTTTACAGTATTTGACGAAAATAATAAGAACCCATTGCCATATCAAAATAAACTAACAATAATTCATGATACCCTCAAATCGGCTCCAGAGAACTCAAGACTGTTCAAATTCCTAGCGGATCCTCCTACGACAACAATGCAAAGGTTGAAAGCTTTAACAACTGGTAGTTTACCAACTTTCATAGATGCAGGTTCTAACTTTGCCTCTTATGAGATAAAAGAAGATAATATTATTGATCAGGTAAGATATTCCTCACAAAAATGTTGGGAATTCATATCCTCAATACATTCCAGGTGATAAGAAGCAGTAAAAGCATAATATTTATGGGAGATGACACTTGGGATGGTTTATATCCAGGAAGATTTGTGAGAAACTATCCTTTTCCCTCTTTCAATGTGAAAGATTTGGATACAGTAGATAGGGGAGTTACTGACAATTTATTTCTGGAACTCAAGAGGAAAGATTGGAGTCTCCTCATTGGTCATTTCTTGGGGGTAGACCATGCAGGCCATAGATATGGTCCCAATCATCCTGAAATGAAACGCAAACTAGGGGAAATGAATCATGTTATTGAGTAAGTATTCGTTCTATAAGCTTATCCTTTGAATCAGGGTGCTATCTCATCATTCTATATAAATGTCTGTAATTTACAAATTTCCAGCCAATTTAAATGATTTCATTAATTTTGCTTTTGACGAATTGCATTCTATATATTATTTTGACTTCAATTTTCTTCTGAATACAAAGCTAGTACAATAGACCAGACATTCTACATAACTACAAAGAATTTATAGAAAAATTCAGGATAGGAGTTTATATATTTATTTTAAACTAAATCACACTTCTTGATGAAAATTAACACTCAACGGATTTAAAGTACTAAATAGAAATTCAACTAAATGCATAACTATTTTTCTAGATAACATATTATAGAACTTTATTCAGAAATGTCATGGATGTTTACCCTGAAGTTTATTTCATTGCCGTCCTTGATGAGCCAATTCAGCATTTCAACAGGAATAGAAAGTAACAAAAATGCGTTTTTATTGAAATTATATCCTATTGGTTGGCAAGTATCTCTCAGTACAATCTTGTTCGTTTTAGCAGAAGGATCTATAAGTTCCAATTCATAATCATATTGTAGATGCTTTCCTCCAAGGCAATGTATACTATAGTGCATCATATTTTTTTCTACTGAGCTTAGATTCATTAGGAATATCTTATCATCGTACAGAAACATATGCTGTTCAGGCTTTGTGCCCAATTTATAGGAATAAGATTGTGAGATATCTCTGAATGTATGTTCCTCTTCCAAATGTTCTGGTAGCTCTAATGTTCTTCCATACCATGAACAAATGTTTATTACACAACTCCGTATGGCAAGATAACAGAATGGCTCATGCATCTTCACTTTGGAGATTACGTCTATGAAAGAACATCCATCTTTTCTATAGATGCAAGGTCCAATCACTATTGAACACAGTTTCTCAAGAGTGAAATTTCGTCCACCTAAAAAGTTAACTATTCAAGTTTCAAAAATTTTCCATCAACTTCTGGGATGCAATGAAAAGAAACTCTTGTACACTAACGTTATTTGATAGTGAAAAAAACTGTTAATATTGAAAAAATATTGTTACACAGATTTCCTCATTGATTTGTTCAATGAAAAATATTTTTTTCTGAAAGATTCCAAAGTGAATGAATCAGTATCAAAAAGCCGAAATAATGAAATATGCATTTTAAAAATGAAAGTTTGAAGTAACTAAAACTTGCAAATTTAAAAAAAGGTATTTCCCTAAAAAAAGTTTCATGGCCAATAGGTATATGATTGATTTCCTACTTTTCTTCCTCTTCTTGAAATGAATTTTTTTCACATTGTAGACATATTTTCAGAATTGAAATTTTAAACATTATTCTTTAAATTTTATTCATTTGATTTTGTAAAATGATACCAACTGACTACCCTCAATGTAGGCAACAACCCACTTGAGTTGAGTAACAATTCACTGACCTAATATCTTCCCTCTGCAAACTGGACATTCTAAAATCTTGTTTCTACATCTAAAACACATATTGTGACCCTCTCTGCACATGTAGATTGGAGGTCCCATCAATTCAGTACATATGGGACATTCTAATTCATGTAATATTTCTGTGGTCAATTCAGCTACCTCTGAAGGTTTTTTGGTTCCCTTGATTTCAAGGATATCATTGGGGCTAAGATTCAATTTTCCTTTAGGTATGATAGAAATTGTTGTGGATATTTCATTATGTCCCTCAAATAAATGATCAATACTACTAATCGGAATTGCCAAATTATATTCAGGAGATATTCTAGTGCTTGCTGACATGTACTCAATTTTTTCACCTTCAAAAATAACTTCCTCTACATTTCCAGCAGAAAAACAAATTTGAAATTTATGTTCCTGACATTCCTTGAAATTCATATCACTCATTAACCAACATATATAACTGTTATTATCAGTTCTTTTATAGAATATTGCTATTACTAAATGGCTGTTAATTTCGGAGAAGAGTACTTTGTTTCCAAACTCTGGAGTTAAAGTGAATGTTAAAGTATCAACAAAAAATTTTTTATGTTTGTGTCGTATATGTTCGGAAAGTTCAGCAAACTCGCCGATCCATGTGCACCATTCGTAAAATTTCTCGTGAAATAAAGGGCACAAAACTGTAGTTACTTTGAATAAGCAAGTCTGTTCGTGGTTATAAGCATCGTCTGCCTTTAATTCCGCGATGCAACCTTGACCCTTGAAGGCACATGGGAAAAGTAACTTTTTGGCTATAATTTCGAATAAAATTTGACGCTCGAAACTTTCTTCGCTGTATCGTTCTCTGGCATCACATCTTCCACATACATTGCCCAAAGTCGAATTGTGATAAATGGGTATGATCGACAGCGGATAGCTGCATATGCTACACTTCAAGGATACATTATCGGTATTTATGTCTGAGCAATTCATTTTTAATTATCTTTTTTTCTGCAGCTAATCTATGCACCTTAAGCTAATCCCAGTTCCCAAACTTATCCCATCATTAATTGGTTCATAGATTTTCTCAGACGCGGGAAAATTATTTATGTCCGTAATTTCGAATATGTCGACCACAGATAAAAGTTTGAAATTCTTACCGACAGAACATAGATTCGGAGTTTTAACCAGCACTTTTTTCCAGGAAGGTGATAAATAATTTGGATAATGATATGGTCCTATATGTACTAGGAGATCACGGAATGACAAGAACAGGTAAGGTGGACCCCGTCATATCTTCTTGATTAAGGGGGCAGCATCGCTCAAACTTTAGTTCATCGTTTGGGCGAATTTCGCCCCCATGAAAATGCATCTAAATTTCTTGAAAATTTCAAACCTTTCTCGAAATTTTCTTTTTCTTGGAATAGCACGCAAATATTACCAGATTTATTGAAACTTTTCCGAGTTGGACGCGAACTGACTCATCGCTAACACAGGTATATATCGAATATACTTATACATGGTGTTCTTGAATTTGATGTTTAAACGATTCTGGCTGAATACTTGGATCATTGTATAAAGAATGCTTGAATGAAATAATAAAAGTTTAACAAACATGGGCCGCAGTAGCGTTGATTTCGAAATGGTGGGTTATTAAGTAAGCATTTTTTTTTAATTTTTTACCTGTGGCGCAACAAGAAAAGTTCTGAAGCGAGGAAGGAGACATTGCTCCTGAAAATATCACCCTGTAGAGTTTAATGGGCGATTGATATATTTTATAACGAAAACCTTGCTAAATTTCAGATGACTTTCATGAGAAATAAAGATACTTTGGAGAAAAATTCACTACTTAACACCCTGTGTTTATGAAACTTTCATTCTTAATATCACACTAGTAATCTCCACTTCTTTTGAAAAAATAGAATAGGAAAAACTGAAGGTTTGAATATGAAAAGTATTCAAAGAGAGTTATTTTTTAATCCTCCTCACATGCTTGAATTTAGTCACGGCAAATATGATGAACAGAAGCGAAAATAAATAAACATTATTGATTTCTACTGTACTAGATGAATATCAAATATATTCTTCCAGGTGATCATGGTGGAGAAACAGACAATGAGGTTAGTTCAGCTCTCTACGTCTACTCTAAAACACCATTTGCAGCTTCCCAAAGTGTTTCAGTGACGAAACAAGTGAATATAGTGCCAACATTAGCCACTGTACTTGGCGTTCCAATACCTTTCCCAAACTTGGGTGCAGTACTTCATGAAGCTTTACCGATGCTGAATCATTCTTCTATACCTCAATGGAAATTTTCACTTTTCTCCACCTGGTCTAATGTTGAACAGATCATCGAATATTTGCATCAGTACTCAAAAACGTCAGATATATTCGAAGCAACTACATTAGAAGCAATTCATGAAAAATACGATGATTTAAAAAGCAAAATGTCAAAAGTCGATAGTGAAGAATTTTTCGAAGATTTTCATACCGATTGTGTTCAGTTCATAACAGAAATTCGTCAAATGTGTGAAGAGATTTGGATACAGTTCGATTCATTCTCCATATCAAGGGGATTATTACTTCTATTTCTGACATTATTCTTTTTATTTATTATTGTTGATGGCGTTCCAATGAACTATTTGAAAGAATTGTTCCTAAGTTCTTTTTTGATGTGTTCATATTTTGCTTGTATGGTTTCCGCATTTGCTTCTGCTGCATTGTATTATTTCAAAATTGTTACCACATTGGAATCCTCTATATTCTTCTCAACAGGTGTTATTTCTCAGTTCATGCTAGCCATGTTGATAGTTCAAAATTGGGATACTATAAGTTTAACTTGGCATTCCAGGAGTAAATTCAACAAGCTGATTTCCTATGCTTGTCGGCTTGTCCTAGCTTTCAATCTGATCTGTTTATTTTCAAACAGTTACATAGAAGAGGAAGCTTCCTGTCTTTTGTTTTTATTGACAACTTTTTCTCTTCTTGGCTTACTAAGTTTCTGCAAAAACATAATCAAACAGAAAAGCTCCACGAAATTAGGAAAGTATAAATTACTTATATTCTCAATCATAATCGCTATCCTTTTGCGATTGTCAGTTAATTATTGGAAATGCAGAGAAGAACAAGGATCCTGCTTCACGAGAAGCAGCAGTATAAACAAGGAATCTTCTAAATTTGAATGGGCTATGGCATTAGCATCGTTGGCCCTATTTGTCACCATTACCAAAACTTGGCTTAAAAACTGTGGTAGTTTGAACGATTATTCATTGTCAGTAACTCTAGCAAAGTATGCACCTACCGTCATGGTAGTTTGCACTGGTGGTTACTGGGCTCTTCATCGTTATCCAACAGATTTGAGATATTCCACAAACGCAACTTGGAAAGTGGACCACTTGATATGGATGGTGTATGGTGCAACAATTATCGGAACACTGAGTACAGTCGTACAACCATTATTAATATATATTTTACCAAGAAAATCAAACTTAACAGTGTCCGATGATTCTAACATCATACCTCAACTTTTCAAAAGCATGAAGGTACTGATTGAAGATAAGGAATCATCTAGAAATGAAATACCAATTGTATATGGATTAGGTACGATTTTCAGTACAGCCTATGTCGCAATTGGGGTATATTTAACTATACTGATTGGACTTATCCTGGGAGAGACTGCGGCGCCATCTATTGTAATAATGTTCCTGACAGCTGTGTTTCTTTTGATCGTCATATCTTTGTTGAGGATTGATAAAGCAGCGAATATTGGTGAGTTGAGTGTTTTTCATGTTTAATTATGAATTCATGTTATCCAGGAACAGAGTGCTATCGTTTCGTCCAAATGTCTGTGATTTTCGAATTTTTTTCACTGAAATGGTCTCAAACGACACTAATTACAAATCCGTGTTAAAATCGATTCTGTCCAGCCGGCCGGCCGACGACAAGATAACTCTGGAACAGGGTGAACTAGGGACTTGAAACTTTCAAATTAGGTCGCGTATTGGAATGCGGCGGTTAAGTTCGTTAATGGGACGAATCGGCTGAATGGTTTCCGGGTTAAAAGTCATTTGAACTTTTGAGATTATCTCTCGGATATTTCAGGAAATACTTCTGCTCATACTTTGAGCTTTATATTTCACAACAGTGTACCAAATTTCATTCAGATGCGAATATTATTTCCGGAGATATTGAAAAAAAAAAGGAAGTCAAATTTCGTGTTTTTTTTTTGATATCGTTGTTTTTTTTCCGGAATAACTCAAAAAATACTGATTCAATCATGATTAAACTTGGCAGCTAGTTCGAAACTTTTTGCGAAATTTCGTGATGATCATAACAGAATAATTCCAGAACAAATTTCAAATTTTTTTTTCCAAATATTCAATATTCTGCTATGTTCTGATCATATTATCCTCATGAACCTTCGAGCTGTCATTTTTTGATCAAGTACTGTACTTCTGTTCGATCTAATCTGTATTTTTGGAAATATTGAAAAAATAAAATTTTCCGAAAGTCGATATTTGTAGAGTAGGTTTGGACCTCAATTACGAAGGTCGAATTCGTGAATGGGTAAACTCCGCCTAATTATTCCTTGGATATACGAATTAAAAATGTTATTTTCCCAATATTTTCAAAAATAAAGATTTGATCGAATTGAAATCCAATACTTTATCGTAAAATGATAGCTTGAAGGTTCATATAGAATCTCATGAGGATAATATGATAAGGAGATGACCAAAGTGAGTTTGTTGCATTGTAGGATTGAATTGAATTACGAAGCCTGAATCAGCAAATTAAATAATCAAATTAATTTCCCAATATTTTCAAAAATACAGATCGTACGGAATTAAAATGAAGTCCTTCAATGAAAAAACCCAGAGAAGCACTGACGTGAAATCAGCAGCTTTTTCTCGCATGCTCAGATTCGTTTTCAGGAATTGACCACACCAAACGCAATTTTAGTGATCTCTGACTTCACGTCAGTGCTTTTCTAGATTTTAATATTATTTTCCGACGACTTCCACGGACATCAAGTAACAGATTTTTTAAAGGCAAATAGAAATTTTTGCCCGGAATCGATGTGATTTTTGTAGTTTCCATGTATCATTTTATAATTATCTTTATATAATGCCTGCACTTTAACAAAGAATAGTAGTTGCGAGTTTATTGAAAATTTGGTTTCTTGCGTCACATTTTACTAGTTCCGACTTGACTCAGTTCTGCTCACAAAAATTTGATAGACCTATTTAAAAGCCTACCTATAAAAGTGAATGGAGTATATGTGTAGCTCGTAACTCATTTTCAGATGATCTCTTCGAAGTCCCTAACATCTCAATATTGATATGGGTTATCACATCTCATTACTTCTTTTATGGAACTGGACATCAACCAGCCTGGTCCAATATTGACTGGAATGCAGCTTTCATTGGCACATCTGGAGCTTTATCCAACAAATTCGTCCAAGGCATTCTGATAGTTATGAATATTTTCTGCCCATACATTATAATAGGATTTCTACTTCCAATGTTGGTCATCACACCATTCACTTTATTCATCATGATGCCCTCAGTTTTGAGTAGGAATAAGGAGCTCCCTAAAGATATTGTTAACCAAGGAGAGTTGTTTCTGTTCGAGAAAAATGAGAATATGTTCACTTCGGTACTTGTGACCTGCTGTAAATATATGGCGTACCATGGAATAAGGGTAAGTCTAATATTTTACATTGAACTATGAAGATCAGGATACCCATGAGAACTTTTTCTGCCACCATCATTATTATAAGCAAGGGATAATTTTATTTCTCAGATTTAGCTGAAATTGGTATTTTTCCTTTAAACGAAAATGCGGTAATTTTCATGAAAAACCTTTAGAACGTCATATTTTAAAAATATAATTTCAATATTATATTGTTTGATTACCTAAAACTGAAAAATAAAAATGGGGATTTGAAATTAAAAGGGATTTGTCTTGAGTGCACGATATGGCAACGTCGAATTCAGCTTTCTTTGAAAGAAAAGGAGGTCAAATGTGTTACTTTGGTTGGGAAAACAGATATAGTTTAACTTCGATCTGGTTAGATTAGAAGACAACGATCAAGGAATAGAAAGAAGAGCACAGACTGTCATACTGTCATGTTACTGATGAATCGCAAACGGAAACGAATAAATTGTTTGATTATATTGACGAATAACACGTGAGTACCACAGAATAGAAATAAATATTTCATTATTCTATAGTAGAACAAGCTATCCTACTAAACACCGTTGTCACTTCGTGCATGCCAAGCAAATCCCTTCAAATGTTAAAACCCCAATTTTAAAATCTGATTTTGAATACTTTCTGAAGGTAATTTGGGAAAATGATGAATTAAACCCATAATAATTATGTTCAAATTTGCATTTCCAGTAGCGACCCAAATTCAGGAAAAACCCCCATTCTGCATGAACCTTCAATACCTCTTTTTTCAACTTTTTTTGGTAATGTATAGAATAAACATACTGCATTTTCCTTTCAGGTTTTTGCAACCATGCTAGCTAGTACAATTCACTGCCGTCATCTCATGGTTTGGAAACTTTTCGCCCCAAAATTCATATTTGAAAGTGTTGCAATGTTTGTTAGTTTAATTTCAGTGATCATCGGTTATTTAGTGTTAGTAAGAATAAACTCAAAGCTTGATAAATTCATCAACAAACTTAAAAAGCACGATAGTTGATAACAGTGCATCACTGCACTGTTCAAAATACACCTTCGGAATGAAACTTTTTTTATTCAGAAACATTGGGTGTTGTGCTTCCTGGTTAGTTTTGAATATATTTGTTGCGAATGAGATAGGTACCAAAGAACTCATGATGTTTAATGAAAGTCTTTTTCATTGAGACAATACAGACAATATAGTATATACTTTTTGAACAATATCTAAGAAACTTGGTTTCTATTTTCAATGTTTCACATAAATAGTAAGTATTTTTACTTTGTGAGCTTGAATAACAGTTTGAGTGGTCTTATTGTACAATATTCTCTAACAAAATGTAAGTTCAAAGATGAATTCAAAAATTGTTTTGGTCATGAACATTGAATATTTTCATTCTGCAGTGTTAAATCATACCATTTCATACTCCTGAAGATAGAAGAATCTGTTCTTTATGCTATCTAGTCATTTATTTCACCGAAATTTTGTGTATTATTTATGTTGAATTAAAAGTAGCCTATAAACCGGAACAAGTATTAAAGTTTAAGTTTTAAATTTTCATCTTTTGTTGCTTTTTATCTCTGTTATTTATCAATTCGTTTCGTTTATGTATTCAAGATTTTGTTAATCAAAGGAATAAATTTGGAACATACAGAATTATATTGTAACGTTTTCTTGGTTTTCAAAACGTTTAGAATATTTAAACTATTTATTTACACTTATTTACACACTACTGTTCCAATTACTAAACAACTATTTCTATCAAAGTCTGTACATAATTTATATCCACACTAATTTATTTTCACTGAACTCTTTCCGCTACGAATCACTCTGCTGAATTGGTCCCTGGGCTGCTCCGCGCTTCCCCTTATATCGCCCGTGCAATTTCCAGCGATGTCTGGAATACTCTCGAAAGTGGGTGACTCATACGCGTGACGAGTGTTCGGCCACATTCTAGAATAGACAGGGCCGCACTCGTCACAATATACTCCATTCACTTCTATTAGGTTAGTCATGAAAGTTTGGCACATTCCAATCTGTATAACTGAAAAAAGTTACAGTAATTTTCCTCTAAGATAACTGCATGGCTTGGTTAGTTCTGCAGGATTATCATGGTGTTTTACTTACATCATGACGTTCATAAAGTCTATCGGTAAGCCATAGAAGTATGACACATTCCACTGTGTATATTTTTAAAATATTAGGTTATAGCCGCTCTCCTGTTTGATAACTACGCGAAGTACGTACTAGAAGTAATTAGGTATGTAACTGAACAGAACCGAAGAGTCCTTGAACGAAATATGTGAAAGATGACAACGTCTCGCCGATTTATGTTGTCCTTGACGATATTTCCTGATTGTCAACCTGGCTCAGTTCTAGTTACAAAACTTGAAAGACCTACGACTGACTATATAAAAATTAATGGAGTATATGTAACTAATGCCCGTACGCATAGTCCGATCTAGAACTCCTACCTGAGAAAAGCTCAAGTATTGACTCATGCTAGGCAAGGGTCTTATCCATTCAACAAACCTTCGGCAATTCTCGGCGAAGTTCATGGATATCGGTAAAATCTAGAATGTTTTCATGTTTGTCGCACTGAATTTTGCTATTATTTGACAGTGTCTCTTCAAGGTGTCAAAGAAGCCGCCCCATAAAACGAACCGTTATATAAAATGCCGACAGAGAATGATTTATGGCATCTGTGTTGCTTCCGAAAAAGGGGGGTGTCTACTTGCATGATGGTCATTAAGAACAGGGCCACTATGTTTTGAGTTCTGCAATTACTATGATGAATTCGTAAAAAATTATATTCATTTCCTGAGATCAATCTATTTATCGAAAATCAGTTGAGCAGTTTCATTAAATTCTTTCGAGTCTTCGGACACTTTCGGATGAATTGAATTTTTAAATGGTACGTTCTCTGAAATTATCGTACTTAACGATATTATCGTACATGCGGTATCGTACATAGTACAGAACACCAATATTATAGTACAAACAGCAACGCTGGGTTGTGAAAAGTCACAGAAAACGAATAATCTTCGTTATTTTATGATTATGTCTTGCTTGAGCACGCCTCAAGGTAGGTCGTTCGTACACTTGAGAAAGCATGCCACCAAGCACTGGCGAAGTAGTGCTCGGCTGTCAAGTAACCAATATGTGATACACGCGTCGACTTAGGACGTTCTTAAGTACGGAGTATCGAGTATGCGTACGGGCATAAACCAAATCATGGAGTCGTTGAAAAAAATATGTAAGAATTGACCACGTCCCACCGAATTATTTTGACATTTCAATAGTGCAAACCTGGCTGAGTTACAAAAACTTGATAAACCTATTCGAAGGCCTCACAACTGACTTTATTTAAGTGAATAAATTGTATCACTGTTGTGCTCCCATACAAGTTGTAACAATATTACATAAACAAAGTTTATTTATTTCTGGCCCAAAATAGAAAAATTTCAAAAAGCACTGCCGTGAAGGCAGCAACTTTTGCGCGCATGTTCAATGTAGATGACCGCTTCAGCAACGAATTTGAACATGCACGCAAAAGCTGCTGCCTTCACAGCAGTGCTTGATGAAATTTTTTTCTGATAAATTACTGGATTTCAATTCGATCTGATCTGTATTTTTGGAAATATTGGAAAAATAAAATTTTGATTGGGTATATCTACGGAATCATTGGGTGTATTTTACCCATTCACGAATTCGACCTTCGTAATTAAGCCCCAAACCTACTCTACAAATATCGAGTTTCTAAGTCGTTTCTTCCGGAAGTTATTGTGTTAACGGTCAGCCTAACGGCCGACTGCGTAAACACAATAACTTCCGAAAGAAACAACTTAGAAACTCGATATTTGTAGAGAAGGTTTGGACCTTAATTACGAAGGCCGAATTCGTGAATGGGTAAAATCCACCCAATGATTCCGTAGATATACCCAATCAAAATTTTATTTTTCCAATATTTCCAAAAATACAGATCAGATCGAATTGAAATCCAGTACTTCATCGAAAATAACAGTTCGAAGTTTCATACAGAATTTAATGAGGATGATATGATGAGAAAATCATAGAAATTTTTTTTTTCAAATTGTTCTAATAACACGATTATCACGAAATTTTGCATAAAGTTGTCTTTCAGCGTCTTAAAACTAGCTGTGAAGTTTAATCAGGACTGAATCAGTATTTCTCGAGTTATACCGAAAAAATCAACGATATCGAGAAGAAAACCTCGAAATTTGACATATTTTTTTCCGATATCTCCAAAACTTATGATCGTATCGAACTGAAATTTGGTGCACTGCTGTGAAATTAGAAGGTCAAAATGTGGGTATAATTTTTTTTTGATATGATGAATGGTTTCCGAAAAAAAAATTTTTTTTTTTTAAAAAAATTACTGACAATATGATCCTGACGAAATTCACCTCAAAGATGCGCGTCGTTGTACTCCACCTAACTACCAAGTTTGAATACAATCGCTCAGTTAGTTTCTGAAATAAAAAATAAATAACTTCAAAACTTCAAATGCCTATAACTCCGAAACTATTCGACCGATTTGGCCCATTAACGAACTTAACCGCGGCATTCCGATGCGCAACCTATGCTGAAAGTTTCAAGTTGCTAGCTTGCCTCTGTCGGCAGTTATCGTGTCTACGACCGGCCGGCCGGCCGGACAGAATCAATTTTGACACCGGATTCGTCATCAGTGAGTCCAACCTAGTCGATTGAGACCATTTTCGGCTCAATCATCCAAAATTACAGACATTTGGACAAAACGATAGCACGCTGTTCCCCTAGAACATGCGCGCAAAAAAAGCACTAAAGTGAAGTCAGCAGCTTTTACGCGCTTGTTCACATTGCGAACTGCTGACTTGGAAATTTCAGTGAAATTTCAATAAAAAAAAAAAAATTCCATGGATAATTCTTCTTATTGACACTGTTCATCAGTCATTGAAAAATCAAAATTTCAAATGGCTGTAGCACAAAAACCATTCGGCAGATTTGGCCCATTAACGAACTCAACCGAGACATTCAGAATCTTAATCTAACCTGAAAATTTCAAGACTCTAGGTTCTTCCTTTCGAAAGTTACAGCGCACACGGCCGGCCGGACGGACAGAACCAATTTTGACCACGGATTCTTCATCAGTGAGTCCAACCTAGTCGTCTGAGACCAATTTCGGCTCAAAATTCGAAAATTACAGACCCCCAGAACAAGCGTGTTAAAAGGAAAAAATTAAACTTGATGTTTTTCTAATATACAACTAGAAGAAGTCTAAAAGTATCCACTTGTTTGGGAACTATTTCATGGCATTTTTTTTTTAAAATAACCCCTTTCCAGCTACCGTCTGGGGCGCCCCTAATGCACCTCTGAGGCGCGCCAGCATAATAGACAAGACGTGTTCCCGTACGCCGGAGCGTCAGACCCTCGCGTTTTCTACCCCTTTCCCCTGATGCACCACCCGAATTTGCGGGGCTTCACGCACTCACAGCTGTGAAACGCCAAATTTGTCATAATTTTCCCGTTTGTTTATCGTCTCGAAATAGCGTGGGTGTGAAGCCCCAGGGGCTTCACGCACTTTACTGGAAAGCCACTAATATTCTTGGTTCACTACCCATATTGTTTATTAAACCTAAGCGGACTATACTGAAACTTCTGGAAGCTCCTACGTTCAATGTTATTCAATGCATGGCAGTCCAATTTATAATTTAAAATCCCTTGATAATATATGTGAACTTCAATGCATATTCTGTTGAATACATTGAAAAATGCAAGATTCATTCGTTGAAAATAAAGACAGGAATCAGAGAATTCCCGATGAATTTCGTTATTGGATTTGAATAAACGATCTTCTGGTGTAGAGATTGATAAGGAACACTTTATATCATAAGAAATCAGTTATTTCACTTCTTTTGTAGATATCCTGTTATTCTGTGGAATTTATTTGCTTATTTTCACACCTCAAAGTTTATAAATCAAACTATGTTGAAAATAAGAACCCCCAGCTGATATTCATCGGAATTTCTCTGATGAAAAAATTTCAAAAAGCACTGCCGGTCAGCCTAACGGCCGACTGCGTAAACACAATAACTTCCGAAAGAAACAACTTAGAAACTCGATATTTGTAGAGAAGGTTTGGACCTTAATTACGAAGGCCGAATTCGTGAATGGGTAAAATCCACCCAATGATTCCGTAGATATACCCAATCAAAATTTTATTTTTCCAATATTTCCAAAAATAGAGATCAGATCGAATTGAAATCCAGTACTTCATCGAAAATAACAGTTCGAAGTTTCATACAGAATTTAATGAGAATGATATGATGAGAAAATCATAGACATTTTTTTTTCAAATTGTTCTAATAACACGATTATCACGAAATTTTGAATAAAGTTGTCTTTCAGCGTCTGTGAAAGCTGTGAAGTTTAATCAGGACTGAATCAGTATTTCTCGAGTTATACCGAAAAAATCAACGATATCGAGAAGAAAACCTCGAAATTTGACATATTTTTTCCCGATATCTCCAAAACTTATGATCGTATCGAACTGAAATTTGGTACACTGCTGTGAAATTAGAAGGTCAAAGCGTGAGTATAATTTTTCTTGGATATGATGAATGGTTTCCGGAAAAAAAATTTTTTTGGAAAAAAATTTCGAACAAAATTTTTTTTAAAAATTACCGACAATATAATCCAGACGAAATTTAGCTCAAAGTTGCGCGTCGTTGTACTTCACCTAACTGCCAAGTTTGAATCCAATCGCTTGAGTAGTTTCTGAAATAAAAAATAAATAACTTCAAAACTTCAAGTGCCTATAACTCCGAAACTATTCGACCGATTTGGCCCATTAACGAACTTAACCGCGGCATTCTGATGCGCAACCCATCCTGAAAGTTTCAAGTAGCTAGCTTGCTTCTGTCGACAGTTATCGTGTCTACGGCCGGCCAACCGGCCGGACAGAATCAATTTTGACACCGGATTCGTCATCAGTGAGTCCAACCTAGTCGATTGAGACCATTTTCGGCTCAATCATCCAAAATTACAGACATTTGGACAAAACGATAGCACGCTGTTCCCCTAGAACATGCGCGCAAAAATGTTAGAGGCTATTACGATTATTGGATTAGATATTTCGATTAAAATAAAAAAGCACCCATATAATTCATTCCAGACTCTGGAGATGTGTAATAGATTGTTCCAAAGAATATATAGGTGTTATAAGCGACAAAAATATAACTATGATTTATACTCATAAACATGGAGGACAAATTGGATATTTCATAATCCCTCTATTCACGAACCGTTGAAAAATTAGTCTACCCTTACCAAACACTTCTTACATAATTAAGTAATTCTAAAAGGCGTATTCAACAAATCAAAAATGGAAATAGTTAGCGTTCACTGAAGTTTCCCATCTTTCAAAGCCAAGCTTTTACGAGAATTCAATAAAACATGGGTCAATTAGTTTACATCTGGGATTACTGAAAAGATGTTTGTTAAAAATGTTGAACTAAAAGAGAAAGATTAAAGATATTTTATTTGATTGTAAACTATAAAAATATTAATTATCGTTAATAAAAATGATATGATTTGTAAGATTTGGTACGAATCAATTGCAAATGCCTCTAAAATCACATTTTTACTTTATACGTATATAAATGGCTCTGACATAACTACAAAAAGCTTTGATCAGTAACTCATGCTGTTTCATTTTTGTGTTCATTAGTTCCACTATGGTATTATATTCATCAGTGTATCAGTCTCAAATTACCCATGACTCGTAATTCGCCACCCATGCCGTCAAATCAGCCCAATCCGGAAATTTGGATAACAATTTGGAGAAGTCTGGTGTCTTCCTATACTTCTTGGGATGAACATAATTCCCAGCGACTGCTATATCCATGGTTGGACCGCTATGATTTTCTGGTACTTCAATATCGAAAACAGCATTCAGTGGGGTTAATTCTTTCCCACAAACGTACACAAAGAAATAATATGGCCGATCGTTCCAATATACATCATCACCACCCATCTTATCCAAAAGACTTGTCCCAACCAATTTCAAGTTTTTTTTTGGTGATAAATAAAATAATATACGATCAGGACCTGAAAAGTAAAGCCTCAACTTTAAAGCTTGACGGTGCAATCGTTTTAGCAGCACTCAATATTCTCATTGCATATGGAGAAGTGTCTCAAAGTTATCGAACGTGTAAAAAATTAATATATCCAATCTGAAACTTTTTCTATTTATCTTTCTATGTTATTTTTGAAATAATCATGGTATGTAACATAATCACAAGGACGAATATCCGTCGATAAATTAACAAATATTCCCCCTTGATCAGAGCTAATCATCCAATCAACCAAAATATCTACACCGAAGAAGCGGATCCAAGTAGAATGACTACAGCTGTTTCACAATTGTTATTGATCGTAAAGGTCAACTTAACTTGGATAAACCGCAGAGAGTTCTCTCGATACTTGTTACCTTTCAGAAGGACCGCTGCAGTATAACAACCTACAGCGCGCCATCTGCCAGGAGCATCTTGCGAGTCTCACCTTCGAGTGCAGAATACTTTGATCGATGTGTATGACGTTCATCCTTTTGTCGCATCAGGTCGCTGTAACTGCGATATTGCAGCTTTTTTTTGTGGTGGGAATCCACATGAACCGAGTGTTTCCAATGTCGTGTCGGTTTTTTGTAAAGCTGCAATATCGCAGTTACAGCATCCTGATGCGACAAAAGGATGAACGTCATACACATCGATCAAAGTATTCTGCACTCGAAGGTGAGACTCGCAAGATGCTCCTGGCAGATGGCGCGCTGTAGGTTGTTATACTGCAGCGGTCCTTCTGAAAGGTAACAAGTATCGAGAGAACTCTCTGCGGTTTATCCAAGTTAAGTTGACCTGACGATCGATAACAATTGTGAAACAGCTGTAGTCATTCTACTTGGATCCGCTTCTTCGGTGTAGATGTTTTGGTTGATTGGATGATTAGCTCTGATCAAGGGGGAATATTTGTTAATTTATCGACGGATATTCGTCCTTGTGATTATGTCACATATTATTGCTGGAGCTCTGTTCTTCTCCAAGAAACCAATTCCTATAATCATGGTATGTTCGAAATGTGCAATAACTTCGATAAAAACATTGACGATTATGTTTTTGGAATACTTACCAGTAATTGTTATGTTATATCGGACCAATGTAGGTGAAACTTGTGTCTTAGTAATCACTTTCAGATCAAGAGGTTCAGGAATAATTGGTGAAGATGCAGGAACCCATGTACTGTATCTCCTATAATAATGGAATTCAAAATCATTTTCTATTAGCTAGATCGTAGGTTAAAAAATTCAGAAAATCGAATGTTGAGGACATGGAATGAGAGTATTCACATCACTTACACAACATCACACATTTTAGGATGCGCTAAAGGCAAACCACAAAGAAGAAAATTGTTGCAGTCTGATTCCAGATCTACCGTTCTCTTCAGATCATCAACATATTTCGCAACACTTCTCGGTGAATTTCTGTCCATGTTTAAAAAGAAATATCCAGAATCTTTTTTAATTATTCCACCATCTTCACCATGAAACACTCTCTGGCTATGCTGAAATTATTAAAGATTTTAATGTACACTCCATACACTTTAATGAAGTCAGTTGGTTGGCTATGGAAGTTTGAAACATTCCAATCTATATAATTGGAAATGCTTGGTGAGGTTTATTTTCCTCTAAGATATCCATACTACTTTGCATGTTCTACATAAAGGTAGTAGTAATTACCTATGTAACTAAATCAAATATCCCTGAAAAATATATGTAGACTTGACAATGTTTCGCCAAATTATTTTGACCTTGACAATGTTTCGCCAAATTATTTTGACCTTGACAACATTTCAAGACTGACAACCTGATTCAGTTCTAATTACAAAAACCTGATAGGCCGATTTCAAGGCCTACCAACTGACTTCATAAGAGTGATGGAGTATGAAATATTGTAGAAGTTCACTCAATTTGAAGGAGAAAGGAATCTGAAATCAACTCAGTGCAATTCCATAAATGTTTTCCCATCTACATAAGTGGGAAAAGATTTGACATAAAATATTCAAATAATCTGTTAATCTTGAAATAATGGTAAAGATACTACCAAACTTACAATACACCTCTACACTAATTAATTATACTATATCTACAATATTGAAAGGGTCCAACTCACCATAATCCAAAATCTCTGAGGTGTAGGAGATACATAATCTCCAGAATATGGAAATCCCAAAGGTGTGAAGACTATCACTAAACATGTGGCAAATATTGCCGCCAAGATCCTATAGAAACTTTTTGGCTTATTTATGGTTGAAATAAGAAAGTACTAGAAAAAAATATCATTAAATATTTGTCGCTTTTCACAATGGAAACAGTAAAAACTACTTACATAAGGTGTTAAAGTCAATAATGTTGCAAAAACTGCTCCAAATCCTATAATGATATCTGGTATTTTATTGCTTCCAATTCTTCCAGTGAGTGGGATGAAGAAATCGAACAATTCAATATTGATAGACATCGAAAATGAAGTAGGTATGAGGGACAATATTATATATACTATTTTCCATGTTGAAACTGAAAAAGTAAAGATTCATAAAATGGAATTTCTCAATACGATTTCAATTCACAAGAATGAGATATATAGAAAACTTCATTCATACCATAAAATAAATATATAAATAAATAAAACATTTCTTACGAGAGAAAACCAAAAAAAATTAAAAAAAGTGCAAAGTCAACATTTTGTAATATGTTCTAATCACATTGATAATTATTATTCTTACCCGAATGTTCCAGACCAATCAGAAGAATCACAACATAAGCTAAAGTATCGAATAAAACAATCATCAGTAAAGGATAGGTTGTTCTGATACCGAAAAAAGTTGCAGCTAGCATAATTGCACTCCAAATCAGTCGGATTATTTGTGCCTGTATGAAGCAATCCGCATTTCGAGAGACATGCTGGAAAAAGAGTAGAATTGATTTCTCTTCAGAATTTTTTTTTTAAATACACATTTATTATTCACAACACATTTTTTGAATCAAACGATGTAGTTTCCATTGAGGATTCACTTGCTTCCTTGCAACTGAATTCTTAGTGTAGAGAATTGACAAAATTGGATCATTTCCGATGATACAAAACAAAATAAAATTTTAGAAAAGCAGCCGCTTTGTAGCGCAAGTTCGAATTCGCGAGCGAAAAAAATTTTGCGAAAAATCGTGCCAACTTGTATCCAAGAATATACCGAGAAAAAAATCAAGAAATTTGACATCTTATTCCCGCCAATTCCGAAAGTTCGTTGGAATCTGATGAATAATTTTCACGAAAAAATTCTTTCCACAAAAATGTGAGAATTTTTCGAATTTTTTTTTCAACAAAACGATCCCCATCAAATTCTTCTAGCAGTTGCTCTTCAGTATCCTACAACTAGTCATCATCAATTTTTTTAAACGGATGGCCTAAGTAGGCAATAACCTCGAAGATTTGACCTATTAACGAACTACCTACCTGTACCGTCAATATCATAAAACTTCTTACGTTTGATCTCCTAGTTAATCACATTTCCAAATCGATGGTTGTGTTGAAAATGAACTGAAATCGAGCACAGAATTTACTGTGGTTTGACAACCAAGCCCTGGATAAGGCAAAGTTTTGTGAAACTGGCCGTAAAAGTTTTAAACGGCTAGTTCTTCCCGTTCTCAAGTTATCATGGCAACAGACTTCTAGACAGAACAAATTTTACAACTTGGTCCATTTTCGCAAAAAAATTAGGGACATTTGGATAAAACACTGCTCCCAAGAATATGGGAACAAACATTAATATAACTCACCATTGGTCGAATTAAGAGTAGCATAGGAGTAGAAGTTATGATTGTAGGAACAATAAAAAGTCCTATGACCAACCAAGGATGCCCATACCAACTCATACCATATCCCAAAAAGTCGATAATGTATGCAAGAAACACCACAGTTAAAAATGACAATAACCAACCAAAAAGTGTGACTGCTAAAATTTGGTGGAAGTAAATAACTGTATTAACTGTGATACCTGTGAATGAAAACATCCATATAAACACAATTTAAGACAAACAATGTCGACATTAGATTTTGAGAAGCTAAAAATTCACAAAAATAACAGATTTTTAATTTATTTTTGCAGTATATTTTACTCAGGGTATTTTCTAGAATAAAATTCTTACCTAAACTGAATCTCCTCAAACTCACAAAAAATGTCAGCAATGATATGACAAACACGCTCATATTCAGAAATAAAGCTGTTGTGGTACTGTAAGATACAAAATATCCTCCAAATAAATCAAAAAATACCACTTTCCCAGGCTTTGCAAAATCGTTTCCCAGTTCAGGATTGTTTGCCATATTTTCCACGAGTGACATAACATTGTCACCCACATGTTGGTAGGAACCCAATGGTATATTATCAAAACGATCATATTTAGTGTGGTAACGATATCCATCTTTTACAAATGCCATGTCAATACCTACAAATCAAAAAAGAAAAAGATTAGTATAAAATTATGATTAGCTTAACAGTTTTCAACCATTCATTTTTAACAAAAATCGATTCCAAGCGATGGACCAAAATCTCCGGTTATAGTTAAGGTTATCCAAATTGACAGATAATCCTTTGCCTATATGTCAAGTTGGATAACCGGGGCTTTTGGTCCATCGCTTGAAATTGATTAATGACAAAGTACAACATCGCAAGAATATCCCCAAATTTTTGAGCTTTTTGCTGAAATATCTTTTGAATAAAATGAATACCAAATAGGTGCAATTAATTTTGTTGGTATGATATATTTTTTCTCACTGATAATTAAATTTTCAATGCTTTCATATAGGCTAAAATTGTTACTCTTCACTTACCAACCACATTCCCAAAATCCCTAAAAATCCTGAAATCTGTGTCTGACGGTATAACATTAGCTTGGAATAATTCTTCTGAAGCCGCTTGTCCCCTTGGATAAGGGACCTTTCCATAATCCTCATTCAACCATACCTTATTTGGACCAGTTTGGAACATTACAATTTTACCACCTGCTCCTGCAGCTTCTAAGTTGATTAGAACTTTGCTTTCTTTAGCCCATTTATGTTTAGTGATGAATCCATGACTAGCTTGAAGAGCAGATTCTTCTGCTCCATTGAAGAGGAATATCACACTGTGTAAAGGACGAGTTGTTCTTTTAGAATATTTCCGAAGAATTTCAAGCATTGCTGCACAGTTTATACCATCATCGCTACCTCCTTGAAGTGGAATAAAATGCAATGATTTAGATAAAGTCAATTTGGAACGAATAGTCATGAAAACAGAAAGAACTATAACTGAGAATAGAAGTTCCTCTTGGGTGCAGTAAACCTTGTTTATCAAGCAAATTATTTTTCAGTTTATTTTAAAAGCCTTATATTCAAATCTAATACTCACCAGGACTAGTAGGAACAGAATCAAAATGTGCATTTAACAATAAACTATTGTTAGAATTGTGTCCATACAATTTCGCTACAACATTCTGTACCTTGGCATACATGTTTATCTTTCCAGTAGGTTTAGTACCTAAAAAGAACGACCCACTAACAACTTGTACATCAAATTCAATTTTTTGACTCGGATCAGCTGCATGAATTATTTCTAAAATTTGCCCCTTCAAAAATTCTACTGTGAGAACTTCATTTTCATGTGAGCCAACAACCCTAGGTCCTAGATCTGTTAGATATTTAAGATCTTCTTGAGCTCTCTCAGCTATAAATCTTTCTGGATATAGAGCCTGAAAATAGAAGAATTCAGTGGTTACTTGACTTCCTTAGATCATGGGGAAATATCTCTGTTGATGTTAAAGCAATGAATATTGTTTCATAGATTTAGTTTGTTCATATTTGATATGGGTACTATTCATTTTCAGAGTATAGAATTTACAAAGATTTTCAGAATAATCTTTTTCAATGTCTGTTAAGGGTTTTCATTGAAAAACTAGTAAACCTAAAAATTTGAAGAATACTTGTAGCTTTCAGGAAAAAGTTTTGATGCTTTTATTCAATTTTTCCCTGAAGGAAGTTTTTAGTATACAAATAAGGTTGAAGACTCACCTCATCCTCTTTTTTTAAAGCAGTTGGCAATCTTTCATCAAGAAAAATAACGAATCTCAATAATAGAAGTAGGAGAAAACAAAAAATTATTCCATAATAATAAGGTATCGTCTGTTGGGGATATTTTCGTTTCCCCTCATCTATTTCAAAATCACCACCTGGTATTGATGTATCTTCCCTTGAGACACTTTTACGGCTTCTCATTTTTGGATTATACTCAACAGTTATGGTAAAAAGATTGAAAGTAACGGAAATGGAAGTTTATGACTTCATGTCCACATAATCAATTCAATGAGAAATAAACAGCAGAGATTATTGCGAAAGGTAAGTTGGTTCAGGATACCTTTATCCCATGAAGGATCAAAATATTAAGAAATAGTGGGAGAATTTTATCGTTTTCATTTATCACTCTGCAAATAAAAATATTGTTGTGACCCCTCTTATGCGGTTGATTTTGAAAATTATGTACTGAAAATGTGCCAACCATATAATTATATTTGTGATAGGGTTGCATAAAGTACGAAGTTCAAAATTTTTCATTAATCTTCTCTATCTATTAAAAATTATTTATAAATCAGATATAAAAATTATCATTCAAAAAATTGACTTTATTAACCTCAAAAATTCATATTGGATGAGTTCTTTTAATCTACTAGATTCGTATGCCTACTATCGAGAATGGAACACCACGATTTTTGAAATTATATTTTTCTCGGAAAAGATACTTTTTGATTACACTGGGTGCTCCTACCTATTTAATGGAAAAAATTGACGATAAAATGAATATTCCTTTATGAAATTAGAATCAATCGAAATACTTCTCATTGGCCCTGATCATGAGAACGTTGTAAGTTGAGGGAATTTATTAGCTGTGATACTTATTCTCGCTCTAATAACGAGTACCACAAAATATGAAATTACGTAAACTTAATAACTATACAGACTAGTAGCCTTTATACTTCATCTACTATCATCGGAGTAAATGTTGTTCAAAATAAATAACTGGATAAAAAAAACTCCAACAATCATCATTACTAAAAATTTATTCATCCTAACCACTAGGATCATCCGTTTCCAAGTATCAAGTATATAGGAAAATATTTATTTTTCTCAAATAATCCAAGACTTGTAAACTGCAACCCAGGTAGTTAAATCAACCCAGTCAGGAAATTTGGACTGAAAGTTCAAAAACCCGGCAGTTGCTGTGAATTTCTTTGGATGGACATAATTGCCAACCACTGCAATATCCATAATAGGTCCTTCATAGTTCTCGGGAGTTTCAATATCAAAAATAGCATTCAATGGATCAACCCTTTTACCACAAGTGTATATAAAAAAATAAAATGGCCTGTCATTCCATAAATTATCTCTTTGTGGAATTTCTTCTAAAAAATTCATATTGACAAGCTTGAAACCCTTTTTGGGTGAAATAAAAAACATTGAATGATCTGTGCCTGAAAAATTGATAAGTATCAAAGAAAAAATTCCAATAAATCAAGGAGTAAATCTTACCATATATGGTCAAGTTATAACGAGTCAAATTAGAAGAAACTTTAATTTTAGAATTAACATCAATATTGACTTGGGGATCAGGTAGAATTGGGGCTTCGGAAACTGGAATCCAAGTGCTGTATTTACTGAAAATTGATAATATTTCACTTTACATTATATCGTTTATTCAAATCGAAATGAAGTGAGCATGATGTAAGCAAAACATCATGGAAGTGAGTATCATTCAAAATTCTTGAAAAGCACTGACGCGCAGTAAGTAGCTTTTGCGCGCATCTTCAAATTGTAGCCAAAGCGGTCATTTCTTCACACATTGAACTCGCCAATAAGCTTTACTTCCTGATGGAAAAGTTGTCGATTTTATTTCCATATGGTCCTAATTAAATTCTGCATGAACCTTCAAGCTATCAATTTTCTAACTACTATGTCAATGCGATCCAACCTTTATTTTTAGAGATAATGGGAAAATAAAGTTTTTGAATGGGTCAGGCTGACCGTAAACATGATACCTTACGGTTGGCCTAACACAATAGCGTCCAAAACCAAATAACTTAGGGACTTGATATTTGTAGAGTAGGTTTCGACCTATGATTCCAAAAGTTGAATTCGTGAATGGATAAAACTGACCTAATGATTCCACAAATACATATATCTGTTCAAAATTTCATCTTCTCAATATTTCCAAAAATACAGATTGGATCGAATTGAATTTCAGTACTTGATTGAAAATAACAGCTCGAACTTTCATGCAGAATTTCGAGAGAATTATATGATTGAAAGATTTCAGAATACAGAATATTCATTTTTATGAAATTTTGACATAAAGTTGTAAATCAGCATATTTTGCAACTGGTTTCATGATGATTGAATAAGTATTTTTTGAGTTATTCCGGAAATACCAACGATACCCAGAAACAACCACGAAATTTGACATCCTTTTTATTATATTTCCGAAAATTGAAATAGAATCAAACTGAAATTTGGTTCATTGTTTTGCACTATAGGGTTCAAAGGTATGTGCAAAATTTCTTTGAAATCCGAAGAATAGTTCCCAAAAAAATGTTCCTTAAGGAACATTTCAAAAATATTTTTTTTTATTTACTAACAATGCAACAAAATTTTGCAAGCATTTGCGCGTTATTGTGATACAATCAACTACAAGGTTATTATTATTATTCTTTCTTGGTAATCACATCATCCCAGCTAGCAGCCCCTCTAGACTGGGAAGACGGCAATCTGGGCTCAGCTCATAAAGGCTATGCGCCCAATATCAGTGTAAATCTTAGTCGTTGAATTCCTGAGGTCCCGAGGAACTGCGGGAGTCTTGGACACTCCAATCCCCAGGAATTATATTCTTCGTCGTTCACGTGGTTTAACACATTATCACAATTAACAATACGAATCACTTGACTTCTTCACAAAATAACATAGACACACAATTATTAAATCTTCGTCGTTGGTTTAGTAATACTATTTTTTGAATTTACATAATTCTAGGGTTCCAAACTGGGACCCGAGGAAAAGTACGTCTTCTCGGCGTGACGACCATTTTGGAACTCCAACTACAAGGTTATATCTCAAGTAGTTTTGAAAATAACCTCGAAAATTCAAATTTCATTATAATTAATCAATGTCATCACATTTTTCAATACATCAAAAAAAAATGATGATTTACCCACATAAAATCGGCCATTTTCGGATGGGCTAATGGTAATCCACACATTAAATGGTTTATACAGTCCTCTTCAAGATCTATAGCATTTTTCAGATCATCTAAATATTTATTCATACTTCCAGGGGAGTTTCTATCCATATTCATGAAAAAATATCCTGACTCGTTTCTAACAACACCTCCAGTCTCATCATGAAATGTGCGCAGACTATGCTGAAATATATTCAACCTACATATATCGTTCAATATTAAAGTTTAAAGAGTAAATAGGAGATCAGTCAATGTTTTTATCGAATTTATAAGGCTTTTTGATTCATTTTGCTAATGGTTATGTATCTACCGAAAAAACTACTGGGTTAAATACATCGAAGTTTTTCTTACCAATATCCAAAACCTCTGGGGAGTTGGCGAACTGACATCACCAGAATAAGGGAATCTCAAAGGTGTAAATATTGAAGCAAAACAAAGCATAAATACGCATAATAAACACTTGTAGAAATTAGCTGGTACCTTAAGAACAAAAATCAGAAAGAACTGAAAAATTAAATTAATTTCAGGTCATACTTCATTGTTTTGTTTCTTCATGGAATAAAATTTAATTTATCTTACATAAGGAGTGAGAACTAGAAATCCTGCAACTAGTGTTGCAGGTCCAATAATAATCTCAGGCATTTTGAAGTTTCCAATTCTTCCACACAAAGGAATAAAAAAACTCAGCACCTCATTAAATGCCATCATAACAATCCCCACTGGTACAATTAAAACTGCGATGTAAATTATTTTCCAGAGCCATACTGAAAGAAAAAAAAGGAATATCATCAAGTTTCGAATTTAAAGAAAACAATTTCTATCAGAATAAAAAGAAAATTAGCATGATAGTTATTATATTTTAATGTGAATTTACAAGTATGATTTTGAATTTAATTTTGTTCTATCCAATTCAAGGTCTGTTTCGAATGTTTTCATTGGCAAATCTAAATCATTAACATATTTCTTTCAAAATAAAAAAAAATTAAGATCTCACCTTTTTTTTCCAAGTGAAACATAAGTATCAGAACATGAGCCAAATTATCAAAAGAAACAATCAAGAATATAGGATGAATTGATCTAATATCAAACAATGTGCCTATTACCAAAACCGAAGTCCATATCAATCTAGTAACTTGTGCTTGAACAAAGCAATGGGCATTCTGGGAAACAGTCTAAAATAACGTTTATTATACATAACTATACAAAAAATAAATTGTTGCAAAAACTGAGGCCAATATAAATTAGGTTTATTTTTTTGGAAGTTTAAGGAGGTAATGTTCCAAAAAAAAATACAAGTAAAAAACTAACCTTAGGTTTTGCTAATAGCAAAATCGGAGTTGAAATTAAAACGATTGGAAGTATAAAATCCCCAATCACTAACCAAGAATGACGATACCAACTCATGCTGTATCCTGAGTAATCCACAACATAGGCCAAAATTATCACATATAATAGTGCTAAGAACATACCAAAAACGGTAGCGATTGTGACTTGTAGAAGATAACTTATAGTTTTCGGGGTCAATTCTGAAACAGAAAATTCTAAGCAATTTCTTGAAATGTTTCAAGAGTACTCAACACAAAGGATGTATTTTATGTACTCAAGATAGCTTAGAGTTCAATGATTCAGATTTTAAACTTGTAAGTATTCTGTATATAAAGCACATGCTCTCCTTTTCTCTGTAGTAAGGATTCTGAAATCTATTATTTCTGTCAGTTTGAGTATTTCTGACTTTTTGCGCGCATGTTCTAGGGGAACAGCGTGCTATCGTTTTGTCCAAATGTCTGTAATTTTGGATGATTAAGCCGAAAATGGTCTCAATCGACTAGGTTGGACTCACTGATGATGAATCCGGTGTCAAAATTGATTCTGTCCGGCCGGCCGTCCGTAGACACGATAACTGTCGACAGAAGCAAGCTAGCTACTTGAAACTTTCAGGATAGGTTGCGCATCAGAATGCCGCGGTTAAGTTCGTTAATGGGCCAAATCGGTCGAATAGTTTCAGAGTTATAGGCACTTGAAGTTTTGAAGTTATTTATTTTTTATTTCAGAAACTACTCAAGCGATTGGATTCAAACTTGGCAGTTTGGTGGAGTATAACGACGCGCAACTTTGAGCCAAATTTCGTCAGGATCATATTGTCAGTAAATTAAAAAAAAAAATTTTTTCGAAATTTTTTTACAAAAAATTTTTTTTTCCGGAAAACATTCCTCATATCCAAAAAAAAATTCCACCCACACTTTGAGCTTCATATTTCACAGCAGTGTACCAAATTTCAGTTCGATACGATCATAAGTTTTGGAGATATCGGGAAAAAATATGTCAAATTTCGAGGTTTTCTTCTCGATATTGTTGCTTTTCTCCGAAATATTCTGACGGACCATCGAGCACGGTTTGTTCATAGACAAGATATTTATGGATTTGTTGTTGTCACGGCTGTCGGTTGAGAAATTCTCGAAGATGATGAAAATCTGTTAAAAATCGACGAATTAACGATGAAAATTGTTGGAAATGGCAAAATACAAGCAAATAACATTGTTTTCGAGTTGGAGATTCGAGAAATTAGCTATTTTTTTGAAAGAAGTTCTATCGATCTGTCAACCGACTGGAAGCATCTCTCTGAGAAAAGAAAATTTCAAAAAGCACTGCCGTGAAGGCAGCAACTTTTACGCGCACGTTCAAATTCGTTGCTGAAGCGGTCATCTACATTGAACATGCGCGCAAAAGTTGCTGCCTTCACGGCAGTGCTTTTTGAAATTTTTCCATATTTACATCTAACATTACTTACCAAAACTGAACTTCTTTAAAACGACCAAAAAGATTAAGAATGACAATGCAGCCATGCTTAAATTCATATAGAAAGCAGATGTAGTACTGTAAGATACAAAAAAGAATCCCAAAACATCAAAGTAAATCATTTTTCCGGTTTTAGTATGGGTGTTTGCCAACTCTGGATTGTTCGCAATTTTATCAATAAGGACCATAACATTATCACCAACATATTGATAAGAACCTAAAGGAATATTATCAAAACCATCATGTTTGTTATGGTATCTATAGCTGTCTTTTATGAATGCCATATCCAATCCTGGAAACAATTGCATAATATTGTAGCAACTTAAAAAACTCAATATAAAATTATTCTCAAACATGTGTTGATTTTCACAAACTTTAAATTTATTTGAAGTATAACCATACAGAAAAAGCAAAATTGAAATAAACAACTAGTCGATACAGGATGTATCTCATTTTTCAGAGGTGTTGAATGTTGGTTATCGAATCTTTTAAATCAATAGTCATAAGAACAAAATGGTAATTATATAGAATTTTGCCAACTCAGGACATATTCATTAAATTTTATATGTAATGATTCACAAAAAATCATGGTAGCCAACATACCAACCATATTTCCAAAATCTCTAAATACTCTAAAATCATCATCTGATGGAATAACATTAGCTTGAAACAATTCTTCCAATGCACTCTGTCCCTTGGGATGAGGTACTGATCCATAAACTTGAGTTAACCAAGGCCTATTTGGCCCTGTTTGAAACAATGTTACTTTACCACCAGTTCCTCCAGCCTCTAAATTGATTATAACTTTGCTTTCTGGAGCCCATCTGTGCTTACTTACAAAGCCATGACTTGCTTGTAAACCCGATTCTTCAGCCCCATTAAAGAGGAATATAACACTGAATGATGGTTTTGACTTTCGTTTAGAAAATATTCTGAGGACTTCTAACAATGATGCACAATTTATTCCATTGTCCCCACCACCTACAAGAAAAGTACCCTATAAAATCTTCCACCAAATTTGTATTAATGATTATAAAATTGTAGATTTTAGTAGAAGATATTATACATATTATCAAGGCAGAGATTTCGGTGAGTTATAAAATATTACAATTCAAAATTACTGCACATCTGCGGTAAATACTAACCTGGGCTTGTAGGAACAGTATCAAAATGTGCATTTACCAACAAACTATTGTTTGAATTTTCCCCATACAATTTAGCTACAACATTTTGAACATTGGCATAAATATTGATTTTCCCAGTTGGTATTGTATTCAAAAAATATGACCCAGTGCTAATTTGAATATCAAGTTCAATCTGTTGACTAGGATCAGCCTTTGTAATTATATCTGAGATTCTTTTTCTCAGAAAAGCCACAGTAATTACCTCATTTTCATATGAACCTACTACACGAGGTCCTAAATCTGTCAGGTATTTCAAATCTTCCTGACTTCTTTGAGCAATGAATTTTTCTGGATAAATCACCTGTGAATATTGTTAATAAGCCATGAAAATTAACCAGATTAAAATTAATTAATATCTTACCTCATCTTTTCTTGTTAATGGTGTTGGTAGTATGTTATCAATAAGAACCATCAATCCATACAATGAGACTAAAAACATCAGAAAAATAGTTCCATAATAGTAAGGTAATGTATGTGATGGATATTTTGCCTTTTCTTCTTCATTATCAAATTCAAAAGATGATATATCTCTTGATTCATTCCTTCTACTCCTCATCTGAATTTTTCTATACAAATAGGCAAATAAGTTGAAATATTGAATATTTGAATGTTTTCAGCTTCAGTGTGGTATTCAAACATTCAACACTTTGTTCAGATTATTATCAGTTGTCATTCCTCATTTATTCAAGGTTGTTACTTGGAGCTTTATTTATTTAAGCTATCTAAATAGATAACTGAAGAATTATCATTGTATAAAGACCATGATGGGATGATCATTCATGTGCTGTAATTAATATTCCGTTCGTAAATAATATTGATTCATATGTTAATCTACACGAATTTCATTCTTGCATCCTGAATCGGTATAATTATTGATTACTGAAATTACATATTAGATAAAAAACTATTGCACTTTACTCTTCAATATTTCACGTTTGTTTTGTTTTTCATTGAAAAAGCAAAAAAACATATGTATTTTTACCTAAAGTGTCTAGTGTATATGGTCTACCAGCACAGATTAGGTTAGTACATCAGAACTAAGATTTTGAATGAAGTTTTCTATGAAATTTTCAAAATGTTTTATTCTGTAATCTGTGTTACTGATCTATGTTCTTTCAACATTACCTCAATTATTTTAGTTTGTCATTTGGTTTTCGTTTTATGAAAAACGTTCCATCGAAAAATGTGGAAAATACTGACTTTGGTTTGTCTCCTCATTATAACTATTGTTAACGCAAAAATTACTAGTGCGCGGCTCGAGGTATGCCACAGAGATATTGCTCGTCCGAATTATTATGCTTTTTTTTGTAGAGTTGCCCTAGTTGTACTCTAAATCGAAAACCAGAAATAAGAGCGTTTGCTTATGAAGATTTACCCAAATATGGCATTGAGTTCAAAAAGATTCATGGTCATTTACCAGAGCTTGTTTTTCTTGATGAAAATGATAAAGAAGAAGAGAGACATTCTCTATCCGATTTGAGCAGAAAGGAATGCAATGATCTCTTGTTATCAAGGGGATTTTCTTTGAAGAATGAGGATTTATAATACCTTCTTGTTTACTTTGAATCCTAATGTTATGAACATTTTTTCTTATCCACATAAGTGGTACAAGATTTTGAATTAAGTAGATGGTTTTATCTGTAATATCCTCAGTTCTCCATGAGAATTACATATTTTTGTAATTCTCCTTGTAATCGAAATAACTTAAATAAATTTACATTGGCTTTTTTTTTATAGAAGTACTGATCATCTAAAGAGAGGATATTTGGATCTCTTCTAATATTGTTTAATTGACTATCTCCTAGATTATCAATTTTTTAATATAATAAAGATAAAACTAGTATCAAAAGAAATACCTAAACTATTTGTTTCCTGATAATTTGACTCGTAAAAGTATCATTATTCTGCTGATATGGAACAAAATTGATGTAATAAAACATTTTCCCTTCAGAGTGTAACATATTTATTTTTGTTCTCTAGAAGAGCAGAATTTCAACCATATCCAACAGTTCACCCTTACTTTCACTAGTTTTCCAAAAAAAAAGTTTGCCAAGGAAAGTGAAAGTCAGATATGAAAATTTTCACCTAATTATATTCGTGTACAAGAAAAAACACATTATGCAGGCTGTTTTTGTTGCTCTTTCTTGGCAGCCTCAACTAAAGCTTGCTCCTTTTCAAATTCAGCAATCAAGCTTTCAACTTCTTTGCTACTCAGGATGCTAATTTTTGTTTTGTTTCCAACTCGAGTTAATGTTGCCATTTCAACTATATACAAAAAAGAACAAATTTTATATAAATATAAAATCAATATTTAATTTGTTTTGGTTACCCTTTTCTGAAGATAATTTGGTCATATCAAGTGTTTTACTCAACACTTTAACTGCTAGCGATTTTGCACTTTCCAGGGTCATTTCACCCTCTTTATACTCCTGTTTTAAGCTTGAAATGGCAGCCTGAAATTAAAACCAAAATGCTAGTCATTTTTCTATGTAAAAATCGTAATTTTTCGTTATTTCAAATTTTTTTGTAAAATACATCACTTACAGCGCTGTTGTTTCCTATACATGTTGCTTTCCATCCACTGTAGTTTCCACTAGGATCAGACTGGTACAACTGATATCCATAATGCTTATCCCATCCCATATATAGAATCGACACTCCAAAAGGTCTCTTTCCTACAATGTATTTTTATAACATGAAAAAAATCGATTATTGTTGAATACACACCTCCGTATTGAGTGTAAGCCTGTTTGACATCACATAACCATGATACCAACTGTTCGCATGGAATAGATTCTCCATACTGTAGGAGATACCTCTGTCCTATCATCCTCAATTCGTTAGTTAAGACATTTGCATCAGAAGTAATACCAGCCACACTACATACCATGTCACTGAAATAATATGGTGTTAGCTATATAAAACTGATTTCTTATGAGAAGAGTCAAGGCAGCTTACTCATTTAATTGATAGATTTTTTCTGAGGTGAATACCTCGTCAAGAAGCTTATTAGTGTTACGTCTCTCAGCAGCTAAAAGTATCCCATCATTTGCCAATATACCTAAACATGTACCAGCATGACTAATAGCTTCCATGGCATATTCAACTTGATAAAGACGACCTAAAATAAAGTAGCTTTAACAACAGTAAATTTAACTTGGTTGATAAATTACCTTCTGGTGAGAAAATTGTGGTTCTGGTGTCATATCGACGAGCCTGAAAGTATGTTAATTTTCTTTTAGAAAAACTAGGGAACATTAGAGAAACTTCTTTAATTCTTGTTTTCATCGTGATTTTAATGAGTAACAAGTTTTAAATTCAACTCATTTTTGCCGAATTACTTACCATTTTGATGAAATGAAAATGATTTTAACTAAGAAGATATTTCCAATTTTAATAACGAGTTTGATATGAAAACTTTAGAATGACTCGGAAAATTGTTGATTCTTCGGTTCTGTGGAAACCACAGAATACAAATATGGTGGAAACCACAAAACATAATTCAACCACAGAATATTTGTAGCCCACAGAAAAATATTATTCTGTTAATGGGAACTTCTGCGAAGATGCCAGCGCCCTAACGGAAAAATTTGGAACCTGTCCAAGCTAGTAGTTTTATGTTTATGTAAGTAAACAAAACGTAAAAATTTGGTAGAGAACATAGATATAACAAACCATGGATGAGGCCTGTCAGCTTGCACTGTGTAATCCGTAGATATTCCTCTATCTACGGTGTAATCATATGTTGCCGAGAGAGATAGAGCTAGTGGTGGCAGAAAGCCCGCGTATTCCATTTAAAATGCGTATGGAAATTCTGTTTTTTATGCGTTTTTCCTGATAATTTTCGGAGCAAATATGAAAATAATAAGCTTTTACATTGGCTCAAGGATTATTTGTTTGTATAGCTACAAAAATGGATCACTGGAAATAGCAGGAATTAGATATAAATGATTGATGTATAGGTACTTTTTTCTTGGCGCAAGCTTTCGAGATTTTAAAATCTCGAAAGAAATACATCAATCATTTATATCTAATTCCTACTATTTCCAGTAATCCATTATTATTCCTTCATAAGGAGAACTAAAAATTTACAATGAAGGAGCATTAAAATGGAAGACTGTTTTATGAAAAGAAGTATTATAATTGACATGATAATTAATGTAGGTAAAAATATTGCTGACGAAAAATATTGACTTAAAAGGTCGAAATTATATTTTATTCATTTCTTGATTCAGGGATATTGAGTAATTCAGAAAATCTAAATAAGCTATATGAAAAAATGGAGTTGAGACCACCTATTATACCTTTTCTTGAATTCATACTTTTTTCATTTCATGCAATTCTATACACATTACAAGAAAACTATTTTGTTTTAATATCTTTTTCCAAATCTATCATTTCTAATAAATTATTCTCAAAATTTGGTTCATGTTGTTCTTCTTACTTAAAATTTCAAGGACATTCGCGGGAAGAAAAATAAAAAAACGAAATTTGACATATTTTTTCCCAATATCTCCGAAAATTTTAATTGTATCGAATTGAAATTTGGTACACTGATGTGAAGTATGAAGGTCAAGGTCAGAGCACATTATTTTGGAATATGATGAAGTTTCCAGAAAAAAAATGTTTGGAAAAAATTTCGAAAAATTTTTTTTATCTACTGATAGTACGATCTGAAAAATTTTTTTGCAAAATTTGCGCGTTATGTCACTCCAACTCACTGCAAAGTTTCAATCCAATCGCTTCATCAGTTTTTGAAATATCAGGGAAATAACCTCAAAATTTCAAACAGCTATAGCTTCGGAACCGTTACACCGATTCAGCCCATTAACGAACTGAACCACTGCATTCCGATACGCGATTTACCCTGGAAGTTCCAAGCCGCTAGTTTGCTTTGTTCGACAGCTATCGTGTCCACGATCGGACGGCAGAATCAATTCTGACAACGGATTCGTCATCAGTGAGTCCAACCTAGTAGTTTGAGACCATTTTCGGCTCAAAATTCGAAAATTACAGACATTTGGACAAAACGATAGCACCCTGTTCCCCTAATAAGAACATGCGAACAAAATGCCGATTGATATCGCTGTGATGATTTATTAAATAAATTTTCAATCAATCCAAAATTATTCAACAATTATTAACATTTGAGATTTAATAACTTGATTTATTTGAACAAAATTTCATTTATGCCAATGTTAATAATAATTTTAAACAAAATGCTTGCTGCAAATTAAAGAGGTACGTACGTGTCCGTGGGAACAAAGTTTTTCTTTGTACCGCCACTAACCATCTTTTCCTCAGGACATTGTCAGGTTTTCAACCAGATCACTCTCTTTTAATATGATTTTGTGTAGCGGTGAAGTAGGTAGCTGCAGAAGTACTCGGTAGTTTCTCTGCAGGATCAGCATTTTTCATCAAAATTCCTTCATTTTCATTTACACCTAAAATATCTGGACATGAAGTTGTTTAGAAATGAATACATTGAAATTTACCTTTATGAATGAAAATAAACAACATCTTCAGAGAAATGCAGTTAACATACTTTCGTGTATTTCGTGAACTGTTTTCCAATCTTCAATTTCAAAATCCAGGCCTTTCTTCTTTCATTGAGTTCCCTGCCAAATGCTGTTTCCAAATTAACTTTACTTTCATTTGGCTTTGGAAAAAATGAAAACTTGAGGCAGTAGATGATCCTTTCTCCTTTGACCAAGAATAACATTGAGTTGAGACACACAACAATAATAGTCATTTCGGAAGGATGCCATTTCGAATAAATACAATCAAAAATTTTAATCGGAAAGATTGGAATCGATTGATGAATACTACACACACTTTCGGTATACCAAAATTTCAACTCTGAGAACAACACAAAATCTCCAAAATGAACTCGAAAAGTAAGCAAAACACGTTAATATAACGGGCACGTCGAAAAACTACTAGCTTGGAAGTGTTCGAATTTCTATCGCCAGAGGGCGTATCGCTTAGCAGTAGTTGCGAATCACTCTGCCGTAGAAAAAATGCATTCTAGATCTTCTCAATATATTTGTATTCTGTGCTTCTCAACTTAAGGTGCATAGAACAATGATGCTATTCTTTTCATTTGTTTTTCCACTACATCATTAGACCGAACTGGGAACTAATTTTATTTCATACTCTCACCACAGAATAGATAAGTAATCTTCAACTTAAACTGACAGTTAAAGTTAAAGATAACTTCCAGTTAAGTTTTATAATACCGGCCACAGAATACAAATATATACAACTCAACCAATGCTTGTCTGTGTTGTAGGTCATAAAGTAAATGAATATTAGTTCAAAACACATGTGTTCTGTGCTGTAGATTTAATGAACTTGTAAATAGTTTTTTTTAATCTTATTTGAATTTTGAATTGCTTTTTCACTTTAGTTTTTAATGGGAAATTCTATTTTATCTGAAATTGTTCTTTACTTTTTCCTATGGACCGCAGTAGTATTTTATTCGATAATTTCATTTAGACATCAAAGCTTAAAATGTATGGTACGTTTCAATTCATGAGCTTCAATTTCAAATATTTTGTTTTAGATTTTTCAGAATATCAAGACGATTATAATGATTTCGGACAAGGAATTATTGCAAACTCTCCAAAAGATGTTTCAGATTTGGAATGGCAAACAATGCTGTTTTTATTCCAAAAAATTTGGTTATGGATAGTCCTTCTGCTTGTTTTGTCAGAGATATTAAAAAAGAATTGTAACTATGAAGTACACTTCTCTATACTTCTTCCTGATTTGTTTTTAATTACATTTTTTCAGACATTGAAAATTTTCAGAATAAGTTTGTCCGTAACTTTTATAGTGATGTACTTAGGACCTATAGCTTTGATTGGAATATTATCCCAGCCAGTTATTTTATTAATTCTATCATATATCACCTCAAAAAAGACAGTGCTATGGATCTCCAATATTATATTCATATTGATGATGTCGTGTTATAAATATCATGTTTCTAGTGAATCATTCATGCTTGAGTATAAGTTCAATGAAAAGGAAAATTATCTCCATATTCTAGCTATATACTGGACTAACCTTAGAAGTTTCTCATTTTTTATGGAGCATGCTGATGATAAGGAAAGAAGAATATCTCTTTTAGATTTACTCTCCTACTGCCTTTATCTACCTGTTCTTTTCAATGGACCATTTATATTTTACGCAGATTTCAAAAAGAATGAAAAATGGACATTACCATTCAAAAACAGGTTGATAAAAATTATAAAAGGTTTCACAAGGTTCATATTTTGGATGCTTTTTATAGAAATTGCCCTCCACTGCATTTATGTTAATGCCACATCTTTTCAAACGCAGGTGAATAAATCCTTTAATATATTTCTGAATTATGGGAATTTTCCATATTTGTTTGTAGCTTGTTGAATCCTTTGATGACTGGGCATTGTATGGTTATGGGTATCTAATGGGACAATACTTCCATATGAAGTATTTGGTGATTTATGGTCTTAGCACAACCGTAGCTAAATTTGAAGATATTCCTGTTCCTTCACTGCCAAAATGTATAGGGAGAATACATTTATATTCAGATATGTGGAAATATTTTGATAATGGCTTATATCGTTTTTTATTGAGGTAATAATATCAGGTTTTTGAGGGGTATATATATATCAAAACCCATTAATTTATTTTTATGTAATGCCATTTTATAAAATTTCTATGTAATGTAATTTGGTAGTACTTTTTTCCATTGTACATAATTATTTACTGAACAATATGACATAATCAGATTTTGTTGAAAGTTCTTGTTATTTTAGATATATTTATATTCCCATGATGAAGTCCTCCTACATGAACAACAGGTTCCTAGCCAGTTTGGCTTGTTTTACTTTTGTTTACATATGGCACGGTTTGGATAATTATATATTCATATGGGTTGTTTTGAATTTTATTGGTATTGCTATAGAAAATATAAGCACAAGTGTTTATAAAGCTTATGTAACTGGTTCTAAAATAGAAGACTATCTGGGAATGCGATGGATGAGGAGAATTACTTGTTTAATGTCAAGTTTTTTGCTAGCCATGTCTGCCATCTCTAATTTTTATTTTTTCTCAAATGTCAATGTTGGCTCAGTTTTTGTAACTAGGGTGTTGAAAGGTGAGTTGGAATTAAGAGACATTGTTTTAATTGCTGTAGTTTATTTCTTTTTTTGTAATAAATATTCATATTTGCGTAAGTTCAAGATCAAGAGCTGTTTTCAGTAACATCACTGAATGAATTCTCATATTCAAACTCTTTAACTGAAGAGGATGACAAAACAGTATTTTAGGATAATTAAATCATACAATTTCAATCATGACCTTGAGAAAATGGATTATCAATATGAACATAAATATTAATTATAATCATATGTAAACAACACTTTCAACAGAAATACAATTTTTTTTTTTCAGCAAGTTTAACTAGCAACACCATTTTAATATTTGCCTTATATTGTTGCTGCCAGTTCTCTACAGAATTACGAAATATATATTATAATAAAGAGAAGAAGACTTAATTTTTACATTTTTATATACGTAAAGTGAATATACTCTTTCAGTAAAATCGATTTTTTTATTTAAAAATATCCTCGAATCCTTTTTTCATGATCCAAGTTTTCTTATTACTCATCATTCAATTTTAATTATCACAAATGTTTAATTTGAAGTTTCACGTATTTGTCTCCTTAATTTTTGAATTCTCCATCCTCTTACGTCTATTCATTTCTAATCTTTTGATTGCTTCTAGTCTATTTCTTTCCATAATTTCTCTTTGCTTGGCTTCTCTGATTGCTTTGGCTTGGAGTCTTTTTTTCTCTATTTCATCTTGCGAACAGTGCACAAGAGAATTATCAATATCTAAAAATTTATAAGTATCAAGAACTACTCAAAGACTCTAAAATACGTTGTCCCTGAATAGGTTTGCACTTTTTTGAAATAGTTAAATGTGGTACCATATCTGAACTTCATGGTCCTAATAAGAGAATACTTACGAAAGTTATTAGGAGTTACAGGCAATCGTTTTTCCTTCTCCTTTCTTTCCATCAATCTTGCCAATGCTTCTTTACGTTTTCTTTCAATTTCCTCCATAATATGTTTGGGTAAATCATCTGCAAAAATCCTCAAGTTAATTCAGTTTGTTAAAAAAATCATATAACGCATATTTATAAAAAGTAGCTAGGCCACATTTAGGAGGAACATGATTTCTTTCTATTAAATAGTTAATTATATTCGCAAAATATACGCTAATCCTAATGCGAACATAAAAGCATCAGTAATTACTTATAGATCCACAACTTTTAAAAGCGAACCAAAAGTTTCAACAAGAAAAATCAATGCTTTGCAGTACATCATGTCAAACAGCAGATCACCGCACCTTTGAAGATATAAAATTATGAAATAGTTAATTCTGATAAGTTCAAAACTTTATTAGCAAATGATAATTAAATAAATTCTATTCAACATAAAATATGATATTATTCTAACAGTTTCATTTCATTACTATTATTTATTGCTCCTTTGGAATCTGTAATAAATTGGGTACCGTATATAATAAAAAATTTCAGATAGCATCAGATAAAATCAAAAAACTACAATCCACACAGAAAATGAAATATTTTCTATTTTTCCTCATCTTGGTTTTGGGAGTCATGTCCGCTTTCACAGAAGATGATAGGTATGTTAATATACAGTTATGTTCATTTGTAACGAACTTCAAGGGACCGACGAAATCGGTTCGCTGTAAGCGAAGTTCGTAATGACGGTTAAATGATGATATCAATAAATTCTAATCATTTTGGGAAAATGAGCCGATGATTATTGCTTTTAAACTAGGAATAACACCCTGATCCAATTAAGGCTGTAGTTTCTAACAGATATTTGGCGGCATGAACAGTTTAACTTCATCCAGTCCAAATTGTTAACATTTGGATGAGCTGGACAACTGAAATTATGGCTTTTCGATTTTATGGCATAATTCATTGTTCACTACGTAAATTATGAATTTGTTCGTTGTAAACGGGTTGGCTATTTGCGAAATAATTGACAATTTTTCGTACCTTGAAAATTTTTTCGTTATAAGCGACATTACTGTACGAGCCAATGCGATTCTATCCCTATTCTATTAAATTTTTTTAATGTAAACAGACGTAGAGCATTTTTTCTTCGTTCTATCTGCATTCGCAAAGATTCTATGTAATGTGTAAACGCTGAAAACGTGTTTTCGCATATAAAAAGATCAACAAGAATGTTCTTGTTCTAGCTCTTCGTTCGTTTGGTTTAAACCTTTGAATAAAGAACAATGTTCTTTATTCAGAGGTTTAAACCTCTGAATAAAGAACATAAGGAAAGAGCATAATGCGTCATAAAGTGGGTCCGGGATGGATGTTGCATATGGCCGACTTTCCTTTCACTTTGAAGAAAGAACAACTTGTTCCAAGACTTCAGTAAGGAGCAACTATAAATACGGCCCTTTGTCTTTCGACAGGTCGTAAAGACAATTTTCTAAATCGTCATTTCATTACCGAATATTCTGATAGCTGAACGTGTGCTTTTTTATTTCAAACATGTTCCAGTCTTAATCTAAATTCAGATTTGTAGTATAATTATCGATTAGTATGTGACTTACTAGAATTGAATGTGTAGATGCACAGATAATCAATGTCTATTTGTTGTTCGGGTTTGAAATTTTCAAGTAAGTCATGAGTGGCCGCCGGGAATTCAAAATTTTTTCAAATTTGATAATATTTATATATTTTTTTTTTCAATGTTATTTATCAAGTAAGACTGAAATGAGCAATAATAATTTCATAGTTTTTTGTATACTTTTTATTCAATTTGATAAAATTCACTTCATCAAGATCTCTTTAATTTTATTCATATTTTTCAGTTTTGTTTAAGTATGTAACACATAAAAGAGTCTAGTTATATTTCAAGATTTCAATATTCATGACTCTCCTAAAGCTATAATCAAAGAATCTGCTCTGTTACTCAAGGTGATGAAAGATATGTTCGAATTTTCTCAGAAAGAAATTGAAAAATTTATAGATATTTTCGTAATACTGACCAAGTTTGACGGAAACTTTTGGACAAGTCAGGATTTTGAGCTGAATAAAGTTTTCTTGTCCTAGATTTCAGATTATAAAGAATATAGAAATGGCAAACCCACTTGATGCCCCATTTGATAAAGTTTTGAAATTGTTTCCATACTTCAGACAAATTTTCTGAGAATTATATGCAAATGATACATTGAAACAGTGGAGAATTCAATGGGTAATCTGATTATGAATAAAAAAACTAGGTATCAATTTTAAAAAACGAAAGTTGATAACATTTCCGGTGACACCGGAGGTCGAACGCATCTGAACTTCTTTCCAAGAATTCAACTCTCTATAAAATTTCGAGTTTTCATCTCGAATCTTTATTTGAAATATTTTAACCAACGGATAGCCTGCATAAACATGAAGCTATGATTTAAATCATTGACAGAAATCAAACCAAAATCCCATTTACTGAACATTTTTATCTGAAAATAATAATTTTCCTATTACAGATCCAAAGTCGCGAGGCATAAGGTTCATCATTTTACTATTCCATACTATAATGGCCAGAGACAACCAAAAAAGTATTATCACTAGAATATAATTGAATGTGGAATAAATTAATTCACGATTTTAATGTTTTAGTTACCTATTAAATCTCTCACAACAAGCATAACATTAATCATATTATTGAGTGGTCTTCTGTATTATTTCCTGGGATATTAAACTTAATATTATTCAGGGAAAGGATATGAACTGAAATAAGGACAGTTTAAGTTTAAAAAATCTCAATTTCCAAAAGTGGGTGCTAATATGTATCGTATATGAAATTCCCGATAATGAATTACTGGAATTATTTTTCAACGGATTTCCAATTATTTTAATCTTCGTCGAAATCAAAAGACTCAAAAGTGTAATTTAAATTTGCGCTATCGTTCATATTCCATTGTTTTTCGCGCATGTTCTAGGAGAACGGCGTGCTATCCTTTTGTCCAAATGTCTGTAATTTTCGAATTTTGAGCCTGATAAGGTCTCAAACGACTAGGTTGGACTCACTGATGACGAATGCAGTCTCAAAAACGATTCTGTCCGGCCGGCGGCCGTCCGTAAGCACGATTACGGGCGTACGAAGAATCCTATAGACTTTAGATTTCAGGGTTGGTTGCATTTCAAAATGTCAAGGTTGAGTTCGTTTATGGGTTAAATCAGTCTAATGGTTTTGAAGTTATAGCTACTTGAAATTTTGGAGTTATTTCCCTGATATTTCGAGAACTACTGAAGCCATTGAGTTGAAACTTAGCAGTCAGTTGAAGCATAAGGACTCAAAAGGTTTCGCAAAATTTTGTTGAGATCGTTCTTGAGATAGTATGGCGTAATCAGCTTCTTTGGAACAGACAATTTGTAATATTTGTATTGCCAGATGCTTCAAACCAATATGTACACCATTTTTGTGGAAAAGAATGGATTTTTCTTCAAAGCCTTTAAGTATGAAACATTCACAAAGAATGAAAAATGAACTGGTGGGAACTCTATAATGATAGATTAACAATTTTATTTTGTGCAAATATCCTCATCTCCTAAAGACGGCTCTGGTTGTTCCGATTTATAAAAAAAGATGTCGCGCATGATACAGCAAACTAGAGACCTATTTCTATCCTTAGTGTCTTCTCGAAGGTCTTCGAGCGAGTTGTGTTCGATAGGATGATGAGCTACTTGGACAAATATAAAATACTTGATGACGCACAGCATGGTTTTCGGTCGGGTCGCTCAACCCAGTCAGGAACTCTTTGTTTTGTCGAGCTTGTTTACGGTTGTCTTGATAATGGTCAGTTCGTCGCAGGGTTGTTCATCGACTTTTCATGAGCATTTGACAGCCTCTCTTTCAAGTTTCTTCTTGACAAATGCTCCAACTTAAGTTTCAGGGGTGTGTTTTTGGATTGGCTCTCTAACTATCTCGAGGGTAGAACAATGTCAGTCAGAGAAGGTGAAATTATTTCTGATTAGCGGGAATTGCACCTTGGAGTCCCCCAGGGTTCTGTTCTGGGACCACTCCTATCATTGTTGTTCATGATGGCTAATTTGGCAAGTTCATAATTCCTTCCTTTCAATCAAGTTAATAAGAATTCTTTTATTTGCGGATGATACCTCGATATAAGTTACTGCTCGGACTCTTGAAGAGTTGCAGGAGCTGTGTCTCCGGTTGGTCCAGTGCTTCGTTGATTAGTGTAGTTCAACTTCTCTCATAATCAACATTGAGAAGACCCAGTGTGTTCACTTCACTTTGAGAAGTCAGAAGAGAGGACTGGTTATTCGCCATTTGAATGACATAATTTCGTCGGTAGACCACGCTAGATTTCTTGGAGTCTACGTGGATTCAAATTTAAGATGAACCACTCATAGTGACTCCATAAGTAAGAAAGTTAATAGTTCTTACTATGCAATAAGTAGAGTCAAAAACTCGCTACCCTTGAGTTCTATCATTAATATATATTATAGTATAGTTTACAGTCACTTATCCTACAATATCATGCTGTGAGGGAATTCGTCTGCTGTAGGTAGGGTATTTGTAATTCAGAAGAGAATCTTGCGGATGATCTTAAATATTGCTCCGATATCCTCTTGTCGTCCCACTTTTATAGAAAATGGTATTCTAAAAGTTGCGTCTATTTATATCTTTAAGTGCTTGGTATGTGTTGAGGACAATGAAAAAAAAATTACTAAACTCTCAAGCTTCCATAAGTATTCTACAAGAAAATAGGAATTATTTCATATCCCCAAACACAATACAACTAAATTTGAATTACGCCAACATATCAGTGTATCAAGCTCTTCAACCATCTACCGAAATGTACTAAGTCTCTGGAACTCTAGGAGTTCAAGAGGTTAATTAGGGCTGAATTAATTCAGAAATGTTCTTATAATGTTGCCGATTATTTTCGTGAATCACTTGTTTTCTATTAGGGTATTTTTGTAACTTTTTTCTTATTTATCTGATCTGTCCTACACATGTACTTGTCTTAAAGGATCAATAAATTATTATTATTATTACGGCATCTTGATGAAGAAAAGCTTCTGTTCATTGGCGAATCAGCTATGCTGAAGGTCTTCAAAAATATAAATTACTTGTTCGTGTAAGGTGAAGGCCAAGCCGTAGATCATGAAAGATTGGTCACATATGTTTGACAGGAAAATAGGAATTCAAAATAGAAAAACCCTATACTATAACACCAACATGGGAAACATCAAGTTATTATTATTTGCCACCTTAATGTTCTGAATGAGCTTCTATCTGTTAGCAATTTGGTGAGGGAATCATTATGAATTTTCGAGACCACTACAGAACTATGAGCATAAGGCAGATAATGCATATTTTTGAAAATTTGTTACATAATTACTCATTATATAAACGTGAACGTATTTTCTTCTTTAATAGTCATTTCATGGTATTTACTTTATCTTAGTAATTTGACGTTATTCAATTGAAATAAATATTAAATTTCAGCCTTTCAATTTATTATTTCGAAAAACCGAAAATTTTCTATTTCCAGGACACCTTTCCCGAACAGTTACATTTTTGTGACCCAGTCCAAAATAGATTTCACTGTATATCCACGGATTCATTTTGCGGATTTTACCTATTCACGAATTCGACCTTTGTAATTGAGCCCCAAACCTACTCTACAAATATCAAGTTCTTAAGTAGTCTCTTCCAGAAGTTATTTTGTTTATTGATGAATAGTTTTCGAAAAAGTTTTTCTACAATATTTACTAAAAATACGATCTCAACCAAATGTTGCAAAAAGTTGCGCGTCTATATGCTTCACCTGACTGCCAATTTTCAATCCAATCGCTCCAATACCCATATCAGGGGAACAACCACAAAATTTCAAATGGATATAACTCCGATACCGTTTTGTTATTTCACCCATTAATCAACTCGACCGTCGCATTTTGAAATGCAACCTACCCTGAAAGTTTCAGAAAGATAGAATTCTCCGTACGCCCGTTATCGTGCCACGGACGGCCGGCACGCCAGAATACATTTTAACACTGGATTCGCCATCAGTGGCGTACAACCTACTCGTTTCAGACAATTTTCGGGAAAAAATCAAATATTACGAATATTTGGACAAAACGATAGCACGATGTCCACTAGGACATGATATTCCCTAGAATGAGTCTGAAAGAATTTCAGGATTTGTAGGACAATTCACTAGATTTCTTGTAATTTTTTCATTATTTCTGAAGGTTATTTAGAACAATTCTGGTGGCTGTAATGGTAAAGCTGTTTTTATGAACAGATATACAGATCGATAAAGCAATCTATAATTCTTTGAAAAAATTGACGTTCATTTACTCCATTCACTTTTATAAAGTATCTTGGTTGGCCATGACATTCTGACACATTTCACTGTGTATATTTTGAAAATGTTAGGTTATACAGTTATAGTTACTTTCCTGTCAGATAACTACGCAACGTTGTCCTTTCTACATAGAGACGAGTAATTACGTATTTATCAAAATGTTTATTTACTTTGGGAAAATAATGAATTTGAAAGAATATCATGTGAATTCACTAATTCCGAAGAACTGGCGAATGTTGAAGAAACTCTTTTCTCTGTTAATACTGGAAATATTTCACGTATATAAACATTGTTGGGAGAATCACTTATGCTATTTCCTTGTACAGAAATCAAGAATTGAGTGTTGAAATTTAACTGAGAAATAATGGACAGAATAGTCCGTTATCGATAGTTCATTCGAAAAAAGAATAGTAATACTCGAATAACCCGACAGAAAAACTTCTAAACGAAAAGACGGACCTATGGAATTCCCAACTTTTCGAAATTCTGAAGAAATAAGCCTACAGAAGACATTTAAATAGCCTTTCGTACAGCTTGAAATAATCCAGTATGAAAATTTTGGATAGCTTGTGATGAATTATTGATTCCGAATTATCAGGCTTACTATCAGAATATAAGCAGATTTCAATTCTACAAAGCACTTCCTGATACTTTGTCCCTGCTTCTTCAAAACTACCTTCGGCATATTTAGTTTCCAAGCGTGATGATTATAATAAGATTGAGACTATTGAGAGTAGAAATTAGCATTGGCAACGTCTCTGAGAATTCTTTTGATATTGCTGATATTTCACAAGTGCCAACCTGCGTCAGTTTTAAGTAAAAACTTGATAAACTTAAATCACTGGGATACTTTATGAAAGTTAATGGAGTATACAATGGATTATTTGTGAATTTCAACAGAGGTCATTTCATAGAAAATAAGCATCTTCTGCTACCTTCCTTGAAACTTTGAAGAAGTGTCAAAGTTATATTTCAAGGAATATTGCAGAAGATATTTGTCATTAGGTGTGTTTTTTGAGAAAATGAAGCAAAACAACCATCACTACACGCTTTTAAATTTAAGTACCCAAAATAATGAACCAACATAAGACAGGAGAAGTAATGTATATACTCATAAAATAAGATAAATGAAATAAAATTCGACTTAATGTAACATGATGATATTAATCCAAACGATTTGACTTTATTATCATTCTAATTATGGGTTTATACGAGTTTTCAACAGATATCTATATCCATAAATTCATTTTTTCAATTCTAACAATGAAAATTCTAGTATATAAGGAGGAAAATTCAAAAAGCATCATTGTCTATCCACCAAGTGAATATTCAAAGTTGAAAATGAAGTTTTTCCTGTTCTTCTTTCTTGTCTTGTTGACTGTTGTCTCCAATTTTCAAATTGGAGTAAGGTACGTTCATATTTTCATTTTTTTGAGGAAGAGATATTTATTTTAATTTTTGGGGTATCTCAGTTCTTTGATACCCCATCTGAAATTAAAACTGTATCTAGTGAATCAGTTAAACATTTTTTTTTATCACTACGGTGATATGATTCTCATGAAATTCGGAAATTCGGGTGAACAATTGAATCATTCAGTTCATGAACTAGTCTTTTTTGGTTCGAGCTCAAAGTATGAGTCTCAAAAAGCTAGGGTACCTCAATGCCCTACTTAAAAAAAACAAAAGCTTAATATTTGAAAAATTCACTATATTAATGAAACATTTTACTGCCCTACCTAAAATCTCCATTACCCTACCTCATAGTCATCTCTAGCTACAGTCCTGATGACCTTTAGTTTCTAGATTTTCAATGTGAATAACCCGAAAAAGGTTCACTTTATCAAGTTACGATGAAGGTATTTTTTTATGAAAAAGTATTATAAAATTTATAATTTCTTAGAAAATTGAAATGAGGATGAAAACAAAAAAGTTATAGTTGATTTTTTGAATTCCTATCCAATAAAACCAATCCTAGATTTTATTTTAGAGAATCTCGATATAATAAAATTTTGTACGTATGAGTGAAGCCTTAATCTACCGTTTTGCCAGAGTCTCTTCATCTTGAAATTAGATGGTGACCATAAACTCATGTGATAACTTATGATTTGCTTGGTAAATGTTGAGGGTGATACATATAAGAAATCTGTGGTTTCTCCTTTAAACATTAAATATTTTTTTTATTCCAGGGCTGAGGATGATTCCCGCTTACACTATAAAACAGAGCACCAATCTAAGCATTTGCACTACGACGATGGACAAAACCATGAATATATATAAAGCAAAAAATATAATAATGGAATAAATGACATCATCTCTAATTGTTTTTTTCTTCATGCCATTGAAACAGCTACACTCTCCTATGACGAATCTTACTGTCAAATATTTTACATCGGAACATATTCTCAATAGTCTTATGTTTATTCCAAACATGAACAAACTGAAAATTCTAACCGGAAATATTATTCATGGAACTCCTGCTATCCTAGGGCAGCAATGTGAATTTTACAACATTTTATAATGGGATCAATGTGATAGTCATGAATACTTTCAGAGTCTGATGTATCTTTCAAAAAAAAAACTCTTTTCAGAAACATTGAGTTAACTATTTCATATAGAAACGACAGTAAATGGGGGACATTGACTGATTTTTTGCTTCAATGATTTTCAGAGAAAATTGCACAATAAAAAATCAAGTGTAGTATGTTCTTACAAGTAAATGATAAAATTTGACAATTCAAACAGTATCCTTTAAATCATACTCAACTGTAACTGAAATCTCGAATAGCTCATTTAACAACTGAATTTCTAAATAAATCATGGAAAATTCATCAATTTCACTCGAACTGATAATGTGATACAATTCACTCTTACGTAGAGACAAAGAATTCTTTATTGATATTGAAATCTGTTCTACAAATTTTATGTTTTGAATATTCTCAACGTTGATTAATTTCTATGGATGAAAATTTCCTAATTTCAATCATCATTTCTAAAATACAAAGATGTCAAGCTACTCACACATTATCTGAAACTTTACTGTGGTATACATCAGCCAGAGAGTAAAAAGTTATAAGAGAACGTGAATTAATTCGTGAATTCTGATGAACAGTAAAGATCTTTGTCCAAATTATGAAGGTTAAATGATAAACACTAACTTATATTTTGCTCTCTCTAGATAAGCTACTACTAATAAACAAGCACCGAATAACTTACCATCCTTCAGAACCGAAGTACTTCCGAAACTTTGTGTCCTAGGGAAAACAGATTTCCTTACACCTGGGTCTTCTTTCCGTTGAGGTATATACTGAACATTAGCATCAGAAATCGTTCTTTTAAAACATGAACTTAATGGTTTTTGGCTCTGGAACTTTTTTTGTGCAAAAGATGAGTTTCTGTCAGCTGCTTGGGAAAGTATATTGATGTCTTCATCCTCAAATTCTCTTAAAACAGCATCAAAAGAATCATCTATAGATCTGTGAGATACATTTGTCTCTGCATTTTTCAAATTATCAGAAACATTCTTGGAGTCCACAATTTTTAACCTTGTCAATGGTTCTTGTTTAATAGAATTCAAATTAGAAATTGTTTTCATATTTTTGTTTATGTCATCCACACATAATGTTGTACTTTCATTCATTTTAAAGTTTCTGTCTACATTCGGAACAATCACATTAAGTTTATCTTCAATCATTTGGGAACATAAAAATAATTGTTCATCACAGTCATCATCAAACAACTCATCAACTGTTTTATCACCATTTTCTTCAGTAGTCTGTTTAACATTATTCTTCAAACAAGCTTCCATTTCTTGGTTCTCAAAATGAAAATATTGTTCTTCAATGAAAGAGTTTATATCAGTATCAACTCTTTCATCCTGGTAGATTTGTTCATCAACAGGTGATAAAGGTACACAATCATCTGGCCTTGCTATTTCATCTCGTAAAGCTTGCAATTCTTGTTTAAGTTTTTCATAATTCTTCATATGGTCTGTTTGTGATGTTTTCTTGGGAGGCAGTTTTGGAGATTTGTATATTTCCCTCCTTTTTACTCGTACAGCTTTTGGCTTAATATTTTTTGGAGAATCCCAGTCCCATAACACATCATTATTTTCTAGGGAATCTGTTTCATGATCCCAGAATCGTTGTTTTTTTGCCTCCTTTATTGGAGTTGTATTCAAAATTGGTTTATCAGTAGACCTCACAAACCTTAATGATTTTCCTTTAGGAGTTTTATCCATGACTTCATTTATTTCAGTGCCTGCTTTGAAACTTTGTAACACTATTCATGTAAATAAAATATTTCAAAACAATGATGAGAAACTTAAGGGAGGTGACAAATTCAGAAAACAAAATTAAATACATGGATACTTTCGGTTTTGTTGTTTTCAGATTCACAGATTGACATTGAAATGATTGAACAACTAAAGTAGGGTTAGTTGAAAAAGAAGAGGCATATTTATTTCTGGTACTGAAATCAGTCAATCATTCACTCCTGCTATTGGCGAATGAAAATAAGCGCTACGCCCTCTGGTGGCTATCCGAGTAACCCGAGGACAGATTATCATTGACAAGTTAAAAGAAATGTTAAGAAAGTGAGAAAGTTTATGCATTTTTCTTGGCGTTTGTGTGATTTTACTGAGGAAAAGCAAACTCAAATGTCCCTTCCCATAGATTTGCACGGCCCGGTGAAAAATTTCGAGTTAGGGTGAAAGAAACTTTAACAAGTCAGGCCTGAAAGTGTTGAAGAATCGATAAAAACCAACAAACAAGATTTATGAGAGCCTGTTACCTGCAATTTACCGATGATGATCATTTTTATAGAGGTTAGCACGAATTGATCATGAAATATTAGACCACATTCATGAAGACAATTTTTTCCAGGCCCCTTATCCAAGCAGAGAAATTTACTTAAGAGAAATGCTCTGTCTTCCAGAAATCTGCCTGTTGAACTGATCACTAAGGAACAACGTAAATATTTCAGTGATAGAACTGACTATTGAAAAAGTCTCGACTAGGAAATATCTGGTGATGAATACTCTTCGCTCAAAGTGCTTCTGCCGATGAAAGCAAAGTTGTACAAAGCTTATTTATTACAGCTTTTTCAAGACTAATCATATGAGTGTTGGAAAATTTATTTGTCAATCTATAATGAATGAGACTGACGATACAAGTAGCATTAGTTTTATCTGAATGTATTCATTTTATTCACAATATATTGAGTATTTAGTCCTTTTACAATACTATCTGTTTTCAACTTTCAAGACAGTCTAAGGAATCCACTGAAGTCAATCTTGCCATTTGGATCTGAAAATAAATAATATTAAAATACTGTCTAACCTTGGAGATATCCCCGTAATTTTAAAATTGCTACATTCAATAAGATTGAAGAATGATACATATCTACTTTATAAGAAATGAATATGTACTCCCAGTAATACTCTCGTCAACTATAAAAAGTCTTTCAATAAATCGTGAAATCAAAAATTATCAAACCCAACACTAACAAACAGTACAAAATCGACTATCAAAACAAAATCTATGTCTGTGTCTAAGGTTCTAAAACTGGCCACCGTAGCGCTGCAATCTTAAATTCAGACGCCAACCTCTACAAGTATTTGTATTTTGTGTTTGGATTCATACAATCCATTTTAAGACAGATAGAGGACTGCATATATTTGTATTCTGTGCTGTCGCCCCAAACTTGCTTTTCGTTATCATGTTCATTATCCTGCCATTTGCCATGTGATGAGTGATTTACCATAATCTGGGTACATGCTGTGACGAGCCCATTCTCTTCTTTTCTGTTGAAAAGAGGACGAAGGACGAGACTACAACAACAGCAATGTGCGAATTTTGTAATATATTTCTATGGTTGGTGTTGTATTTTTACTGTTTTTTATTCGCTTCAAATTGTTTACAATATTCTTGCCGCCTAATGGTTTTTAATAAATTTTCGAAGCATGGGGATAAACATATTTGAAATTAAAGCTGTGCTTCGAAGTATTTTGGTATCATCAACTGTTGTCATTAATGTTTCTGAACTTAATAAAGATTTCAAAGAGCAAATGGGAAACGGAATTCCATACAAAGAATTGGGGTTTAATTCTTTATTAGGGTTCTTGAAATCTATCCCAGACGTGTTACTGGTAAAGGGTGATTCTTCCTATTCAGCTGTTATTCTTGTCGAATCTGAAAAATCCGCTCATGTTAGTGAACTAGTTCTGAAACAAAAACCTTCGAAAAAACCAGGTGCTTTCCACAGCAAAAATATCAGCAGGGGCGCGAGACGACATGTCGCTCATCCAAGCATATTGAAGAAGTAAGTAATTACAAGCATGAATTAAATTAATGTTCATTCTCCTCTATTGTGAAATTAGTAATAGTATGCCTCTTTGATATACCTTTAGTTTCTGACTGAACTAATTGTAAATATTGGTGCATATTTACCCATAGCACGATCGATTAATCCTGTATAATGTTAATTATCCAATACCAGTATGTTAACATATTCCTACTTCATATACATAGAAGGTGCTGATTATACACTATCATTTTCTAATAGTTATTGTAGTGATGATGACAACCACAGTACTCGTATGAAGAAAGAATGTTTTTTGTTTGTTCTTGAAAATATCTGAATATTCTTTTTCAACTTAATGTAACCTTGAGGTTCATAACTTACACTTCATGACAATGTAAAGGTTGTATTCCTAATTATCTGGTAACTCAACTCCAAACAAATATTTCATGATTACTTGACGATATTCATCAATTTCCTATCTAGTTTACATTTTAAGACTTCAAAACACTTCGAAGTTAGGTAGTTCTAAACCAATATTTATTCATAGGAATCATTTCAGTATCTATACCAGTGATGGAATATGGAATACATCAACATGTTGATTACATACACAAATATAATGTAAGGTACTTCCTAGTTCCTTAGTTCCAAGGGTTATTCCTGCAGGGGGTTGTAGAATAAAGTAATGCACAACATTAGTATCGAAGGATTTATCGAAGCAAGATAACATACTCTACTGATCTTAACGAATTTGAACATGCATGCGAAATCTGCTGATTTCACATCAGTAATTTCTGAATTATCTGGGAAATATTTGGCATTTTGGCAGACATTTTACAAAACGATAGCACGCTCGCTGTTCCCCTAGAAAATTCGCGCAAATCCAAATAAACAATTAATATGTTATACAATTCTTGATGTCAAGTACTATATCGAGTAATACATTACCATTGATATTATTGATATCCCAATGCTCTCAAATCAAATTTTTCGTTTCATAAAAAAATATATTGAAACTAGGAGTTTGTAGTGCCGCTTCAATGCTCAATCTGATTTATTTTACCGAAAATTTATAAAACTAGCAAATCGCCTATTCCACATGTGGTGGATAACACATACAGTGGAATCAGTACAGTGCTATATAATAAAGCTTTGTGTGTAAATTACGGGTAATGATCGTTCAAGTTAGAAATTATTTTGAGTTCCTCATTCAATTTGTGACAAAAAATCTCTCCTGCGTTTTTTTGTATGGCCTGTCGATTTCCTGCAAAAAATTAAACTCCTCAGGGCGTAGTTTCATTTCTTTAATACATTATCAAGAACTATTCTTCACGATTTTGAATAATTGTTTAGGTTTTTTAGTTAGTTTGGGTTTTCACTCTCAACATCTGAAACAGAACTATTAAAAACAAGCGCGTAATAAAATGAAAATTGTTATTTATAGAAAACGCCCTTGCGGATTGCAGGATTAAACTATTTATCAAGGGCAGTCTCTAGGGAAAAGGGTGAAAGTTGAACAATATTGGAACCAGGGCTGGGCAAAATACATGCTTGGCTTAATTGAAATACAAATTACAAAATACTTTCTCGCAGGTATTTGAAATACAAAATACTTTCAAGTCGGGTATTTGAAATATAAAATACAAAATACAGTATTTTGACTATTTGTATTTGAAATACAAAATACTTTCAAGTCGGGTATTTGAAATATAAAATACAAAATACAGTATTTTGACTATTTGTATTTGAAATACAAAATACTTTCAAGTCGGGTATTTGAAATATAAAATACAAAATACAATATTTTGACTATTTGTATTTGAAATACAAAATACTTTCAAGTCGGGTATTTGAAATATAAAATACAAAATACAGTATTTTGACTATTTGTATTTGAAATACAAAATACTTTCAAGTCGGGTATTTGAAATATAAAATACAAAATACAGTATTTTGACTATTTGTATTTGAAATACAAAATACATTTAGGTGTTACGTAAAATGTGAAAAGAAGACAACTAATTCAGCTCAGCCATTTCATCGCTAAATAAAGAATTTCCTTTCAGAAACACAAGATTTTTGAATGTAGTATCATACAAACAGCCTCTTGTTGGGGAATGAATAACACCTGCTAAAGAAATCTTTCTACAGGTCCTGATGAGCACAAACTTGTGTTATATTGTATGAACACATTTTTACGCGCATGTTCTGGGGAACAGCGCGTTATCATTTCGTTACGATGTCTGTAATTTTCGAATTTTGATCCGAAAATGGTCTCAAACGACTAGGTTGGACTCACTGATGGTGAATCCGTCGTCAAAATTAATTCTATCCGTCCGGCCGGCCGTGCGCGCTGTAACTTTCGAAAGGAAGGACCTAGAGTCTTGAAATTTTCAGGTTAGGTTAAGATCCTGAATATCTCGGTTAGGTTTGTTAACGGGCCAAATCTGCCGAATGGTTTTTGTGCTACAACCATTTGAAATTTCGATTTTTTGATAACTCGAAAAATATTTATCTGATCGAAATGAAACTTGGTTGGAATATGAACAGTGTCAATAAAAAGAATTATCCATGAAAAATTTTCTCGAAAATTTTTATATTTCATTGAAATTTCACTGAAATTTCCAAGTCATTATCTAGATTTTATATTATAATAGGATAATGCTCAAGGATGGTAAGCTCTCTGCTCTTATCGTTTTTGGAAATTGACTAACTCTAAGTCCATGTTGAAATGACCATTACGCAGGACCTTTTCTTCCTTTCCATTTTTCGAAAACATGATTGCTAGCAAAAAAACTAGATGAAGCAGATGAACGTTGCGCCATCTGAAGGGAGATTCAGAGACTATTTTCTGTAGAGCGCTCAGCGCTAAATGTATTTGTTCGAAAGTATTTCGAAGACAAAAGTATCGAAATACAAAATACGAAATACTTCAGCGTCAGGTATTTGAAATACCAATTACAAAATACATTTTCATGAAGTAATTGAAATACAAATACAAAATACGTATTTGTATTTCAAATACGTATTTCACTTACAAGTAATTGAAATACTGCCCAGCCCTGATTGGAACAATGCAAACGATCGACAAAGTGCACTGTAACGTCCCAGGGTTCAGAGTCTTAATCTGACAAGTTCATGAAACAAACCAGAAAATTTGTAGTATTATTTTCATTTGATTATTCTCGCTTTTCTAGACTTTCAAGAAAAATCTCAAAAAATGAAAATAATCGAAAAAAAATAATTCTTCCAATTTTCTCGTTTGTCCGTGAATGATAATTTTTATTCAATGTTAATAGTTCTAGTTCAGAAATCGGGTGTGAGAACCCAGGATATACCTGAAAAATAATACAAAATGCTACCAAAATGAGCGGTAACCGATATTATCAAGAACTATCTATTTATGATTCACAGTGAACCTAAGACGTAACTCAATCGCAATTTATACGTGAGGTTGAAACACTGGATTTACATGGAAGTGTTCACCATGCGAAACGTAATATTGACGTTTACGTAAGTCTTACGGATGGCTCAGGGAATCCTTAAACTAAACGTGAAAGATTGTGGATCTAGTGATAATTTTAGGGTGTTTGAAGCAGTTGTTTTCATTGTTCTTCTACAGAACCTTTGAATAAAGAACAACATGTTCTTTATTCAGAGTGCAGAACACATATACTCCATTCACTTTTATAAAGTATTTCGGTTGGCCAAGATTTAGGTTTATCAAGATTTTTTTTACTTAAAACTGATGCAGGTTGGCTCTCGTGAAATATCGGGAACGTCAAAATAATTCTTAAAGGCGCAAACTGATGGACGCGTTTGTCGCTCAAGCGATGACATTTGAGTTGTCAGATGTTCTCCCACCAAAATCGCGCGATTCTTTTTTTGTAGTTGAATAATTTCAACTTCAAGAAAATGGCGGGATATTCAAAACATTCAAGAGGTTGTTCATACTCGACTGTCATGATTATAGACACTTGTTAACAAAATAAGCTCTTGGTCATTATATAGAGGTTAAATACAATGGATGAGGAATTATAAATATATTGAAAAGTATTTTTTCAACTATTGTCTCAGAAGAATTATTATTATTATTAATTCAATCCTTCGAAAAATATAGGTGTAAAACCAATTACTATACTTGTTGAAGAACCAGATCCACGCGGAAAAAAATTCATACAATTTAAAATGTGACATTTCATTAACAATCGCGCGTTTTCGTGATGACAGATGTCAGCCACAAATAACTGACATTGGGCAAAAAAATCGCGCGCCTTAAGGCTCGTACTCATGGACGCGTCGAAAAATAAAAATCGCGCGATTTTTTTGCCCAATGTCAGTTATTTGTGGCTGACATCGTCATTAAGAAAACGCGCGATTGTTCATGAGTTATCGCTTATCAAATTTCATGAATTTATTTCAGCGTCGTTCTGGTTCTTCAGCAAGTATATAGTAATTGTTTTTATACCTATATTGGATTGATTGAATTAACAGACGCTTTTGATTTATTGGGCATGCACATAGCTATCGGATAAATTGTTTTTGCTGGAGTCAGTTTGTTCTGCAGAAACGATTATTTCAGATAGCTGAATCAATTTAATAATTTATCATAAGAAAAGACATTTTATTTTCGTCTTGATGTTGGAAAGACATTACATTACATGCATATTTCAAACTTCGATAAATATATCGTCACCATATGATTGCAATTGAGTACATAAATACTTAATTCTTTCAAAACAATAATAGTTGAAAATATTCTCTTCAATATACCTAAAATCCCTTATCCATTGTATTAACAAGTACCTATAATTATGACCGACGAGTATAAATAATCTCTTGGATGTTTTGAATATCCCGCCATTTTCTTGAAGTTGAAATTATTCAACTACAAAAAATGAATCGCGCGTATTTGGCGGGAGAGCATTTGACAACTCAAATGTCATCGCTTGAACGACAAACGCGTCCATCAGTTTGCGCCTTTAGAGACGTTGCCAATGCTAGTTTATACTCTCAGTAGTATCAATCTCAATATAATCATCATGTTTGGAAATTAAAAATGCCGCAGGTAGTTTTGAAGAAGCAGAGAAAAAGTATCAGAAAGTGCTTTGTAGATCTGAAATTGCTTATTTTGATAATAACCCTGATAATTTGGAATCAATAATTTATAACAAGCTATTCAGTGAATCATTCACATAGATTCCCAAGAACTTTGTAAATGGATTTTGTTGGTGGTTAACGCCCATGTTTATAAATGCAATAAAGTTTCTCAGGAATTTGGACAGTAGTTTTAATTCCTGAGAAACTTTATTGCATTTGTAAATGGAGTTAGTTCTTTTGATGTTTAACTTTGACACAGATTTCGTAGTACTAGTATATTTTCATACTGGAGTATTTCAAGTTGTGCAAAAAGGTATTCAAATGTCTTCTGTAAGCTTGTTTCTTGAGAATTTCGAAAAGTGGGGAATTCCATAGGTCCGTCTGTACGTTTAGAAGTATTTCTGCCGGGTTATTCGAGTGTTTTGTTCTTTTTTCAGTAAAATTTCAACATTCGACTCTTGATTTCCGTACAAGAAAAAAGCATAACTGAATCTTCCAACCATGTTCATATACGTGAAATATTTCCAGTATTAACAGAGAAGAAGTTTCTTCAACATTCGCCAAGTGTTTGGAATTATTGATTTCACGTAATATTTTCTGAAATTAATTATTTTTCCAAAGTAAATAAACATTTTGATTATCACGTAATCACTACAACCTCTATGTAGATAGACAACGTTGCGTGGTTATCTCACAGGAAAATGACTATAACCTAACATTTTCAAAGTATACACGGTGAAATATGTCAGAATGTCATAGCCAACCGGGATACTTCACAAAAGTGAGTGGAGTATATACATATTTATTTTATCACGTGATTTGTGTTTAGTTTAGTTTAGAACAACGCTTCCAAATGGTGCAAATTTATCTTGAAAATAATAGTTCTGTTCGAAATACGTTTGGCGCTCGAAGTACATTTTACGGTCAACATAATTGTCCATCAGGGCAATTAATTCCACTAACTACTTTTCGCACCACGTTTACTCTAACTGACTGTTTGGTGTGCTTCATGGGCTGGTGGAATCATTGGTCCATACTTCCATTACTGACTTTTTCGTTCCTAAATTGAACAACCATGATGTGCAGCAGCTGTGCTTTCAACAAGATGGCGCAACATGTCACACAGCTTGTGCCACAATTGATGCATTGAAGGAAACGTTTGATAACCGCATAATTTCACGTTCCGTGCCCGTGCATTGGCCTCCAAGATCGCGCGAATTGACGCCGCTAGACTATTTTCTGTGGTGATATGTGAATTCGCTAGTCTACGCCGATAATTCCGAAATGTTGGAAAAAGTGATTAGAAATTGGCCTTCCAGATTAGATTACGTCCGAACCAGCCGTGGTGATCAAATGCCAGAATTTATATTTAAATTATAATGCCAAAAGATTATCTTTTGAATAAAGTCAATTTCATGTCAATATTAAAAATTCATCCTTGTTTCAAAGTTCTGTACCTCTAAAAAATACATCCTTTACCATCATTCGGTTCGAAAATTATGTTAAATCAAAGTCCGTGGCCCACTTCATCCCATTTGTTCTACTCCCAGGCTTTCAACTTTAAGAATTGTGATCGTGTCGAAGAACACAATGTTGTCAGATCGCTCAGAATGGAGTGAGTTCAATTCTTATTCGTTTTATGTTGAAAAACATTCGATGCCTTAGTACCAAAACCATGTCTTGAAATATGGATTCTTTTGAAAACGATTTGTATCGAGTCCCCAGCTTGACCATATTTTCGGGCCAGTCTGTATTTCGACTGCTACTGATAATGGGGGTTTTTCCTGAATTTGGGTTTTTACTGCAAATGCAAATTTGAACATAATTATTATGGGTTTGATTCATCATTTTCCCAAATTACCTTCAGAAATTATTCAAAATCAAAATTCAAAATTGGGGTTTGGGATTTGCCAGGCATGCACGAAGTGACAACGGTGTTTAGTAGAATAGCTTTTTCTGCTATAGAATAATGAGATATTCATTCCTATTCTGTGGTACACACGTGTTCTTTGTCAATATAACCAAACAATTTCCGTTTGCGATTTGTCATTAATATGACAGTCTGTGCTCTTCTTTTTCTATTACTTGGTCGTTGTCTTCGACTCCAACCAGATCGACGTAGAGCTATCTCTGTTTTCCTAAGCAAAGTAACACATTTGACGTCCTTTTCTTTCCGAGAAAGCTGAATTCGACGTTGCCATATCGTGCACTCAAGACAAATCCCTTTAAATACAAATCCCCATTTTTATTTTTCAGTTTCAGGTGATTCAACATTTTTTTAAAAATATAATATTGAAATTAAATGTTTGAAATGTGATGTTCTAAAGGTTTTCCATGAAAATTACTGCATTTTCGTTTAAAGGAAAAACCCCCATGCTCCATTGCCATGAGCATAGGAAGGAAGCTACTTCCGTATTCAACAATAAGTATCGAGATTTTCCTTCATATTAAATTGATTCAAATTTGTATCTTCACTACGAATAATGAAAGAGATAAAAATGATTTGTTTATTTATTTTTTTCACGAAAGAAATTGTGGTGATGTTGGTTGTTCAGATACGCCAATTAACTTCGATAGAGCATATTCAAGATATAATGTAAATTTTAATTAAGTACCTATACAATTAATATCCTTCATAAACTGACACAATCAATGGATAATGGGATTAGGACAGTTTTTTAAGAAGGCGATAAATTTTATGGTGCTCTTACATGAAAAAGGTAATAATTACAGATATGTTTACTTCATGCGTTTTAAAGCTCCGATTTCCCAAGAAATTCCATTTAGATTTCACTTGGATGAATATTCTGATAAATGGGAAACATTTTGAAATGTTTCCAGAACTTTTCACCCTGAAACTTTGCGGCAAATAACATAACGAAACTGTTGTTTTCTATATTAGTTCTATAGTTTTCTGTATATTGTAACGTTTTCTTGGTTTTCAAAACATTTAGAATATTTAAACTATTTATTTACACTTATTTACACGCTAATGTTCCAATAACTAAACAACTATTTCTATCAAGTCTGTTCACAATTTATATGCACACTAATTTATTTCCACTGAACTCTTTCCGCTACGGATTACTCTGCTGAATTGGTCCCTGTGCTGCCCCGCGCCTGCCCTTATATCGTCCGTCTGGTTTCCAGCAATTACCGGAACACTCTCGAAAGAGGGTGACTCATACGCGCCTAGAGTATTCAGGCACATTCTAGAATAGACAGGGCTGTACTCGTCACACTGTCCCCTCCTTAAGCCTGTTCTGTCCCAGAACAGATTCCCTGAATTCCTCGGAGGACCGTGATGAAATCTGCTATCGTCACCATTTCTACAGTAGCCCTTCTGATGGAAGTAACAGTCTACGGTTTTGCTGGACTTTTCGGTTTGCTTTGGGTTGAAATTGCATACCAAAATCTGCATACCTGTCTTTTGGAAGACTACTTCAAGCATGCTTCGCACAACTCGCCAATTCAGTTGATCCAGTCCACAACCTAGTTTGGGAACAGCTAATTTCCTAATCCCAAAGCATTGAAGGTCTTCTTTCAAGCCATGCAGTGCTGTCCATAAATTCTGGTAGGTGGGCTTCTGATATGAGTATTGTTTGGTGACTACGTAGTAAATGAACCGACCCTCTGACTTCAGTCTCAGGCATTTTCCGATTCTGGGCTGCTGTCTCATCAGTTCCTCTTGGCGTCCAAATTTATTTCTGAATACTCTTGCTATTCCTCTACTCATCCTTAGATCCGCTGCTACACAATGAGCAAGAGAGTATTCCTCGGGAACTGTAAACAGGTCTTGATGAACTTCCTTTGTAACGCCAAACCGTGCAACTCGTGTTCCTCCATAGCTATTCATGAATTCCTGAAAATCGTCACTTTCCTTCGCCGGAACCTCGATGAAACGTACTTCTTCTTCGTCATCCTGTGTTGACGCGTACGGAGCCAATCGATTGAAATGGACGACCTTCGGTTTTCCTCTAGGAAGCTTCCGTATCCGGTAAACTACATCATTTATCCTTTTCATGACTTCATACGGTCCTTCCCACTGTCTCTGCAACTTCGGAGAAAATCCTCTTTTTCTTTGAGGGTTATACAACCACACCAGATCTCCTGCGGTGAACCCTCCTTCAATGGCCTTGATGTCATAGCGCATTTTCATCCTATCACTTGCTTGCTGCATTTGATTGCGCACCTTGTCATGGATGTAATCTAGCTTACTCCTCAATTTACTGACGTAGTCCTCCCCGGCTACATCTTCTCCAGGCTTACAACCAAACTCTAGTTCACAAGGTAGTCTAATTTCACGGCCGAACATTATATTGGCTGGAGTTTCCTTGGTGGATTCTTGAACCGAAGATCTATACGCCATGGTGAATAGATGCAAATACTCATCCCAGTCCCGCTGGTGGTCGGAGACTACTTTGGCGAGATGTTTTCCCATGGTCCTATTCATTCGTTCTACCATGCCATCTGATTGGGGATGTAGAGCTGTGGTCCTTGTCTTATTAATCCCCAATTTCCTACAAACTTCTTGGAATAATGTCGACTCGAAATTTCGACCTTGATCACAATGTAGCTCTAGGGGTATTCCAAATCTGCAGAAGAATTCTTTGACCAATTTATCGGCAACCGTACTCGCCTCTTGATTAGGAATACCGTACGCTTCCACCCATTTGGTAAAATAGTCCATTGCTACCAAAATGTACTTGTTTCCGTGATCCGTTTCGGAAAAGGGACCCGCGATGTCGATAGCTACTCGTTCCATGGGAGATCCAACGTTATATTGCTTCATTGGAGCCTTTCCTTTACCATAAGGGCCGTTAGCTGCAGCACAAGCTTTACATCTCCTACACCAGTCTTTAACGTCTTTCTTACAGTTTATCCAATAAAACCGCTGCCTGACTTTTTCTAGCGTCTTAGTAATCCCAAAATGTCCACCTGAAGTTCCATTATGTAATCTGGTCAAAACGTCTGTCACTCGACTCTTCGGCACAATCAACTGGAGCCTCTGTTCAGATCCATCGTCACTCTCCCAACAACGCTTCAGAAGACTTTTATCGATCTTTAACGTTTCCCATTGTGCCCAATACGACTTAACATTTTGACTCAGCCTGGATACTTCTTCCCAAGTAGGTCGTCTACCACTCTTCTTCCAACTCAGGATTACTTTCAAGTCTGGATCTTCTTCTTGTGCCCGTTGTATTTCTTGGGGTAGCCAATCATCTTCAATTACTGTGGTCCGTCTCACATCAGCTTTGTCTTCCACACGTGAGCAATGGCTGCAATCCTCGGGGCAAGGCCTTCTTGACAACGCATCGGCATTGCGATGGGTAGCCCCCGTTCTATGTTCGGTATCAAAGTCATATTCTTGCAGCCTTTCAATCCATCTGGCCACTTGTCCTTCCGGGTTCTTGAAGTTCAGGAGCCACTTCAAAGCAGCATGGTCCGTTCTCAGCAGAAATTTTCTTCCGTACAAATATTTGTAGAAGTGTTCTACGGACTTGACGACTGCTAAAAGTTCTCTTATGGTCACGCAGTAATTTCGTTCTGGCTTCGATAAGACCTTGCTGAAATATCCTATCACCCTTTCTTGTCCATCCTGAACCTGCGATAGAACGCCCCCGATGGCTGTATTACTAGCATCCGTGTCGAGCACAAACTTCCCTTCAGCTCTTGCGTAGCTTAAAACTGGAGCTGTGACCAGGGCCTTCTTCAGCTGTGCGAAAGCTTCAGCGCAATCATAGGACCATATGTACTCCTGTCCATCCTCTGTTAATTTTGTAAGTGGTTTGGCAACTTTGGCGAATCCAGATACGAATCTCCTATAATAGGTGCATAAGCCTAAGAAACTTCGCAATTCACTCTTGTCTCTCGGTATAGGCCATTCCTGCACTGCTTTGATCTTATCCGGGTCGACTTTCACGCCCTCTCGAGAAACTACATGTCCCAAATAATTAACCTCTGTTCGGAATAAATTGCATTTCTTTGGACTCAGCTTTAGGTTAGCTTCACGAAGTCGCTGGAAAACCTCGGATAAGTGGTGTAGGTGGTCTTGGAATGATTTTCCCACCACTATCACATCATCTAAGTACACCAGGCATGTCTTCCAGGAGAGTCTTCTCAATATAGTCTCCATTAAACGCTCAAATGTGGCCGGAGCGTTGCATAAACCAAAGGGCATCACTTTAAATTGCCACAGACCCGTTCCAATACTAAAGGCAGTTTTCTCTTTGTCTCTTGGATCCAAGCCAACCTGCCAATACCCACTCTTCAGATCCAAGGTGGAAAACCAACGTGATCCCGAAAGTGTATCCAGTGTATCATCAATTCTCGGTAAGGGATAGCTGTCCTTCTTCGTAACTTGATTGAGCTGCCTATAGTCTACACAGAAACTGGTGGACCCATCCTTTTTCTTCACTAACACTACAGGTGACGTCCAGGGGCTATTGGATGGTTCAATGACAGCTTCTCTCGCCGTGTCTTCAATAATCCGTTCAGCCTCTTCTCTTTTTGCCAGGGGAAGACGTCTAGGGTGCTGTCGGATGGGTTGTGCATCACCAGTATTGATTTTATGCTGCACAATATCGGTCTTCCCTGTTCTTTCGTCAGTGGCAAACACGTCGGAGAATTTCTGAATCAGTTTTCTCACTTCGGCTAGTTCATAACGGCCCAGATCTTGACATTTTGAAGTGAGAAGGGTCACCAGCTCTTCAGTATTCTTCTGGCTCTGCGAGACTCCTATAGTATCTATCCCACCAGAAATATGGTACACTGGTACTCCGTGTCCAATCAAAGTGTTCTTCTTCAGAGTGACTGGAAACATGTTCATATTCAGTAATCGGATGGGAATACTATCTCTTAACCTTACCAGTGTCTTCCCAAGTAACAGTCCTTTAGCCAGTATTGCATCATCAGAGGGCTCGATTACTTTAACGCAGCCATTTCTCGTAACATCATCACAACTACCAATCACTATGCTTTCAGTTCGACCTGGCAACGTGATGTCCTCGGTCAATCGAATCCGATATATCTTGTCATCCACATCATTGAACGGGATCTCTTCATTTCCCAGTCGAAGAACATCATTCTTCATATCCAGTTGGCATCCAAGTTTCTTGACGAGGTCCAATCCCAGAATTACTTCTTCCGTGAATTCAGCCACTAGAACTTCGTGCCTTGTTGTTGTATTTCCCAATTCAATGGTGGAGAGGACCGATCCATAAGTCGGTATTTCCTGTCCAGACGCAGTTCGAAGTTTGATCACAACTGGACGAATCTTACATCCTTTAGCTATTTCTGGACGCACAATGGTTCTTGTCGATCCAGTGTCTACTAAGATTTTCACATTTCGATCATTTATTTTTCCGGGAACAACTATGCTTGAAGAATCCGTAGACATGATTCCTCGGATTATCACTTCAGGGGCATCCAAAGCTTGGGTCGATTTATGCCCCTTATCACCGACCCTTTTCAGTTTTCCTGCTGTGGCTCTTTTTCCGTTTTGGGACAATTTCGCTTAATATGCCCACTTTTATTGCAATACCAGCACACAGCGTCCTTTTTCTTAGTACGTAATAATCTGCTAACTTCTTCTCTGATGATTTCTGCAACAGGTCGGTCTATTTCTTGGACTTGTCTCACACGAACGGGTCCTCTATGAGATGCCTGCTTCGCTGCCTCGAATTCTAAAGCCTGAGCTAAAGCATCATCCATGGTTTTAGGGCGTGCAAGTCTCAAGGCTTGTTGTATTTCACTGTCTTTGATCCCATCTACAAAGGTTTGGATGGATAGCTGTTCAAGGAAGCTGTCTGGAGCAGTTGGGTACGCCAGCCTGACTAATCTAGCCACATCTGCTTCAAACTCCTGGAGGTTTTCTCCTGTTTTCTGCACCCGGTTCTTGATTTGGGCATGATAAACTTGTTGTAAATGAGCATCACCATATCTCATCTGAAGTTTCGATGTTAGAACTTCATAACAGGCCTGTTGGCTCTCCGGAATCGTTTGCAGAATGTTGAGTGCCTCTCCTCGTAGAGTTATTATCAATGCTGTGGCTTTTTCGTTATCGCTCCAACTGTTTGCCATCGCAGCAGCTTCAAATTGTTTTTGGTATGTCGACCATGGGACTTTTCCATCAAATGTCGGTGGCTTGATCTTCATTTTTCCACTTTCGCCGCTATTTTCCATTTTCATGTTGCTATAGGGTGATGAAGCCGGATAATCTTTTCCAATTGACATTCTTTTCAGGGACTCTATTATTTCAGAATGCTGTTCGATTAATCCTGTTATTTCTTCAAATTTTTCGTCAACTTCGTCAAATTTTCCATCAACTTTTTCATAAACTTCATCAAATTTCGAATTTACTTTCATATAAACTTCGTCAAATTTTTCGTCAACTTTATCGAATTTTTCTTTTATGGTTTCCATTTTCTCATCCAATTTGGTTGCAAATTGACTCACCAATTCATTGCTATTTCGAGAATTTTCCTCCATTTTCCGAGAATTTTCTTCCATTTTCCGTGAATTTTCTTCCATTTTCTCATTGATCTTCTGGGAATTTTCTTCCATTTTCTCATTGATCTTCTGGGAACTTTCTTCCATTTTCCGTGAATTTTCCTCTGCCTTATTTTCCATTTTATCCATTTTCTCATTAATCTTCTGAGAATTTTCTTCCATTTTTTCCATTTTCTCATTGAGTTTACTCAAGAATTCCATTATCGGCTGCGTCTCCATTGCGCTCTGCAATCTTGTGGTCACTGGCATAAATTTCAATCAATAGAATTTATTTATTCGATTCGAGCGATGTCGAACCGCACACCTGGCACCAATGTAACGTTTTCTTGGTTTTCAAAACGTTTAGAATATTTAAATTATTTATTTACACTTATTTACACGCTAATGTTCCAATAACTAAACAACTATTTCTATCAAGTCTGTTCACAATTTATATGCACACTAATTTATTTCCACTGAACTCTTTCCGCTACGGATTACTCTGCTGAATTGGTCCCTGTGCTGCCCCGCGCCTGCCCCTTATATCGTCCGTCTGGTTTCCAGCAATTACCGGAACACTCTCGAAAGAGGGTGACTCATACGCGCCTAGAGTATTCAGGCACATTCTAGAATACACAGGGCCGTACTCGTCACAATATTTATACAAGGTGTCGCATTGAAAGGAAGTTCTAGTAGAGAAATCAATATTTTGGAAAATTACTCGGTCCCTTCATTTTTCTCCGGAGGGACATTTTCTTACATAAAATCCATCCTCATTTCATTTCATAAATTAAATTTGAGCGATTTTACGCTCTCGTTCTGGCGAAGAGCGCGTTATTATTACGTCACAATGTGTGTAATTGCGCGCATGCTCTAGGGGAACAGCGTGCTATCGTTTTGTCCAAATGTCTGTAATTTTGGATGATTGAGCCGAAAATGGTCTCAAACGACTAGATTGGACTGATGACGAATCCGGTGTCAAAATCGATTCTGTCCGGCCGGTCGGCCGTGGACACGATAACTGTCGAACGGAGTGAGCTAGCTAACTTGAAACTTTCAGGATAGATCGAGCATTGGAATGCCGCGGTTGAGGTCGTTAATGGGCCAAATCGGTCGAACAGTATCGGAGTTATAGCCACCCGAAATTTTGAAGTTATTTTCCATTTCAGAAATTACTCAAGCGATTGGATTCAAACTTGGCAATTACGTGGAGTATAACGACGCGCAACTTTGAGCCAAATTTTGTCAGGACCATACTGTCAGTAAATTTTAAAAACATTTGTTTTCAAAATTTTTTTCCAAACATTTTTTTTTCGGAAACCATTTATCATAGGCAAAAAAAAATTCCACTTGGACTTTGAGCTTCATATTTCACAACAGTGTACCAAATTTCAGTTCGATACGATCATAAGTTTCGGAGATATCGGGAAATAATTTGTCAAATTTCGAGGCTTTCTTCTCGATATCGTTGTTTTTTTCGGTATAACTCGAGAAATACTGATTCAATCCTGATAAAACTTCGCAGCTAGTTTGAAGATGCTGAAGGACAACTTTATGCAAAATTTCGGGATGATAGTGTCATTAGAACAATTTGAAAAAAAAAATTCTGTAATTTTCTCATATCATCCTCATTAAATTCTGTATGAACCTTCGAACTGTAATTTTTCGATGAATTACTGGATTGGATTGAAATTTGGCATTAAGTTGGAGCATGACGGCGCGCGGCCTCTTGTAACATTTGTTTAGATCGTACTGTCAGTTGATTTTCAAAAAATTATTCTTCAAAATTTTTTTTCGGGAACAATCCTATCACATTCGAAAAAAAAATTTGCTCATACCTTGAGCTTTATTTTTGTGCGCATGTTCTAGGGGAACAGCGTGGTATCGTTTTGTCCAAATGTGTGTAATTTTGGATGATTGAGCCGAAAATGGTCTCGATCGACTAGGTTGGATTCACTGATGACGAATCCGGTGTCAAAATCGATTCTGTCCGGCCGTAGACACAATAACTGTCGACAGAAGCAAGCTAGCAACTTGAAACTTTCAGGATTGGTTGCGCATCGGAATGCCGCGGTTAAGTTCGTTAATGGGCCAAATCGGTCGAATAGTTTCGGAGTTATAGGCACTTGAAGTTTTGAAGTTATTTATTTTTTATTTCAGAAACTACTTGAGCGATTGGATTCAGATTTGACAGTTAGGTGGAGTATGACGACGCGCAACTTTGAGCCAAATTTCGTCAGGATCATATTGTCAGTAAATAAAAAAAAAAAAAATTCCAAAAAATTTTTTTTTCCGGAAAACCATTCATCATATCCAAAAAAAAAATTCACTCACACTTTGAGATCATATTTCACAGCAGTGTACCAAATTTCAGTTCGATACGATCATGAGTTTTGGAGATATCGGGAAAAAATATGTCAAATTTCGAGGTTTTCTTCTCGATATCGTTGATTTTTTCAGTATAACTAGAGAAATACTGTTTCAGTCCTGATAAAACATCACAGCTAGTTTTGAGATGCTGAAAGACAACTTTATGCGAAATTTCGTGATAATCGTGTCATTAGAACAATTTGAAAAAAAAATTTCTATGATTTTCTTATCATATCATCCTCATTAAATTCTGTATGAAACTTCGAACTGTTATTTTTCGATGAAGTACTGGATTTCAATTCGATCTGATCTGTATTTTTGGAAATATTGGAAAAATAAAATTTTGATTGGGTGTATCTACGGAATCATTGGGTGGATTTTACCCATTCACGAATTTGGCCTTCGTAATTAAGGTCCAAACCTTCTCTACAAATATCGAGTTTCTAAGTTGTTTCTTTCGGAAGTTATTGTGTTCACGCAGTCGGCCGTTAGGCTGACCGTAAGCACAGTAACTTCCGGAAGAAATGACTTAGAAACTCGGTATTTGTAGAGTAGGTTTGGGGCTTAATTACGAAGGCCGAATTCGTCAATGGGTAAAGTCCACCCAATGATTCCGTAGATATACCCAATCAAAATTTTATTTTTCCAATATTTCCAAAAATACAGATTTGATCGAATTGAAATCCAGTAATTTATCAGTAAAAAATTTCAAAAAGCACTGCCGTGAAGACAGCAGCTTTTGCGTGCATGTTCAAATTCGTTGCTGAAGCGGTCATCTACATTGAACATGCGCGCAAAAGTTGCTGCCTTCACGGCAATGCTTTTTGAAATTTTTTCACAGTAGTGTCCGAAATTTCGATTTGATATGGTCATTATTTTCGGAGATATTGCGAAAAATATGTCATATATCGTGGTTTTCTGTTCAGTATCTTTTTTTTTTCAGACTAACATACTGATCCAATAATGATGAAACTTGATGACTTATTTGAAAATGCTGTTGAACAACTTTGTACAAAATTTCGTGATGATCGTGCCATTAGAACAATTATCTTTCAAATATTCAATATTCTGCGATCTTCGGGAATTTCTGTATGAACCTTCAAGTTGTCAATTAAGGTCCAAACCTACTCTACAAATATTGAGTTCCTAAGTTGTTTCTTTCGGAAGTTATTGTATTTACGATCGGTCGTCAGGCCAGAATTATGTATTGAGCGTTTTTTTTAATCTCACCATTGAAAAGGATTGCGTACATGATTTTTAACACCGTTTTCTTTTTACAGAACTTTTGTAAATACCCCACGACCACAACATAAAGGATCTCATAATGAAAATAAGAGTCAACCAGTTGTTGCAAAACCGAATAATGGAGACGTTACTCAAAAAGCTTGCTGTGATAAAAATGAGCGTGAATCTACAAGAACAAATGAACAGCAGAATCACCGATCTGAAGTAACCAATAATATACCTGAAAATAATAGTTCAACAATACATTTAGAAAAAAGTGATAATAGTGAAAATAGGAATTCGAAAATACTTTCCAATAATGAAATTCTGGAAAACAATTCAGTCAATGAAAGTACTAAACTTTTAAGGCGAATCAACTACAAAGCTGATTCTCCCAATTTAGACAAGTCCATTCAAATGAATGATTCCATCAATGAGCAGGATAGTTCTAACTTGAATGTATTTTTGAAAGCAAGTGCAATACAAAAAAATAAGAATAATTTGAAAGGGGGAGAAACTGGAATATTGAGACAAACAAATAATACTTATGACCACATTAGTGAAATCGCAACTCCTAAGAATTTTGTAAAATATTATATGGAACCAAATATGGCATCTTCAAATGTAACCAATATTGATAATGTCTTGAGACATGGTTGCCAAATTAAAAATTCAAACCAGAAGAATAGAACAGAAAAATGGAAATCTCATAATGTAAGTAATGGTAGAATCAAAAATTCGAGAATCGCCAATAGTTTCTGCAATAAACAAAAGAAATCACCGAATTCCATTCCGAAAATAGTGAAAGATGACTTACAAAATTTGATATCAGGCTTTCCAGAAGGGCTTTGGTGTGCAGAATTGCCAACAGCTTATAAAAATTTGATTGGACAAGATTTAGATTTCGAACAATTTGGTTACAGATGTTTGAGCCACCTGTGTTTAGATTTAGAAAATATTTTTCACTGCATCAGAGAATCTCCATGTGATTTCAAGCTGTATGATGCCAGTAAACCGAAGCCTGAGGTGAGTCAAAAGATTTTAATCCACCCATCTTACATCTTACATCTTTTAATGCGATGACTATGTTTTTAAGTAATATTCATTATATATTTATTTTTTAAAAATAAACTGTTGTTCTGTATAGCCATCACTCAGTAAAAATGTGAATGCGAAACAGAAGACCAAATAAAGTATATAAAAATATCGGATCAAAATAATTATTCAATTTGCATGTATAAAATTTAAGGTTTAGCTGCTTTACCAATGACTAAAAATTTTTCTTTTTTCCTGCCATATTTGCACAATGCAAAATTGCGAACTCTCTTTGGGATATTTACCACCAACATATTATTCTTTTTTAAATGTTTTGTTGGGCAGAGCTCTGAAATATAGACCTGTTTCATCAGCATTAAAGATGTCCCTGGGTGAATATTCTCTGATAAGAGAAGGGCATTTCTCCCATAATAATGAGACACTTTCAGCTATTACAGAGGCTCCATCCCCTGAAATTGTTTTAAAACTTACGTTGTGGTGTTTTCTGAATTTATTAAGCCAACCAGAAGAAGCACTGAATGCTGCATGTTTCAAGGACAAGGCGATTTCTTTCGCTATGCAGGGTATTGACGGATCTGACAAAAATTCAACCAATAAGTTCTCTTCTATTTGAGCAGAACCGATATTTTCTATTTTGGTTTTGTCCGGTTAATAGAACATAACTTAGTGTCCGCCCCGTTCAAGGGAATGTCCGTTTAAGAGACAACTTACACAATGTAAATTATATGTGAGTCAGTTGGGACTATGAAAGGTATTTTGGTAAACCCGCAAGATTTCCCGTCGCCGAGATATTAAAAAGATATTTACATCATTGTACGCAGTGTTTTTTTCTGAATAAAAAATGTGAAATCGAAAATAGGCGGTCTCCCTTAATTTGGAAGATATGGGCCCCCAAAGTTCCAAAATGAGTCTTTTTCAGGTCCCTTTTCCACCATAAAAACGATCTAACACTTCATCTGTATAGTTCGCAAACCACCTTTGAACCTTCAACCAACAATAAGCAACACTTTTTTCAAGAAAAATCAATATTTAATGAAAAAACAATGAAATTACTGGACAACCACTTAACCTCTATTCCTTCTGATTTCGACTCAGTCTAAAAGTGAAGTTTGGCAATGGCGCGAATTTTATCGGTCGGAATCGTGCCATCGTGCGTATTCGTGAATGACAGATTATTGCTGGCCAGAAAAATGAAATATGTTCTTAGTTCTTACTGTTTACTGCGATACTCTAAATCTTCCAAAAGGAGAATTCGTTCCTATTGAATTCTACAAAGTTGAAACATATAGTAATGGAATGAGAATACACCCTGATATATATTTCAATGTACATTTTTTTCATATGTGATAGGTCGCGCCCTTCCCAGATTTCCAATGAAATCGAGGTTATAATATAACCCATTTTATTGGAATACCCTGAATCTCATTCTAAACTGGGACTATCTCGAAGACACAAAAATCGAAGTAGATAACAACCTCCCTATTTTGAAGGGGATAGAAAGAAAGTTCAAACGAAAATATTGAGAGTGAAACCTTAAACAAATATTCTCAATGATTTTGTTTTGATGTTAGAATAACCACCTCTTCTTCAGTGATAGAAGCATTTTCCTTACAATCATATCCTTCAACTGTCCATCATTTCATATTTCCCGCCAGCAACTACACTTCGATCATAATACGTTGGCCAGCGATGAAAAGGCGCTGTTGCCAAGCTCCGCTTCAACATTGAGAAGTATTTCGTAGAAATATAGGTTAAGTGGTTGTCCAATATTTTCGATTTTCTTCCCTTAAATAATGAATATTATTGAAAGAAAGTATCGCTATTCGTTGGTTGAAGGTTCAAAGATGATTTATGAACTAGATTTGAGAAGTGAGAGATCATTTTTATGGCGGAAAAAAGGATCTGAAAATGCAACAATTTGGAACTTTGGGAGCCCATATCTTCCGAACAGGGAGAGACCGCCTATGTTGGCCTTCATAATTTTTGTTCAGGAACTCACACTGCTTACAATGATATGAATATCTTACTTATAGCTTCGCGAAGGGAAATCTTGCGGGTTTTCCCTATGAAAAACTGTCCGTTCAAGGGAGGTGTCCGTCTAAAGGGGGTGTCCGCGAGGGGGAATTTCACTGTATAACCTCTTGAGAATATGTATCTACTTCTCACATAGTGATTTTTCCCATATACAAATATGAATCTTTGCTCTATTTCTTCACAGATCAAAACTAATCTGGATCAGAGTATTCAAAGTAGTGAAAGTAGCACTCCTGATGGTAGCTCCATAGAATCGACACAAGAAATTCCTGAAATGACTTGGGATGGATTTGAGTGTTTTCTTCCAAAGGATGCTGTGAAGTTGGGGTACAAGATGGAAAGACTCCAAGTGGCTGACATATTTGAAGCTGGCACCAGTGTGAATGTGGTGGTAGCTGAGATATATGACATTTCCAAATTTTGGGTATACTTAGATGACTCGAAATTGGATACATTAATGAGGGAAATGCAAGTTTTTTATGAAATTAACAACAAATATGTACTACCAAAGTCTCTGTTGGCAGAAGGTCTCTACTGTGTGGTTTTGTATCAGTCTAAGTTTCATAGGGCAGTTATTGTTAATGTAATGATTGGTGAAGATTACGTGAAAGTTTATTATATCGATTTTGGCACCCTAGGAACAGCTTCAAAAAGAAAAGTTTGGTTCATGGTTAATAAGTTTAGTGAACTTCCTTGTCAAGCTATCAGAGCTAGGCTAGCTGATGTTTATCCACCACACGAAGGAGTTACATGGTCACCATTTGCTAATTATGATTTTAGTAGATTTACTTGCATGAAGAAACTCATTGCAGACATTCTTAGGATCGACAAACATAAAAACCTGATAGATATCAAATTGAGAAATGTCAATTCATCCTATATTAGCGATATATTGGTTGAAGAAAAACACGCTTTGTTTATCAACAAAACCCCAAAGAAACATATTGAAGATTCTAATTGTGAATCCAAGGTGAAGTTTATTCATCTTTTCCCTACATTTGAAGAAATTGAAAACTGGGTTGTTCCATCCATGGAAGAAGCTGCAGATTTTTTGAATACCCCAGTGACTGCAGATTTCTTGTATTCACAATATTTCAGTAGGAAAATTGATAAAGATTTGATCAACAGTGTCGAAGAAAAAATGAAGATAATTGCAACGAAAAAAAAAGCATTGACAAGATACATTAAGCCTGAAGAGTTATCGTCTTTGCAAAGTATGGAAGAGATGAACAAAATTGCTTATGGAAAATTATATGATCCAGTTACAACAGAAACAGAAGATGGAATTGATTTAGAACAAAATGGCCTTGAGAAAGTTCAAGAGGAGGTAGATTCCAAAAATAATTCATGGGTGGATATACAAGATGATGAAACCTTAGCCCGAATCTTGAGACAGAGTAGGATGAAAAAAATTCCTTCATTCGAAGGTGGAAAAGTTCAAGAAGATGGCTCTAAGGGCAAGTCGACCATAAGAGAGCGCAGATCCAATTCGAGAAGATCTTCCATAAATAAGGGGGATTTATCCTGGCAAAAATTCCGCGACAATGCACGTAAGTATGGTATTGTCAGTTGTGGTTCCTTAGCTATAAGACATTCTTCCTGTACTGCAGTCAATGATATCTTTTGAGCACTACCATCTAGAGGCGGCTCGTGGGTAAAAGAATACATCTATTGCATGAATTTTTTTTAATATTCCGTCCATAAGAATTCTGTAAAAATTCAATTTCTGTCATAAATTTTAATCATTCAAATTTGGTACCTAAGAATGGCTCTTTAAACGCTCCGAACTTCGAGACATTCCGTAACGTGAAAAGTCTCGTTGGCTGTATCGATCGTAGAATCGTGCTGTGACATGTGACGTAGGGGGCGATCTACCGCGTTTCACCAAATTTAAATTTGCGTCTCGATTTTACCATTTTTAATACCGAATTATTCAACATGCGGGAATTGTGATAGTGTATGATAGAATACATGGTGATCTTGTATCTGAAATTCTAAATAGATCAAGAAAAACATAAAAATATGATATATGTATTGTGTCGAATGCAAGAGACCTTTTGGGTGTTCTGAGTTTAAATCAGAAGTGTAGTATGATAGAGGAAGCTGATAAGCAGATACTGAGCACGGACAATTTGAGCCCTTTCAAAATAATGGGACAGTTTCTTTTATCAAAATCTTCATGATTCAGACTGCTAAAAATTTGTAAAGAACAAAATAACTCACTGGTAAATTCAGTTGCTCCTGTTCTGTATTTGAGAGAAACAATATCGACATTCATTTTTATAGAATACTTAAAGTATTCCTTCAGGAAAAATCATCAATAAATTCTTTACCAAATGAATACTACTGAAAGTTTTCAACATTAAACACGTTATGAATGACATCTCCATCACCAATCTTTCTTTAAAATTCAGTGTCGCAAGAACGAAATAAAATGACTTCTAACCATGGACAAGATCTACTTTGCTCTTGAAAAAAATTAAACTGAGCCTAAAACATTCAAAGGCTACCTATATTGCAGTACGAACTTCCGTTTATAGTTTTTGGGCAAAAAGTGTAGAAGGAATTAGAAAAGGCATTTCCAGTTTCTCTTGTATTTCATAGAAGCCAGTAGATTCTTAAAAAAAATTTCAAAAAGCACTGCCGTGAAGGCAGCAACTTTTGCGCGCATGTTCAATGTAGATGACCGCTTCAGCAACGAATTTGAACGTGCGCGCAAAAGCTGCTGCCTTCACGGCAGTGCTTTTCGAAATTTTTTTCTGATAAATTACTGGATTTCAATTCGATCATATCTGTATTTTTGGACATATTGGAAAAATAAAATTTTGAATGGGTATATCTACGGAATCATTGGGCGAATTTTACCCATTCACGAATTCGACCTTCGTAATTAAGCCCCAAACCTTCTCTACAAATATCGAGTTTCTAAGTCGTTTCTTCCGGAAGTTATTGTGTTTACGGTCGGCATAACGGCCGACTGCGTAACCACAATAACTTCCGAAAGAAGCAACTTAGAAACTCGATATTTGTAGAGAAGGTTTGGACCTTAGTTACGAAGGCCGAATTCGTGAATGGGTAAAATCTACCCAATGATTCCGTAGATATACCCAATCAAAATTTTATTTTTCCAATATTTCCAAAAATAAAGATCGGATCGAATTTAAATCCAGTACTTCATCGAAAAATAACAGTTCGAAGTTTCATACAGAATTTAATGAGGATGATATGATGAGAAAATCATAGAAATTTTTTTTTTCAAATTGTTCTAATAACACGATTATCACGAAATTTTGCATAAAGTTGACTTTTAGCATCTTGAAACTAGTTGTGAAGTTTAATCAGGACTGAATCAGTATTTCTTGAGTTATACCGAAAAAATCAACGATATCGAGAAGAAAACCTCGAAATTTGACATATTTTTTCCCGATATCTCCAAAACTTATGATCGTATCGAACTGAAATTTGGTACACTGCTGTGAAATTTTAAGGTCAAAGTGTGAGTATAATTTTTTTTGGATATGATGAATGGTTTCCGAAAAAAAATTTTTTTCAAAAAAAATTTCGAAAAAAATTTTTTTTTAAATTGCTGACAATATGATCCTGACGAAATTTGGCTCAAAGTTGCGCGTCGTTGTACTTCACCTAACTGCCAAGTTTGAATCGAATCGCTTGGGTAGTTTCCGAAATAAAAAATAAATAACTTCAAAACTTCAAGTGCCTATAACTCCAAAACTATTCGACCGATTTTGCCCATTAACGAACTTAACCGCGGCATTTTGATGCGCAACTTATCCTGAAAGTTTCAAGTTGCTAGCTTGCTTCTGTCGACAGTTATCGTGTCTACGGCCGGCCGGCCGGACAGAATCGATTCTGACACCGGATTCGTCATCATTAAGTCCAACCTAGTCGATTGAGACCATTTTCGGCTCAATCATCCAAAATTACAGACATTTGGACAAAATGATAGCACGCTGTTCCCCTAGAACATGCGCGCAAAAATTGAGAACATCCAAGTGTACGGTTAAATTGAAAGTATTGGTTTACTTAACTTGCTGCCCTACTATCTCAGCTATGGGCTACATCTTTTAATTATTGTTCGGACAAACTTGTTCATGCACATAGGGCATCACAGGCGATTATGAAAATATTTTAACAATATCCACACAGTTGAATTTGTTACTATTTCATGTAGAAATGATAGGCGGCTTGGCAGCACAAGGAAGAAACCAACCTGTTAGGATCCTACAATGATTTAGCTCACATGCCTAGGATATGAGGGTTTTATCCTCCAGCAGAGGAATTCTTTTCTGGGTTAACGCATTACATTAGCAAATTATGTAATTGGTGGCATCTGTTGCCAATTCACGTAGCCTACTGATGTATAATCTCTCTAGTATATGCAGCATTCAGCAGTTTATTATTCTGAACTTTTTGCTTGAATTATCTAAATCTGAAGGAAAACATGTTTGAAATGTAAAAAAAAACATTTCCTGCAACTAATATCTCACAAATCACCCTTTTAATCATTTTCATATCTATTAGTTGCGTTAGAATATCGATTTGAAAAAAAACATTTCCTACAACTAATATCTCACAAACCACCCTTTCAATAATTTTCATATCCATTAGTTGGGTAAGAATATCGATTTGAATAATTTTGTTATGATCGAATTATTAGAAAAAGACAAATTTCAGTACCTCGAATCCATACGCTTAAAACAAGTGAAAATTTTTCTTAACATCATTATAGAGATATAAGTTATTAAAGTGGGACGGAATGTGTAATCAATAAGTTCGGAAAATATGAAAAAGAATCTTTGTTTCATTTAACCTAATTATTTATAGGAATTGGTTAATGGTGAAGAAAAAGCTCCAGCTATAACGAAGTATTATAATCAAAAGGACGAATATCTGTAGATAAATCAACAAATATTCCACCTTGATCAGAGCTCATCAATCAACCAAAACATCTACACCGAAGAAGCGGATCCAAGGAGAATGACTGAAGCTGTTTCACAGTTATTACTGATCGTCAGGCCATCTTACCTTGTATAAAACCGCTGACTAGGAATCTAGACTTCTGTCACCTTTCAGATAGAATTCTGCAGTACAACTACGTAGAGCGCCATCTTTCAGGAGCATCTTGCGAATCCCACCTTCGAGTGCAGAATACCTTGATCGATGTGCATGTTGTTCATCCTCTTGTCGCATTCCTTAGGTGTAGATGTTTTGGTTGATTGGATGATTAGCTCTGATCAAGGTGGAATATGTGTTGATTTATCGACCGATATTCGTCCTTGTGATTGTATTAGTTAATTGTTAATGACAATTTTTTTTCCTTTCCATTTCACCAGGACACATATGAGTTTTCCTAAAAATCTGTGTAGATTCAGTAAATGATGTATACTCCATTTACTTTAAGTCAGTCGATAGGCAATGAAAGTTTGTCACATTCCACTCTTTATAATTGAAAGATGTTATAGTAATTTCCTTGTCAGATAACTATGCGTAGTTGTCCGTTATACTCAAAGATCGTAGTCATAACGAATGTAAACTAACCAAACCATAGAGAATCATTGATAAAAATATGTACGAATTAACAACGTTTTCCGAGCCATTTTACCTTGAAGATATTTCTGTAACTAAACTAAACCCTAGAGCTCTTGAGTAAAATATGTAAGAATTGACAACGTCATGCCTAATTATTTCGACCTTGACATTTCACGAGTGCCAACCTGATTCAATTCTAGGTACTAAAACTTGATAGACTTATTCCAAGGCCTACCGATGATTAACTTGATAAAAGTGAATGGAGTCTATGACTTTTGTCATCCAAATAGAATAAAAGAAATTACTTTGTTGATCACTCTGAAATGTCTGTAATTGTTGTGGAATTTTGGAAGGAATAAGGGTCTCAGAACAGTTAGGTTCGACACAATGAACTTGCCAGATTTGATAACTGTGTGGCTTAAATCTATTCAAATATGCGTACAAATGATGAGGCTACTGATAGCATTACAATGCTTTTCTCCAATAATTTTCTTTTTATGTTTTGTGAGCTTTGATCATGTTTTTCCAGATCAGTTGTTGTCAACAGATGTAATAGCACAAATATGGAGGAATCACATCTAAAAACAACTAAAAAATAACTCGGATCAGAAAGAACATGATACAATAAAAACAAGAGGTAGATATCCCAATAATGAAATTAACGAAATAAATATGAGAAATTAATGAAAATTTACAAGATATTGAAACATGATTATGATTGGTTTTTGTGAACAATAGATTTCTCAAAATTTAAAAAAAGTGTAAAATGTTGAGTCTATTTACCGAAGGAATAAATTTTGAATTGTTATATATAATATTTTTCGTGTTGAGATTTGTATTTATTTTTGAGAAGATTGTAATTTAATATTTTTTGTTACAGGGGAACTGTCCAATCTTTCAGAATTGGAAAAATACTTATCGGATGAAGATTCTTTGAAGGATGCAAGTAAAAAATCAAGTCCTAATCTAATAGATTTGGACACTGGGAATCTCAGTTCTTTCAATGATTCTTCTACAAACCTTCTGCTGTGTTCTGAGTTCGATCAGTCTCTGCTTGACTTGGCAAGAAGTAGGAATACATGCCAAAACTGTCTATTGACTGAATACACAGCAAATGATATGGACACATGTGTATTGGTAAATCCTTTAGATTTACCAATTCCCAGCAATATTAATAGTTATAGTGTATCATCTGATCTTATTCAGTTCAATGAGGATGAAGCTAGTGACTCTGATCCAAATGAAGCAAACTATTCTATCGAAAATAACCCCATTTTCAAAGTTGGTAGTGAAGAGTTGAGTGATGCGGATGATGAAGATTCGGACAGTAAACAAAACTATAACAAGCATCTTCATGATTCTTGTCATTCTAAAGCACCTCGATACAAGTTCCTACATGAATCAACTGAAACAAATACTAAATCTATTGAAGCCAATAACTTTTCCACAAAAAGCTCAGAAAATTCCAACATGTTAAATATTTCTGAATCAGCGGGTTCAAATAGAGAAGCAGATCATAATTATGTACTCTCGACTACAATCGATCAAGACATTTCGGAATCAAAAATCTGTAAGTCAACTGTTGGGAGTAATCCAGAAGAATGTAATATGAACCTCGATAGCACAAATAATGATATGAAAACTGATTTGTCATCGTTCCACACGCATCAAAGCATCTCAGAAAAAAAGCACTTGTCTAGTGGATCGAATCAAGCAAGCTTCTCCAGCAATTCTATTGTTACAATTGATTCAGTTGAGTTCAATAACTTGGAGATTCTGGAAGCCCAAACTATGCCGAGTGACAAGGCAGCTATTGATGCAACTGTCCAAAATGATTGCGACGTCCATAAAGAGCATTTGTTCTCTAAGGGCGTTGAATGTTCTGAAGTATCAGCTAGTGACGTTGATAACCTTATAGATCTGAAAGATGATGGTAATATCCATGAGTCGAGTAGTTCGACCAATTTGTATTATTCCTGCGAATCCAAGCAGTCTTCAATACCAGATTCTTCTGGCGAAGAAAGCTTTGATTTAACCATTCTCAATACGATTGATAGTTCAGCGGATTCATATACTTCTCTACCAGATCGAAATGATTCGAAAAGTGATGGTATTTTTTTGGAGGAATTTGAAATGGATAATGTTTCACCAACGCTAAGTTCTAATTCAGATGGAAAGAACGAACTAGTTGCATCAGATTTCAGTATTTTGTCAGGAGAATGGCTGGGATTAGAACTATCAACATCAAAACTAGAAACGGATAAAGGAAATTTTCAAGTTTCACAGTCTACCATGTCAGAAACCAAACAAGAGGGGAATCATTCTGACATGGATATTGAACACACATTGAATTCCAGTTGTGAAATAATTGGAGAGGTACCCCAGACTGATTCGGCAAAAGAAAATCAGGGCCAATGTTTGTCTGACTCACTGAGCAATTCTTATATTGCAGATACTGTGTTGGAAATTCCTGTACCGTCAAACAATGCGAATTTGCCATTGCCAGTCTTGGGAGATACCCAATCTTTATTTCCACCTAATTATGTACATAACCCAAGAATCATTGTGCGAGGGCCGCCACCTGGTTTTCCAGCAATTCCTCCTGGGTTTCCACCAGGTCCACCTCCTGGTTTTTCTCCGATTCCCCCACGTGGATATAGTACAGCACTAGTTCCTAATAGTATGCAATATCCAAACGGATTTGTTGCTCCGAACATTCCAATGCATTGTATTTCTGTTCACCAGCAAGATTTGCTGAACGAAATGGCTCAATATTACAGGACCCCTCCCATAGTTATTTTTAACTATAATTTTTTACCACCATCAAGTCAAAATGGAAATAGTTGATTTACTTGAATTACATTTTATTTAAAATTATATTTCAGATTTAATTAAGTTTAATGTATAGTTACCATACTGGTTTTTTGTTTGTTTTTTTTTTTCAGTTCTTGTTGGATTTCCATAATTTTTATATTAGAAAACGGAATATTTGTAATATTTTTTATATAAGATGAAAAATACAGTATTGTTAGAGTTTAGTTTTTCTTGTGAATTATTATTTATTATATTTTGTGTTGTTGACTTTATGAATTGATGGCTCGTGTTATTAGCATATGGATTCTGCATTGTATATAGCAATTAATTCCGCATGTTGACTTTCAAAATATATTTTTCTTTAGCATAAAAGTCTTTCTATAACCAAGTTTGACTGAACTCAAGTTATATTTATTTATTTATTTATTAACGGGATAAACCCAATTTTACAAACGAACAATACAATAATAATAATTAATACAACCTAATACATATTGAAGTATAGTGCAAAACTTCCAGAAAAAAAAAACTTCACAGATCATAACAAATTTCGATTGACATAATGAACAATGGAGGGGTAACTGAGGCAAAAAAAGTACCTGTAAGTCCTGAGACATAGCAACATGGTATCTCTAACATTCCTAGACGGAGCGTGAAAACCAAAAAGAGATAGAAGATCGGAAGACGACAAAAGCCCCCCAACCAATCTAGCGAACAACAATACATCTGCTCGAATTCTACGAGTCCACAAAGCAGGAAAGCGCAGAACATGAGTTGCGGAAAAATTTACGCGTGGGATTCCCATCCTGCAAGTCACAGAGAGGAGAAACCTATTTTGAACTCTTCTTCTTCTTCCACATTCACCAAAGGAATGTTACGGGTCCGCACTATTTTGAACTCGTTCCAACCTGTCACAGTCTTCATAAGTATATGGAGACCATACACAAGAGGCATACTCAAGATGCGGCCTTACCAGACCAACATAAAGATGTTTTAAGGTATTGACATCCTTAAACTCATACGAGTGCCGTAAAATGAACCCTAGCATCCGAAGCCCCTTATTGACTATGTGGTCAATGTGCGCCCTGAAACACATACTATTGTCGTAAAAACACCTAAGTCTTTAACAATGTTCGCAGTATGTATTGCCTCGTTATTCAGACAGTAGTGCGATACAAAGTGGCGCTCCCGCCTAACTACACTCATATGCTGGCACTTTCCGAAGTTAATGATGACTCTGTTATCTTTACACCATTGCTCCAATCGATCCAGATCAGACTGTAGGTTTAACATATCGGTCAGAGTATTAACCATTAAATAAATTTTGAGGTCATCGGCAAACAGAAGAAACAGTGCAAACCTAAAGCAAGTAGTGATGTCATTTATGTAAATAAGGAACAACAGAGGGCCCAAATGACTACCCCGAGGTACACCTGAATCAACAATGTATGATGGAGAGAAGGAATCACGAACTTTAACTGACTGAGTACGGCGGGTGAAATATGATATAAACCACTTCCTTAACATTCCAGTTATTCCAAAGGACGACAGTTTCTCGCTCAAAATGCAATGATCTACCTTATCGAAAGCCTTAGAAAAGTCAGTATATATATAACATCGACCTTACCTCCACTCTCCAAAGAATTGAAGACATACTGGGAGAAAACCAAAAGATTGGAGTCGACACTTTTACCCTTGGTAAAGTCATGTTGTTGCTCGACCAATCTGGACGATATATCTGTTTGTATGCGATCCAGTATTAATGTCTCAAGGATTTTAGGAATGGCGCTTATAATGCTTATGGGCCTATAATCAGCGATGTCATGCCTACTCCCAGACTTGAACAATGGTTTCACCGTACTAGACTTCCACTTGGCAGGAAAAACACCAGTTGATAATGACCTGTTAAACAATATCTGAAGTGGAAGTGCCATTGAAGAACAACAGATCTTGAGAAAGAATGCCGGCAGGAAATCAGGTCCCGGACCCTTTCTAGTGTATCAAGATTTTCCAACTTCTTGGCAACCTCCTCAAGAGAAAAAGATAAACTGTCTTCCCCAAAGTGATCGAAACAGGTTGAACCATCGAAAAGATCAGGACCCGAAACATAGGTAGATCGAAAGTGTTCAGAAAACAGTGCAGCTATGTCAGCGTCACCCTATACACACCTCCCATCCAGGTGCGTACTTGTCGGCAAATCATTATCATTTCTTTCAGAATTAGTGAAATTCCAAAACGATTTGATATTGTCCCTTATTGAATTCTCTATATTCTCAATATAATCAGAATAACATGACTCTGCCATCCTAGCGCAAGCCGAACGAACCTCAGAAAATGAAAGATAATCTTCCCAGCGTTTATATCTCTTATAATTACGGTGAACTTCCTTTTTTTTAAAACGAGATTTTTAAGTTCAGGAGTATACCAAGGAGGAAAAGTTGACTTCTTAATGAAAATTTTCGGAACAAATCTATCTATGGCCCCGAAAACAACATCATAAAACACATCAACCATATTATCTATCCCAGCATTGTCATGAAATAGAGCTTCCCAATTGAGTTTTAAGAGGTATTTATTTAATGCTCTGTAATCGGCTTTCTTAAAATTGTAAGAGGTTTTACCCACATCTGGAGAATGTACAATGTTGACCGGAACACTGGCATATTATGGGCTCTAATCATCCCCACTAAAATCAGCTAATCCGTTTTTTGTCTATCTGATTTATTCATCCTCTTCAAACATTGCTGGGTACCTACTTTGAATAGAAGGTACCATGCAGAGATCAAATAAGGTTTGTCTCTTCTTCCTGATATTTCACTGGATATTCATCTTATTTATCTGGTCTGGGAATAGTGTGAATCTTCTACTCTGATTAACCGGGTATATTATTGTGTAGCTTTGAGGGGTTATTTATTGATTCCCTGCTTCACGCCTAAGTACTACTCTGAAAAGTGATCGCAGCATGAGGTATACACAATTCACTCTTTTAAAGTGATTTGGTTGGCCTGTAAATAGGTCCTTCAAGATTTCATATCTAAAACTGACCTTTTTGTAGAACCGACAACGCCGCTCGGTTATCTTACAGGAAACTTACTGCAACCCACATTTTTTATGACCTCTCGACTGATTTTATAAATGTGAATGGAGTATATGTGCAGCATAGCTTTTGAAACTATTTCTTTGACGATTTTTCCTCTTTTTTTACGACATTTAACTATTCTAGTTGTGGCTACAAAATGTTATAATCAATGAACTCTATATTATATACCTGGAAGGGACCCGTTTTGAGCGACAAGTGAAGCCAATTCGTTGCTTATGCAACCCGCGAAGTGGACGGGTATCTATCTCTTTCTTCCCCATTGCATTGAAGGGAACTCTGTCGCATTTATTCTAAATATTTTAAATTTTTCGTGTCAAATTAGGAGAACCTGAATTTTTTTCTGACTAATTCGTGAATAAGGCAGGATTGAAGAAGATCGCACATGTTCAAGTGAAATTTCAACTTAGTGAGCGGTTTTTCTGGGGAACAGCGCGTTATCATCCTCCGTAAATTTGCGTTTTTTTGCCGAAAATGGTTCCAAGCGACCAGGTTGGACTCACTGATAAAGAGTTCAATGTCAAATTGAATTCTATTTAGCCGCCCGTTGCCACGATAACTTACTACCGAGAAAAGCTATAGCGACTTAAAAAATTCAAAATAAGTTCGTTAATGGGCAAAATTTACCTAACAATTTCGAAGTTATATCCATTTCAAATATATTATTTTATTTACTCTATATCTCAAGAAGTACTGATGCGATCAGATTGAAACTTGCTAAATGATTGCATGAAGAATCGTTAAAAAAATATTTTTTTCGGAAACTATCAATGAGATTTCAATGAAACTTGGCGCAGACCTTGAAGTCGAATCTGAACAGCAATGTTCGAAATTTCAGCTCGATTCGACTCACATTTCCAAAAATATCGGAAAAAAGTATGTCATATTTCGCATTGGCAATGAATTTTAACCAGCGCTTAAATTTTCCTGACTTCAAGTCAGTGCTTTTCGAGAAGTATTTTCCTACGTTCCTATTATTTAAATTTATTGTAATAATGATGAAACTATCGTCAATCGTCAATGCACTACTGCTCACACCAATATAATTCTTCACTTTTTGAACCACACGCGGTGAAGGCAGAGAAAGTAATGGCATATCAGAGAAAAATAGATATTCATTTTCAAAAATATTGCACTTTCTAAACGATGTAATACCCAAACTACATGAATTTCCAAGTAAAACCAAATTTGAGCCGTTCAACACCATTTACTTCAATGGGTGTGACAGGGAGAGGTTACCGTAATTAGCGCTATCTTTGTTTCGTTGCCCCTTGTTACGCTTTAAGCTTAGTTGAAGAAGGGTCGGGTCCTTTCCAGGTAGTAATATAGAGTTCTATGGTTATAATTCAAGGGTGGCGCAACATTCATCTGAGAAACAGTAATTTTGGCAGTTTATGAAGGTATTCAGAGCCATGTTGGTTTACCTATCTATGAAAACAACAACAGTTCTTCATTCATAGTCGTATATCCTAACCTAATAAAATTGAGCGAATTTTCAACACTATTTGCCTGAAGTTGCTACTACAAATAGAAATATCACGTGATAACAATAAATATCGTCTGTGAGTATCCTCCATTCACTTTATACTTATAGGCTATGAAAGTTTGACACAGGTTATAGTAATTTTAGAGTCGGATATCTACGCGACGTTGTCCGTTCTTCATAAAGAGGTTTGTAACTAAACATATTTACATATTTTTCATCAATGACTCTATTATGATAGAATATGTGAGAACCGATATCGATGGGAGCATTAATGGATCATAAAATCGTGATGATTAAGATTGAATTGGTAGCACTTATTTATGACTATGCTGAGTTTGCGACTATAATTTTGCTTCATAATACTTAAATAGATCCTCGATCTGCCACTTGTCCGATTGCCCCGGTATATGAGTTTCTTGCATCGATGGCGCCTCAGGAAGACCTTGCGACTACCTGTGACCTTCCATTTGGAATGCATGGAACGTTGATCTTTTTGGTTTATTATTATTGTCTTAAATAATGAACCTTTTGAATCGTTCAGCAAAAAAACATTCCTGTTCTATGTGAATCTGTTCATGAACACGTACATATAATGAGGTGACAATCTATAAAAGCTGTACGTCATATTAACTCTCGAGTATATCTTTAGATTAGCACAAAAGGAAATGGTAAATGTCAGCAAATTACTGAATAAATCTTGATACTGATTTTTCAGAACATATATTTATATAGTACGTATAGAGTGTCGCCTGTGTAAGCCTGCTCGTGATACGTATCTACCTACCTTTATACACTGTGTGTCAATTTGAAAAGGAGCCACCCTCTTCGAATCAGCAAAATAGGGTAGAGTTTGATTCATAGAGGCTTATTTTTTTGCGATTGCACCCTTAACATCTTGAATAGGAAGGGGATTGACTGACCCCCTGTTTTGAAGGCAATTCGATGGCCTCTCCAAAACTGCTCTACGCTTGACCTTTTAGCTAATGGGTAGGTACTTCTTTAATTTATAATTCTGAAGAAATTAAGAAAATAACTGAAAATTTAACAAGAAATTCAGTAATATTGTCGAAAAATGTTTGTCATGGTGTCTGAATGATCTGTTTTTTCATCCGTGAGAATCGCTGGTTTTCTAGAGAATGCTGCTATTGGACCTATTTGTCATTTTCTTGTTTCATTGCAACTCTTGCTATCATTTTTTTCGGAATGTCAAGTGTGTGTTGCTATATAATTATATCTTTGTAATAATAATATTGTCGCCTTCATTGCAAATGATATACCAATCAGTCAATCATTTTTAGGGACCAAACTGAAACGAAGTTTAAAGTCATGGGACTACTCTTACACTACTATACTACTCCAGAAAGGAAGAGGGGGTCACTGAAACATCTTCCCATTTGAGATTTTAGGGGTTGCCGTCATCAGGTCATTCTTTCTGATTTCGTCTGGGGGCCAAGATATTATATTAAGGGTGGCACTTATTTTTAAAATTCACAAACTCCATAGCAGAGCCATTGTATATATGTCTTTATACAAGTTTAATGATGCCAGAGTCTCCTTGAATCGTGATCGCTCGGTTTGTAGACAACCGGTTCAGACTAGCCTAAAAATGATGATCATATACATAAATCCCTAATAGTGGTAATAAATTAGTGTGAAACATATAAATAAGTGTAATAAGTCTTGTAAATAACCGCTATTTTTCTCTATTATGGACTATATCAAACTTTAAGTAGATTTTCACAAAACGAAATGGTAATTATCATTGTTTCTCCTTAAACAATGGTAATATTATTCAACGTTTAAATCGTTCGAAGTCGGCCATATTGGTATGGAAAAAATCCACAGAACTTTCTCAAAAGTGTGTGACACTTTTCAAACGTTATGCCTCCTCCACTCTTTTCCTACCTCCATGTTTCTAACAATGCCGTAGTTGAAGAATTTTTGGGAATTTTCATTCAAACACTTTTGAGAAAGTTCTATGGATTTTCCCATACCAATATGGCCGAACTTCGAACGATTTATACGTAGAATATTTCTCAAAAGTATGTGACACTTTTTGTACAAGGAAAATATAGGATATGCTCCCTCCCCTCCTTTACCTCCATCGTTTGAAACGAGAACTGAATGAACATGGCACTCAGATACAGTTAACCGTGAACACATGCTTAGGGATTTCGGATCTCTTCAGTAGGGCAAAAGATGGGCAACACTAGGTGTGAAACCACAAATCAACTGAGTCAACAAACAAAAATTAGCTGCACATTTGTGGTTTCAGTCAGGATTCTTTGCATTCCAGAGAAACAACGTCACACACCCACTGAGGATTTATCCTCTCTGCATATACCGAGGCAGCTATAGCCACCCAGAGAGAATAGAATATTATTTCTATTCTCAGTATAGCTACCTGCGTGACATCTGTCCGAAACCACAAATGTGCGGCTTGCTTCTGTTTGTTGACTTCGTTCATTATTTGTTGTTTTCCATCAAGTGCTACCTATCTTTGACAGTTCTTCAACCTTATAGTGATGAGAGTCGAAGGACCAAAGCACGTGTCTACCGTCCAACTCCACAGAAAATAAAATATATCTCTATCTGAGAGCCATGTCCATTGAATTCTTTCAGTTTATAAAGCATATACAGTGTGTCCCAAAAAAAGATTATTCTGATACTTGTATTAATTACGAAGGCCGAATTCGTAACTGGGTTGAATCCACCCGATGATTCAGCAGACATACCCATTAAAAGGTTATTTCCCCAATATTTCCAAAAATACAGATCGAAGGTCGATCCGCAGTATTTGATTGAGAATGGGGTTTTTCCTTTAAACAAAAATGCAGTTATTTTCATGAGAAACCTTTAGGACATCACATTTCAAACATATAATTTCAATATTATATATTAAAACAAATGTTTGATCACCTAAAACTAAAAAATAAAAATTTCAAAAAGTACTGCCGTGAAGGCAGCAACTTTTGCGCGCATGTTCAATGTAAATGACCGCTTCAGCAACGAATTTGAACGTGCACGCAAAAGCTGCTGCCTTCACGGCAGTACTTCTTGAAATTTTTACTGATAAATTACTGGATTTCAATGCGATCAAATCTGTATTTTTGGAAATATTGGAAAAATAAAATTTTGAATGGGTATATCTACGGAATCATTGGGCGGATTTTACCCATTCACGAATTCGACCTTCGTAATTAAGCCCCAAACCTTCTCTACAAATATCGAGTTTCTAAGTCGTTTCTTCCGGAAGTTATTGTGTTTACGGTCAGCCTAACGGCCGACTGCGTAAACACAATAACTTCCGAAAGAAACAACTTAGGAACTCGATATTTGTAGAGAAGGTTTGGACCTAAATTACGAAGGCCGAATTCGTGAATGGGTAAAATCCACCCAATGATTCCGTAGATATACCCAATCAAAATTTTATTTTTTCAATATTTCCAAAAATACAGATCAGATCGAATTGAAATCCAGTACTTCATCGAAAAATAACAGTTCGAAGTTTCATACAGAATTTGATGAGGGTGATATGATAAGAAAAATCATAGACATTTTTTTTTTTCAAATTGTTCTGATGACACGATTATCACGAAATTTCGCATGAAGTTGTCTTTCAGCATCTCAAAACTAGCTGTAAAATTTCATCAGGACTGAATCAGTATTTCCCGAGTTATACCGAAAAAATAAACGATATCGAGAAGAAAACCTCGAAATATGACACATGTTTTCCGGATATCTCCGAAACTTATGATCGTATCGAACTGAAATTTGGTACACTGCTGTGAAATAGGAAGTTCAAAGTGCGAGTTGACTTTTTCATCGAATATGATAAATAGTTTCCGAAAAAAAAAATTTTTTGGAAAAAAATTTCGAAAAAAAATTTTTTAAAATTCACTGAGAATCTGATCCTGACGAAATTGGCTCAAAGTTGCGCGTCGTTATACTCCACCCAACTGCCAAGTTTGAATATAATTTTTCAAGTAGTTTCTGAAATAAAAAATAAATAACTTCAAAACTTCAACTGCCTATAACTCCGAAACTATTCAACCGATTTGGCCCACTAACGAACTTAACCGCGGCATCCCAATGCGCGACCTACCCTGAAAGTTTCAAGTTGCTAGCTTGCTTCTGTCGACAGTTAGCGTGTCTACGGCCGGCCGGCCGGCCGGCCGGACAGAATCGATTTTGACACCGGATTCGTCATCAGTGAGTCCAACCTAGTCGATTGAGACCATTTTCGGCTCAATCATCCAAAATTACAGACATTTGGACAAAACGATAGCACGCTGTTCCCCTAGAACATGCGCGCAAAAATGGGGATTTGCATTTAAAGGGATTTTTCATGAGTGCACGATATGGCAACGTCGAATTCAGCTTTCTCGGAAAGAAAAGGACGTCAAATGTGTTACTTTGCTTAGGACAAAAGAGATAGCGATACTTCGATCTGGTTAGAGTAGAAGACAACGATCAAGGAATAGAAAAAGAAGAGCACAGACTGTCATACTGTCATATTACTGACAAATCGCAAACGGAAATTGTTTGGTTATATTGACAAAAAATATGTGTGTACCATAGAATATGAATAAATATTTCATTATTCTATAGTAGAAAAAGCTATTCTACTGAACACCGTTGTCACTTCGTGCATGCCTGACAAATCCCAAACCCCAATTTTGAAATCTGATTTTGAATAATTTCTGAAGGTTATTCTGGAAAATGATGAATCAAGCCCATAATAATTATGTTCAAATTTGCATTTGCAGTAATAACCCAAATTCAGGAAAAACCCCTATTGATAGCTTGAAGGTCCATACATAATTTTGTGAGGATAATATGATCAGAACATCGAATTAATATTTGAAAAAAACATTGAAATTTTTTGTTTCGAATTGTTCTAATGACTGGATCATCACGATATCTTGCACAAAATTGATTGAATCAGTATTTTTCGAGTAAGTCATCCGTAAAAAACAACGATACGGAAAAAAATCCAAGAAATTTGTCGTATTTCGTTCCAATATCTCCGAAAATTATACTCGTATCTAACTGAAATTCGATACACTGCGCTTGAAATTTGAGTCCGAGGCCCGAGCGGATTTCATATCAAATATGATCAATAGTTCCCGAATAAATTTTGATTTTTTTTTTTTTACTAGCTGTACGATCTCTACAAAATCTCTAAAAAAGTTACGCTTTGTTGTGCTCCAACGAACTGCCAAGTAGTTCCTGGAACCAGGGAAATAATCTCAAAATTTCAAATGCCTATAGTTCGCAACCATTTGGCGGATTTTGCCCATTAACGAACCCAACCTTCGCATTTCGAAATGCAACCTACTCCGAAAGTTTCAGGTCGATAGCATTCTCCGTATGCCTGTAATCGTGCCTACTGCCAGCCGGAGGGAATCGATTTTGACATCGGATTCGCCATCAACCAAGTCGATTTGAGACCATTTTCGGGAAAAATTCGAAAAAACAGACATTCGGACAAATCGATAGCTGGCTGTTCTTCAGAACATGCGAGCAAAAATATGTCAAATTTTGCTTTAGCAACGAGTCTGAACAAGCTCCTGCCCCCTCCTGCATTAAACGTCATTATTTGGGATTAATAACGTTATTATTATCTGTGATAATCGACTAAAGATGATTTAATTTCAAAATACTCTTCTGTAAAACAAGCCTATGTGATAACCGCAACTGTTAGGGACTTTTGTTCGACTATTTTCTGACATATCCTCGTAGACACATCCTCTTTCGTGATAATTCATTAGAAAAAAATGGCGCCAGTCTTCAAGGTTCACTCAGTCCAGTCCGTTCACTCCGTTTTTTCAACAAGGAATCTGGACCGATTTGCAATAGGATCTATTTAATCCGTTGGAAGGAAAAAATAAACGTTTTTTTTAAATTACTTTATTTGAAGACAATTAACGCTTCTCTGGAATAAGAAATCAGTCCTAGTCGATTGTTCAATAGACTCAGAGCATTAAGCTGGGTATACTCGGTTTATGAACAATCCTGCGAAATTGTTCCTCAGAAACAATGCAATATTCGTGCAGGTATCTCATACACTTGAAATATTGGAATTTTCATTGTCTGCTGTAAATCATAAACCAAACGAACATTTTATTTGAAAGTTTATTCAGTCAGGGCCAATTGCACCGTTTTCGTCTTAAGCTACAGTTAGTTAAGCAACGATAAATTTATTAAACTCTGCTTTAAATATTCGGCTTGCACCGAGGCTGAATGTAACTAGATTAAAATTAATCTACAAATCTGGTTACTTTCTCATGAATTGGTACTTGTGACTAGCTTCATGTTGTTTATTTTAACCCTAATTGGAGAAATATTTTAATTCAAAAGATGAAACCCATTATTATGGGTTACTACCACCATATTTCCATAAGTTATGAAAAATCAAGATGCATCTATTGAAAAACCCAACGAAAAAATATATATGACAGACTTTATAGCTTCCATAAAAATATTGCATGTAATGTTCCTGACTTGTTTATTATCATTAAGACTATAGGGATCTCTTACCACAGACCTGTGCTCTTACCTCTGCATCAGGCTTTAAACCTTATTAAAATTTATAGTCATATACTCAAGATTTAAGTTTCTGCATGGAATTACAATCCTGGCGTTTGTAAGATGAATAAATGAATAGTATTGATTTATCCGAAACAACTTTCCGATAAAGAACGGCTCACCTAAGAGTAGACTTTCTATTAAATTATTATAAGTATATTATGAATTGAGTTAATTTTTGGTCGAAGATAATGAAAACTCTGATGTGGACCCGCAGACTAAAAAGTATTCTATATAAATATTGAAGTATCATGGATGGATTGACAAAGGTGTACGTTTGAAGATTGTCTAACACGAGGAAGCAATTTCTTTCACATTAATTCGTTTGTAGTTATATTTTGAGTCCAATTAATATATAATAGAGGATAATGATAGCACAGAGACAGCACCTGCACAATAATGAAGTAGTACATGATAGCTTTCTACGTAATATATCACTGAATGAAATAGTACTGAAGAATCTTCATGAAACTATGTTTTCTCATTCCAAATATGTCTTCGATTTCATTCTGCTATTCGCTCTTGGAAATAAATGAGCATATCATTGTAATTTTTTCATTTCAAATAGTTGAAGGCTTATAGAAATACCATTAAGTTTACGAACTCAATGGAAATACGTGTTAATTCTTCATGCTTTAAAACATACGAATCAATGCCTACTGATGCCAGTTTCTCCCTATATCATTTTTCATAAATATCATCTGAAAATCAACCACTTCTAATCAAAATTTGATTATCAACTCGTAGGAGTTCTCCATCAATGTCCAATGTAAACAAAAAAAACGTAAACAAACTGGAGGTTACGTCGAGAAAAATGTCGAACTTGTACGAAATCGCTCGAAAGTAGGGTTAGATTCCGAAGCTTACCATTAATCCTTCTTTTAAACCCCCAAATTCGTAGGCTTAAATATAACAGTCTGTTAAGGCCTTTTAACGAGGATTACGTGACGGTGCAAGATAATTTTGTACCAAAACCTTGCTTATGGACCTAATCTATGGTTTTGTAATACGGTGCAATTGGCCCTAAGTCATTGAAAAATACAGATTTTTCTGTAATACCTCTACATTTACATAACATCTTTTTTTGTTTTCCACGTACTACGTAGGAATGACAAATTTAATAATTATTTCGACTGACAAGGTACGACGATTGAAGTAGAAACTAGAGAAATCGGTAAAATATTAAAAAACCAATACAAACATAAATATTTTTGTGATATATTTTATTATTTTATGTACCATAATAACCATGTATATATAATATACGTATATAATAAATTAAATGACATAATTGAAAGAATACAAAAATAAATACATTTTTTGTTTGTTTTTACGTTATGTACCGTTTTCTCAAGTTTTAAACTTCAATCATTGTATGTCAGTTGATGTAATAGTTTAATTTGTCATTCATACGTTGTACTTTGAAGAAAATAAAAGTATATAAATATCAAAAGATATTATGTAAATATTCTCCTTGAAAATTATACCTGACATTTAATAAGGCAAATATTATCCCATGAACTATTATGAATGTTTCTTCATGTTATGAAATTTAGGACGAGCTAGCTCCCTGATACGAATAATAAAAACAATTTAATAGGGTGCGATTATATTTTCATCGAAAAGATTAATCGAACAAAAAAAAGAACAGAAAGAGGGAGATACATCGATTAATCAGTTCGGTGAAAATAGAAACGTACATTCAAATAGTCTCCAAATTCATCAAGTTCTAGTCGAACTGTTTAAGTTGAATCATTATCGAACAGAGCTGCCAAATAATGAAATGGAAACTGATTTTTGGCAAATCAGTCCATCGGATCCGATCACTATCTGAAGAAGCCGCTGACTTGCTTATAATCTGAAATATAATACAGAACCATTAATTCTTGAAGTGAATTCACTTCATAATATAATTACCACCATTATGCATACATTTTTGTTTTACTTCGGTTGGATTTTAATGCTTGATATATTAATTTTGCCGTTTTTACAAATCATGAAATTTATTTACACTAGAAATTGACCTCTCGGGCAGAAGTTACACGTATTTTGTTTTGGTACCATTGAAGGGGTGAGCATTCTGCTCTAACTCGAATTTTACCGGGTCTAAGTTCATAAAATATTGCACCCATATTCTCTGATCATAATTTATATCTGGATACAAAATAGTTATATTTAATTTCCAAGCATAGAGCGAGATAATAGGATACATTTTTCCACAGTTCTATGGAGCATTCGATTCTTTAGTCGAAAGAAAAAATGTGAGTCAATCACACTGTATTCGATTTCGCTCGAACAAAATGATCAAGAACCGAAAGAACACAGATTCAGTGAGAAGACCAATAGAGAAACCGATATGGATTTTATCCGCAATTTTCTCGAAAAAATGCTTGAGGTGAGGTATTATTTTAAATCGTGAAAACTTCCCTCAATACTCAGCTTCTGAAATATGTGGCAAATTCATCAAGAAAAAATCACTGACGTAGGAAAATGAATCAAATTTACCCGAAAACGTAAGCCCCGCAATAGAAAGCATTGAAGTAGATATATAGGTAGGTAACTGAGACCGGCTACTAATTTTCTAGGGCCGTATTTATAGTTGCTCCTTGAGGCTTGCTTACTGAAGGCCGCCTTGAATTTGCTTCCCGATCAGTTCAAATTCGAGGCGGCCTTCAGTGAGGGAGCCTCAAGGAGCAACTATAAATACGGCCCTTATAATGATCTCATGTTCTAGTAGGAATGAAAAAATATTTGAAAATTAAAATTTGATAATGATCTAGGAATGTATAATAATGGAAATTAAATAATAATAACACAGCATTTGGGTGCAAAAGTCACCATTTTTGTTCCAATATATTGCTCGACGTGCATGTCCACAGTTCATGCGGATTTCCTTGGATCTTAACGCAGGCTTCTTCAATTTTTATCTTGAATTCTTCAACTGACTCAACTGTACTTTGATAAACCCCAGTATTCAGTCTGCCTCACAGAATAGAAACAGAATTCTGAAGAATGGTACTAGCCATTTAGAATAAATACCTATCTTTATCTTGTGAAAGTTAATGAGTATATATTATTGAAAGATTTCCTAATGAAATGAATTCGTTGATTTATTTTTTGAAATTAATTCACTTCAGAACGTAAACATTTCAGGTTAGGTTAAAAGAATTGTTAACTGCGTGATTTCAAAGGCCATAATAATCCTAGAAAATAACGACCTTATACAAAACATTATAATAAGAATGGTAAAGAATTAGAAGACTAGAAATGGTAGAACCCAGTGAGAATTAATACCCATTTTTTGTTTATAAAAATTAATAAAGATTATTGAAAAAGTCCCTGACAAAATAATTGGATATTTTTTTCGTTATTCCTCAAATTTCACATTTAGTTCACTTCGAAACGTAAACATTTTAGACTGGATTGAGAAAAGACATAAATATCGCAGAAAATTACGAACCTAAGCACGACAAACAGAAGCAGGAAAATTAAAGAACTAGGTGACCAGAGATGGTAGAACCCAAAGGAAATCTATATTTTCTTTTTCTAAAAAATTAAAAATATAATTGAAAAATTTTCTGTTAAATGAATAGGTATTCGCAGCGTTCTCCTCCAAATTCAAATTGCTTCGAAACGTAAAAATTTCTGGATGAGTAAAAAAAGTTTTTGCTGCATAATCTCAAAGGCCGTAATTGTCGCAGAAAAAAACAATTTAAACAGAAAAGATGAAATCAAAATACTAAAGAATTATGCTTAAACGGACACAAAGGTAAATATCCCAGCATCTAATGGACTACCCACATTTTATTCAAACCGACCAACCTTGATAATTATACATATCTCTTCAATTTATTTATATTCAAATATTTCAACTTTTATTTTGGTGCGGTTATTATTAACATATTGTGGAAATATCTCGAGAACCGACAGACAGGTAATGGCAGCGCTGCATTTCTGGATTTTGATTGTGAAAAAATTCTTCATCCACGATTTTCGATCGAGGGGACATTTCAAGGATAATTGTCCCCTCCCGGACTGATGGTTGTATGGCGCTTATGTTGCTTATATTTATTTTATTTCTTTAGTTGCAATGTGATAATTCTCGAACATCGGAGTGTGATTTTTTCGGAGAATATTGGTGGGAACATTTGCTGTTCCTTTCAATTCGATTGTTCTGTGTTTGTGGACGGAGTTTGATGTCGCAAAAATAGAAATTGAAGGCACAAAAAACTTGAATGTAAATTTGAAATTGATGACATATATTTAAATATATTTTTTTTCGTAAATTAAATATCGGAATTAATTTGTCGAGCAACACACATTTCTATTGTTACAAAACTCAAAAAATATTATTGGATGGTTCAATGTTTTATGGAAGTTGGGATGAATATATCTTGGGTGAGTTTTTTTATTTTTGAATGATTATCTTGGATTCTTCAAAGAAAACCTAGAAAAGCACTAACGTGAAGTCAGCAGCTTTTGCGCGCACTTTTGGCGATATCCTTTGAACATGCGCGCAAAAGCTGCTGACTTCACGTCAGTGCTTTTCTAGGTTTTTCGATGAAGTACTGGATTTCAAATCGATTTGATCTGTGTTTTTGGAAAAATAAAATTTTGTATGGGTATATCTACGGAATCATTGGGCAGATTTTTCCCAATATGTCGGAAAATAATTAGTGTATCGAATTGAAATTTGGTCCACTGCTGTGAAATATAGAGCTTAAGGTGTGAGCAAATTGTCTTTCGAATATATTAGGTGCGCAACTAAGTTCTCGCTGTTTTTTCGATGAAAATATAACTTTATTATAAAAAAATGGTTACAAATGAATCATTCAAAGTATTGCCCATCGCTAGACACAACTTTTTCCCATCTTTCTGGTAGAGCTCGAATACCTTGACGCCAGAAGTGTTCGTCTTTTGAGGCTATCCACGAATCAAGCCATTTTTTGATGTCTTCATATGAGTGGAACTGTTGATCAGCCAGGCCATGTGCCATCGAACGGAACAAGTAAAAATCGGACGGCGCAATATCTGGGGAATATGGCGGGTGGGGTAGAACTTCCCATTTGAGCGTGCCCAAGTAGGTTTTAACAGGTTTGGCAACGTGAGGCCGAGCGTTGTCATGCAGTAAAATCACTTTTTCGTGCCTTTGCTCGTATTGTGGCCGTTTTTCGTGCAGTGCTCGGCTCAATCTCATCAATTGAGTTCGATAACGTTCCCCAGTGATGGTTTCGCTCGGTTTCAACAGCTCATAATAAATAACACCGACCTGGTCCCACCAAATGCACAGCATAACCTTCGCAGCGTGAATGTTCGGCCGAGCCGACGACGTAGAAGCATGCCCGGGTAGTCCCCAAGATTTTCTCCTCTTTGGGTTGCTGTAATGAATCCATTTTTCATCACCCGTCACGATGCGATGAAGAAAACCCTTCCTTTCTTGCCGCTGGAGCAGTTGTTCACAGGCGAAAAAACGACGCTCAACGTCTCTTGGCTTCAACTCATAAGGAACCCAAGTTCCTTGCTTCTGAATCATCCCCAATGCATGCAATCGCTTGGAAATGGCTTGACGGGTAACTCCTAATTCTGCAGCAAGCTCTTCTTGAGTTTGGCACGAATCCTCATCGAGCAATGCCTCCAATTCAGCGTCTTCGAAGGTTTTGGGTCTTCCTTCACGTGGACGGTCGTCAACATCGAAATCACCGTCTTTGAAGCGACGGAACCAATCACGGCATGTTGTTTCGCTTAGAGCAGCGTTTCCGTACACTTTTTGGAGCTCTCGATGCGCTTGAGCTGCCGTTTTTTTCGAATGAAAAAAGAAAATCAACACTCAAAATCGACTAGCTCTTACTGCTAGAGCCATCTACTGACAAACAGCGAGAACTTAGTTGCGCACCTAATAATTAATTGTTTCGAAAAAAATTTTTTTTCCAAAAAATTTTGAAAAATAATTTTTTTAAATTTACTGACAGTACGATCACAGCAAAATTTCGCGAGCGTTTGCTTGTCGTTATGCGCCAACTAACTGTCAAGTTTCAATACAATCGCTTCTGTGGCTCCTTAAATATCAGGAAATATCCTCAAAATTTCAAATGGATATAACTCGGAAACATTCGGACGATTTACCCTGCTAACGGATTTTACCATCGTATTTTGGATTGAAACCTTCCCTGAAAGTTTCAAGTCGATAAGATTCTCCGTACGCCCGTAATCGTGCATTTGGTCGGCCAGCCGGACGGCCGGACATAATCGATTCTGACACCGGATTCTTACCGCGGTCTCAGTGAGTCCAACCTACTCGTTTTGGACCATTTCGGTTCAAAACTCGAAAATAGACATTTGGACAGAACGATAGCGCGCTGTTCCCTTCGAACATGCGTGCAAAAATGACGAGCATTCCACTAACGAAGGCAAATGTAAAATTTCACCTCAAAATTCCGCATAATGGTTCATTCCTATCGCTATCCACGTGCTTGCTATGGAGAAAAACGTTATTCGTCCAAATGTCAGTAACTTAAGAATTCTGAGCTGAAAATTTTCCTAAAAACCTAAGTTGGAATCACCAAACAATCCGTGTTCAAATTTGAATTCCGTCCTGCCCTCCGTGTGTGCTTTTACCAAGGGTCTTGAAATTTGTAGATTAGGTTTGGAGCCTGAATATCCCGTTCGAGTTCCTTTAACGGGCAAAATCGGCCAAACACTTTCAAAGTTTGAAATTTTGGGTTTATACAGGGTGATGATTCCGGAGGAGACCGTCAGATTTTAGGATAAGTTTATACTAGTCAAGACAGTCTCGGAACAAAGTTTGGTTTATTTTTGGGGGTCTTTATTGAGAATATACAGGGTAATTTGTCCGATTCGACCGATTTTATTTTTATTGATAACTTTGGTATGGCTTATTCGATTTTGATGAAATTTTCAGCGAAGTATAATATTGACGAGCACATTCATTAATTCCAAAGTTTTTTTAGAAATGAGCGGTTGTAATTGTGATAATTCCAGAATTATTGTACAGGTTGAAAAAACACCCTGTACATCGCGTTTCCAAAAATACGCTATCTGTTTACGATTCTACTATAATAAGTGATTATTTGAGAGTTCCATATTTTTTTGGCACACTTCAAATTTTCCGAGAAAATTTTATCATAAAAAAATTGTCGAAATTTCGCTCCAATCGATTCTACTATCATTGATAACTTTGGTATGGCTCATCTAATTTTGATGAAATTTGCAGTGTAGAACAATCTGGATGAGTACATTCAATAATTGCAACAATATCCCAAAATACAGGGTTGTAATTGTGATAATTTCAGAATTCCAGATCAACTGTGCAGTTGAAAACAAACACCCTGTACATTGCTTTTCCGAAACTTTCTTATTCGTTTCAGATTCAACAATAACATGTCATTATTCAGAGGTTTTTAATTTTTTTCGCACACCTCCGTTTTTCCGAGAAAAAATGTTTGAAGTAGAGCATAATCGAAATTTGGCGCAGTGATAATATTCTGCAGTAGGTAGTAAAGCTGTATATTCGAAGGATGCAAAGCAGTTCTTAAGTTCTAAAATATTCTTTTCAAATTCCAAATTCATATTTAATTGCTCATATTATGTATGAAATCATTCAATTCAGAATATATTTCGAATTTGAAAAGAATATTTTAGAAGTGACGAACAACTTTGCATCCTTGGACAAAACAGCTTTCCCACCTAGTGCGGAATACTGTCACTGTTTGTAAGCCAAATTTCGATTATGCTGTTCTTCAAAAATGTTTTCTAGGAAAACCGGAGGTTGTGCCAAAAAAATTAAGAACCTCTGAATAATGACATATTATTTTAGAATCTGAAACGAATAAGAAAGTTTTGGAAAAGCAATGTACAGAGTGATTTTTTTTTAACTGCACAGTCAATCTGAAATTCTGAAATTATCACAATTACAACACTGTATTTTGAGATATTGTTCCAATTATTGAATAAACTCATTCAGATTGTTCTACACTGAAAATTTCAACAAAGTTGGATGAGCCATACCGAAAGTATTAATAAAAGTAGAATCGATTGGAGCGAAATTTCAACATTGTCCTTTTTTGGAAAATTTTTCTCGGAAAAGTGTGCCAAAAACATTTGAAACTCTCAAATAATGACTTATCATAGTAGAATCGTGAACAGATAACGTAGTTTAGGAAACGCGATGTATAGGGTGATTTTTTAACCTGCACAATTAATCTGGAATTATCACCGAAACAACCGCTTATTTTGAAAAAAAAATTGAAACTTATGATTGTGCTCATCAATATTATACTTCGCTGAAAATTTCATTGAAATCTTATGAGCCATACCAAAGTTAGCAATAAAAGTGAAATTGGTCGAATCGGACAAATCACCCTGTATATTCTCAATAGAGACCCTCAACCATAAACCAAACATTGTTTCGAGACTGTCTTGACTATAGTGTATACTTATCCCAAAATCTGACGGTCTCCTCCTGAATCACCCTGTATATCTACTTCAGAACCACACTGTACTTTCAAGAGGTGCCAACCAAAGATTAATCTTTGGTGCCAACCATAAAAAAACATCTTTTTAATACCTCAGAAATGAACTCGAAACTATACGGGGGGGATTTAAAATTATAGGAGTTGAAGACATTTGTGATAATTATTGAACATAGTTGTTGTGTAATTTTTCGGAAGATAGTGAGTTAATATTTGCTGTCTCCTTCGAATCGATGACGGTGCTTGTAGACAGAGTTCGATGTCGAGAAAATACAGGTATGGACTCAGACGCTGAAATACGTGATGGCATATTTAGAATAACACATATATGTTACATATATTGTTTTTTAGAAAATTAATTTTAGAAAGAATTCATCCATCTCTGTGCTCGATCTTCTTTTTTGAATTTCGAAAAAAAATTGTAGATGTTTTTCTTATTAAGTATGTTATTTTTCCGTCTTCAAATCTTCATCTTAAATCCTTGAAGGAATGAATAACGAACATTTCTCGATTTTGAAAACAAACACGTAAACATATTGTGGGAAGTTTCTTTCCGATCGTTAACCTCAATGCTGAGAGCGTCATTATTCCGCCACAATGTCTGTAATTCTCGAATTTTGAGCTGAAAATAGTTTAAAACCATAAGGTGGCACACCGATGAGGAGTGTGGGCATACAACGGAATGTTTTTTGAGTTATATCCATCTGATCTCGGTAATTTCGATAAATTACTTATCACATGGATAACTAAATTCATCAGAAAACGTCTGGAAAATGCCTTCAGTAGCAGCTCATTCTGTAATCTGCTGGGAATTCAACGTGGAATTTCCAATACTGTTCACGTAACCTGAAATAAAACGATAGAATTTATAAATGACGTATTTCACATTGAATTAATTATTATATAGTTCTATTTGTTGAGGTTGATTTTTCCGAGCATTCATACTGAGGCACTCACTCGATTCTTAAAATTTATTTATTTCTTATAAATATCAATTGTTGACAGGAATTACCAATAATTATAGTTTAAAGGAAAGGTGAGAATATATTGTGTAACTTCAGTGCCATAAATGAGTATAGGTGATTTGTGTTAAGTGCATGCAACATAGAACAGTGTCTTGAGTGGCAGGTTTATTGAAGGTTTTTATTCATTGATCATCGTTTTTGGGCTCAAGCCGGTGTTCCATTATTTCGTACATATGGATGTAATTTTCCCCAAGAACGGTCTTAAATCGATTAGGTTGAACTTACTGATGAATGATTTTAGACAAACACGCAAGAGCTACCAATAAGTGCTTGTCTAGATTCTCTGTCCTACCTTCCGATCGTTTTTATGTGAAGAAAACAAGAACGGTATGGTAATAAATGTAGGTACTGAAGTTTCCTGTAAACCTAGCTTTGTATTTTTGTTTTTGGAACCTCATTTATTTGAATGAAATGCCTCAAGATTTCTTATACATACCCAGTTGTAACAGTAATTATAAGAATTGTATGAAGATTTATGTTTTTTTTTGAAACTGATGAATTGAGGTGCTGGAGCAAAAACCAATTAAATGACATCGACAGCATAGCGTTTTTCGTTTTGAAAAATGGTGCATGAGCCAGGATCGATATGAATAATAATTTTCAAAGCTGATGCCCATGATTAGGTCACAGGTTTCATACACAAGACCATAATGTAAAAAACATGGTGTGCTCATCTGAAAGCAAGATTAAAATACAAGTAAATATACAGGGTGAGTCTTGTTGTTGTGCATTAATTTTAACTATAGATTCCTCTCATCAAATAAAACACTTGTTTCAGTAGCCATTTTTCCAGATTCGGCTCAGGTAAAAAGTTAAAAGCTTTTAAACATTTCTCGATGTGCTAATACACTCCTGCGCTTTGTTTGCAAGTTCACCACAGATATCTTTTACGGTGATTTCTTCCGGAGAATAACCAATCCAAGGTTAGAAATTCAAAGAAAATAGATTGAGAAAACTCATTTACACACTTAATTCTTATGATTTGGTGCTTTTTGCGATATTATCGCGAGGAAAACATTTCATTACACTGGACTTGAAACACTGATCTTCAACTTGATGTTCATGCAATGTCCAATTTCAGTTCACTATAGGATTATACACAATTCCATCCTCGCCCATTCTCATATTGAAAACTCCATAATTATACTTTTTTCACGAAATTTATAAATGAATTATATGAAATCCATAGACATATTAAACTCTCTAGACACGGCGTACGAATCCATTTCTGAAGAGTCTATGATGAAATCAATCAATTAACCTAAAAATGTTCTCTAGACTTATAACCTCTGAATAAAGAACATGAGGAAGGAGCATAATGCCCCACAAAGTGGGTCCGGGATGGATGTTGCATATGGCCGACTTTCCTTTCACTTTGAAGAGAGAACGACTTGTTCCGAGACTTCTTTCTATGAAGAAACGAACTAACATGAGTCATACTTGGAGGTTCAATATGGGCGCCTATGTCCCACTTTTATACGAAGTAGAAAAGCGTTATGCTCCTTCCTGTTGTTCTTTATTCGAAGCTCATAACTTAGACTTATAATAATTCTATGTCTATGACTTATAATTACATGTTATTCTATGTCTATGAATGTTATGGTTCGGTCTGTGGTATGATCACGAAATATCATATACCTAAATTAGTTCTATGCGAAATAGATATATATTTATGTGTACTCTATGGTCCGGATAAACGTGAACCCAGCTTTATTTACTTACTCTGCTAGATCAGGGGCGGGTCCATAAATATAAGGTAATTTTTCGAATTTTCATCCGATAATATAATAGTCAACGTTGAATATCTGCAAAACGGTGCGTTTTAGGAGAAATTTTAAAGAATAATCAAGTATTTAAAAATGATTGAAGATTCTTATAATGATATAAGATAAACCGTATCTGCATTCTTCATGCTAATTTCGTATAGTTTTATGAATCGGCGAGTCTATAACTGAAGAATCTGTATAATAGTTATAGAAAATTTCACACCAAAGTTCATCTCATTCGGAGTTACCATATCAAAGCTACGAAACTGAAACTGATTTTTTTTGGAAATTTAAACAGCCTGTATCTTTTTGCTGGAGCCGAATTTAAAAAAATGATGAATGAAAAAAGTGTTTCATTTGATGGTTAAAATTAATGTACAACTTGAAGACTCACCCTGTATATTCTGTGCTTTGAATATGAAGGAAAAAAGTGTCGTCATCATTGGTAAATACAGATGAGCAGATAAGCACACCATGTTTTACTTACACCATGCACAAGACGAAGATGCTTAAAATACATGGTGGGGATACTCTTTGACATATTTTGAGTCCAAATGTTGTCAGAATACGGCTTTATTGTCCTACTTCAGTTTTCGCCGATATGTGCCGTCACCGAGAAATCTGCCATGTAAAATTCGAAATATATTCGGAAGTTACCGACATGTCATATGAAAGGTAGTCAAATCAGAGCTGTTTTTTGATTTTCCGAGTTTTATCATACATTATTTTGAAGAACTTCCGAAAATAAAATCATTTTGACAAATTTAAGTTATGACTATTCATTTCGTTCAGTCAGAATGGCGAAAATATATATAAAGGTATCCTTCGTCTCTGAATAAACAAGTCTGAAGCTTGATATTTTTGAATACCTACCTATTCACAAGAGGTGTTTATTATTCCAATATTTAGTTCATGAAGAAGTCCTCTAGATTTGCGCATTCAGAAATACGTGTAAGAAACATTTGGAACGATAGATATACTACGATATGATATATTTGTCTGATAAATTCGTATGAACATGAACAGCAAAGTTAATAATTCATATTTCAATAACAATAAAAATGAGTATTTCCTCGAAATATTTTCACAAGTATGTATAATAACAAATTCACAACTTCTGAATTAAATATTTATTGATTGGTACATTCGAACTTTATAAACCATATTTTTATGAAAGGAGATATGAAAAATATTCAATAAAATCCATAAATAATATATCAATCTTTCGTTCCGTTTTTATGTTGTTTTGGCATCGAAATGACTTCCTGTATCCATGAAACTCTTTTTACAATAAACCCCATATTGCTTCTTATTCCCTTATAAAGACTTCATATTAAATTAATGCGAGTAGATTTTTCACATTTGTAGAACTCCTCTTATATGTATATTAGTAAGAATCCATCATTTCAAATACCTATCTTACTCATATTCTGGGAAATAATTTCATCAGATCTGATAGATGATAGCTCAATTCATTTAATTCATCGGAATTAATTCTATGGACTTGACAAAGAGACCTTACCGCCATCATCGTTTACAGAGCCAAGAAGTACAATATTTGACAATTCAAGAACAGCGTTTTGGACCTAATATTTTAGTGGGAAATTTATTAGGAAAGTTTCGATACCTGATATATTCTATGCATCTTGCACTAGACGATATGATCGAATGGTCTGAAATAAAGATGAAACAGAATGTATATATTATGATTTATTAATTTCCACCAAGTCCTGCATTGTTATTGAAAATTTCTTTAACCATTGTATATGAAGATTATAATAACCCTTCGTGTTCACAAAAAACCTTCATATATATTTGTGAGAGCACAAGAGTTTGCTTTAGACATGAGATTCCTTCATTGCAGAGGCTGAAGAGATAGCCTCTCCTAGGCTTTGTCTGTATATTTGATCAGACATAGCCTGATTGAGGTTAACCCTAGTCTTGTAAGATCTTCAAGCGGCACTGGGACACCGACGATACCAATATACATTCTAGAGAAGAGGCCTCAATTCGTAGGACGACTACGTTTTCGCAGGTAAGAACAGGTTCTGCAATGCATTTTGAACATCTTTCATCAGAACGAAATCAGAAAGTTCAGTAGATACATGCTATGTCCCGTTTTCATCACCGCTAACACTAAAATGAACTTCCCTTGTTCCATCAAATTTAATGAAAACACGCCTGATGATTTTCGTGAAGTCTGGCCTCCCAAACATTTTATCTCTCAGAATTTGTAAGACAGTAGATTTTTAGTTTTTGAGATTTTTGACGGTAGTTAAAGTTTTTCAGTAGTCTTACGGATAGAATATTTGATTCCAGTGGTTAAAAAAATTCATGCAAGAGACCTAATAGGTCGAGGTCATCCGTAACATTCTGATGCGCAACCCACCCTGAAAGTTTCAAGTCGCTAGCTCTTTTCGTTTTCAAGTTGTCCGGGCAATGGACGACCGGCCGGACAGGATCCATTTCGACAATGGGATTCTTCATCAGTGATTCTAAAAATTGAAAATTACAGTTATTTTTGGGCGCAACGATAGCAAAAGCTGTTACCAAAAACACAAAAATAAATATCGCGTAACGGAAAATGAAGAAGTTTTTGACAGCAGGTCAATCTTTAGTTCCATTGGTTTGTCTTCAGAGTAGTATACTAAAGAAGAACCTATATTTCTGAATCAAAGTGAAAAGAAAACCGTCGTGACTTTGATTGCGAAATATTAATCTCAGAATGTACTCATCAATTTTTCATGAGGCAATTAAATTACACTTCAATAGAGTTGCAGGTGTATTATTGAATTATACAGCATTTCAGAATCTATGTTCGAAGGACGAACATAAACATCATAACTTTTTTCTTCATCTTACGTAAGTCGCAATAAACAGTTATAGTTCGTTTTCTTGGAAATTTGTTTTATTTATGACGATGTGGTATTACCGGCTTCGGATGCAACCAATATTGTATGGTAATCGTGCTCTTCGTCACAAAAGAACTATACGGCAATTTGAAGAAGTATTACTTGGTATACAGGGTGATTCACTTCAGATAAAAAGTCAAATTACAAGAAAAGTGTTGTGTTTATACAGCCATGACAAGACACGTGAACTTTACTTGTCAAGGGGAATATTTTTGTGTATTCACCAACGTCGTATCAAAGCCAACGCTCCCTTATCGGCAACAGCCCGGGCCACGGCAAAACGGAAACTTATTTTCCTACTTATTGGCCGTGTTCTGTAGCGGTCAAATGCTCACTTTCCCATTCAACTATACAGGGTGAGTCTTTAAGTTGTGTATTAATTTTAACCATAGATTTCTCTCATCAAAAGAATCACTTTAAAAATTTATAATTTCGGCTCCAGCAAAAATATATACGCTGTTTAAATTTCTAATTCAAAAGAATTTTTCTTCTGTAGCTTTGATATGGTAACTCCGAATGAGATGAATTTTGTTGTGAAGTTTTCTATAACTATGACACCTATTCTTTAGTAATCACTTTCATCCTACTTCAAACAGTTTCTGAGTTATAGACTCGCCGATTCATAAAACTATACGAAAGTAGCATGAAGAATGCAGAGGAAGTTTATCTTATGTCATCATAAGAATCTTCAATCATTTTAAAATATTTAATTATCCTTTAAAATTTCTCCTTAAACGCACCGTTTTGCAGATATTCAACGTTGAATATTATAAAAAAAAATTCCTTATACCGGGTGAGTCATTTTAATCTTTAATCCCAATTATCTCGTTGGCAAAGAATGCCAGTGAAAAAAGTTTGGGATAAAAGTTTTATGATTTTTCCCTGGCTATCTGATGAGCATGACCTTCAAGGTCATTTTGAGGTCAATTCGATTTTTTCAACTAGAAATCCCTACTTTTGGCACCAGAAAATGGAAAGAGCGGGAAATTTTACGTTCGAATATGACCTTGCCTTGACCTTGAATTCAATGGTCAAGGTCATTTGAAGGTCAAGTTGATTTCTTAAATTGAAACCCCCTTTTTTTAGCCCCAGAAATGGAAAGAGCGGGAAATTTCACGTTTGAATATGACCTTGCCTTCTTGACTTCAGTGGTCAAGGTCAAGGCAGGGTCATATTCGAACGTAAAATTTCCCGCTCTTTCCATTTCTGGTGCCAAAAGTAGGGGTTTCTAGTTGAAAAAATCGACTTGACCTTCAAATGACCTTGAAATTCATGCTCAATGACATTGTCAAGGTCATCATTAGATAGCCAGGAAAAAATCATAAAACTTTTAGCTCAAACTTTTTTTGCTGGCATGCTTTGCCAACGAGATAATTGGGATTAAAGATTAAAATGACTCACCCGGTATTTATGGTTCCCAACCTGACCTAGTAAAGAAAGTAAATTAAGCAGGGTTCACGTCTATCCGGACCATAGAAGAAACAGAAATACTCATCTATTTCGCATAGAACTAATATAAGGTATATGCAAGAAAATAATTACTATGGGTATCTATATGCTATTTCGTGACCACACCACAGACTTAGTCCACATAACCATAACGTATTAGAGAATGTTTTTAGGTTTCATATAATTCTTTTATAAATTTCGTTTCAATATGAGAAAGGGCGAGGATGGAATTGTGTATAATCTTATAGTGAAATGAAATTGGATATTGCATGAAGTTGAAGATCTATATTTCAAGTCCAGTGTAGAGAAATGTTTTCCTTGTGATATTATCGCAAAAAGCTCCAACTCATAGGAATTAAGTGAGTAAATGAGTTTTCTCAATCTCGTTTCTTTGAATTTCAAACCTTGGATTGGTTATTCTCCAAAAGAGATCACCATAAGGGATATCTGTGGTGAACTTGCAAACAAAGCGCAGGAGTGTATTAGCACATTGAGAAATATTTGAATGCTTATAACTTTTTACCTGACCCGAATCTGGAAAAATGGGTAATGAAAAGAGTGTTTTATTTGGTGATAGGAATCTATGGTTAAATAAATGAATATCTTGAAGACTCACTCTGTAAAGAAAGAATATAATTCCGATGTGCCGTTGCCTGGGCTATTACCGATAAGTAAGCCGTTGGCCTTAATTATTAATATTTATGGGTTACATTGCTCCTCAGCAGGGAGCTTTGAGTGAGTGATTTTTTGGAAAAAAATTATAATGAAATCATTGAGTTTTGTGTAAATACGAGGGGTCCATAAAAAACTTTGTTTATAATGTTCGCAAACCAATGATAGGTACCTATTGGATTCCATGGGAAATCTCTTTTTTAAATCATTTTCACCTTGAATATTTATTATTGGGAAGGAAGCTGAATATTTCAAGTGTCTATGTCTATAATACCTTAATATAAGAGTGTTAACTCCGGACAGAGGAATAAAATTGGCCGGCTTATAGCGGAAAGTTTCCGTGTCTTCAAAAGAGGAGACTCATTTTTAGATGATTCTGGTTAAATATTGGTGAAGATTTCATCTAAATTAATTCAATGTTTAGTGTAAATGTAATTTAAAATTTTCTTGATATAAACAATTTTGTTCGATAAATATTATAAATATATAAATACATTAATATAAATTCAAAGAATTAAAGTAGAATTCATATATAAAATTATATAAAAGGGTTTGTACTTAAAGCGGGTATTTCCAAATATTAGATGGAACATTTAAAATGGTGTAATAGACGAGTTACATCTATTTTTTTCAGATACGATAATAATAATAATGGACTTTTATGGTAATACTTCTCGTTGAAACTTTACATGTTTACCTATACATTCCTATAGGCAATTTTCTTGTTCATTACACCATGAATTCTACCTCCTGTGAAGGAAATCATCACATACAATGACCAATAATACAGAATATACACAATATATTACAAATTTCAGCATGAAATTTGCCACTGTTGGGTATTCATGTGTATACATTCTTCAAGAAGGTGTAGAACCGAAGCAAATGGCTAATCTCGTCGAATTCATTTCTCTAACATCACATTTTCGCTGGTATGGTTCTTCTGATTCAAAAAGTTCACCCTGTGATTCCTGCAAACTCTCACAAATATTGTACGATTCTACCGGGGCACGAAAATCCCTCACTTCGGGTTCTGCTTTGAGGGTGTCATACAAAGCACCATAAGCTGTTTTATTCATGTCTTCGATATCTTCCTTTATTTTAAGATACTTGGTTCGGAAGGATCTTTTCAATTTGAACTTTTTCTTCACAATTTTTTTCATTTTTTTCTCAATTTGTTCAATCAAAGCTCTATCTGTATATCTATCGAAGTATTGTGGAATCAAGAAGTCCATGGTGACGGTAGTATTGCTGAAATCTTTGGTTTCAGAACACCACGGGACAACACCATTCTCCAAATGATCAAAAGTTGGGAAGTGTTGGATGAACTCCACATTTGATTTGCAATTTTCATCTACAATCTGACTTTTCTGTTCCTCCCTTTCGAATATCAGATGTCCATTTGTTGCCAAGATAGCAGTTAAGGAAACGTCGTCAGAGTCGGTCAATCTTATCCATAAGAAGTTCGATAAATCCTCGATATCGGCGATTTCAGCAGTGAACTTTTCGAAGGCTGCCAGTTCTCTGAAATTTTTGACTGCGGCTGCAAGCCAAGTGGAATTTTTGTGGGAGGGACGAACACCAGCAAGTCTCGCTCTAACAGCCTGTGCAGGAAGTTTGCTGAATTCTTGGTCCAAAAACCAAATTTTTCCGACTTCTACTATAGACACTATCCCAAAATCGATGAAGAAAAGCTTCACCTGGTCAATGTCGTGCTTGGGATTGATAACAAGAGCTCTAGAAAATACCCCGTAAAGTAGAGCTACACAGTAAAGATTCTTCTTTATCAGCTGCTGCGGTATGCCATATTTCCATGCGTTGTACTCATAAAAGATTTCTATATCGCGTGTGAATTCCTCCAACTGAGGAAAATCGACGGAAATCCAGAATTTTGAGATGTCGTAGATGCCTAGTACCACCACATTCATTTTTGAACCCTTACGGAACATTTTTGTAACACTCGATTTTTCAATTTTATACCCTAAAGTGACCGCATTCTCGGGAATTGGTGGTGTATAAGGCTGTATGTCTTCATTTGGAATCGAAGGCTTTGGATCCCAACATTCTCCACCATTGATCTGAAAAAATTACATACATGTTCGATTTATCGTAATAAAACAAGCAACCGCATCGTTATCAACTCAAATTCAGAATAATAAAATAAAATATTGAAATTCAAACGGAGTCAGGAATGAGCTAGAAAGTATTGTAAACTGTATGGAAATTATTCAGAAAAAAATCACGTGAAATCACAATTTTTCGTGTGCTCTTATCAGAATTGATTCCTAAAGTAAATCAAAATTCCTCCTACCCAAAATGATGACATGAAAGTTACTGCTGAATTGCTTGAGGATCATAGAGCGATAAGAACGAAACATCGTTTTAAAAGGAAATCAAGTACTAGATTTCAAATCGAACAATCGGATTCGTCGAATCAGATGAACCCTTTAAAAGAGGGTGTTCCATTTGAAATATCATCGTTAAAAAATGGAAATATCATATACGTTAGCGCTATTTGATCTAAACGACAACAGCGCAGAGCGAGAAAGCTTCTATAGATCCAAAGAGCAGTGTTGCCTACCCATGAAACCAAATTTTCAATCGAATCGTACTTTCTGTGTCGTCGCTGAAGTCACAGAGTTCTCATTTGCTGTACACCACAGAATGCAAATAACCTTGTAGTTTAGTCGGCCATATTGGTATGAGAAAATCCACAATCTCAAAAGTGTGTGACACTTTTGGTGCAAGGAAAATATAGGATATGCTCCCTCCCCCTCTTTTACCTCCATGGCAAAAGTCCAGGTAACCATCGACCGTGATCCATCCTGTATGTTCATATGGTCTCCTTTGTCCATATTCTATCAAAATTAGGCGACGAAACAACGGAGTCTTTGGATGCCTTGAGCATAATGTAACCCTGGGAGTTCTTCAGGGATCCGTGTTGGTGCCATTGCTGTTTCTGCTATTTATAGATGATCTGCCGGATCATATGATTTCTATGATGAACATGCTGCTCATTATTATTTTCGTTGATGCTACCTCATTTGCTATCGCAGGGCGGAGCCCTGAGGAGCTCTCTGGGACATATGTGACCAAGTTATGGGCTATTTTGATCGTTGGTGCAGGTATAACGCTCTAATCTTGAATGTTAATAAGACATAGTGTATTTATTTCGGAATGAGAAATGCTGGTCAGAGTATTCTGACTATTAATAAAACCCTTCAATCCACGGCGCACACTAAGTTTCTTGGAGTCTATGTCGATTGTGCCCTGTCATCGGCTGAACATATTGACTTTGTCTGTAATGAGTTGAATAAATCTTTCTATGCCCTATGTAAAATTAAAGATTCTTTACCACTTGATTCGCTTATAACTGTATATTATAGTCTTGTATATAGTAATTTAAGCTACAACATTGTTTTATGGGGAAATTCTATTGAATCTGGCAGAGTTTTAATTCTCCAGAAACGTATTTTGAGCGTGATTTTCAGTGCTGATCCACGAAGTTCCTGCAAGCCCATATTTGTCAAGCATGCCATTTTAACCACTCCATGCATTTATATTTATGAAACCTTGCTTTTCTTAAAGGACAATGAGGCTGATTTTGTGAAACTCTCAAGTTATCATGACTATAAAACAAGGAACCACTGAATGTGGTCATTGCCCAAACACAGAACATCAAAATTTGAAAATTCGCTTTCATATCAAAGTTTGGGATTATTCAACCTTATACCATCTGATATACAAATTAAATCTATACGTGATTTCAAGAAGTGTGTGTGATCTGTTCTCTTGAAGAAGGCATATTATAGTACTAAGGAATTATTTGATGATGACTTCGCTCATTATGTCATATTATGAAAATTTAATGTATCTTTGACCTGTCCTATACACAACTGTGTCTTTTGGGATCAGTAAACTATTATTATAATTATAATTATTGAAAAATTATCATTGAAGTTTTCTGCGAAGGCTCTGAATGAATGGAAAGAACTCACCACTTCAAATTCGAAATTTCTTATTGGATAAAGCTCGTTACTGTTTGGAATAGCATTTTGTTCATTTTCCTCTCGAATTCGTCTGCATGATTCAATAACTATGTCATTTATGCCTGGTTTCAAGGAAATGTCAAATCCAAATTGTTCAATGAAACTTATGTGTTCTTCAGTATCGAGATAATCCATTCCATCTTCTGGATCTCGGAATGCGTCACTGAAAAACGAAGTCGATATCTTGATATATAAAAAGTCACCATTTTGTTGGTTGAAACATTTATAACTTAAGATCGAGTGCACTCAAAGAAATTCACCAGGATTTACAACAGGAATTCGGTGACTTCTACAGGAAATTCCCCCTATATAAGCGACAGCAGGAATATTTGTTGAATTTACGTGACAATTCCTGTCGTTCAATTCCTCTAGAAATAACAAGATTCAGATTAGTTAATGCAACCAAACTTCAGTTTGTCATTTCAACAGGAAAATAATAATGTGACGGAAACCGGAATATACATGACTATTTACAGAAACGTAACATTGATTCAACTGGAATATTCTAGTTATTTTAACGAACTACCTCACTTTTAGCGGAGCTGTAATTTCGATCTAACAGGAATTTCCTGTTCAATAAACAAACTAGATGGTTGTATTCCAAGCTTCAAACTTCAGTTTCTACAAGAATTTCCAGTAATGAACAATAAACTAAAACAGGAAATACTTTACTCATAACGGAGCTGTAGTATCGATTTAACAGGAATTTTCCGTAGTACTAGTAAGTTGTATTCGAAGCTTATAACCTGAGGTTTTACAGGAATCTTTTCCAGTTACCTAGTATTTAACAGGAATTTCTTGCATTTCCTATTGAAATATTTACGTAATTTTGGCAGTAATTTCCATGTGCATTTGAGATTTCTTTCCATGGACTTTTACTGGAAGATTCCGGTTAGTTCTACCGTGAAGCATTGTTGCAATTTAGGGTACTTCCTGTCAATATCGAAGTGCTTTTTCGTACAGGGTGTGGCGAAACAGACAGTGCAGTTTTGAAAAGCTATTAAGAAAAAACTACGGTACTTACAGAAATACGATTTAGTTAATTTTCTTTAGTACATCATGCCGTTTTATGTGTCAAGTTTTAAAAATGACATCAGAAAGATTATGGACGCCAGCAGCGATACATTGATGAAGGTGATTTCTGAAGTTTTCGGCTTTAGACCACAGAAAAAAATTACATATATTCAAATCCGGTGCTGCTGGTAGCCATCATCTTTCTGATGGCGTTTTTCAAACTTGACACATAAAACATGCCGTTTTACTTAAGAAAATCAACTGAATCTTATTTCTGTAAGTTACATAATTTTTTCTTAACAGCCTCTCAAAACTGCATTGTCGGGTTCGCTGCACCCTGTACAAAATAGCACTTGAATATTAAGAGGAAGTACCCTTAATTGCAACAATACTTCAACTAACCCGAATCTTTCTATAAGTTGCGTAGTTTTTTTAGTAGCCTTTCAAATCTCCTATTTTAATTACGGAATACCTATAAAACACAGTAGGCACTTCAAATATAGGTCGGGTATGAAAATATGAATTTCAATATGCTCAAAATTGAATTTGTTTATTGAAAAAACAATATTTTTACAATGTTTTGTTTACAAGAATTCAGTAAGAGCTAATATCTGATGTTTGGCATACAATTATAATAAAAGGCTGCATATGTAACTTCAAACCTGCCATTTTATCTCGTCTCCTACTTATGGTTTTTTCCATTTCTGCAGCCGATCTCACGTATGTTAACCTTCCATTGATTCTAATCGGGATGGCATCCAGGTTGTACCTTTTTGGCTCCTTCAAACGCTACTCAAATAAAGTAAATTAAATTAAAATTATGGCTCTACAAGAGATTTGGATGAAAAGAATAGGTTTCACAGAGTGGAAAATCACCGTATCAGTCACATTTCCTTCCTACCATACTAATTTTATAACCTCATGCATGTTTTGAAACTATTTATATTTCAATGTGTGTTCTACTTAATTTTTTTTTTGTGTTCAATACGATTTATGTTGTTACATTCATTATGTTTGGCATATGAAATCTACGGTTCGCAACACTTGTATGCTTATGTGTTGATTGACGATTACTTCAATATACGTTATTTTATTGAGAGACACGTTACAGCTAAACAACTTGAAATAATGAAATATACTTACTTCTGAATATTTCGGCGTAATTGACAAAATCCCATCCTCTTAAATAGTCGCCGACATCATCCGCGCTGGCTGCCATTTCCATTGATTCTATAGATTACCCGATTGGAGTATATATTTTCTCTTCATCCCCATCTTGACTTTGATCTAAGCCAAATACAATAGGGGCCAAATCATATAAATAATCAGCAGCACTTGATGCATACATAACTATTTTTCCGATAAATGGCAAAATTCACAATAACTGCACTTGTACAGAAGAATGGCGAATACCACAACTACATATGCGTGTTCGAACAACCAACGAACCAACACAAACCGCGTCTTACCCAGAGTAGCGGATTGATTCTGGCGATTTATAGAAATTCTGTTAAAATCAAAGTTCTGACCTGTAAGAACAGTAGCGTCGATCGTAGAGATAACAGGAATAATATATCATTGATAATCTGAATTTATGTGAGAAATACGGAATATTCCTGTTGAATTTAATGGGTCCATACTGTTAATCATACAAATATTGTTGGGTGTATATTACGAAATGATTATATTTTACTAGATATTCCTGTAACATTTACAATGTTTTATTCCGGTTGCACTTATGGTTCCGAACTACGTATGTTTTACAGTCGTGGCTCGTAAATATGGCAGAATATTTTTCTATATACACAGGAAATATTCCTTATGAATTAAAGGTACCATATCATTGCTAAACTTACTGTTCTTCCTGTTCATACGACAGAAGTCACTTGTACCGGAATCAGCATGTTAGATTTCAAGTGCAGATTGTTCTCATAACGGTCTTTTTCTGTTGTAATGATAATAATTGCGTTTGAACAACAGGAATTGATTTAACTGGAATTTCCCGGAATTCTTTTTTCTCAGTGTGTATGTTATGGGATTTGATTTCTTGGATTTTTCTACGGTCAGTTTACATAAAATATCTTAAAACCTTGGAAAATTTTGGGGAAGTTCAAGAAGAGAATAATTTCCCTTCTTTCGAATAGAACCACTCAGAATTGATATACGCAGTGTTGCCAAAAAAGAACTGTATTCGATATTTGTACCGCCCGTAGGCACGATTACGGGCGTGCAGAGAATCTTATCGACTCGAAACTATCAGGGTCGGTTGCATTTCGAAATGCTCTGTTCGTTAATGGGCAAAATCGGCCATACGCTTTCCGAGTTATAACCATTTGTAATTTCGAAGTTATTTCTATGATATTTCAGGAACTACCTGAGTGATTAGATTGAAACTTGGCAGTAAGTTGGAGCATAGCGACTCCTAACTTCCGCAAAATTTGGTTGAGATCGTGTAGGTAAATTCCTTTTTTTTTACGAAAACTATTCGTTATATTCGAAAAATATTTTGATCAGACTTTGAATTTCATATTTATCAGCGGTGTTCTAAATTTTAATTTGATAGGATCATAATTTTCGGAAATATTGGGAAAGAATATGATAATTTCTCGTTCTTGTGCGCATGTTCTGGGGAACCACGTGCTATCGTTTCGTCCAAATGTCTGTATTTTCGGATCTTTTTCCGAAAATGGTCTCAAACGACTAAGATGGACTCACTGATGGCGAATCAGGTGTCAAAATCGGTTCTGTCCGGCCGTCCGTCTGTATGCACGATTACGTGCGTCCGGAGGATTTTGTCGACTTTAGACTTTAAGGGTGGGATATATTTCAAAATACGACGGTTAAGTTCGTTAATGGGCAAAATTGGCCGAGTGGTTTTGAAGTTATAGCCATTTGAATTTTTAAGGTTATTTTCCTGATATTTCAGGAGCTGCTGAGGCGATTGGATAGAAACTTGCCTTGCAGAATCTTGTTGAATCCGTACCGTCAATTAATTAAAAAAAATATTTTCCTGAATTTTCTTGGAAAAATTCGTCATTTCGGAAAATATTCACCATATTTGAGAAAAATTTTGATCATACTTCGACCTCTATATTTGACAGCAGGTTCCAAAATTTCAATTAGATTCGATAATAATTTTTGAAGTTATTGGAAAAAAAATGTCAAATTACTTGGTATTTCGTTAGGTATCGTTGTTTTTTCTGGAATAAATCGAAACCTATCAACCCAAAAATGATGAAACTTGATAACTAGATTGAAAATGCTGCTGAGCAAGTTTGTGTGAAATTTCGTGATGATCGTGTCATCAGAATAATTTGAAAAAATTTTCAATTTTTTTCTCATTCAAATATTCAATATTATGCGATCGTCTGATCATGTTATCCTCACTAATATCTGCATGAACCTTCAAGCTGTCAATTTTCAATCATATTCATTCAGGAATTGGCCTTCGTTATATTAAGGTCCAAACCTACTCTACAAATTTTGAGTTTCTGACTAACTACTTAGGAACTCGATATTTGTAGAGTAGGTCGAATTCGTGAATGGGTAAAATCTGCCCAATGATTCCTCAGATATACACATTTAAAATTTTGTGTACCCAATATTTTCAAGAATACAGATAAGATCGAATTGAAATCCACTGACGTGAAGTCAGCAGCTTTTGCGTGCATGTTCAAAGGAGAATCAGCAAAAGTGCGTTTGTGGGGTCAACACGTGAAAAGATGACCGTTTTGGCAACGAACTTGAATATGCCAAGAGCTGCTGACTTCACGTCAGTGCTCTTCCAGGTTTTTTCTTAGAATCTTTTTTTTCCAAAATAACTCAGAAAATAATGTCTCAATCATGATGAAACTTGGTTACTGGTTTTGATGATTAAATTTGTGCATTTCAATTCTTTTCAAATATTCAATATTCTGCAAACTATACTGACAATAGTGATCATATTATCCTCACGAAATTCTGTGTGAACCTTCAAGCTGTCATTTTTCAATCGAGTACTGGATTTCAATCCGATCTAATCTGTATTTTTGGAAATACTGGGAAAAAAAATTGAATGGGTATATTCGCGGACTGATTGGGGGAATACTGAATTTCTAAGTTGTTACTTTCCGAAGTTATTGTTTTTACGATCGGCCATCATGAGGACGACCGTAAAACACAATGGTTTCTTCGTTCACCCAATATAAGGTTCATGATGTTACACAAAATTATAATCCTAAATGAAGAAAGTTTTCTGAATAACGCAAAAATTAGTAATTTTGATTATAGATGTAAACGAATTAAAACAACATTAACTTACGTATTTCCATAATCGATCCATCCATTTCCTTGTGCCATCATGTTGTTATCACCATAAAGGTCTTCGAATTCTGTCACCACTTTCAACGAAGTCAGAAAGCATACTAACATTCAAGTACCTACCCGTAAGGAAGGTCTTCAAATAACCTAATAGCTAAGTACCTCTGTGGCCTGTGCCTAAATTTAGTATTTTTTCCATCTTTCGAGTTGCGCTCAGCTATAAAGGCAGTTTTATGTGGGGGAAAGGTAAATACTTCCTCGAAATTAAGTCAAGTTCCTGCAAAATTTCGGTAAGTTTGATACTCGAGTTCCGCCTTCATTTCAGAAAGCTAGTTATTGAATGAAACAAATATTATCATTAAAATGTTATTCCTTAAATGGGAAAGAGCTAAGGTATTAGAGAGTTTCGAAAAAGTCAAATATTTGTGTTAAATATTTTTTTCCAAAATTCAACTTTTGGAACCGTTCAACGACCATTCTTAACCAATAAATTTCCAAATTTCAGTTCCGAAGTACAAGGAATTCGAATATTAAATAAGTCAATCTCTTATTATTTTCAGTTTTTTTAGGTTTTTAATGACAATGTCTGAATAATATGTCGATTTGATAAGTCCTGAACTACTAAAGTGTTAAAAGAAATTTATTCTAGCATATTTTCTTCTGAATGTCTGATGAAGGAATCAGATCTGGAGTCTGAAACGTTACAGTTCACTTCGTTGATGTTTTCCATTTTTGCTCGCAAGTTCTAGGGGAACAACGTGCTATCGTTTTGTCCAAATGTCTGTAATTTTGGATGATTGAGCCGAAAATGGTCTCAATCGACTAGGTTGGACTCACTGATGACGAATCCGGTGTCAAAATAGATTCTGTCCGGCCGGCCGTCCGAGGACACGATAGCTGTCGACAGAAGCAAGCTAGCAACTTGAAACTTTCAGGGTAGGTCGCGCATCGAAATGCCGCGGTTGAGTTCGTTAATGGGCCAAATCGGTCGAATAGTTTCGGAGTTATAGGCACTTGAAATTTGGAAGTTATTTATTTTTTATTTCAGAAAATACTTGAGCGATTGGATTCAAACTTGGCAGTTAGGTAGACTATAATGACGCGCAACTTTGAGCCAAATTTCGTCAGAATCATTCCGTCAGTAAATAAAAAATTTTTTTTTTCGGAAACCATTCATCAAATCCGAAAAAAAATTCCATTCGCACTTTGAGATTCATATTTCACAGCTGTGGACAAAATTTCAGTTCGATACGATCATAAGTTTCGGAGATATCTGGAAAAAATATGTCAAATTTCGAGGTTTTCTTCTCGATATCGTTGTTTTTTTCGGTATAACTCGGGAAATACTGATTCAAACCTGAAAAATCTTCGCAGCTAGTTTGAAGATGATAAAAGACAACTTTAAGCAAAATTTCGTGATAATCCTGTCATTAGAATAATTTGAAAAAAGAATTTCTGTGATTTTCTTATCATATCATCCTCATTAGATTCTGTATGAACCTTCGAACTGTAATTTTTCGATGAAGTACAGGATTTCAATTCGATCTGATCTGTATTTTCGGAAATATTGGGAAAATAAAATTTCGAATGGGTATATCTGAGAAATCATTGGGTGGATTTTACCCATTCACGAATTCGGCCTTCGTAATTAAGGTCCAAACCTTCTCTACAAATATCGAGTTTCGGAAGTTATTGTGTTTACGCAGTCGGCCGTTAGGCTGACCGTAAGCACAAAAACTTCCGGAAGAAACGACTTGGAAACTCGATATTTGTAGAGTAGGTTTGGGGCTTAATTACGAAGGTCGAATTCGTGTATGGGTAAAATCCGCCCAATAATTCCGTAGATATACCCATTCAAAATTTTAAAATAAAAATAATAATAACAGTTCTTTATTGGAAAATCATTCCAAAAGGCCATCGACCGAAGTCCTTCAGCCTGTCAAAATTTTATTTTTCCAATATTTCTAAAAATACAGATTAGATCGAATTGAAATCCCGTTATTTCTGGAAAAAAAAATTCAAAAAGCACTGCCGTGAAGGCTGCAGCTTCTGCGTGCATGTTCAAATTCGTTGCTGAAGCGGTCATCGACATTGAACATGCGCGCAAAAGCTGCTGCCTTCACGCTTGTGCTTTTTGAAATTTTTTTCGTTATTATTTCTTGAAACTGCCTTTGACAAATAGTTTGAAGCCCTCAATACACAAGGGCGTTTTCCATAAGTAATTATTTTTTTGATTCAGATGTTGGGAGTGAAAACCTAAAAGAAACTCGACCAAAAACAAAATCCTCGTGAAATATACTTCAATCCATATTTGAAGTATATCTCTTCATCTAAAATCAGAGATTATTTCCAAATCGAACAGATATTGTAGAAAGCTACAGTTAAGAACCTCCTACTGAATATGAACAATCTGAGAAGTAAACCTAGATATTCAATTAGGTATTCACATGAAGTAGCATAACGTGTGTATCTGACGGATTCTCGGCTTAAGATCACTTTCAAGAACACTATATACAGGGTGTCCGGAAAAATGTGGGAGAACTTTCGGATTCAGATAAAAATAAAAATAAGATGATAAGTTCTTTTCAATTTTTTTTGCGGCGCTCCCTACGGAGATACGGTCTCTTAAATGACGCCACTGGAAATCCATTTTACTGCTATAAATTTGAAACTACTAAATATTATTCAATGAAGATTTGATATGATTAACAGTTGTAATGACCCCTTAAAATATTGTCCTTAATTTCAAATTGGCTTGTTCAGTTTACCAGGGGCAGACTAGGCTGTGCATTTTGATGATTACCTTCTTTTTCAACACCCTGTATGATAAGTAGTCAAAAAAATCTAGAAAAGCACTGACGTGAAGTCAGCAGCTTTTACGAGCTTGTTCACATTGCGAAATGGTGCCCTGAAAATTTCAGTGAAATTTTAATGAAATATAAAAATTTTCAGAAATTTCCTAAGGATAATTCTTCTTATTGACACTGTTCATCTTCCAACCAAGTTTCATCTCGATCAGATAAATATTTTTCGAGTAATTGAAAAATCAAAATTTCAAATGGCTGTAGCACAAAAACCATTCGGCAGATTTGGCCCATTAACGCACTTAACGTTCGGACAGAATCAATTTTGACCAAGGATTCTTCATCAGTGAGTCCAACCTAGTCGTTTGAGACCAATTCCGGCTCAAAATTCGAAAATTACAGACATCGTGACGAAATGATAACGCGCTGTTCCCCAGAACAAGCGCGTAAAAAACAAATTTGGATACTTTGAACATTGAGATAAACAAAAGGTACTCTTGTTCATTGTCGATAAAATCAACCATTTTCGAAAAACAAAATGATAAAAGAAGTAATTTCTATTAAGGAGAACCATAAATTGTAATGGTCTTCTTGTTAAGGTGCCTATCTGGGCCAAAACTGTATTGTTAAGAGTCTTTGTAATTTCGTCGGATTCAATAACATAAACTAAAGCTTTTTTGTTCCTTGAATAACTTTCTTATCATACTTTGTTGCAGACAAAAGAAAATTAGAATTCATGGTTTTTTTTAATACAAATAAAAAATTACTTCTTTTTTCAATTTGTTTTTTGGGAAAACGGTTCATTTTGTCGACAATGAACAAGAGTACCTTTTCTTTAGTTTAATGTTCAAGATATCGAAATTTGTTTTTTCTAACTCCTTATCAAACAGGGTGTTAAAAATGTAAGCATCAAATGATACAACCTAGTTCGCACCTGGTAAACTTAACAAGCTAATTTAAATTTAAGGGCAGTATTTTAAGAGGTCCTTACCACTGTTTATCATATCAAATTTTCATTGAATTATATTGAGTAGTTTCAAATTTATTCCAGTGAAATGGATTTCCAGTGGCGTCATTGAGGAGGCCGTATCTCCGTGAGGAGGGCCCTTAGGAAAAAAATTGGTGGGAAGTTGTCATCTTATTTTTTTATGTTTTATCTGAACCCGAGAGATTTTCCACATTTTCCCGGGCACCCTGTTTGAGAATTCATACCGGATACTAATAATTTTTTGAATTTATCTTCGTTGTGTTATCAATTCATAATAATATTATGAAAAAACTTCACACTAACCTTCTCTCATCCGAGCAAACGCGTTAGAGCTCCTGAATTAGTTTAGTTTTTCTAGAATTTTCAGTTCAATGATTAACTCTCTCGAAAAATGGTGCTGTTTTTCAGTTATATGCTCAAACTTGTTTTCATTCTTTTGGTATATAAGAATATCAGAATATTATCTTTAAATATACAGATAAGTAAGTATTATCTTATTTGATTCTGGTAAATGAAGAACCGTTCAATGACAAAATAAATGACGTGATATCTTACTTCCCCCTCGTGATAAATCCATAGACCTAAAATGTTGTATTAGGTCTATGGATAATTCGTGACATTATCGAAAACCCTCCAAAGAGCGTCAAGGTTGCCCCTATGTCGAAGTGTATCATTGAAAATAAAGTATTCCTTTCATTGTAGATAAACTTGTAACCGATTGCCTTACTTTCAGAAGTATTTAAAATTTATTCCATTCTTCCCAAGAATGTAAATCTAATGATACTGGTGGGACACAGAAAGCCATTTGTTGGTAACTATTTGACAATCAATTACACACTCAAATAGGGCTATTAAAAATTTATTTCAAAATGATTTGTTTTATAGTCGTTGAAAAAGAGTCAAGAGCGTCGTTTGAGGTGCATACTTCTAACGGAAATGGATAGCATAAGATTTGCTGTTTTGTTTCGGTCTTTTAAAACTTGCGACGACTTCATATTTTGAACTTTGAAAGATTTATGGTTCGTTACCTGGTTGTAACGTTAGAATACTACCGGTAGTCTGTGCAAATGATTGTATTCCCTATTCATTGAATAAATACGCAGAAATTGTGAAGGAGTTCCTCAGAATATATTTCATGAATTCTTCTGAGGTTCACTGGCTCTGGGTTTCAGAAAAATCGCAGAAACTACGGAAGAATCTATAAAAAACCTAGAAAAGCACTGACGTGAAGCAGCTTTTGCGCACATGTTCACTTTTGGTGATATCTTTTGAACATGCGAGCAAAAGCTGCTGACTTCACGTTAGTACTTTTCTAGGTTTTTTTCGATGAAGTACTGGATTTCAATTCGATCTAATCTGTATTTTTGGAAATATTGGGAAAATAAAATTTTGAATTGGTATATCTACAGACTTACGGCCGACCGTAAACAGAATAACTTCTGAAACAACTTAGAAACTCGATATTTGTAGAGTAGGTTTTGACATTGATTACGAAGGCCGAATTCGTGAGTGGGTAAAATCCACTCAATGATTCCGCAGATATACCCATTCGAAATTTCATTTTTCTCGGACGTAATCTAATCTGGAGGTCCAATTTCCAATAACTTTTTCCACCATTTGTGGCCGTATATCGGCAATAACGCGGCGAATGTTGTCCTCCAGGTGATTGATCGTTTCGGGCTCATCGACGAGACTAGCGACTTCACATACCCCCACAGAAAATAGTTTAGCGGTATCGAACAACCGCACGATTTTGGAGGTCAATTCAAGGGCCCAGAACGTGAAATTATGCGGTTCCGCGGTCAAATTCATTTTTCTATCCGTTTGTTCATCCGCCCGGCCGTCCGTCCGTATGTGCTCTAACTTTCGAAAGGAAGGACCTAGACTCTTTGAAATTTTCAGGTTAGGTTTATCTCGGTTGAGTTCGTTAATGGGCCAAATCTGCCGAATGGTTTTTTTCGAAAGTTTTCATATTTCATAAAAATTTCACTGAAATTTCCAAGTCGCCATTTCACAATGTCCGTCAGTGCTTCTCTAGGTTTTTGTTGGGATAATATGGTTAGTAAATAAAGAAAAATCTTTTCGCACATTTCTTAAATTTTTGTTGAAGACAAACAATTGATTGAATTTCGATGAAATTTGGCACAGAACCTGAAGTCAATATTTCACACCAACGTTTCAATTTTGCCCGATTTCAATTTTTAGTTATATTGGAGAAAATTAAATTTTGTGGTTTTCTCCTCGGCATCGTTGATATTTCCGAACATCAAAATAAATATTGATCCACCTCGGTGAAACTTGGTAACTAGTTGGTCAATGCTGATTTATTACAATTTTGTTAAAAATTTCGATATAATCGTGACATGAGAATAATTAACAAAATAAATTCCATTATCTCTTCAACATATGATCCTCGAGAATTTTTGGCTGGATGAAATCCAGCCAAAAATTATTAACAAATTATTAACAAATCCAACTTTCCTGATTAAGTCCCAAGCCTTCTCTGGAGAAATCGAGTCTCTGAGTCCATTATTTCGATAATTATTCTGTTCGCTCTGATGACCAATTGCATTTAAAATTTTACCTTTGTAAAAAAATTTCATCGGACAATTTTCAAGTATCAACGTCATATCAAACTAGTATGTTATTGAACTAGCATATAATGACTGCTATTATTCACGAGTGTGAAGTTTGCAACACCAGCAGCAGGCGAGTGTCGCAAAGCACCCAAGTAAATAATAGCTATAATATGCGAGTTAAATATTATACTGAGTCCACGACTTAATTGGTAAAATTGGAGTAATTCTGCATTTTATACATCTAAAATAGACTAGTCAAAATGGTTAACTTCATTCTCTGTGATTGCTGGAAATTGTAAAGCTTAAGAGAAACGTCGAAATTTTCAATTTATCTATGCATGAAGTGTTTAATATTCATTTCACACGCCTGTTACGCACTGGCCTGATTAGTGATTAATGAATGTCATTTTTCTTCTACAAGAGCCATAGAAAGGTATTATTCGACGGTCGTGGACAAACATATTTGTTTGATTAGTATTATCTACACATATTATTTGACTTGAAAGTAAGAGGAATTCATAAATGCTTTATTAAAAAATAAATATCTACAGATTACAAATTTTCATGATTCGAATTCATTCTTCGCTGTAATCATACTCTTCGTCCGATGGTTTATCCGAGGCATACGTCAATTCATTCAGGTAATACCTAAAAAAAATGCTATACTTATATACATTATCTTCATTAAATGATAATTATTGCATACAATAACAAATATTATATTATTGACCCATAATATGAACCTTAATCGTCGATTTCAATCGTGATATATGTGTTGGCATAAATATGTCAACAACAATGAACTAGCAGATCTTTTTTGATGGCATTTTTCATTGCACAGTATTCGTTTCATCATTATCGGTATTATTTCATTCGAATTTCATATAATATATAACGTAACAAGAGAGAAGAACTGACAGTACCCTGTTGAAGATATTATTATAGATATATCGAAACGTTGGCATTCTGTCAGATCGAGTTTTTCTCTAATCCAGACCCAAATGTATCTACCCACTCATTATTTATACAATAGTCTTACCAAGCATCAGAGTCATTTATTGAATATATCGAAATCTACTGATTGAACTAGATAGTTGTAGAATACCTACTCGCAACTGCATGCATAATTCTGTCAGGATCAGACAGTTATTTCATTTCATTGAGATTTTTTTTTAATTTTTTTATTGGATGTATACATCCATCAGATTTTAATTGAGTTTGGCACACTCTTCTGGAGTAATACATTACAAAAGTGTGCCACATTTCATAACGATATTTCTTTTCGGAGATATTGGTCAACTGTCAATTATCGTTATTCCTCCGCTATCGTTATATATATAATATTTCCGAATAGACGAATTCGGTCCAAGTTGGCAACCCACAAATTTCTTCCAAATTTACTATCACTGCGGAAGGACAGTTTCAGAACAAATTCGACATTTCGGTTGCCGTTTTTCCGTTCCGTAAATATGCAATAATCGGTTGGTTCCTAAAAAAAAGGTTAATTACGAAATTGGATTGATAAAAAAGCAATCTTTCTGTCACCAGAACGACAGTCAATATTCTATGGTAACATATCCAATTTGTTCTGAAATTCCCCTTCCCCAGTCATAGTGAATTTGGAAGAAATTTGTGGGTTGGCAACTTGGACCGAAGTCGTCTATTAACTCGAGAAATGCTGCCTTGACAACCAATTTGAACATGCGTGCGAAGGCTGTTCACTTAACGTCATTACTTTTCTTGTATATCTCAAGTTTTATATTTGGTACTGTTGCCGATTTTTCTAGGTTTCTCTAGGAATTCCCTTCTCTCCCTACTGTGACGGTGTGTTATGTGTACCCTTCGTTATCGCTTCCTTTTTACACCACGCCTGGAACACGATTATTACGCGCTTGTTCTGGGGAACAGCGCGTTATCATTTCGTCACGATGTCTGTAATTTTCGAATTTTGAGCCGAAATTGGTCTCAAACGACTCTGTTGGACTCACTGATGAAGAATCCGTAGTCAAAATTGATTCTGTCCGTCCGGCCGGCCGGCTGGCCGTGTGCGCTGTAACTTTCGAAATAAAGGACCTAGAGTCTTGAAATTTTCAAGTTAGGTTAAGATCCTGAATATCCCGGTTAAGTTCGTTAATGGGCCAAATCTGCCAAATGGTTTTTGTGCTACAGCCCTTTGATTTTTCAATAACTTGAAGAATATTCATCTGATCGAAATGAAATTTGGTTGGAAGATAAACAGTGTCAATAAGAAGAATTATCCATGGAAAAATTCGAAAAAAAATTATTTTTTTTTGAAAATTTTTATATTTCATTAAAATTTCACTGAAATTTCCAAGTCACCATTCCACAATGTGAACAAGCGCGTAAAAGCTGCTGAATTCACGTCAGTGCTTTTCTAGTTTTCTAATTATTTACATAACGGTCCCATACACTAAGCGATGGCCTGCTTTTATTGTCGACGTCAGGTCATGTATACGTATTATGTCTGGAAAATGCAGAGGAAACGACCGGACGAGCGATCTGACGACGATAATAGGCATGTCCGTCCGTGGCCGGAGGATCTCTCGTTCTCGCCGTTCCTCATCAGTCAGCCGGCAGTCACCTGACTCGTATACGACAAATACTGGGATTTACTGCAGGCGAGCGTACGGCAAATTCTCCAGTTGCGAAGCTGATGAATCTACGGCTTGAAACCTGAACCGAATGAATTATTCTCATTACATTAAGAGCAAACAATACCACGTGGTGTTGAATTACGACTAGGCAACACAGCCAAATTCAAGTTTCATTAAACCTCGTTAATATCTCAAGGTTAGGTACCTGTTCATGCTTTCAGGTTACCAATAGCGCGTGGAATCTTGAAATTCGGAGAAATTTCGATATTTATAGGAGAAAAGCAGGCGTCAGTGAGTATTTCTTGCTACGTTTCTATGAGATATCGACTGAAGGATATTTTGGGATAATTTTACATTTTATTAGAGTTTTTTAGGGACTTCTCTCCTAATATTTGTAAGAAACAAAAGTATTTAGAATTAAATAATAGTATATTAAAAACTCAGGGACTGAAGTGGCACTAAATTTCTCGAGGGTAAAAGTTTGTAGCCTAACCGGAGTGAGGGCGAACTGAGCGGGTTCACTGAGAACGTCTGGAAGCCTTAAGCCGTGTACAGACACGAGAGCTGAGCGGCTTGCGAGGCAAGTTAATTGGGCTGCCTCGCAAGTGTGTACGGTGTCGCGAGCAATTTCAACAACGCGAGGCTGCCTCACAAGTGCCTCGCAACTGCCTCGAGAGCCGCTCAGCTCTCGTGTCTGTACGCGGCTTTATATGTGTGTAGGCTTAGGACAGTTACCTTGAAGTCATCTGTTACGGCGAAGGCCTGCCGGCCATAGTTTAGTGTATGGAGCCCTTCACAGCGAATTGTCGGTCGGCCACCTTCCCCTGATAACCGAAAATTTTCTTCCCCGGCCAGGGACTTGAACCTTAGACTTCACGATCATGAGGCCAAGTCGCTACTACTGAACCACCGCAACTATTCACATTATATTGAATACAATGCATTCAGTACAACGAACTCACCACATTGGTGCCTCAGAACAGTTGAAATTGTACTCCCAGTCACAAATTCGATATTCCTGATTAAAGCTAGTATCGTTTGCACACATGTGAGGAACTCTTCGACCATCTTCATCGCACATATGAAAGATGTGACAGTTGTGCTCAACGTCTGCGTAAAATCCTATAGCCCGGTCTTTGCAGTCGAAGGTGAAGGTTATGTTGTCTGTTTCTAGGTATCTTTTTTGCCTGTTGAGAATATGTTGAGGTTGAATGTAGAGTGCCTGCAATATTTCTGAAACAACGAACAAAACTGTTAAACTTCTTGAAAGATAGTTTTCCTAGAAACTACTGTGTGAAATGAAGATGATATCATTATTTCAATTTTTAGGTCTCTTGCATGTTGCCCGAAATATTATATATTCTTGTTTTGCTCCATATATTTCGATACAAAATCATAATGCCTATCCCACACTTTCAGCGAGTTTTGATATTTCAGCATCAAAAATGGTAAAACCGGGACGAAAGTTCAAATTCGGTGAACCGTGGGAGATCGCTCTCTACGTCATACGTTACAGCCCGATTCTCCGATCGATACAGACGGCGCTCTCCATTTGCTTGGTAGAGTGAGAGTTACACGAGAATAGAGAGAGAGATATTGAATATAAGACGCTGCGACATGTACCGTCAAGTTTCAATCGTTTGCATGAACAACCAATACGTGCATGGAACCAAATTTTAAAGATCGTTTGCCCGTTTATATTTGAAGTTTTCGAGGGCAACTGATTTTTTTTCGGTATTATGAATAGAATGATCGATTCCAATAATAAAAAATACACACAAGAGGCCTTTAGTAAAAAAAACCAATGATACTTCTGTATGAAGTTGTACATACAATTTCTTAGACGACTAACGACTATAATACATACATTAGAAAAATCGAAGCAGTCATTCTCATATTTCTAGGAATAATATTGAATATCCTTGATTCTTTGAGGATTGGTCAGTTATAATTTAATCCCCTGTGCATTCTAATGGTTTCAACTTACCTATGCCAAGAATGAATCCAAGGAAAAAAATGAGCATGCTTCCTCAATTAATTCTGAAATTCAAAAATAATCTTTGTCAAACGCAGAAATATATAATTTTCATAGATAATAAGGTATGAGGCGCCGTGTGGGACAAATGAGGTGTGTTTGCATATATGTTTATTTTTTGAGTCAATATACTCATTTTTGCAGTAAATAAAAAAAATCCATTAGTTGCGGAAAATATTCACAACACAATATATTCACGATTTGGGATTTAAAAATATAAAGAAAATTCGGATCCAATATATTTATACATATAGTTTTAAGCATACAGTATCCAGCACTTTTGATTAAGATCGCACTTTTCGACGATAATCTTTAAAAATATTTGACGAATAACACTGTTCATGGATCAAATCTAAATCATGACTGATTATCAAAAATTTTGGGCTCTTTCAAACTCGAATTGCCAAATTGCTGGAAACTGTACGAGTGCTTTCGACGCGCCATCTACTGACGATGTTAGATAGATCGAACCGATAAATATATTGAATCTCACATTTTTAGATATTTTTGAAACTCACAACTCGTAAACATTTTGTGTTTAGTTGGTAATACATTAAATAAAAATGAATATATAGTTGCAAACACACGTTGGCCCCAAAGAATTCATAAAAAGCGACAAAACATCAACAGAGACACAGTAAAAGCTCATATAGGTATTACTTCAATTGATATTTGAAACAAGTTTTTTGATCTTTTGCAAGCTGTCTAAGGAAAACTTCAATGAATTAACACACAAAATTTCTGTAGTTAATAAAGTGTAATAGATGTTGGGCTCTTCGCATTAAATTACGTAGGCATTGTTTAAAGTTTAAACAATGGTACGGCTTTCGATGTTCACCGGTAGTAGTTTCATTGTGTTTAATGATAATATCAATTTTATTACTTTTTCCAGGTATTCTAACAGAAAACCTATTTGAAAAAAATTCTACGCTTTGTTTCTACTGGTTTCAACAGAATAAATTGACAATTCGGTACAACGTTTTGTCTCATACATCATGAATCTTATGAAATTCATCATTAAATTCCGTAAAGAGGCTAATTGTCATGGCTCATTGGTTGGTGTACTACATACTTCAATATGTAAGTTTTCAGTTGGGGTAATATTTTTTTTTGGTCGATCACTAAGGTTTATCATTTGATTTTATCAAATAATAAACCAAAAGCATTTTGTTTTCCTGAATTATAATGATTATTCTAATCATCTCAATAACAGCAATCCCCTTGAGATGCCAACAAAAAAGTCTATCTAATTTCGAATTATTAACGCCTGAATAAAATTGCTGCATTTGATATTAATTAATTAATATTCTATTAGTATCCAGGAAATTGGTTATTGGCAAATTTGACTCTTTTTATTACGTAACATTTTTTATTATGTCGATGTTTAAATGTATACCGAAAGCCGTACATAGAGGTTATGTAGGCGCAATCATAAAAAACTCACGAAATGTTCATGAAGTAAGGTTATGTATGTATATTATATATATATGTAGCTAGACTTCGCCTCGATTTTGTTTTGTGCTGTATATGACAGTGCGAATAAAAGACACTTTATTATATTATGTCCTTCTTCCTTTTGTAGCTCTGAAGGCACAAAATACAGTGTTGTAAGCTCTAAAATCACTGATTATGAAAGTCCATGATAGCAAATAGCAATATTGCTATGACAAAAATCATAACAAACATTGCTATAACACTCGGAACAGAATACGTAATATGCGTCGTTCATTTTAAAAGTGGTCTATCTCCATATTTTCAAATCAATGTTTTGCTGTTTATGAAGTCAAATTTAGTTGAAACTAGAAAAGCAACTCCATTAATTGCGTTGCTATTCTAAAGATGAATCTACTGGTTTATTCCGGGTACCGTGCCGGGAACTGAAATTGCTAAATATTCATTATAAAACTTGAGTAAGTACCCATTAGGCAAATATGGACATACGCCCCTTCTGCAATGAACGACACACGTAATGGCCACATTGCTACAAATTAGAAACATAACACTATGACTAGAATTGGCGAATGAAGATAAGCGCTACTCCCTCTGGTGGCTATTAGAGAAACCCGAGGTACAGACATTATCACTGACGAGTTAAAAGAAATGTTAAGAAAATGAGAAAGTTTACGCATTTTTCTTGGCGTTTGTGTGATTTTACAAGTGCTGCTACTGAGGAGAAGCAAACTCAAATGTCCCTTCCCATAGATTTCCACAACCCGGTGAAATATTTCGAGTTAGGGTGAAAGAAACTTCCTTTAACAAGTCGGGCCTGAAAATGTTGAAGAATCGATAAAAACCAACAAACAAGATTTATGAGAGTCTATTACCTGCATTTTACCGATGATGATCGTTTTTATAGAGGTAAGCACGAATTGCTCATGAAATATTAGATCACATTCATGAAGACAATTTTTTTCCAGACCCCTAATCCAAGCAGAGAAATTTACTTGAGAAGAATGCTCTGCCTTTCAGAAATCTGCCTGTTGAACTGATCATTAAGGAACAACGTAAATGTTTTAGTGATAGAACTGACTATTGAAAAAAAAGAGTCTCAACAAGGAAATATCTGGTGATGAATACTATTCACTCAAAGTGCTTCTGCCGAAGAAAGTAAAGTTGTACGAGGCTTATTTATTACAGCTTTTTCAAGACCAATCATATGAGTGTTGGAAAATTTACTCATCAATCCATAATGAATAAGACTTAAGATACAAGTAGCATTAGTTTTATGTGAATGTATTCATTTTATTCACAATATATTGAGTATTTAATCCTTCGCTATAAGAATATTAATGTTATTAGTATTTGTCTATTATCCCAAAAAGTATGTTTTACAATACTATCTGTTTTTCAACTTTCAAGACAGCCTGAGAAATCCACCAAAGTCAATCTTGCCATTTGGATATGAAAATAAAAAATATTAAAATACCGTCTAACCTTGGGGATATCCCCGTAATTTTAGAGTTGCTACACTCAATAAGATTGAAGAATGATGCATACCTACTTTATAAGAATGGAATATGTACTCCCAGTAATACTCTCGTCAACTATAAAAGTATTTGAATAAATCGTGAAATCAGAAATTATCAAACCAAACACTAACAAACAGTACAAATTCGACTACCAAAACAAAATCTATATCTGTATCTAAGGTTCTAGAACTGGCCACCGTGGCGCTGCAATCTCAAATTCAGATGCCAATAGCAAGGTTCATAGCAATACGCAAACAGAAACGACCTGAAATATTTCGAAGTAGATACTTCTGAAAATAATCAAAAGGATCACTACCGAAACTAAAATGAAAGCGCACTCGGGAATGTATCGAAAAGAAGAAACAAAGATTAACAATATGAACATATCAGAGTGTAACACATACCAAACAATCGTCAAACAAATAATCTTACTCACTTGTCTCGAGTATCCATGTCACTAACAAAAAAGAAACTTGCCTACTGACCGGAGCTCACTTTTTATTAAAATAGTGAACATCTTGCACGATGATGACTACATATTCTTCCACCATCAAAATGCCCACTTTCACCCAAGTTTATTTGTTTGTGGAAGATCTACCATACATCAGATGGAATTTGTTATTCCCTATGTCCACTAGACTCTCCCATTTCTTCTCGGTATTGACTTGGACAGTTGCAATTACCGATTATCGTAAATTTCATTTCTTCCCACTTTCACTATCGACGATTTCAACACGTAGCTTTAACGATCTCATTCTAGGATCTATCAATAGGTGACTTCTGTTATTTCATTCATCACTATGCTTCCGAAATCTCATTGAATTGGTCAATGCATGCGTAATTGGCTCTAGGATATCTCTGCTTAATTGAATTCAGGAAACGTGCATGGTTACGAGTTAATTGGTATTACGTTTTAGATAATGATTCGAAGATGGATGGTCCCCGCGGACAAATGTAATGTCATATTTCATCTAAGTGTATACCAAAACCGAAGTCATTAGCAAAAGTAAATCATTCATCATCAGTTCATCAAAAATGAACCTAGAAAAGCTGCTGCCTTCATGACAGTGCTTTTCTAGGTTTTTGCGCGCATGTTCTAGGGGAACAGCATGCTATCGTTTTGTCCAAATGTCTGTAATTTTGGATGATTGAGCCGAAAATGGTCTCAATCGACTAGGTGTCAAAATCGATTCTGTCCGGCCGAGGACACGATAACTGTCGAACGAAGTGAGCTAGCAACTTGAAACTTTCAGGGTAGGTCGCGCATTGGAATGCCGCGATTAAGTTCGTTAATGGGTCAAATCGGTGGAATTGTTTCGGAATTATAGCCACTTGACATTTTGAAGTTATTTATTTTTTAACTCAGAAACTACTTGAGCGATTGGATTCAACGTTGGCAGTTAGGTGGAGTATAACAACACGCAACTTTGAGTAAAATTTTGTCAGAATCATATTGTCAGTAAAATCTAAAAAAATTTTGTTTCGAAATTTTTTTACGAAAAATTTTTTTTCTGGAAACCATTAATCATAACAAAAAAAAATTCAACTCACACTTTGAGTTTCATATTTCACAGAAGTGTACCAAAATTTCAGTTCGATACGATCATAAGTTTGGAGATATCGGGAAAAAATATGTCAAATTTCGAGGTTTTCTTCTCGGTATCGTTGTTTTTTTCATTTTGTGATTTTCTTATCATATCATCCTCATTAAATTCCGTATGAACTTTCGAACTGTAATTTTTCGATGAAGTACTGGATTTCAATTCTATCTGATCTGTATTTTGAAATATTGACATAGAAACTCGATATTTGTAGAGTAGGTTTGGGGCTTGATTACGAAGGCCGAATTCGTGAATGGGAAAAATCCGCCCAATGATTCCGTAGATATACCCATTCAAAATTTTATTTTTCCAATATTCCTAAAAATACAGATTAAATCGAATTGAAATCCAGTAATTCATCAAAAAAAATATTTAAAGAGCACTGCCGTGAAGGCGGCAGCTTTTGCGTGCATGTTCAAATTCGTTGCTGAAGTGGTCATCTACATTGAACATGCGCGCAAAAGCTGCTGCCTTCACGGCAATGCTTTTCTAGATTTTTTTTCGATAAACCACTGGATTTCAATTCGATCTGATCTGTATTTTCGAATATATTGGAAAAATAAAATTTCGAATAGGTATATCTAGGGAGTCATTGAGCGGATTTTACCCATTCACGATTTCGACCTTCGTAATTAAGCCCCAAGCCTACTCTACAAATATCGAGTTTCTAAGTTGTTTCTTTCGGAGGTTGTGTTCACCGTAAGCACAATAACTTTCGGAAAAAACGACTCAGAAACTCGGTATTTGTAGAGTAGGTTTGGGGCTTAATTACGAAGGTCGAATTCGTGAATGGGTAAAATCCGCCCAATGATTCCGCAGATATACCCATTCAACATTTTATTTTTCCGATTTTTCCGAAAATATAGATTAGATCGAATTGAAATCCGGTATTTTATCGAAAAATGACAGTTCGAAGGTTCATACAGGATATCATAAAGATGATATGATCAGAAGATCACAGAATATTTAATATTTGAAAAAAAAAATTTTGAAATCCTTCTTCAAATTGTTCAAATGACAAGATCATCACGAAATTCTGTATCGGAATAGAATTTGACGCATTGATCTAAAATATAATTTTCAAGGTATAAGTGAATGTTTTTTTCGGATTCAATAAATAGTTTCTGAAGAAAAAAATGTTTTCTGAAGAATATTTTTTCAAAATTTACTGACACTTTGATCTCAACGAAATTTAATGTTGTGCGTTGTTATGATCCAGCCAACTATCAAGTTTCAATCCAATCGTATGAGTAATTCCTGAAATATCAGGAAATTAAACTCAAAATTTGAAATGGCTATAACTCCGAAACCGTTCGACCGATTTTGCTCCCTAACGAACTTAACCACAGAATTTGACATATTTTCCTGAATATCTCCGAAAATTATGATCGGATCAAAGTGAAATTTGTTCCACTGTTGTGGAATATCAAGTTTGTTCCGTGCAAATTGTGAAAAAATCTGCTGAACAGTTTCCGAAAAAAAAATAGTTTTTCGAATGAAATTTTTTTTTCAAATTGACTAACAATTACAATCTCAACAAAATTCTGCACACAATTGCGCGTAGTTATGCCTCAAATTATTGCCAAGTTTCTATTCAGTCGCTAAAGTAGTTCCTGGAATATCGAGGAATTACCTAATCCAAAATTACAAACTGTTTGGCCTATTAACCTTTGAATAAAGAACAACAGGAAGGAGCATAACGCTTATCTACTTCGTATAAAAGTGGGACATAGGCGCCCATACTGAACCTCCAAGTATGACTCATGTCAATTGGTTTCTTCAGACAAAGAAGTCTCGGAACAAGTTGTTCTCTCTTCAAAGTGAAGGGAAAGTCGGCCATATGCAACATCCATCCCGGACCCACTTTGTGAGGCATTATGCTCCTTCCTTATGTTCTTTATTCAGAGGTTTTCACAAACTTAACCGTCACGTTTCGAAATGCAACCTACCTTGAAAGTTTCAAGTCGGTAGGGTTCTACTGCGTGCCTACATTTTCGTGAAAAAAGGTAACGAATCGAATACTCCATCGACATGTGGAAAGAATTTCCTCTATAACATTGCGCTATGGTTGAGAAATTCCTTCAATTCTTGCTCTATCCCGATCATGATGTAAAAAACTTTTTACTCACATCATGATCCCGATGCTGTATGATCAGAGAGTATGCTTGCAAAATTTAATAAAGTTAGACATAGATGCATATAATACATGGTGCAGACACTCTTTGACATATTTTGGGTCCGAAATGAGGCTCAAATGTTGTCAAAATACGGCTTTGTTGTCCTACTTCAGTTTTCGCCGATAGATGCCGGCAACGAGAAATCTGCCATGTGAAATCTGAAATATCTTCGGAAATTACCGACTTTTCATATCAAAACTAGTGAAATCAGAGCTTTTTTTGATCTTGCTAGTTGGACCATATATTATTTTCAAGAGTTCCCGAAAATAAATTCATTTTGACGAATCTGAGTTATGACTGTTTATTTTATTCCGTCAAAATGGCAAAAATATATATAAAAAGTTTTCTTCGTCTCTGAAAACCAAAGTCTGAAACTTGAGATTTATGAATACATATGCAATACAAGAGGTTTTTACTTATTTCAATATTAAGTTCATAGAGAAGAAGTCCTCCAGAGTTTCATATTCAAAAATACCTATAGGAAACATTTGGATCGTTAGATATTTAGATTAATGTGTCAGGTTTGAAATTCCTTAATGAATTTGTTGAACATGAAAGTGAATAATTCATATTTCAATAAAAATAAATATGAATATTTCCTCGAATTCTTCTGAATTAAATATTCAATAATAGAGGTACATACAGAGTGTAACAGCCAAATGGAATAAATTCGATAACGAATAAATGAGGGCGTGTTGAGAAAAACGCTCGGACACGTCGATTTGTAATTTTAAATGCGCATATTTTTCAAGAAAATAATATTATATAGGGTGTTCCATGTGACCGTGGCCAATACCAACTTTCTTATTTCAAATGCAACCCCCTGTATATTATTTATTTTTTGGATTCATCAGAGAATTCTAGACACAATTCATGCACAATGTTCTATACCTATCTTTAACTATTTCGGAAATATTAAGTGTTTTCAGATTTAGTTCAAAAATCAACGTTTTGAATAAAAAAAATTATTTTATTTCACGAATTTGGTACATTACACTTAAAACCTAATAAGTAATACTGATTACTTCTTAATAATTAAAAAAAAAACAAAAAGAATCATTAATGTCAATGTAGGAAATGTTCAAAAAGCTCGCCGCGAACGTCTTGGCAACATGCTAATCTGGTGTAGAATTGTCTTCTAACGTTACTCAACATTTCTGAAAACACTTAATATTTCCGAAAAAGTTGAAGATAGGTATAGGACATTGTACATGAATTATGTCTAGAATTTTCTGGATAATCCAAAAAATAAATAATATACAGGGGGTTACATTTGAAATAAGAAAGTTGGTATAGGCCACGGTCGCATGCAACACCCTATATAATTTTATTTTCTTGAAAACTATGCGCATTTAAAATTACAAATCGACGTATCCGAGCGTTTTTCCTAACACCCCCTCATTTATTCGTTATCGAATTTATTCAATTTGTCTGTTACACTCTGTATACACATACATACAAAATTTATAAACTATATTTTTATGAAAGGAGATCCAAACTATGCCATAAAATCCATGAGTAATATATCAATCTCCCGTGCCGTTTCTACCGTGGTTTTGGCTTCGAAATGACTTCTTGCATACATGAAAGTCATTATTCTCTTATAAATATTTCATATTATTGATGAGTAGATACTCCATCATTTGAAATATCTAATTCATATTCTGGGAAATAATTTCATCAGATCTGATAGATTATAGCTCAATTCATTTTTATTCAGCGGAATCAAGGAGGGTTTTTCCCTTAAACGAAAATGCAGTAATTTTCATGAAAAACCTTCAGAACATCCCATTTCAAACATATAATTTCAATATTATATTTTCAAAAAAATGTTTGATCACCTAAAACTGAAAATAAAAATGGGGATTTGCATTTAAAGGGATATGTCTTGAGTGCACGATATGGCAACGTCGAATTCAGCTTCTCGGAAAGAAAAGGACGTCAAATGTGTTACTTTGCTTAGGAAAACAGAGATAGCTATACTTCGATCTGGTTAGAGTAGAAGACAACGACCAAGGAATAGAAAAAGAAGAGCACAAACTGTCATACTGTCATATTACTGACAAATCGCAAACGGAAATTGTTTGGTTGTATTGACAAAAAACACGTGTGTACCACAGAATAGGAATAAATTGTTCCTTATTCTATAGCAGAAAAAGCTTTTCTACTCAACACCGTTGTCACTTCGTGCATGCCTGTTAAATCCCAAACCCTAATTTTAAAATCTGATTTTGAATACTTTCTGAAGGTAATTTGGGAAAATGATGAATCAAACCCATAAAAGTTATGTTCAAATTTGCATTTGCAGTAATAACCCAAATTTGGGAAAAACCCCCATTGTATGGACTTGACAAAGCGACGTTAGCGCCATCATCTTTTACAGAGCGAAGTAGTACAATAATTAACTATTCTAGGACTGCGTTTTGGAACCAAAATTTTAGTGGGTAATAGTAGGAAAGTGTCGACACTTGATATATTCTATGCATCGTTGAAAAAAACACAGAAATATGAGGTATCCCCTTGATGATATCGCGTTGTTCCCAAGCGGGGGAAAAACACAATTTCTAACCTATTAGAATCCAAGTGGTGTATATTCTGGAGGAAATGAGGAAAAAATCGCTGAAATTGAGTAGATCCAGAGAAGGCTTCCTTTCAAGCGCGTGATAAAGAGCAAACAATACCACGTTGTGCTAAATTACGGCTGGACAACATAGCCACTTTCAAATTTCATTAAACCTCGTCAGGCTCAAGGTCAGGCACCTGGACGCGGTCTACAAGCTTCGACGTTGCCAATATCCGCGTGAAATATTAGAATCCGGAGAAATGTTGACGTTTATAGGAGAAAACGGGGTGTCGTTCTGATGACTTCAATGGGTATTTTTAAAAAATTTTTTTGAAATATTCTTAATTCTTTAGTGAGATTGCGCAATGTTAGTTATTTTTCATTTTTCACTCCATTCCAGTTTCATTTTCCCGACAAATCTTGAATATAAAAAGTGGCAACATTGCGCATTCTCACAATTTTTTCAGCCATTTGCAGCATCAACCATTTTTGAAAAAAACGAACTCTTGTCGTTTAGAAAAGAAACCCCGAAAAGCGCACTACCGTTTATCACGTGTTGCATAAGCGAAGAACAATATGTGGTCGACGAACTTGACCACTAAAGTTACCATTGAAAAAGTAACGGTCCCCCTCAAAGAACGGACAAAGAGGATACACCAAAGTTACCTTCTTCGTTTCTTACAAACGTGAACCTACTGACGAAGAAGCACCATGTTCACTGCCATAGTTCCACATGAATTACTGTTAGACATACACACTATCAGCTATCAGCTCTTGTCTAATTGACATTGTGCCTAATTCCGAATGAATGAGGAAGATCCTCACCGTCATCTCGAAGAGTTTCCCCTCCGTCGACAATTATTGTGCTGTGTTGATGATTTGCGTCGATCATGACCGAATTTTCGCGTCTTAATTTGCTATGGATGGATTTTGCATAGGGAAACGATAAATCAGTCTTGTGTCTTGTCTCCAAGTGTCACTATGTGCCTCTCTTAGAAGTGCTATTCGGAATATTTTTTGTTTTGTTTCGGTGAGTTTCCCTTTAAGTATTTCAGGTGACAGGTAGTTGTATGCAGAGCTGTAAGAACACAGTATCTTAGTTACTTTGAAGTATAGTAACTCAGTTTCTTCGGAGTATCTGAGTTAATTCATGTTACTGTCTTTATTTTATTGGCAAAAGGTAGCTAGTATCTTAGAAACTTGAAAAAACTGTATCTTGTATCTTGAAAAGTATCTTAAATACCGAAAGGTAACTCAGATACCAAAATGAATTTCGGGTACCCGAAAATAGATACCGAGAGAAAAGTTTAACAAGCTAGGACTTGTTCAAAAATTACATCTATTTAATTATTGTATTTCACATGAATGAGATGCAGGCTTGGCTGCTTGAGGTACCTATGTTATAAGTTTCAGAATTGTTTTCGGAGAGCTTCCCTTTTAGTATTTTAGATGACAGGTAATTGTATGCAGAGCTGTCAGAACACAGTATTTTAGTTACTTTATAGTATAGTAACTCAGTTACTTCGGAGTATCTGAGTCAATTCATGTTAGTGTCTTCATTTTATTGGCAAAAAGTTGCTAGTATTTTAGAAACTTAAAAAAAGACTGAATCTTGAAAAAGTATCTGAGATACAGAGAGTATCTCAGATATCGAAAAGTATCTTAAATAACGAAAGGTAACTCAGATACCAAAATGAATTTCGGGTACCCGAAAATAGATACCGCGAGAAAAGTTAAACAAGCTAGGACTTGTTCAAAAATTTGATCTATTTAATTATTGTATTTCACATGAATGAGATGCAGGCTTGGCTGCTTGAGGTATGTTAAAAGTTTAAAAATTGTTTTCGGAGAGCTTCCCTTTTAGTATTTTAGGTGACAGGTAATTGTATGCAGAGCTGTCAGAACACAGTATCTTAGTTACTTTATAGTATAATAACTCAGTTACTTCGGAGTATCTGAGTTAATTCATGTTAGTGTCTTTATTTTAATGGCAAAAGGTAGCTAGTACCTTAGAAACTTGAAAAAACTGTATCTTGTATCTTGAAAAAGTATCTGAGATACAAAGAGTATCTCAGATATTGAAAAGTATCTTAAATACCGAAAGGTAACTCAGATACCAAAATGAATTTCAGGTACCCGAAAATAGATACCGCGAGAAAAGTTAAACAAGCTAGGACTTGTTCAAAAATTACTCTATTTAATTATTGTATTTCACAGGAATGAGATGCAGGCTTGGCTGCTTGAGGTATATGTTATAAGTTTCAAAATTGTTTTCGGAGAGCTTCTCTGTCAGTATTTTAGTTGACAGGTAATTGTATGCAGAGCTGTCAGAACACAGTATCTTAGTTACTTTATAGTATAGTAACTCAGGTACTTCGGAGTATCTGAGTTAATTCATGTTAGTGTCTTTATTTTAATGGCAAAAAGTTGCTAGTATTTTAGAAACTTTAAAAAAAACTGAATCTTGAAAAAGTACCTGAGATACAGAGAGTATCTCAGATATCGAAAAGTATCTTGAATACTGAAAGGTAACTCAGATACCAAAAAGAATTTCAGGCACCGGAAAATAGATACCGCGAGAACATTTAAACAAGCTAGGACTTTTCATAATGTCGGCATTTCATAAGATATTCAACGTAAATTTGGCATGGATATTACAATTTAGACAGATACTATGAGGAAAAACTTGGGAATTCAAATTTTAACAACAGCTCGAAAACGAAATATTTGAAGTCCCATGTTTATGAGAAAAACGTCCGAATACAAGGTGTTTTAGATACCGAAACTTCCAATACACCAACTCAACGGGGTATTCTATTCACAGTGTGTCAATTTGAAAAGGTCATCCTCAAGGCCGATCCTAAAAACAATACAATAACCTGCGAAACAAAAACCCAAGAAACTCGATATTTCTAAAGTAGCTTTGGACCCTAATTTCGAAGGCCAAATTCGTGAATGGACTTGATCGGAAGATGATAGCTTGAAGGTTCATGCAGAATTTCATTAGGAACATATGAAAAGAAGACCAAATCTTTTCATCAGGAGCCATCCAATCAACCAAAACAAGCGTGGTCCAAGGAGAATGGTTACAGCTGTTTCAAGAATTTTACCAAGTTTCAGACCACCTCACCTTGGTAAACCGCATGGAACATTGCAGTATAACTAGACATAGCGCGCCATCTCTCAGGAGTATCTTATTTTCCCAATATTTCCAAAACTACACATCAGACTGTTACTGTTGTTAAACATTGACCTCAAGGTTCATTGAAATCTGATAGTTTTAAAAAAAAATTCCAAATATTTGTAAAATTTTCGGGAAAATATTTTTTGCGTTATGTTGCGCAGTTTCAATCTGATCGCATTATAATCGATCTTATTTATGTTTAAACCGATCTCGTCAGTACTTCTTGAGGGAGCGAGGCAATAACCTCAAATTTGAAATTAGCAACGAAATTCGTTCTTCTCCTATATAAGTTGTCGAATATTTCGAAACAATTGTTCGAGATGAAATCATTGCATAACGGGGGCTATGATTATCGCATTCCATGGAATCATAATTGCGGAAAATATTTTCTACTAAGAGGATCAAGTCTCCTCAAGAAGTATGCAGTTTAATAAGAACTCGTTACAAGTTATAAATAGTCTCCGCAGATAATGAAAGTGATTGATACAAGAATCATTAATATTCATGAAACAGAAAATACTGGAAAGAGGTCATAATTATCTAATCCGATTTTCTCTCATTTTAATTGTATAATATTCAATATAATAAGGAAGATCTTGATACAATGACTGTTAATTAGAAAATATATAATAAATACTGATTAATAGACTGAATATAAGAAGATCTGAGATGAAAATAAGTCATTTATCAGAGTATGTCCACAAAACCTGAGTTTTATCATTTATCAACAACATAAATATAATGATATAATGAGTAGATATAATTTAATTTCAATATAATAAATTCGATCTAATTTTCATTTTTGAAATAGGCCTGATTTCCTGCAATTTTCGAAGGTCGATAAATGAGAACTATATGTATAACAGATATGGAGATTTGTAATTTAAGTCATCGAACAAAAATTGAAGAAGAAATATATTTTTGAATTGTGGACTGTATCATGAATAAAAATTCGCTTAAGATTACTAATTCGATGACGTGGAACACCGCAAACACAATAACTTCAGAAAGAAACAACTTAGAAACTCGATATTTGTAGAGTAGGTTTGGGGCTTAATTACGAAGGTCGAATGATTCCGCAAATATACCCATTCAAAATTTTATTTTTCCAATATTTCCAAAAATACAGATGAGATCGAATTGAAATCCAGGGAAGCTCACAGATTATTAAATATTTGAAATTTTTTTTCAAATTGTTCCAATGACACGATCATCACGAAATTTTTCACAATGTTGTCCTTCCACACCCTCGAACTAGCTTAGAAGTTTCATCACGATTGAATCAGTATTTTTTGAGTTAAACCGAAAAAAAAATGATATCGAGAAGACAACCACGAAATTCTAGATATTTTTTCCCGATATCTCCAAAACTAATAGCTGTATCGAATTGAAATTTAGTACACTGCTGTGAAATATGAAGTTAAAGGTAAAGCTGAAATTATTCTCGAACAAGAACAATAGTTTCGAGAAAAAAAAATTTTGGAAAAAATTTTGAAAAAATTTTTTATTTTAATTGAGTTAACATACGATTTCAACGAAATTTCGCTAAACTTGCGCATCATTATTTTCTATCTAACTGCCCAGTTTCAATCCAATCGCACAAGTAGTTTCTGAAATATGAGGGAAATAAGCTCAAGATTTCAAATGGCTATAACTCCGAAACTGTTCGACCGATTTGGCCCATTAACGAACTTAACCGCGGCATTTCGATGCGCGAACTACCCTGCAAGTTTCGAGTCACTAGCTGGCTCCGTTCGAAGGTTATCGTGTCCACGGGCGGCCGCACCGAATCGATTTTGACACCGGATTCGTCATCAATGAGTCCAACCTAGTCGTTTGAGACCATTTTCGGCTCAATTATCGAACATTACATACATTTGGATGAAACGATAGCTCGCTTTTCCCCTAGAACATGCGCGCAAAAAGGAACCAGAGCAAAATGTTAGTCAAATTATCTTAGTTAGAGATAGACCAATTTTAAATTCCAGATCAAGTGAGAATTAATCCTGTAAAATTATATCAGGAAATCATGGTATGCCACCTCTGAAAGACAAGATTTCTCTTCTCATTCGAAGCATATTTTTTTTATGTTCGCCAAATATTACTCAGTCACTGTTCCACCTCAAAAATCACAATTCGCCGCGAAATCAATCTTCCGTCAGTTGTCTCCTTTTTTTGTTGATCAAATTATTAGAACAATCGAAGTGCAACGAATTTGTTCGAGCATATATTGTGGGAAACCATGAAATTGTTCAAAAATAACAGTTGCGCACAAATTTCATATCGTTCGTAAGTTTCTCATGTTTGTTTTCATGAAAAGGGGGGGTATTATTTAGCCACACATTGTCTATAATTTCCGCATTGTGAGCTGAATGGGAAACACTGCTCATAGATTTCGGCTGTAAATCCACTAGAAATTTTTCAACAATTGGCAAATTTTGAAAATCTCTCAGACATAGCCATTCATGATTTAAATGCCACTTAAATCTTACTTGACTCTCAAACACTTTAAAGTCGTCCACGTGCTGACTTTGGACCCGAAAGTGTCTGTATTTACCTAAATATTATCTACCAAACCTAATTTGTGCATTCTGAACTTTATTGAAGCTTCAAAGCTGTCCCCAAAATTTCAAGTCTCTAAATAATTCTTGAGCATACGTATTGTGTTACAGTCGACCGGACGATTATTTGCCATTCAAACATCAAATCTATGGTTTTTATGATAACACGAAAAAATCGTGTGAATATCACTATGTACCTTGAATCACCAATAATGTATCAAAACCACGAACAAAGCGATAACACTAAATAACTTGAAAATGCATATTCCAACCCTGCATTCCGTTTTAATTATTTTCTGAAGAAAAATCAGGATCAGTTGACTAGTTCTGTTGAGCAGCACCTGAAATTAAAAATTTCTAGGGGTGGCTAATCGAATATCACCTCCCATCCAATTTATACTAAACAGCCAGTACATATTTCATGTAGGTATTTCCAATTTCACAAAATTACGAAAATTCATTATCTCAATGGGTAATTATAAAATATCATTTATTTTCGAAATAACAGATACGATCAAGTTGAAAATTATTGATTGAAATAAATTTAATATATCTCAAAAAAAATCTGGAAGTTTTTTAAAGCTGTTCTAATGTTACGATCATCACAAAATTTTTCCAGAAAATTTGCCAACTAGTTAGTTCCATCATTTTATAAAGGTTTCATTATGATCGGATAAAGGTTTTTGAGTTATTCCGGCAATAAGAACGATGCCGAGGAAAAAAAGACGAAATTTTACGATTTTTTTTTAATTATCTCCGATATCCGAACTTCGGCACACTGTTGAAATATATCGACTTCAAGGTTTGTGCGAAATTCTTGATAAATAGTTTGGAGAAAGACAATGTCGATAGAATATGTAGTTCCTGTGATCTTGAGAAAGACAACCTCAAAACTTAAACGTTTGAGACCATTTTCGGCTCAAAATTCGAAAATAACGGACAGTTGGGCAAAACGATAGCACGTGTTGTTCCCTAGAAGATGCGCGCAAAACATCGAAAAAAGTAAACAGTAACGATATGTCTTCGACAAAGGATACTCGATTTCCGAAACGTGCGTTAGACACAGAAAGTGTAAGTGGATCAGAGAGTAGTTATACACTGTTTTGTTTTGCAACCAATCGACTTTTCTGAAACACTTCCAGGAACTTCTTGATCATCCCTCGTAAACGGATCGAAAAAGAACAGAATAATACAGTTATAACCGTTTGATAACTATTCATCAAAAGATAAATTTGTTTTCAAGGATATTTTTGAAAATTTTTTTTTAACTTTACTAACCTTACGTTGTCATAATTTCGCAAGCAGTTACCCAGTATTCTACAATTAATGACCATATTTTAATCCGATTGCATAGGTAGTTCTTGAAATATTCAGGAAATAACCTCGAAAATTCAAATGAATACAACTCCAAAACTGTTTGGCCGATTTGGCCACGCAACCGTCGTATTTGGATGCGCAACCTATCCTAGAAATTTCAAGTCGCTAGCTCTTCCCGTTCTCAAGTTATCGTGGTAACGGACTGACGTCCGGCAGGACAGAATCGATTTGGAAATCAGATTCTACATCAGGTAGTCCAGCCTAGTCGTTTCAAACCATTCGACTCAAAATCCAAAAAAATCAGAATATCCGCGAAAAAATTCAGAAAAGCGGTGGACCGAAGTAGGAGTTTTTTCGAGCTAGCTCAAATTGTCGATCAATAGGGTTACCCATCCATTTCCTGACACCGCCAAATGCTTCTTGACTTCAAAATAAAAGAAACTTTGTAATCTTCTGATCCTCCGATCCTCATGAAATACCTCTGGATAGTCGAAACGAGCTATTCCAACAATATTCCACCGAAAAACCCGCAAAATCGACATAGGTACCAAGTTTTCAGCCTGTCACCTAGATGTTTACACAAACAGATTAACAATAGAAAAGAGAATATAGACATATTTGGCGAAATCAGGCACAACCAGTACTGTTAGACACAATTCCCTGTTGATGTGTGTCAAACAACCAATTGACTTTCTTGAAACACTTCCAGGAACTTCTTGACCATCCCTCGTAACAATTATCGAATCTAATAAGCACAAAACACAGTTACAAACGTTTGATCTTAGATCGAACAAGCCGAATAGTTTTTTTTTATAGATGTTTGGTGTATTAGTGCCTTACTTCACATCCTCTAGTTTTAATCACGTATAATTTTCAGGATCCTTTAGTAGAAACAGCAATAAGGGAGATAAAAAACAGATATCGTCGGTGAGCGTGACCTCATTTTTTCCTTTGAAAACCTACAATTGAGCCGGTTTAAAATTCTACAGTGAGTAATCTATTCGTTAAGTTCTTTAGTCAACAGTTAGAATAGAAAATTTGGATATTTATGATAATTTGAATATTTAATTTATGGTTAAGTTGGTTTAATTGGAAGATAGGCAAGTTTTCAATGAGTAAAATGATAGGAACTGAAAAATATTCTAGAAAATCACTGATATGAAGTCACAAGGTATAGCCCGCATTTTCAATTTCGTTGGCGAAAAAAAAATTTTTGAGTTTGTTTCTTATTGGACCCGATCATCACGAAATTACGCACAATATTTTATATCACTAGTTACAAAGTTTCATCGTGATCGAATCAGTACTTTTCGAGTCGTTACAGAAACATCAACGACACCAAGTAAAAAAAACACGAGATTTGACATATTTTTTTCCAATATTTCCGAAATATCTCCAAAACATATTTTCGGATCGAGATGAAATTTGGTATACTACTGCGAAATATGGAAATCAAGGCCTGAGCAATTTTTTTCGAGTATAATGAACAGTTCTCAAAAAAAATTTTTTTCGAAAAAAATTTTGAAACAAATTTTTTTAATTCACTGACAGTACGATCGCGACAAAATTCTGCGAAAAATTGCGCTTTGTTATACTTCAACTAACTGCCAAGTTTCAATTTAATCGTTCTGGTAGTTTCCGAGTTATCACAGCAAAATCCACAAAATTTCAAAGGGCTCTAACTCCGAAATCTCCTGGCCGATTTCGCTCATTAACGAAATTAACCGTCGCATTTTGAAATGCAATCCACCCTCAAAGTTTCAGGTCGATAGGATTCTCCGTACGCCCGTAATGGTGCATACAGACAGCCGGACGGACAAAATCGATTTTGACACCGGATTCGTCATCAGTGAGTCCATCCTAGTCGTTTGAGACCATTTTCAGCTCAATAATCGAAAATTACAGACATTTGGACGAAACTATAGCACGGTGTTCCCCAGAACATGCGCGCAATCTGGAATGAAAAATACAATTTATGTTTCAATAGTGGCATCCGTATACCCATTCCTGGATATCTCTATGGGAGTAATGGGGGTTTTTCCTGAATTTGGGTTATTACTGGAAATGCAAATTTGAACATAATTATTATGGGTTTGATTCATCATTTTCCCAATTAACCTTCAGAAAGTATTCAGTAAATCAGGTTTCAAAATTGGGATTTGGGATTTGCCAGGCATGCACGAAGTGACAACGGTGTTTAGTAGAATAGCTTTTTCTGTGGTACACACGTGTTCTTTGTAAATACAACCAAACAATTTCATTCATTCATTCATCTTCTCTTTAATGTAACCAAACAATTTCCGTTTGCGATTTGTCAGTAATATGACAGTATGACAGTCTGAGCTCTTCTTTTTCTATTCCTTGGTCGTTGTCCTCTACTCTAACCAGATCGAAGTATAGCTATCTCTGTTTTCCTAAGCAAAGTAACACATTTGACGTCCTTTTCTTTCCGAGAAAGCTGAATTCGACGTTGCCATATCGTGCACTCATGACAAATCCCTTTAAATGCAAATCCCCATTTTCATTTTTCAGTTTTTTAAAAATATTATATTGAAATTATATGTTTGAAATGTGATGTTCTGAAGGTTTTTCATGAAAATTTTGGTTGCATAAAATAACATAAGCGATTAACCCTCAACCGATAAATTGGTATACAATAAATAATATCAAGATTCTTGAAAAGCACTTCCTATTATGGCCATGAACAAAAAACTACCTATGTAATTGATCGATCCAAAATAACAATAATAATTACACTTCTTTCATAATCATATAATATTCTAATGATAAGTGAAGCAAAGAGGCCTATATTTCATGCTTCAAAAATAATTATACCTGACCAGTTGGCACGCGACAACTTGAAGTAAACCTGTTATTAATTTTCTGATTTGATATATGAAAGCATTGTCGGAACGCTTCCTGTAATAATTGGCTGACTCTCGTAATATAAACATTATTATGACCATAAAATATGTTTCTTCTAAATCGTGAAACTACTTATATCGCAGAATAATTGCGATGGGAAATTTTTGCACGCTTTTCCTGATGGGGAATATCGCGTTATCATTCTTGGAAAATGTCCGTGATTTTCGAATTTCTTTCCGAAAATTGTCTTAGACGACTTCTTTGGACTCACTGATCAAGAATACAATTTCCGGCTGGTCGTTTGTCAGGAATAACGGAAGGAGCGAGCGACCCAACACTTCCAGGGCAGGTCATGTCTGAAAATGCGGCAGAAGGGATCGTCCATGGGCAGAAACGGCCAAACGGTTTCGGAGTTCTACTCGCTTGGAATTTTGAGGTTATTTCCTCAATATCTCAAAAAGTACTGATGCGATCGGATTGAAACTTGATTATTTATGGAATACCGACCGCAACTCAATGCGAAATATGAGGATCGTGAAAAATTTTCCGAAAAACTTTTTTTTTTCGGAAACTACCCATCAGGTATCTTTGAAATTCGACATATACCTTTAAATCAATGTTCAACAACAGTTTTACGAATATCCGATGTTCATTTTCAGAAATATCAAAGGAAGAATATTTAAAATTTCGTTGTTATTGCCTAATGACAATCATTATTTTCTCAATAACTCAAAAAATACTGCTTTGCAAAAATTTTAACATGCGCGTAATTGATCCTTCCTTTGTCAGTGCTGGTCTAAAAATTTTAACCACGAGTACTGGATTTCAATTCGATGGGATCTATATATGTTGGAAATATTGGAAAAATGGTAAACCCGCAAGATTTCCCGTCGCCGAGATATTAAAAAGATATTTACATCATTATACGCAGTGTGTTTTTCTGAATAAAAAATGTGAAATCGAACATAGGCGATCTCCCTTAATTTAGAAGATATGGGCCCCCAAATTTCCAAAATGAGTCGTTTTCAGGTCCTTTTTTCCACCATAAAAACGATCTCTCACTTCATCTGTATAGTTCACAAACCACCTTTGAACCTTCAACCAACAATAAGCAACCCTTTTTTTCCAAGAATAATCAATATTTAATGAAAAACAATGAAATTACTGAATAACCACTTAACCTCTATTCCTTCTGATTTCGACTCAGTCTAAAAGTGAAGTTTGGCAATGGCGCGAATTTCATCGGTCGGAATCGTACTGTTTACTGCTATACTATAAATCTTCCAATAGGAGAATTCGTTTCTAATGAAATCCACAAGGTTGAAACATAGTAATAGAATGAGAATACACCCTGATATATATTTATACGTACATTTTTTTCATATGTGATAGGTCGCGCCCTTCCCAGATTTCCAATGAAATCGAGGTTATTATATAACCCATTTTATTGGAATACCATGAATTTCATTCTAAACTGGGACCATCTCGAAGATGACAAAAAACGAAGTAGATATAACAACCTCCCTATTTTGAAGGGGAAAGAAAGTTCGAACGAAAATATTGAGAGTGAAACCTTAAACAAATATTCTCAATGATTTTGTTTTGATGTTGGAATAACCACCTCTTCTTGAAAGACAGAAGCATTCTCCTTACAATCATATCCTTCAACTGCCCATCATTTCATATTCCCCGCCAGCAACTACTCTTCGGTCAAAAAGAGAGCAGCATATTGCTGCGTTCTTTTTGACGATTTGGGTAGCTCGGAGCTCCCCCCGCGCATGAAATTTGTTAACAAATTTCATGCGCCGAGGCGTTGGCCAGCGATGAAAAGACGCTGTTGCCAAGCTCCGCTTTAACATTGAGAAGTATTTCGTAGAAATATAGGTTAAGTGGTTGTCTAATATTTTCACTTTTCTTCCTTTAAATAATGAATATTCTTGAAAGAAAGTATGGCTATTCGTTGGTTGAAGGTTCAAAGATGATTTATGAACTAGATTTGAGAAGTGAGAGATCCTTTTTATGACGGAAAAAAGGATCTGAAAATGCAACAATTTGGAACTTTGGGGGCCCATATCTTCCAAACAAAGAGAAACCACCTATGTTGGCCTTCATATTTTTTGTTCAGGAACTCACACTACTTACAATGGTGTGAATATCTTACTTATAGCTTCGCGACGGGAAATTTTGCGGGTTTACCGGAAAAATAAAATGTTACATGAGTATATAGATCTGCGGAATCCATTCAGTGGAGTTTACCAATTCACGAATTCGACCGCCTCAAATCTACTCTACAGTAACAGTCTCTAGGTTTATTTTTTCGGTAGTTATTGTGTATACGATCGGCGGTTAGATCACCCATGAATTGAAAATGTAGAGAATTCGTGAATGGGTAGGATTCCGCAGATGATAGTACAACCATTCTGAATTGTTTTTTACCAATATCTCTAAAAAATCTAGAAAAGCACTGACGTGAGGTCAGGAGCTTTTACACGCTTGTTCAAATTCTAACTATTAGATCAACACGAAATTTTGCACCTGGTTGCGTGTTGGTAATCTCCACCTGATCACAAAGTTTCAATCTGATTGCATTTGTACTTCTCGAGGTATTGCGGAAATGACGTTAAAATTCCAAATGACAACGAAATTAGGCACATTTTTTTCCTTATTATCTCCAGAAGTAAATATAGGATCGAATTGAAATTGGAATCATTGTTGTTAAATACTGACTTTAAGGTTTGTGCCCAATTCTATTGAAATGTAATCAATATTTCCAGAGAAAAAAACAATTATTCATCAAAAATTTCAAAAAATGTCGAATAAAATTGTTTTTTGAATTTTTTAACAACTGGATCTACACGAAATTCTGCTCTGAGTTGCACGTGGATATTCCAAAACTGTCCTCGAATTTTCAATTTGATCGAATCAATACTTCATGAGATATTGAGGAATTAACCTCAAAATTTCAAATGGGCCTGACTCCGAAACTATCAAACCGATTACTCCCATTAACGCACCTAACTGAGACATTTGGACTCCAAACCTAATACGACAATTTCAAGTCACTAAGTCTTTTCCTTCGAAAGTTAGAGCACATATGGAAGGTCGGACGGACAGAATTGAATTTAACCACGTATTCTTCTTCAGGGAGTTCAACCCAATCATTTAAGACCATTTTCGGCTCAAACTTCGAAAATTACAGACATTGTGACGAAACTATAACGAGCTGTTCCCCAGAAAAAACGCGTAAAAACAGTTCGGATCGAGTTGAAATATATAACATTTGACTGAGTAAAGATAGCTTGTAGGTTCATGAGGAATTTCGTGAAGACCATATGGAAAGAATATAGACAATTCTTAACATCAAATAGTAAATAAGCTGCGTTCGGCGGAGTCCATACGTGAATAGGTAATTGCTTTGGCAACGAAATTGAACAAACGCGCGTAAAAGCTCCTGGCTCCCTGACCTCAGGTTGGCGTCTTTATAGAATTCATCATTTGAAACTGCCAACTGTGGTTCAGTGGTTAGGTGCCCCAAATGTTGTGATTCATTATGAAATACCTTGTATTTTCCTCGATAAAATCTTCTTAATTTATTCTCTGCACGTCTACAGAATGCCAATGGATCGAACGGATATCCCAAGAAAAATATGAAGATTTCCCTTCATCTCACCACATTTGTTATCTACCTCTCCACGATGGCTGCCTGTAGATCGATGGTATCCACCGAAAGTTCCTATGAAATCAGATACACTGATCCAATGAATAAAACAACCGAAAGAATACTTTACAACATTGTATATGAAGCCATAGCATCACCTAGTCCAGAACTGATCAGCATTACGAGACATAACTTGAAGAAAATTGGTGCATGGATTGTGCGGAATGAGAATGATGGCACATTTATTGGTGAGTTTTCCGAAATTTTTAAAGAATTTAAATTAAAAATGTAACGAGATTATAGTTCTACGGCCTATTGAAATGCCATCCAAATTCATCACTGTTCCGCCTTATACTATTTATCCATATCACATCTTGTAGTTTCTAAACGAGCGATACTACCAGTGCGTCTCTATACTCTTCTTCTAGAATCTTGTCTTAAACCAAAGCTGGATTAATCTGTGAAGAATGCTCTTCCTCTTTCTTGTTCACCTTGGTTGGAGTCTTCCACAGTCAGAATCTCTGCCACAGTCCCAATTGGGCATCTGCGAAGATGCCAGCGCTTTAACGGTTAAATTTGGAACCTGTCCAAGCTAGTAGTTTTAAAATAATAATAATAATTTATTTGCATAAATTATACATACAAAGGTACACTCTACAAATAACCAGAATTCCCACAAAGGCCAAGCCTGTCCGTGGGGTGAACCACCAAGTTAAATTATTTTCTTAATATTACAAGCATTGTTTAAGGAGAATACTTCTCCTTAAACAATGTTACAAGTATAAAAAATAACCTACGTAATATATATATGACAAAAAAAAAAAAACATTCTTCCCTCAATCAGTCTCTTCAAGTATATTGGGAAGGCAAGTTCATCCAGAAACAAAAACGCAATAATATAGCAATAGGAGATTCAATTAAATTTGAAAAGGCTAGAAATCTTATGCCTAGGTTGGTCCATCAGAAAGAGCTTCACCCTTATCCGGAATATCGGCATAGAAACCCAATTCCTAACATCTACCGGAAGAAAATTATAAATAAGTCTACTCGCCAAGTAATCAGGAGCCCGCTGGGATATCGTTTTCGAGGCATATTGAGTTCGAAATATCTCATTAGCCATAGATCTTGTATTGTGATGATGATCAATTAAATTAAGTACTATTTTTTTGCCGTAAAAGTACCAATTACCGATTTGAGAAAATATAGTTGTGCTATATCAAAGATCTTTGATTCTTTGTACAATTCATTCGACGGATATAGATTCGGCCTGCCCATCATAATTTTCAGAATTTTTATTTTGATTTTTTCTACTTTTTGTAAATAGCAATAAGCTGCCGCACCCCAGGCCAGAATTCCGTAGGTTAGTTTAGATTCTAATTAGAAATGTGGTGGAGAACGAATATTTATTAAGCAGAGCTTGGATATTTGGAGAAATTATTATAATTTTTTGTAAGATTTCTTGAGAAGGAACTTTTCATTTGGATTACGATATAAAATCGTACTTTAAATCGTTCCTGGAGGATAATTTCGGTATTATTTTAGTGTATGTTGCTTGGTGGATCAAAATGAACCAATATCTAAGTTTACTTGAATTTCTGGAAAAAAAGGCACGTCAATAAGTAATTTAAGGACTCTTATTTATGTGGAGAAGTGCTGAATGCAGGCTATATTATGTGGTAAATCTAGAATCAGTCCAAATAATATGACTTGTTCTTTGTTTACAAACGAGTGAATCAATAAAATGAAAACAGATTTTCTGCTTTAGTTCTTTTGCATCGTATTTCTAAAGTGAAGGAAACAGATAGACATATAATTGATTTCATTTTCAAATTACAGCAGCTCAAGATACACATACAAAATGAAAAATGTCACAGCTGGTTCAACCTACCTTTATATAGAAATGAAAAGTATTAATGTATTTATATGAATAACTTCAGCTATTATCAACTCTAACAGTATATCTAGTTTTTGTCAGGTTTTCAATCAGATCACTCTTTTACAATATGATTTTGTGTAGTATGTGAATAGGTAGCTGCAGAAGTGCTCGGTAGTTTCTCCGCAGCATTTTTCTTCAAAATTCTCTTATTTTCATTCACACCTGAAAATATCATGACATGAAGTTGTTTCGAAATGAATACATTGTAGGTAATTTACCTTCATGAAAATAAACAACTGAGAAATGCAGTGAACATACTTTCATGTATTTTGTGACCTGTTTTCCAATCTCCAATTTCCAAAGCTAGGCCTTTCTTCTATCATTGAGTTCCCTGCCAAATGCTGTTTCCAAATTAACTCTACTTTCATTTGGCGTAGGAAAAAATGAAAACTAGAAGCACTAGATGATCCTTTCTTCTTTGACCATGAATAACATTGAGTTGAGGCACACAACAATAGTCATTTCGGGAGGATGCCATTTCGAATTAATACAATCGAAAATTTTAATCGGAAAGAAAGGAATCGATTGATGAAAATTCCAAACACTTTCGGTATACCAAAATTTCAACTCGGAGAACAACACAAAAGCTCGAAAATGAACTCCAAAAGTAAGCAAATTACGTTAGAATAACTGGCACGTCGAAAAACTACTATCTTGGAAGTGTTCGAATTTCTATCGCCAGATGGCGTATCGCTTAGCAGTAGTTGCGAATCTTATGTCCTAGGTTGATTCGAACAGGAAAGGACAGGAACCCTTCGGTGGCGTCCACCATCAGGCATGAAGTCTAGCCTGATGTAAACGATTTCTCCTGGTTTGGTCTCTAAAATTTACGTCAGAACATACTACAGTTCATTATCTCATTAATTAACTATCAAATTTGGGCTTGTTCGTGCTTGTAACTGTGTAAATCTATCGTGGACCTGCTGGATAGTTCTTAATTGATCAGCATGACTTTCTCCGACATCTGTTTCCTGAAAACGTAGCCACAGACTTATCGCGCGTTTTGAGGAGTTTACCATTTAGCAACATTTCACTTACTCTTGCCACCCTGTATGAGACCAATGGCTCTTAACTGTGCGTCGCGATCTAAATGATGCCTATCCCTAACTACTTTGTGAAAAATCAGCTAATTCCAACAAATTTACACATCTATCTGCATTAGTGGTGATGAAATATGAAATCTGTTGAACTTACCAACACCTTTTCCCGTAATCACTTCAAGAACCAGAAGAAACATCCAATTTGTATATGAATGTAGGTTCTATAGCTGGAAAATAATATGGAAAGCCATCATCTGTGCTACATTTCCATGCTCAGATACATTTTCTTCAAGAACTTATAAAATAACCAGGTGTGTCTTAGACCGCATTTTGATGTGTGTATTTTGCCATCAGTAGATTGTAGAACTAGAATGGAAGCATATTGCTATAGCTTTCGGAATATTAAACCTATAAAAAAGATATTAGACAAATTTGAAAACTGCACTACATGTTTTTTACAGGTCGATGCTTCGGAGTAGCGAGACAAATCAAGTTCGCTATGCCAATCATAATGGTCAAGCTTGGCGTTATAGTTACCATATTAATATTTCTAACAATATTTTCCATGAAAACAGTTGGACTCCTCCTGATTATGTTCATGTTTGGAGCAAGCAGCATATTCACGAAATTGGCTCTATGGAAACATGGATCCGATCACTATCGGAAACCTCAGGATGTACATTTTCACATTCATCAGGGAAAGCATGGAGATTACAAGTACCCCCAAGTTTCAAGTCCATGGGAAATAGCATCTAGGGAAAGTTATGACAATTTTGTGGAAAGTGATACAGACTTCCAAGAGAAACTCAATTACTTATCTCAGTTTCAGAAGGACTAGCACGTGTATAGTCCTAGATAAATTAATTGTGAAGAGATAATATTAAACATGTAAGTCTTCAAAAATTCCAGATATGAATTAAATTGGAAAATTAAATACTTTTCAAATTGTAGGTCAATCTTTATTTCCAATAGAAAATTGTATTTTATTTCTTCATCAATTTGTTTGGATATCCCTGTTGTCAAAAATTTAACTATGATAGAATAAGATGAATGTCCCAAAGTTATTATAGGATTTGAAGTGGTTGTACATAATTTTATTTATTTATTTATTAATAAATTTAATTCTTCATTTATTTGTTCTTTTAATAAAACCTTCCTTATTGGAAATATGGTAACACAAACAATAATCTTTGTTCAATGGCTTGATTTCATTTCTTCTACCCATATTCAATAAAAATCGAGAATACAAAATAACTGTTTAATTACAAAATATGATGTACAAAAATAAATAATACACTATAAGGCACCTAGAGGCAAATTTGTATACATATAAAATACAAAATATCAGTATCAAATTCATAAAATTTTATATAGGTCAGTCCTAAAGGCATCATATCAAAGGATATCATAGTAAATATTTCATTATTTGAAAAAATAATTTTCTGTTTCAACTCTATCCATTAAGATCATAGTGGAACCAAACTAATTAATCTTTTATGCGGTAAACCCGCAAGATTTCCCGTCGCCGAGATATTAAAAAGATATTTGCATCATTGTGCGCAGTGTGTTTTTCTGAATAAAAAATGTGAAATCGAACATAGGCGGCCTCCCTTAATTTGGAAGATATGGGCCCCCAAAGTTCCAAAATGAGTCGATTTCAGGTCCCTTTTCCACCATAAAAACGATCTCTCACTTCATCTGTATAGTTCACAAATCACCTTTGAACCTTCAACCAACAATAAGCAGCACTTTTTTTCAAGAATAATCAATATTTAATGAAAAAACAATGAAATTACCGGACAACCACTTAACCTCTATTCCTTCTGATTTCGACTCAGTCTAAAAGTGAAGTTTGGCAATGGCGCGAATTTCATCTGTCGGAATCGTGCCATCGTGCGTATTCATGAATTACAGTTTATTGCTGGCGAAAAAAATGAAATATGAAATATGTTCTTAGTTCTTACTGTTTACTGCGACACTCTAAATCTTCCAATAGGAGAATTCGTTTCTAATGAAATCTACAAGGTTGAAACACATAGAAATGGAATGAGAATATACCCTGATATATATTTCAACATACATTTTTTTCATATGTGATAGGTCGCGCCCAGATTTCCAATGAAATCGAGCTTATTATATAACCCATTTTATTGGAATACCCCGAATGTCATTCTTAGCTGGGACCATCTCGAGGACACAACAAAAAACGAAGTAGATAACAACCTCCCTATTTTGAAGGGGATAGAAAGAAAGTTCAAACGAAAATATTGAGAGTGAAACCTTAAACAAATATTCTCAATGATTTTGTTTTGATGTTAGAATAACCACCTCTTCTTCAGTGACAGAAGCATTTTCCTTACAATCATATCCTTCGACTGTCCATAATTTCATATTTCCCGCCAGCAACTACTCTTCGGTCATAATACGTTGACCAGCGATGAAAAGGCGCTGTTGCCAAGCTCCGCTTTAACATTGAGAAGTATTTCGTAGAAATATAGGTTAAGTGGTTGTCTAATATTTTCACTTTTCTTCCTTTAAATTATGAATTTTCTTGAAAGAAAGTGTCGCTATTCGTTGGTTGAAGGTTCAAAGATGATTTATGAACTAGATTTGAGAAGTGAGAGATCATTTTTATGGCGGAAAAAAAGATCTGAAAATGCAACAATTTGGAACTCTGGGGGCCCATATCTTCCAAAAAAAGAGAGACCGCCTATGTTGGCCTTCATATTTTTTGTTCAGGAACTCACACTGCTTACAATGATGTGAATATCTTACTTGTAGCTTCGCGACGGGAAATCCTGCGGGTTCACCTTTTATGCTATTCGATAATTAAAGCTATTGTGAAAAGATTTATAGAAAAATGGCACTTCAGACCATATATGAAATCATAGATGGATATGAAATTCATACCTTCAAACTTTCCTATTTCCATGATTGGTGAGAAATAGCAGCGGACATAAGCAAATGACGTTTACTTTCTCAATTATTAACACAGCCTTTGTTCTGTCACCTCTGACAACATAACATAACCTAGATTTAAACGTCATCTTACGGGCATACAAGTGCCCTACTTCAGCTTGGCATGAATAAACACTTGACATTTGTGACCAGCACACTGACACGAAAATTTTTCACTTTTCCCACCCAAGTTTGGAAACTGTTGTGAAAAGCTAATTCTTTTATTAAATCAGCATTTTTACTCTTGTCAAATTTATTACTATTCCTGACAAGCTGCATATTACACCTCAAATTATTGAATAGCATGTACACCCGCAAGCGATATCTACCACCAACTCATTTCGGTCAACTAAACCGAAAAACCTATCAAAAATATCTTCAGTTTTTTGTTGTTTCAACAGGAGGTAGATATCGAAATGCGGGATCAATTTTATCAGGAAAAACATTCCATGTGACTTCAATATTAAACGTATCATTTGAAATATAATCACAACTTTGTTTCATGTCTAAATTGCCGCCTTAGGGGCCTCACAACTGCTGGAGGTGGATTGCAGTCACTCTCCTCATCTGCCGAGTCCACATCCCCGTCACTACTATTCGTAGAAGCAACAGTCTGTACAGGTCGACTCAATCTTTGTCTTCGATAGTATTTAAATTCCCTAGGTAATGTGTAGGACCTTGGCAGGGACAACTGACTCTCCAGATCTGACGGAGCATGCGGTCCAGGCATTTCCATAACCTCAGGTTCGTTCACTGCACAATCACAATACAAATACCTTGGCGCCAACAGTAGCTCTGGCGTCCTGCACCTAGGCGCCCTTGGGGGTGGCCTTCGATTGAGATTCACTCCATAGCTGACCAGGTTGTTCAGAGATGCCAAACTGAGCAGTTGGGGTTCCACGTGCTTTTTCTCATGGGGAATAGGTTGACGATCGTCCAAATCCACACCTTCTGGACCTACCAATTTACCCTGTTTAATTTCTTCCTCTATTATCTTCAGTTCTGCCAGTTGTTTCTGCTTCTTTTCTTGCAGTTTCTGATGGATGTTCACTCTTGAGCCTGAAATTATATTCACATTTTAAATAAAAAGAGTAAATATCAGAATTTTAATTGATGATAAAGAAATTTAATTTCATTCCAACTGAATATTTCAGATTCTTGGATAAAAAGGAAAATTTACGAAAAATAAAAAGTACAATATGATGAATCCTACCAATTTTAACAGGAAATAAAAAATAGAGGACTAGAGACTAGAAGTAGATATCTTCATTTATGTATTACATTAAATTGACCCTCAGAAGAGAAATGCATAAAATATTGTTGCATAAAACTTGAAATTGGTCGTTAATATGTGAATTTACGTTTTTCAGAAAATAAAATTCAAATTTATAAAGTCAGTCTGTCGCTATGGGAGTTTTTGGGTTAGAGTCGTTTTCCTGGGAGATAAATGCGTTACCAGCAAGAATCCAGGTGGAAGCAAATTTGAGAAGCTGATTCATAAACATTTGATTGCACTAGAATCCTGTAAAGTTGAAGATTTTTTCCCCTTTGTAAACATATCAAACTAATTTTGACACTATTTCTTATGTTCTAAAATTGTAACTTGGAGCCTACAGAAATAAAGATCGTTTATTATTACTACCGTATTAAAAAAAGCCATAAAATCCAGGATAAAGTTTGGAGAAATTAGTAAGACCTCGCTGAATTAATTTCACCTTGACTCAGTAATAGTTACAGAAATTTAATAAAACTATTTCAAGACCTACAGAATGACTTTATAAAAGTGAATGGAGTATAGCATTGAGCTATTTACTCACCAACACTACTGCATTCGTTTTCACTAGATGAAGGTAGAGGCCTTCTCCAAAAAGGGACTGCCATTGGTGACAACACAGGTGGAGGTACAAATGTAGTTGGTTTCTTCTTTTTCCTGTACAGTGCAGCTGCTGCGGGACTACTAAACCGACAATTGAACACGCCTGGAGGTGCTGCTGGTTTTTCAAGTAACCTCTTCACATGGAAAAATTTGTAATACATCAACATGAAAACAAGACCAACCAAGAATAAGACCATTGTAAGTATTGGAACAAGCTCCCAGTAAGGTGGCTTATTGTACCATACAGCTGCGAGCCACCCGCTTACAAGAAGGCAGTTTTCAAAAAACATGATAACATAAAAAATTGTCATGGTTCTTCCATGGGGTTTCTCTTGTAAATTAATATATGCTAGTATGTAAATGCCAGCAATTAAGGCACATAGACCAAGTTTACTTCCTCTCTGTCCGTGAAATGGGCTTTTTGGCGATAATAACCATAAAAACATACAAGCCCAATGTAGCGAAAGTACCAAAAATATCCACGATTTATAACTTGCCGCATAAGCTGCAAGAGCAAGAGCTCTGGCTGTTACAGTCCCTCCCCTCCATAAAAGCTGAGATACTACACCAAACCATGTCAACACTAGTCTGTCCACACTTTGAACATGTTTACTAAATGATGCTAATGACCAACAAATCGAAAATAATGATAATGAGGCTGATACAGTCAGTAAGTCAGATGGTAGTCCTCCTTCATTTGTTGGCAGTAAGCTCAACTGCAGAAGCAGCATAGGAGCTGCCTGAACAAAACCATGAATTAATCTTAATATACACAGATCTCTCACTTCTCTCTTAACACTACTTAATTGAACAGGTACTAGAAGACGCGAATATCTCCACAAAACTCCGAGTTGTGTGAAATGAAGCAATATCACAAAACATCTTGCCCAGCCGTTTGGTTTCTTGTTCAAATACCAATATAGAGAGAGCATTTGTGTTATTATTGCAGTTAATATGCAAGATCCAAGAGCAGTGATAAACAAAACATTCAGGTTTCGTTTGTATAACTCAGATATAACAAGGATATCAAATACAAAGTCACAGAAATATGCAGCTAAGGATACAATGTTGAAGAGAAGATCACATAATGGCAAAAATTCTGCCATGACTCAGTCCCACTGTTCACATGCTGAAAATTGAATTTATCATTAGATTTCATTCAAAACAATGTAAAGAAAACTTTAACTTACTTGTTAGAAATACTTAAATGGGCGAGTGCCCAAATTCCTAACCTCCCTTCATGTCTTCTGTTAATTATAAATTTCTTCAGTTTCCTATTCGTGTTTAAAATATCTCTGAAATATTTCTCCAATATCATTTACCATTATTCAATTTTTAGATATTTTTAATAGGTTTGCTCAATCTCAGTTGTAATTTGTAACTATTTAAATGATATCTCCAATCTCCATATATTTTAAATTATTTTCCCAGGCAGGAACCACCACCACGTTACATATTTTGACGTTGACATTCCGTTGTATTGGTTGGTTTAGATTGGAATTTGTATGGAATTTCAAACCTTGATTCCTTGCTTCTAGGCTAGGCAACTCCAAGTACTTTGGCAAAACGTAGGAACCTGTGGTTAGAACAGAGAAAGGAAGTGAAAGAATCATTGGAATGGAAGATATATATCGACGTTACTTATTTTTTTTTTCTATATTTTTACTCTAATTTTGCAGCATTGTAAATCAAACAAATAACTTTTTCAGTAACCGAAACCCTCCTTTTCAATGGATTGTTTCCTTGAATTTCAATGACATATTAGATTCTGACAAATCATTTCAGAGCAACATAGCGGCATTTCGCATTCCTTTCCTTTTCGTTGAAAACGTTTTTTCATCGAAATAAAACATAGCGATTAGGATATTTGGAATTCCATAACGCAGACCATAATATGCATCAGATTATAATCTCTTGCATTTGAACGACTGAAAATAAAAAAGTTTAATTTTTCAGACATTGGTTCATCAGGATATATTGAAATGGATTTAAAAACTCTTCTGAAGAATAAAGTTAATAAACTGAGAGGTACAAAACATATTTATAGAGTAAACTGATAATTACCGGAAAATAATTTGCAGATAAGAATAATTTACCTTCAAAAGATGCCCAAGTAAAGCTTGAGGAGGAATATTTTGAAAAATACTCTGAAGAATTTGGACTCAAATCTAATGAACAAGACCTAAAAATTCCGCGTTTCTATAAACGGATGCCTGGTGAAAATGAACCATTGAGACAACACCTTCGTGAAGAAAGTGCATCACATCTTTTGAAGAGAAGAAGCCAACAGCTTCTAGACAATAATGAATTAAAGGAACTTTGGGTACTGTTGGATCAGAATCAGAGTTTTCCAGAAGAACAGCTCTTAACATATTCTGATTTCAAAAAAATTGCTTCTTTGGCCAATCCTAAAGTACATTCTTATTTCACACCAAGTGTATTTGCAAAATTACAACAGGGAGATTCACATGGAAGAATATTTACAATGTCTTTATTCAACTATGTTATGAGAAAAGTTTGGTTAGAGCAAACAAGAATTGGTCTCTGCTTATATGACTCTGCTGGACAGGGATTTTTAACTGAGATGGACTTGGAAAATTATATAACCGATTTGTTACCTACAGTACCCCAACTTGAAGGGCTAGAACAATCTTTCCATAGTTTTTATGTTTGTACGGCTGTTAGAAAATTTTTATTTTTTCTAGATACTGTAGGTTCTGGAAGAGTAAGAATACTTGATATATTGTCTTGCTCCTTTTTGGATGACCTACTTGAATTACGTGATGAGAATTTAAGTAAGGAATCTTTGGAGCAAAATTGGTTCAGTGCATCCTCAGCATTAAGAATTTACGGCCATTATTTAAACTTAGATAGGAACCACAATGGATTGCTTAGCAAATCAGAATTAGCATGTTATGGTTCAGGAACTTTAACACAACCATTCTTAGACCGTGTATTTCAAACTTGTCTCACATATGGTGGTGAAATGGACTATAAAGCCTACCTTGACTTAGTTTTAGCGCTGGAGAATCGCACAGAGCCACAAGCAATTGCATTTCTATTTCAAATTATTGATATAAAAGAACAGAAATATCTAGATGCATTCACACTGAATTACTTCTTTAGGGCAATTCAAGATCAAATGAAAGCACATGGAGCTGAGCCTGTATCATTTGATGATGTTAAAGATGAATTATTTGATATGGTTAGGCCTAAACATCCAGAGAGGATCACTCTTGATGATTTGCTTGCTTGTGGCCAGGGTGATACATTCATCAGTATTTTGATAGAATTTCATGGCTTCTGGGCTTATGAGAACCGTGAGGCAGTTACTGCTGAGCCTGCACAAGACTGATGACAACAACAGTATTCCTTTTTTGTCATTTAATTCTCAAAATTGTGATATTATATTTTAATAAAATTCTCCCTTGTATTCTACTCATCATTGAAATATCCTACCCAGAGTTTTTCAATAGTATAATGAAGAAATAAAGTTGAACAAGGTCTTTTGGCGTTGGAGATGGATTTCAAATAAGGGAAATTATGGGTGTAGAACCAACGATAATGGAGTACATAAAAAGCACAACTTAGCTGGTATGGACATGTGCAGAGGATGATAGAATTCTCAAAAGGATACTGAACTGGATACCCACCAAGAGACAGACCGAAAACCACTTGGATACAAGGAATAGGAAAAGCCATGTCGGAGAGAGACTTGATACCTTGATCCCAAGTATTTAGATATATCGTAGCCTACGTAATCTAGTTCACGTAGGCCCCGGTTATATCGATAACAAAAATTTGAATCTGGCCGCCAGAAATATATTATTACAACCATAGACATAATAGTTCTTATATTTCTATGACCTGAACTTCAAAAAACCCCAACAATCAAGACAAATATTTGCTTTGAATCGTAGTGTAGAGTGTAAGCAATAAAATAAACCAGTGCACAGTAATTTCGCTTCGAAGAAATAATTAAATTCCGTATTTTCATGTTCAGTACAGTTGCGCCATAGAATAATATTACCGGTATTCTATGATTTGCTTCACTATTTTAGAGGTTAGGGAAACGATTTCAATGTAAATAAACAAGTAAAAGTTTGGGTTTTGGTTTTTCTACTTTGAATGTACCTGTTACCATTTATATTCTGTACTATTCTTACTATAGACTATTTATTGCAGTAAATAACTACTTGAACATTTCTGACTCAAAAATGGATGTGGATTTGTTGAGACCTGGAACAGTGCCGATTGCTCCTGATACTATATTGTGGTTTGAATTTCTCTTGAACCCACAATTATTACTCGAGCATCTGAAGAAGTCGAATCCAGGTTAATTAATCAAGAATGATGAATTACTTCAGACTACAATTTTCTTTTTTCAGATCCTTCTCCCATTGAACTCATCACTAAATTTTTTGATGTCATTAATGAAAGTTTGAAAATACAAAATGAAACAGACAGTGGGGAAAGTACCATCAATACAGTTGATATATCTACTGAAAAATATAAATATTCAAACAAAAATATTGCACTGAAACTATTATCTTTGAAAATAGCAGCATTCATGAAATGGGACCTGGGTATATTACTTATCTTGTCGTTTAATTCTTTTACTATTACTAATTTCTAGGTCAAATCAGACTTTTACCATTCAAAACACAAATGGCTTTAATTCAAGATCTTCTATATTTTACTAATGATAGAACGTTTGTGGAAGTTCCACTTATAGATAATAAATGGAGTAATCTACAACACTTATTTGCTTTGTTGATGTACCATAGATGGATGCTGAATGTAACGATGAATAGAATCACCACAAATTGGCAACTTAAAGTAGGGTAAGTAAAAATGTATGATATAACATATCTAATTTTTTGTTCTGAATATCAGTAATTATATGTTACATGGGTTTTTTTTAGGAGTGTTGATATCTCCCCTAGTGAAGAATCAGTTATCTGTACTCTAGAAAATGTAAATAATACAGTCAAATTCTTAGAAAATTGTCTTGAATGGGATAGTATTCCATGTATGCCAAGATTTGAATGTTTTGAATTACCGACAGAAAGAAATGAGTCTATAAATTTTGATTGGTCGATGTCTGAGAATATATCAAGGGAAGCATTAGTAGCTCAAATATGTTATGAACTTGGAACATATTTTTTCTACAGGGAGGAATATAAATTGGCTACAGAAAGATTTCAGAGATGTTTTGAATCATTCAAAGCAATGAAAAATCCTGATGGATTCTTGAATTTTGATAAGGAAATACTTGATGTGTATTTAAAGGCATGTTGTGGACCATTTGATCCTTTCAATAGCTCAGTTGTAAATAATTATATGGTGAGTATAAGGCTTTGCTATCTTTTCAAACCATATAATTTGTGAATTGTATGTGAACTGTGTACATTTCATGCATGGAAATAAAAAGCGAACAGGAAATACGGTTACCTTGTGTGCAGCATCCAACTATTTTTTCAGGGAATTACAGGAATTCTGCAAAAAGACAATGTGAAAAGAGAAATACCATTAACTTATAGAATAAACTTGGAATTAGACATACAAGGGGCAATGTCAAGTGGAAGTTTCTATGTTGTCAAAGACTTACTACCCCAAATTAAAGCTTTGAACTTAGTTAGATGCATATTAGACAGGAAACCTACTCACCAGTACCATATTACTCTCAGCAAAAATCCTGATGTATTCATTTGGGTAAGTGCAATAGACATCGTAAGTTCAGTTTTCTACTTACTACCCATGAATTAATTTTATTTAAATTAAAATTCAATGCTTCTCTTGAGTCCTTGCAGCATCTATTAGACTCTCTAAATACTATGTCACGGTAATATTATCTTCACTAATTTCTCAAAAACATAATGAAAAAGCAAATTTATATTTAAAGATTATGTTTTTTTTCTCCTAGGCAATTCAATCAACTTGGAGGAATTTTTCAGTTCAGGACAAAAACAAAATTAAGCAGTTTCTTATAGAGCACATAATAAAAAATGATGAAATCGGAATGGCATCTCAAATTCATTCGAATCCAATATTAAATGATGTGTTCGATGAAGGTGACCTGAAATACATTAGAAGTTTCGAAGAGGAGCTGAATATACCTTCAATTTTGTTAGAAGAGAGTAACGGACTAGAAGAATTCAAAAAGAAAATGGAAGTTTGCGGTTCGTAGAAATTGAGATATATTTTAATAACTTATGTTCTTATTTATTCATTCATATAAATGGGACATAATTTTGCAAAATAATATATAATGGCTAATCCAGAACTTTTTTGTGGTATGCCACTAGTAGTTCAGAAAATATGACAGAGGTTCTTTATTCCATTTGAAAACTTTTTTATTCTTTGCTATTTTTTTTGCATCTGCTTCTGCTTTTGAGAAGCAAACGTTCGCAGTCCATTTGTATTAATTTTTAAAAATTACTGATTGGAGATCTTGAAAACAGGCGAGAGAGTAGGTGGAAGCTTTCAAAGATTTTCTTGTGAAAAGCAGTGTGTTAGGAAAAATTGTTGAAAAAATTAATGAACTTATTGTCAGTATTTCAAACTATTCTCCAAGTACAGTTGTACTATCTTTTTCAGGTAAACGTGAAATAAAATTATTAGAACAACAGTTGATTACAACTTATGATCCTAAAGTTGTAAGAGATTTACTCACAATGACATCTTTGAATAATATTCGTATATCTGTTTGGAATATCAACCCTCTTTGGGAATTGCCCATACCTTTGCAAAGTGTTCTTAAATCTCTTTCAAGAGGTGAGTTGGAATATTATTTTATTAATTTCATGGTTTTATATTTTTTTTATCCATTTTATTATCGTAATTTTTTTGAAGGTTTTCTTCAAGATTTCGCATACCTTATGCTTGCTAAATCCAAAGAACAAATGTTGGCCTCCAATTGGGATTTATCTCTTAAGCTCATCCGTACTCTGGAAATAGAATTACAACTCAACAGCGGTAGTAACATAGCCAAGTTGGGTCAAATGATTAAATGGGAAATTCTACTGATTCAAATTGTCCAATTGTTGCATGAATGGCCGAAAAGCACTATAGGTATAGTAAAATAATAATTTCAATCTGGTTTGCAGCTTATCTTTTTATACAACAGAATCTTTCAGAAATTTTAAATTTTGTCAAGAAGATGAATTCATGAAATTGTTGAAATTGCTTCAAGTGTAACTGGTGCAACCATTATAATTTTTTGAGTCAACTCTGAACACTGCAATAATATTTTATGTTATAGTTATAGATATTGTCAATCTATTATTCAATCATTTATACAGATAAGAACGCACTTGCCAGTGCTTGTGAAAATTGTCTGCAGAGCAATGAGACTGTGCTGCCTCGTACAGAAATAGCAGAATATTGTGTAATCTGTTTGTTGAATCTGGGTAAATGGGAATTTTTGATGAACTTCGACAAACGTAGATCATCTTCAGAAATTGCTTCAGCTCTAGCATTCACTTGCCAGGAATGGGTGAAGTTTAAAATGAAGGAAGAACAGGATTTAAGGAGAGGTATCGATTTGAAGAAAATGCCACCACCTCAACTGCCAAAAATTCTCTGGGATATAGGTGAGTAAAGAAAATTTCAGATCATATTTCAAAAAAAAAAATACGCTACATATTCAAGATTTTAGGGGTTGCTCTTATCACGGTCAAAAGCTAACCAAGCCTATAATATGTCTCCTAACCAAATTTTTACCCTTTTTGAAGTTTTTTCCGATTTTGCATGGGGGCGCTATCTTTTCAAATTGACACACTCTATATTTCTCGTTTCATTGTATTTGTTAGGCATCACTGGTAGCACTTATGATAAACCCAATAAAATTCGAAGATATTCAATTATACCATTACCATAGTTGCTTAATCTTGTTAACACTCTAATATGGAATATAATGATTTTGACTTAATTTCCAGTGCTACCAACTTTCACCACACACCCAAAACGAGGAAATCAAGGGGGTGCCTACCAAGATTCGCAACTGACAAATTTGAGAGCCAGTGTTTCGTCTTTTTTCGCGAACCTCAGAGATCCCACGGCTTTTTCAGTGATAATTTCTATGCTGACACGTTTCTATAATGTACTCAGAGACATGTCCAAGGCTGATCAGCAAATAATTGTAGAAGGAGTCGATTGGTGGCCTTCGAGTGTTAACAAGTGAGTATGAGAAGGTTTTATTTAAAGTATGATTTAACTGAATTTCCAACTTGGAAGCTCTGATTCTAGAGACATAATTGTTGCGTTCCGATATTCCCAATCAGTACTGGCCAGTGTCAGTAATTCCGAAACGCTTCGTACTGATACGAAGAATTACCAAAGCAGTGCCAGTAAAATCGACTGTCAAAATTTACTGACAAGTACTGGCCAGGAATATCGGAACTCAACTTATTTCTTTTTTACATTTAACTCCCATTGATTTCCTCACCGAATTTTCATGAAAATATAAAGTGTTTATTTAAAACTTACAAGATTTGAACTTGATCAATTCTGTATTTTCGAGAATATTGAGGAAATAAAATGTAGGTTCATCTCTCAGAAAATATTGATGCTGTGTATGAAGTGATTTTGCAAGATTATCATGTGACATAGATAGATAGATAGATATATGTTTATTTATTTCAGTAAATAAACATAAACAAGTCACAGGGATAATTACATTATATAATTTTCTGTACGTGACTAAAAATAAACCTCATTCTACAGAAACTAAATACACTTAAACTAATTTGAAATGAGTCAACTGTCTTATACACAATATAATGATTCTGCACTACATAAAAACCGTCACTTTAGGGTTGCTGTTCTGTCTTCTCCGGGGCACGTGTCACATATTGGGTATTTTTCTATTCAAAGTTCGATATAATTTTGTCGCAAATCTGGAATTGTTCATAAAAAATCAATCATACTTTCAATAAGTTCGTTTATATATAATATTTTTTTTTTTTTTTTTTTTTTTTTTTTTTTTTTTTTGTGGCCTATTTCAGTTTAGGTTTATGATATTTGCTATAAAATTTCTCTTGCCACTAATCATCCATTCTTTGACTCTATTTTTGAAGTTTTTATAAGTTTTTATATCCTTTAGTTATACCAAGATATTTCTGAATGCATGGGCATTTGTTCAACCCTCTTACATTCAGTATTGAATAAAAGTTTGACTGCAATGTTTTGTTATAGTACCCGACCAAGAATCCGAATTTTTTTAATTACTGTTGCTTCAGAATATCGATAGGATATTCTGACATCTTCAACCTTCGATAGTTTACCGATTTGAGCGATTCTTTATTGGAAAAATAATTAAGGTTCACTTCTAGCCCACAACCTTATAATGTGAAAGGTGTGGCTGAGCTGTTACCACAGATCACTCTTAAGGCGCTGAAATATTATCCGAATAATATAAAGTGGTTGAGACTAATGGGAGATGTGAATTTGGGTAAGTAGGTCATTTATATTCATGTATCGAATTTTCAGTGGTGTGTTCTATTCAGTAATTTTTGTATTACTCGTTTTAATACATTAATAGAAAATACACTCAGTGACGTTAGTAGACGCGTTAAGCGGAGCCCACATATACGCGATGACGAACACAATTAGATAATTTCATTGAACTAGTGGAAAAGCACACACATTTCACGAACTGTCTGCAACGTATCAGCGTTCAGACACTATCGCATGACGTTAATGAAACATATTGCCGTTTTTAGGGAGATTTTGACAGGCACTGTCAAAAAAGTTCGCGATCTGGCCGTTCATATATGTTCCGTTCAGAACGTGACCGCCATCGCGATCGCCATCGTGAACGCGATCTCGTATATGTGTCCTCCGCTTTATAGCCAAATAGATTACCTCCGTGAACTTCATTTTTAGGCAATGTGGAAGTTTTACATCGAATGAAACGATTACGTGTCTGTTCATGAAATCTAGTTCCAAGAAACTCGAACTCCGTGAATAAATTGTGCCAGAGTCTGTACTCTGTGGAGGTTGGTGCAAATGTGAAACCATAGAACTCTATATTACTACCTGGAAAGGACCCGACCCTTCTTCAACTAAGCTTAAAGTGTAACAAGGGGCAACGAAACAAAGATAGCGCTAATTACGGTAACCTCTCCCTGTCACACTCATTGAAGTAAATGGTGTTGGACGGCTCAAATTTGGTTTTACTTGGAAATTCAGGTAGTTTGGGTATTACATCGTTTAGAAAGTGCAATATTTTTGAAAATGAATATCTATTTTTCTCTGTTATGCCATTACTTTCTCTGCCTTCACCGCGTATGGTTCAATAAGTGAAGAATTATGTTGGTGTGAGCTGTGCATTGACGATTGACGATAGTTTTATCATTATTACAATAAATTTGAATAATAGGAACATAGGAAAATACTTCTCGAAAAGCACTGACTTGAAGTCAGGAAAATTTAAGCGCTGGTTAAAATTCATTGCCAATGCGAAATATGACATACTTTTTTCCGATATTTTTGAAAATGTGTGTCAAATCGAGCTGAAATTTCGAACATTGCTGTTCAGATTCGATTTCAAGGTCTGCGCAAAGTTTCATTGAAATCTCATTGATAGTTTCCGAAAAAAATATTTTTTTAACGATTCTTCATGCAATCAGTTAGCAAGTTTCAATCTGATGGCATCAGTACTTCTTGAGATATAGAGGAAATAAAATAATATATTTGAAATGGATATAACTTCGATATTGTAAGGTAAATTTTGCCCATTAACGAACTTTTTTTTGAATTTTTTAAGGCGCTATAGCTTTTCTCGGTAGTAAGTTATCGTGGCAACGGGCGGCTGAAAAGAATTCAATTTGACATTAAACTCTTCATCAGTGAGTCCAACCTGGTCGCTTGGAATCATTTTCGGCAAAAAAACGCAAATTTACGGAGGATGATAACGCGCTGTTCCCCAGAAAAACCGCTCACTAAGTTGAAATTTCACTTGATCATGTGCGATCTTCTTCAATCCTGCCTGATTCACGAATTAGTCAGAAAAAAATTCAGGTTCTCCTAATTTGAAACGAAAAATTAAAAATATTTAGAATAAATGCGACAGAGTTCCCTTTACTGCAATGAGGAAGAAAGAGATAGATACCCGTCCACTTCGCGGGTTGCATAAGCAACGAATTGGCTTCACTTGTCGCTCAAAACGGGTCCCTTTCAGGTATATAATATAAGGTTTGTTCCAACACCCAGTTCTGTTACTGTCTTGAACTCATTCAGAACTGAATCAATTCACACGTCTTCGCTCATTCTAGTTCGGGACTAATTCTGAATAGATAGTTCCAAAGTGTTGGAAACGAATCATTCTTAGACATTCCCTTGTCATAGCCTAAGGGCTGTTTGTCACCCGAAAAATGCAGCCCGTCTCTGCCAGATGTGGTTTTATTGCCCCTTGCTGCATTCGAATGGCATGTAACAGATGACCGATTCAATTCCTCCTTCTCAGTTCTTGCCTAAACCCAAAAACTGAATTCACCGTTCTAGAACTGGCCGGACACAAATTCTTTTTACGTTGGAACACTTGGTTTGCAATTCTTAACCAGTTCGAAATTTGTTGGAACGCTAATATCGATATGCGCAAACTCCGCCCGATTCAGAACTAGTTCCAGAGTGTGTAGGAACAGACTTATAGAGTTCATTGTGTGAAACTTGTGTTGTTGTCACATGTTTTGACAGTTCACAAAGTATTATATATTCTGTTCAAGCGGAACGTTGCTTTCGGTCAAAAAAGTTCATGTCATGTTTCAAAAACTTCATTATCATTGATTGAAAACACTTTCGAAACATTATTTTTTCGCTATTTTTTGGGATTGCATGATGAGTTTAGCTCCTAAAAATCCAAAAGATCTGAATACAAGAATCTTGGAGCTTCAGAATGCAAACTGATTTTTCACCTACATGTCAAATATCAAATAGATTTTTAATATTTTCAATGAATGTACCTAATGTTGTGCCAAAAGTTTGTTTTTCATTTCAGTGAAGGATCATTTTCAAATCGCTCTGAAATACTATCTTCAGTCTCTACTAATCCAAACAGACTATTTCAACATACCAGTACCCTATGATGATGATCTGTATCTTAGATTAATTCAGTGCTCTACATCATTGAACTGCTTCACCCAAGCAGCGGTTCTTTATCAGTTTCTAGAGAAACCAAACTACAAACAGGCGTTTTACTATTTGAGAGAATCAAAAATGGGAAATGATGCAGTGGATGCTTATTATCATTGTCTTTGGGACATTAATATTCTGGAATACCTTATTAATTTACATAACCAAAGGGGAGAATTTCAACGGAAAAAGTGTGCTATTCAAGTAATGGGTTTGCTGGAAATAAACTCCAGTAATAACGAAGAGATACAAAGGGAAGCTAGTAATTCAAGAAAAGCAACGTTTTTAAGAGCTTTATGTAAGCAGTATGTTTTTAATTAAATTAATTGTTGTAAATTTTAATTCTATAGTCTATTGTTTGAAGATTATATGTTTAAGAAGCGTAGTTTGTTTCTTATACCTAAAAATGTACAAATTACTAAGGCAGGATGACTAGAATTTCGAGAGGTTAGCATTATTTTTTAGGACTATTTTTCAAACTTTTAATAATACGGTATTTTAATCAACAAATATACATATTGATGTATTTTAGGATTTCAAGCAGCATAACTAAACTTTCCCTCAATAAATTCCACTACTGTAACGTAAGAATTAGAAAAAACCTTCAAATTGATATTCTTACAATGAAGGGTATCTTATGTTCTTCAAACATGTGTATGAAAAATAAAACAATTCGTTTCAGGAATATTTTATTGGTACTCTGAATAAACCATATCTAATAAGTAAATTATTTTCTTTCATACCTACATCAAAAATTTTATTTATAAAATATACAAAGATTCAAGTTAAAAAAAATCATAATGACGAGTGTTTTAAAATGACTAGAGGTGCTACATTTGTGTGAGTCGAGGCCTATCAATGAATTCTTTTCCATAACGGAAGATTGTTGTACCAGTTGCAGCAACCATGGAACCCCAAAAAAGAAGATACATAAGAGACTCTGTTGAATACCTTTGTGGGAAAACTGCTGATGCAACAAACATAGCCATGGCGACCAGTAGAACAGAGGGGAACGTGACATAACGCCAACCTCTCTCTACCCTCATTGGAGTCATAATTTCACCATTTCCCAGAAACAGATCGATGGCATCTTGACGGAAGCCATCGGTGAAATTGTTCTTGTAATATCTCATCATTGAATTAATTCCGTCTTGAACAAGTCCCATTTTTGTGCGTTTTCCAGTCCTTGTAAAATCTGTCTTCAAAGCACCTGTACCTGGAATGCAACCAAAAATCAGTATGTACTCTCTTCCATACGATGGCCTATTAATGGACTCAACTATTGAATTTTGATATGGACGATTTTGATTAAATTTCTCGGATGTTCAAGTGCATTTGGGAAAAGTTTAGGATTCATGAAGGTTTTTTATATAAAATTTTGTATTAACTACCAAATTTACAACTATTATGGCCAAAGTGTTAATCCTTATCATTCTCGAATACACTTGAACATACCCAAAAATGCATTAAAATCCTTCCTATTGTTTAGGGGTTTAGTCAAGTTTACTCCATCCACTTTTATAAAGTCAGTCAGTTAGCCATTGAAGTATGACACATTTCACCATGTATAATTGAAGAATATTAGGTTAGGTTCATTTTCTTGTCAGATAACTATAGGCCAGTGTTGCCACCTTCCGTACGTTCAGTTTCGGTAGAAAGTTCGGAAAAAATCGGTAGATTTCGGTAAGTTTTTGAAAAACATAACTTTTCACCTATGTATGGGTTATTTAATAGTCTAAATACCATTTATCCGAAATATTAAGCATGAAATTTGCTACGAATGAAGCAAAATTAAAAATAGATTTTATTTATTAAAAAATTATTTTTTGAAAAACTAAACTTTTGAACAAAAAATCAGTATTATAACAAAATAAATGAGTATTAGAAAAACTAATACCTATTGAAAACAACAAATATGCAAAAAAATAAATATGGTGACATGCCCTCATTGGGGATTCACAAAATTTATCAAGGGAATCACAAACTGCTCCCAGTTTTGAGCGAGGTATTTATCAACTTTATAAAGCGACAACCTGTAATACATAAATCTGTATTACGTGTGGTATGCTTTGCGTTATAAATCTGCAACGTATAACCATTTATAACTTAAATTATGTATCAAATTATGTAATGGTAAGGAAACCTTCAAAATAATATCGTAAAAGTCATGATTTTCTAGGATACCAAATGATACATTCACTCCATCAAATTTCGGTAGATTTATATGCTTTTTCGGTAGATCGGTAGATTGAAGAGTAAATCGGTAGATCTACCGAAAAATCGGTAGAGGTGGTAACACTGCTATAGGCGTTTTCAGAAACTTGATCAGATTAACGCGGGTAACTTACCCGGGTCACTCAAATGACAGATACTGCATACTGCATTCAACATCTGTCATTTGAGTGATCAAGATAAGTTACCCGTGTTAATCCTATCAAGTTTCCAAAACCGCCTTACGAAACATGGTACATTCTACATAAAGGTTGTAGTAGTTCAGTAAGTAACTAAATCAATGAAAATATTCAGGACTTGCATCTCGCCAAATTATTTTGTCATTGACCGCATTTTATAAGTGCCAACTTGACTCAGTTCTAGTTACAAAAACTTGATAGAGCTATTCCAGGGCCTACCGACTGACTTGAGTATAAACAATGTACAGCATGTCTGTTGGAACCACTAGTGAATTGTAGTATACAGAATGTTCTTACCAGAGTATTGTGTACTGATGACATCAGCATTATCCGCCCATACGTTCTTATATAGGACTTCAAATGAAATTTGATTTTCCAATTTCGCTCCTGATTCCAAAATCTGTAACTTTCTCAGAACAACCTCAAGGTTTCTATGAGCAAGCATACTCTGAACCACATTAGTTCTATCCAGGCAATCAACACAATTCGTTCTGAAAACCCCTTCCTGCAAAGAAGAAAGAGAACCGTCTCTCAAGATTAAGAACATTCCATTCTCTTCCAAATCTGGAGCTATACGATCCATAAGTATAGATAACCTATCCCATCTCATTTTTCTACATTCGGAGTGAAAATCAAACGGTTCATATTTAACTGATGAAATATTTAGGTTTCGGACAGTCTCTCTGAAATTTTTTTCCAGGTTTCCTTCAGAACCATGCTGATCAACCAAATTAACCAATACTTGTTTTCCATAAATCTCCAAAATTGCTTCCAGGTGCTTTGCACAAGCTAGACTCTGTTCATGAGGATCAATATCCATCATTGTTGGTGGTGGCTTATATCTCAAATCTGGTAACTGGTTCCAATATAGAGGAATCGAGCCACGAATCTGCACAAAACTTGCACGATCATTTCTGAAATCAATAATTTGTTCAGTTTCCACAAAATTTGCCACGTTACCATCTCTGTCAACACCTCTCCTAAATAACCTAGTACCTGCTCGGTATATACCTCTTCTGGATATTAGAGCCCAAGTAAAATCCAATCCATTTATTCTACATTGATTTATGGATATAAAACCGTGTAATAGTGGTAAGCAGAAATTTCCCAAGTCTGGCCTTTTTAATCCTTTTAAAAGATTTCCGTTCCACAGAAACCTGTGATCTGCACGTTCTACTAGAGATTGAGACCAGAAATCTGGACCAATATCATGGAGACGTTGAAGTGTATGAGTTAGGTCATATGAGTAGCTAAAGTAAATGTATGGTGTTGACAACACAAGCTCTATCATAGCAATGTGTGTATTATTATCAGCTAGCTGATCTTGATTCAAATGTAAGGTGCTTCGGCAATAGGGAATGAGTTCTGCCTTAGCTAATCTCCATATTGCATGACCAGCTACGTATCCTACAAGTTGTCTTTGAGTTGCTAATACTAAATAACGCCCAGCTAGTAGATTAATTGTTCCTAAAAAGCCACAAAAATCTTTTTTGCTGTTAGCAGCTGGTATTTGACCAACATTCAAAACAGTTATCGCTTCGTTAGATCTGTCGATAACAACCATAACATCATACCCAACTGGCTGAATATAAAAATTTTCTGGTGTGGTGTATCTGGAATTGTTCTAATTCAAGAAAATTCTTCATGTGTTTAAATCGTTCTACTTACAAAGTTAAATCGTTAAATATATCGAAATTGTTCATGTTGAAAAGTTTCAATAAGAATTTTCTTTATGTATGTAGAATACAGATAGATCCCAGATAATTAGTTATCTAAAACATAATTTCATTACGGAAAGTCGATTGAAACTGGCAATTAAATTATCAAGGACTTGGGTGTAATAGTGCAAGGTCGAAATATCATATAATTGATGCAGAATTAAGCAAACTGACAGGTACTGTTTTATTGGTTTATTTTAAATTTCAATTTTACATACTTCTTTCTGAAAAGGTAACAATTTTTTTTAAATATCAGCTGTCATTCCACTAGATTCAGTCTGTCATTTTGTCATTATTCCAAAATGTCAAGTTGACAGCAACCATAGCAAACCAGCAATTTTCAAATGATAAAAATATGCATGGAATTTTGGAGACAACCGTCTGATTTCTCCCTAATTATACCACATATTTGTAATTTTTTTCTTCATTTTCATTATATATGTATGTATAAAAGTTGAAGACGTTACCAAATACAATGGTGCTAGAGTTATGTTGATTGGAATTTCGTAATTAACAAGCCTCTTTAGCTCAGTGGCAGAGCACTGGTCTTGTAAACCAGGGGTCGTGAGTTCAATCCTCACAGGAGGCAGCTCTAAATTTTTTTTCTTAACTTTATTATCAGTTTTAAGTTTATCACAATCTTCATTCTATATCTTTTCATGGTGGATAATTCGGATAATGATCAACTATCATAATCCACTCAAATCCTTATGGATTTATGGAAAATGAAAAAATACATCACGTGTATGAATAACATACCTAATACGAATGAAAACAAATACTATATATATATATATTTCAAATATCGATTAAAGCTTATTTCGGAAGGATTTTGCACAATTTTTTTAGATTTTTTCTGGGTTTTCACTCCCAATATCTGAAACAGAAATTATATTAATAATTTTAAAATTGAATAGATTTTTATGGAAAACGCAATTGCGGTTTGCAGAATTGAACTATTTGTCAAGGGCAGTTTCTTGGAAAACAAATTTTCGTAATGAACAATTCAGCAATATGTAATATGAACGATAAACATAGCGAACTTGACGTTTCAGAGTACAAATCTCTCTTCATCAGACAAACGAGAACATTTTTAGAATTATTTTCTTTCTCGTTTTGAGACTTCTTATCAAATTTTGACAAAAGCCCTTGACAAATAGATCAATCCTCCAAACCACAAGGGTGTTTTCCATAAAAAATCTCGAAAATTCTTAGAATATCTTCATATGTATCGTTAGAATTTTTCCCATATGAGGAATCATTATGAAACATTATTATGACGTAATAAGAAAGTTAAAATAGTATGTCAATTCCACTTAATCATTAATTATCAATTGTCAACTTAATTTATCAGTTTGACGTATCACTGGTATGAATTGCCAAATGTTTTTTCCTTAATTTTTCACTCTTATTATTTAAAGATTGGAAATAAGAACCAGCGCAAATTTTCAAATTTACCGCGAAAATTTACGTCCTGTGCCGCTATCTAACGGGCATTTCAGAAAGCTTTAAAGGCCTGTCAGTTTTGACCGTGTGATGTGCACCAAGGTGTGACTCCAGCGTGTGTTTATTCGTAAATTAATGTGAAAAGAATTAATCCTAATAACCCAATGGTTATTAACGCTTAACATAACTGTGATAGTTCGTATGGATCCTTCTATCTCTTGGTTTCAACCTGAACAAGAAGGACCTGCAAAACTTCTGTGGCTTCGAATTTGGCAAACTCAACAAGAACTGGATAGAATGAACATAAATGAAGGAGATATTGATATAGAATCTTTTACGAACGTTATTAATAATCAAAATACGGCTGTCATGAACGGAAAGTTAGATAAATCGAACAATATTTTGCCGAGAAGACGTCGATGCGATAATCGCGCCAGCACCAGGTTTATTAGCAGAAATCCCCAAAAAGTTGTCGGCGAATTCGGAGGATGTCCATGGCGGCGAGAAAATTTCATGTACGGCAAAGGAATCATTGGGTAAGTACGACTTTTCTCTCAAATTGAAAATTGTAAAACGTGATTTTTATAACCATTAATTTCTCGCCAATCCTAACTCTCATTTTTGTCATGAGATGTCCCCATGCTTGTACAGAATGGCGCTTTTGACATTTCAAAATTCTCGATGTGGGAAGATATTCCGAAATACTATTTCTGTTTTTCTATTTGAAACAAGATTCGTCCTACAAATATGTAATTTTTAGCATACTCTATTAATAGACCATTTTGCTGATAATGTTGCTACCCACCTTTTGTCTTTGAGCTATAATGATTTTATGCCTGTAAATGTTTACTGAACAATGTCTGGATTTTTGTATCGTCAAAAACATTCTTAAAAATGACGAAATCACTGAACGTTTTCACTAGGAAAAACTTGATTTAATCGAATATCTACATATTTTTCTATTTTAATTTCATCTGAGATAAAATTCTATTGCTCAGTGGATGACTTTTTTCAGTTTCTTTAAGAAAGTGTTGGAAGCAATATTTTTTTAAGTGATCAACATATGTATGAGTATTTTCAAATAATTTTATGGAACATAATTGGATCATAAACGGAATTCCTTTCTGATTTGAACCTTAATTACTCCTCTTAATCAGTGAGTGTTTCTGCATTGCTCAAACTTTATCTGCATATTTGTGGAAATTCATATTAAAAAATGGGTTAGTAACTTTCTAAAACGTTTTAGATGCTGTTCAATGAATATATCCTAATTTTATTCATCTCGTTAAATTCAAAAGTAGTTGAAGAAGGTACGTCTGATGTAAAAATATATGAAAAACTAAAGATAAAGATTTCACATGAAGATTTTAGGAACAAATATTTTTTGGAATTGGAAGTGTATTAGTAAAAGGAAAGGAAGGGATAAGAGAAACGAAAATAATCAAATTAAAATTTCATTACAGACATTATTAAAGGAATATTCAGTAAACCTAAAATTGATTTCTTGCAGTATTCTAGTTATAACATTCATGTTCCTAATTTTCGAAGAAAAGCAGTAGACACCTCCTGAAGATATCATGTATTCTTGCCTTTCTGTCAGGTCAATTGATTTTGCAATATATAAATGAATATCCTTGCATTCAAGGCATAAACCTTTTTTCTCTCGGTTTCCTTTAATTTTTAGGACCTGTATTATGCCATTTATTAATATTCGCCGAGGATTAATTCTGTAGTAGGCTTTTATATAGATACAATAGTGGAAATGAATCGTTCAAATTAGTATTAAATTCATTATACATTTCAGAGTTCATTACAAAATAACACTTCTTCAATCTATTGAAACACAGGCCTGAAGCTATGGTTAATCTCCAGATATAGTACACTTTAGTCAATCGTTTGAATTAAAACTATTTCAGCTGATATTCATTACTATATTGAGTTTTCCAATAAGGCTGTATAGTCATTGCAATCAAACTTATATTAATGATATTAATGAAAATAAAATGGAACAGATTGAAAGATTTCTTAATTGTTTAAATTTATATTCGGAATTAAGGAAAAGGAGAAATCAGTTTTTGTGCTAGCTTGTAGCATTGTATTAAGAATTTATAATGGTTGTAGCCAACATAAATAAGCTTACAACTAATAATAAATACAAAATTAAATACTAATCTAAAAAACTTCTCAATTAAAATAATTTCATGTTATATTCCAAGTTTTGTCATAATTTAAGTAGCTAAAATTAAGTTTTCACCCTTAATTTTTCCTTAACTCGAAGGCTTCTATGTTCAAGGGCCAGAGAAAAATAAAATTCGGGCTAACAATTGTTTTGTATGCTGACAAGGACCTAGTGCCTTGTTTTTTTCGTAGCATGGTGCCTTATGCTTTATTTCGAATTACGAATATTCCATTTTAAATTTCAGAATTTCATATTGTTATCGATTTTCTAGGAATCCCCCTTAGAAGCTGAATGCTTGTGCTAGTTAAGAGACCTTTACACCTGTAAATTGTTACTCGTTGTTTTATTGAACGAGCCCCTGATAGAATAGCGCGATTATTTCCTCTCATATGACATTTACTTGAAGTTGAAATGCTTCAATTACAGATAAAACAATCGCACGAATAATTTCGCGTCCATCCGTATCTTCCTTTACAAATAGAACTACAGAAATGCCCAGTGAACAGATGTTCACTTTGAATGCTTTTGGATTTCTCTGAGGCCCTATCCTTCTCAAAATTTTATACCTGAAATAGTAATAATAGGAGAATAAGATTTTCAGGACCAATTTCGAAATGCACTTTAAAACTTCAGGTAGTGACTGTTGAGATGATGTAGGGCATTTCTTGAAGTAGAAGGAGAACGGTTTTTTCGCGTTGTTTGAGCGGACAGATTTCATGTTCCTGAGTTTTAAGTCAGTGAAATCAGAATAATAGGGAAAAATTATGAACAACGTTGCTGAAGCTCCCAGCCAATCATATCGCTTTAATTTGGCGTAATTGGATACAGCGTGCCATCGTTTTGCCTTGATGTGTGTTATTGTCGAATTTTTCCCGAAAAACCTTAAACGACTAGGATGAACTCACTGATGGGAAACCCGATGTCAAATTCTATTTTATCCGGCTTTTGCCACGATAACTTGGAAAAAACGAAACTTTTAGGGTAGGTTGCACTTCGAAATGTGCCGTTTTACTTCGTTTATTAGTCAAATCCGGCAAACGGTTTCTGTGTCACACTGATTTGAATTTTTGATGTTATTTACTCAATATCTCAGAAACTACTGATGGGATCGGATTGAAACTTGGTAGTTAGTTGTAGATTACTGACTAGCAACTTTATGAGAAGAGTTAAGAAATTAAATAAAAAATTCTCGAACATTCGAAAAAAAATTGTTGCTGGGATAACCCATCATATTCCAATGAAATTCGGCACAAACCTCGAGGTTCATACATAACGACACAGTGTGCCGAATTTGAGCTCGATTCGATATTTATTTTCGAAGATATCGGACAAAAATAAGTTAACTTTCGTTGTTATTTCCTCATTATAGTAATTATTTCATTAATTACTTATGAAACACCGTCTTGGCACGCAGTGCTTCTTTCAAATTCAATTTGAATGGGTTTATACTTCCTGAAATATTATAGTAGTTCAAATTGAGATTACCTGAGTTCATTTAATTTAAATATTGCAGAAAGATCAAATATGTGTTAGTGGTAGCCACTAGTTATTTTTGAAGGACTGGAATTTCCTTTTCATGGACCCTAATTACTTTATTGAGTACCTTGGTGAAATTTATATGTCAAACCAAAATTATGTAGTGTGAAGCATACAAGACAAATTCATGATTTTGTTAAAATATTCTGTGTACACCAGCCAAATATACGGGGTGTTCCCATAAGCATGGGAACGCAAACAATTCGTTTTCGTGATACAGGGTGGTAAAGACTGATTTTTTCTCATTGCTGCATTTCACAAGATATTCAACTGAAATTTGGCATAGATATTACAATTTAAATGAATGCAAATTTCGATTGCGAATCTACTGTCCCCTGTTTTCCTATGGTTTTTTTTTTCGAGAAACTGTTAGTTTGAAAAGTGTGAAAAGAAGCTTTGTTGTCATACTAAACATTATAGCCACTTGTACAGTGACGTCCGCTTATAACGAACTTCCGTAAAAAACAGTTCGCTATAAGCGAAGCTCATAATGAAGGATAGATGATAATCAGGTCGATTCTGTTTGCAAATAGCAATATTGCTAGGAAAAAGATATTGCTATCATAACAAGATTGGAATTATTGGTATTCTGATCAACAATTTTGAGCAATATGGTCTGTCACTTTAACAAGAATCGTGCTATCAACATTGCTATCTTAGCAACCTCAAAATAGTACTTGCTATGCTTCATAACAAGAAAATTTAGAAAAGGAATCTCTCAGAGATCCATTTGTTTCAGTATTATTTCTTCCAAAAATTCGAAAATATTGAAGATAGGGAAGAATGTGCTAATAGAAATGTGTTCAAGGTTCTCTAGAATATTTAATTTTAAGGATTCTTAGACTAAAACACCGGCATAGTAAGCAACAGCTGACCTGATTATTCTAATGATCTCAACAACATAGCCATCCCTTTGAATTCCTAACGAAAAAGTTCATCGAATTTCGAATTATTATCGCCTGTATAAAATTGCTGCATTTGATTTCTGGAAACCATCTATCGGTATCCAGGGAATAGGTCAATTTGACTTTAATTGGTTTTTCTGTTTCGTAACATTTTCGAATAAGTCGATGTATACATGAATAAAAAAAAGTTTATGCTAATGGAAATGTGTTCAAGGTTCTCTAGAATATTATTTAATTTCAAGGAAAATTCTTAGACTAAGATACAGGCATAGGCAACAGCTGAGATGTTTATTCTAATCATCTCAACAACAGCAATCCCTTTGAAGTGCCAACGAAAAAGTTTATCGAATTTCGAATTATTAACTCCTGAATAAAATTGCTGCATTCGATTTCTGATAACCAATATTTTATTGGTATCCAGGAAATTGGTCAATTTGACTCGTTTCCTAACATTTTTCATACAAATAAGAAAACTCACGAATTAGGGTTATTTTCTTCTTCCTTGTAGTTCTAAAGTCACAAAATACAGTGTTGTCAGATCTAAAATCACCAATTATGGAAGTCCATGATAGCAATATTGTTATGACAAAATTCATAACAAACATTGCTATAACACTCCAAACAGAATACGTAACATCATGGCCATATTGCTATAAATTAGAAAGATAGCAATATGACTAGAACAGCAAGGTTCATAGCAATACGCAAACAGAATCGACCTGAATATGTACATCCTATCAGGAATTCAGTATTTTTATTGAAGCATATAGGCAAATTCATAGTTTTTACGCGCTTGTTTTAGGGAACAGCGCGTTATCATTTCGTCACGATGTCTGTAATTTTCGAATTTTGAGCCGAAAATAGCCCTAAACGATTGGGTTGAAACTCCCTGCAGAAGAATCCGTGGTCAAATTCAATTCTGTCCGTCCGTATGTGCTCTAACTTTCGAAGGAAAATAGTTAGCGACTTGAAATTGTCAGGTTTGGTTTGGAGTCCAAATATCTCGGTTAAGTTCTTTAATGGGTGGAATCGGTTGGATATTTTCGGAGTTAGGCCCATTTGAAATTTTGAGGTTAATTCCTCGATATCTTATGAAGTATTGACTCGATCGAATTGAAACTTCGTGGACAGTTTTGAAATACCAACGCGCAACTTAGAGCGTGGGGATCCAGTTGTAAAAAAATTTCTTCGAATTTTTTCAAAATTTTTGGTGAAAATTTTTTTCTCTGAAAATATTGATTAGATTTCAATGAAATTTGGCAGAAACCTCAGAATCAGTATTTAACCGCAATGTTCCAAATTTCAATTCGATCCGATATTTACTTTCGAAGATATAAGGAAAAGAATGTTCCAAATTTCGTCGTTGTTTGGAATTTTAACGTTATTTCCGCAATATCAAAAGAAGTACGGATGCAATCAGATTGGAACTTCGTAATCGGGTGGAGATGACTAACATGCAACTAGGTGCAAAATTTCGTGTTGATTAGTAGTTAGAATATGAACAAGCGCGTGAAAGCTCTTGACCTCACATCAATGCTTTTCTAGATTTTGAAAAATAAAATTTTAAGAAAATCAGCAATTTCACGCAATTTCAAAAAAACTGGAACTAATCTCTCGTAATCCTCCGAAAAATCCAAATGAACATGAATACCAGCTAGCAAGCTGTGGTTAAATTAATTATTGGTTTTCCTGGATATTTTCCTTATCTGTAGCAATGATCCATAAAGGCAAGGGAGCAAAACGCAAATTGAACCAAAATTAATTGGGTGGATTTCACCCATTCCCGATTTCGGTCCTCGTGATTAACGTCCAAACCTACTCTACAAATACAATCGAGTTTCTAAGTTGTTTCTTTCGGAAGTTATTGTGTTTACGGTCGGCCGTTAGCAACAACTCAGAAACTCGGTATTTGTAGAGAAGGTTTGGACCTTAATTACAAAGGCCGAATTCGTGAATTGGTAAAATCCACCCAATGATTCCGCAGATATACCCATTCAAAACTTATTTCCCCCAATATTTCCGAAAATACAGATTAGATCGAATTGAAATCCGGTATTTATTCGAAAAATGACAGTTCGATAGAGAATTTAATGGAGATAAGAAGATCACAGAATATTAAATATTTGAAATTTGAATTTTTTTTCAAATTGTTCTGATGACACGATCATCACGAAATTTTGCATAAAATTGTCCTTCAGCATCTTGAAACTACATGAGAAGTTTTATAATGATTGAATCAGTGTTTCCCGAGTTATACCGAACAAAACAACGATATCGAGAAGAAAACCAAGTTTTACATATTTTTTCTCAATATCTCCAAAACTGAAATTCAAAATTGAATTTCAAATTGAAATTGGGTACACTGTTGTGGAATTTGAAGCTCAAGGTACGAGCAAAATTTTTTTCGAATATGATTTATACCTATATAACTCAATAACTCCGAAACCATTCGGCCGATTTACTACCCTAAGGGCCGGTATTATAAAACAAAATATTGTTCCCCTGGGACATGCGCGCAAAAAAAATTTATGCAAGTGACCTACTCATCGAATCAATTTCAAAAGGAATCCCAGCATAAGATATATTGCGCTTTTTATGTAGATTCTTTTCTGATAGATGTTTATTGAATTTTCGCGAATATTCGCCTGGAAATTTTTTCTTATTAGACATCTTGATTTTTTGTAGGAGGTTAATAAATTCTATTTTCCTTTCAATCCCTAATTCCTATTATTCGAGGAAACGATGAACGCTCCAAATTTTACACGAAAGTTTATTGTTCGTGTTCTACCATTCCTATTTTTCATCGTAAATTATAAACTAACGATCGTAAAATACTACGGTCAAAGTTCTTTATTGAACATTTCAGAAGTGTCTCACTTTATGAGAATTTGAAAGAAAAGTGTTCGTTTCAATTTTCTCTTTTTAAATATTGAGGAATCGATCCTGATGAAAAGTTTTAACTGACTTTTCAGCTCGATTCAGTGAATTGTGAAAATTTCAAAAAAAATTAATCAGTTTCCAATAAGACATTAAACAATTTCCTCTAATTTTATTTGTTTTCACAAAAAATTTGCGGAAATTGAAAGTTGTTTCATTTCTTAATTCAATATGAATTTCCTTCAAGTAGAGACCGAAACAATCAAAATTCACAATAATGTGTATAAATGAATATATCAAAGAAGTTTTCGTGAAGTAATTCTTTTCGAAATTCACTGTGATCACATGAGGTGGCAATAATATTCAATCGCCATTTTTGGCTGAAGATTTCAGAAATGTTGATACTATTGCGTCTATGAAGGAGCCAACAGCGGCTGGTGTTTGAGAGGATGTTTCCACTATGAAACAAATGCCAAAAATATACTCCATTCACTTTTTTAAACCATACCGGTTGGCCATAATTTAGGTCTATTAAGTTTTTTTACTCAAAACTGACGCAGGTTGGCACTCGTGAAATATCAGCAATGTCAAAATAATTCTCAGCGACATTGCCAAATGCCAACGCCAATTTTTAATCTCAATCTCAACATAATCATCACGCTTGGAAACTAAAAATGCCGAAGGTAATTCTGAAGAAGCAGAGACAAAATATCAGGAAGTGCTATGTAGAATTGAAATCTGCTTTTTCTGATAGTAAGCCCGAAAATTTGGAATAAATAACTTATCACAAGCTATCCAACATTTTCGACGTATGTGAGTGAAAACCCAGTGTATCGTAGATTCCCAAGAACTTAGTGAATTGAGTTAGTTCTTTTAAGGCGACACAGGTTTTGTAGTACTACTTCATTTTCATACTGGAGTATTTCAAGTTGTGCAACAATGTTTTTAAATGTCTCCTGTAGTTTTTTTGACAATTTCGAAGAACACCCATGCGAGTTGCAGGATTTAACTATTTGTCAAGGGCAGTTTTTTGGAAAGCAGATTGCCTAATGAACAATACAGGAACAATACAAACGATAAACAAAACAAACGAACTGTGACGTTTCAGAGTACAAATCTGGCTCTTTCTTTCATCAGACGAAGGAGAAAACTTTGAGAATTATTTTTTTCGTTTTGAGTTGAAACTTTTGTCAAATTGACAATCTCAAGAAAACACAGCAACACATTCATTTGCTTTGAAAGTTTTTTTAATTTTACCTCTTTCATCAAAAAACAATATAAAATATTGGGAATGAAAACCCAGAAAAAAATCAAAAAGTCGTTACTTCTCGCTTCGAAAACTTCAGTATTCCGTCAACCTTTTTGAACGCGATACCACGATTCCAATGACCATTTACAGCTATTCACATATTGTTATCCTATCGCAACAAAAACTTCAAAAATAATATTTCGTTTCCATAAATGCAGATCGACAAGAAAATTAACAAAAACTTGTTCATGATAAACAGAGACACATTGCTAATGACCCGAATTCCTCAGTGTAATTTTGTTAAGTGTCGTGTATAAAGTTGATTGTGTCACGATGAAATTTTCCGATGAGGATCGTAAAAAATCTCAATGTTTTTTCAAATGCTGCAAACGAAAGTAAGCCAAATTACTCATTGATGAATAAATCCAAGCTCGAACTTACATTTCCATTTCGACTCTTTGTTTCCAAATAATAGCAATAAAATTTCTGAAATGCCTGTGTAATTTTCAATTTCTCTTTATTTCATTTCGATAATCAAATGGTGAAAAATATCTGGACTGAAATTCGGGAAACTTTATCGAAAACGCCAAAAATTTCGCTTATAAATTTATGAATATAGATTTCAGGAAATGTTCTATATCTCTTTATTGTTTGCTTTCTCTTATTCACCCTTTTTCATAACTAATAATTTCTTAAAGTTATCACTTAAAAAAAATTGATTCGCCAAAGATCTTTTTTGGTATACAGGGCGTTCCACAATTGTGTTCACAGAAAAACATAATTTAAGCCAGTTGGTCGTATTTCTGGATATAAGTCGATATCTATTATTAGTGAGCTCTCATATTTTTCGAAACATTAGGCCGTACTAATAACAAAACAGTGTCTAGCTACTCTCTAATCCACTTACACTTTCTACGTCTTACGCACGTTTCGGAAATCAAGTTTCCTTCGTCAAAGACATATCGTTACTAACAAACTTGTTTTTTTTGAAAATTTTCATATTTCATTTGAGTTTCTCTGAAATTTCCAAGTCTCCATTTCGGAATGTGATCAAGCGCGTAAAGGCTGCTGACTTCACGTCATTGATTTTCTAGGTTTTTTTTTTAAATCGATCAATTATTTTATCTCTTCTTTTGTTAATGAAAATTGTATTCAAATTTCAGATTGCATCAAGAAATCGAACATTTTTATACATATATGAGCCCGACAGAATTAGAGCACCAGATCAGAGGTGACGTGGTGCAGCGCATCAAAAGGATCATAATCTCCAAATGGCCTGAGGCACAGGTAGAAATCTTTGGTTCTTATCGAACTGGACTATATCTACCAACAAGTGACATAGATTTAGTGGTTATAGGTGAGTTTGGATCAACTTGGCATGCAAATTCTATATTTAGTGGTAGACAATCGTCTTAAACGATTGGGTTGAACTCCCTGAAGAAGATTCGGTGGTCAAATTCAATGGGGGTTTTTCCTGAATTTGGGTTATTACTGCAAATGCAAATTTGAACATAATTATTATGGGTTTGATTCATCATTTTCCCAAGTTACCTTCAGAAAGTATTCGAAATCAGATTTCAAAATTGGGGTTTGGGATTTGCCAGGCATGCACGAAGTGACAACGTTGTTTAGTAGAATAGCTTTTTCTGCTTTAGAATAATGAAATATTTATTCCTAATCTGTGGTACACACGTGTTCTTTGTCAATATAACCAAACAATTTCCGTTTGCGATTTGTCAGTAATATGACAGTATGACAGTCTGTGCTCTTCTTTTTCTATTCATTGGTCGTTGTCTTCTACTTTAACCAGATCGAAGTATAGCTATCTCTGTTTTCCTAAGCAAAGTAACACATTTGACGTCCTTTTCTTTCCGAGAAAGCTGAATTCAACGTTGCCATATCGTCCACTCATGACAAATCCCTTTAAATGCAAATCCCCATTTTTATTTTTCAGTTTTAGGTGATCAAACATTTTTTTAAAAATATAATATTGAAATTATATGTTCTAAATGTGATGTTCTAAAGGTTTTTCATGAAAATTACTGCATTTTCGTTTGAAGGAAAAACCCCCATTCTGTCCGTCCGTCCGTATGTGCTTTTACTTTCGTAGGAAAAGACTTAGCGACTTGAAATTGTCGGATTAGGTTTGGAGACCAAATATCTGGGTGGAATCGATTGGATAGTTTCCGAGTTGGGCCCATTTGAAATTTTGAGGTTAATCCCTCGATATTTCATGAAGTATTGACTCGATCAAATTGAAACTTCGTGGACAGTTTTGGAATATCAACGCGCAACTTCGAACAAAATTTCGTGTGGATCCACTTGTTGGAAAATTTGAAAAAAAAATTTTTCGATGAAAAATGGTTTTTTTTTCTCTGGAAATATCGATTAGATTTCGATGGAATTAACCACAAACCTTAGAGTCAGTTTTTAACAACAATGGTTCAAATTTCAATTTGATCCGATATCTACTTTCGGAGATATAAGGAAAAAAATGTGTCAACTTTCGTTGTTATTTGGCATTTTAACGTTATTTCTGCAATATCTCGAGAAGTACAAATGCAATCAGATTTAAGCTTCGTAATCAAGTGGAGATGACCAACACTCAACAAGGTGTTAAATTTCGTGTTCATCTAATAGTTAGAATTTAGTTAGATGTTTCCACAAGGTTAAGAAATGCGAAAAGCGGACATTACTGTATTGGAAAAATAACATTTTGAATGTGCATATCTGGAGAATGATATGGTGAATTTTACCTATTCACAAATACGTCCTTGGTAATTTAGGTCCAAACCTACTTTAAAAATATCGAGTTTCTTAGTTGTTTCTTTGGAAAGTTATTGTGTGCATGATCGGTCATGCTTCATTTAAAGTAATACTTCCTCACTGTCACAATAGGAGTTTGTTTTTGGTCTGAGGAAGATAAATCTTCCCCAGCGTATAATAGTGCCACTGATAAGGATAATTTCAGCAAAACCATAGCAATTTTTATTGAGAGTGGTTTGGATGTAAACTAGCATTGCAGCTCTTATTGAATTGTCAGGAGTTTTAGATTCATCTGTGTATATTTGGTGGAACTCTCAAACTGAAACAGCCTATATTTGCAGGAAAATGGTCGAATCTACCTCTCAGGACCTTAGAACAGGAGTTCCTAGAAAAGGAAGTGGCGTTAGAAAACAGCATAAAAGTGTTGGACAAAGCAAGTGTACCAATAGTTAAGTTGACGGATAGAAGGACTGAAATTAAAGTGGACATATCATTCAACATGTCTAACGGTGTGAAATCGGCCGAACTGATCAAGAACTACATTGCCAAATACCCAGTGTTACCCAAGTTAGTTTACGTACTGAAACAATTCCTGCTCGAGAGAGACTTGAACGAGGTGTTCACGGGTGGCATCTCGAGCTACAGCCTGATCCTTATGTGTATAAGTTTCTTGCAGTTACACCCGCGACCAGACTATCTGAAAAACGGAAATTTAGGCGTGCTATTGGTAGAATTTTTCGAATTGTTCGGTAGAAAATTCAATTACATGAAAACTGGTATTCGGATACGAGACGGTGGTCAGTACATCAACAAAGAGGAAATGCAAAAGGAGATGATTGATGGATACAGACCTAGTTTGTTGTGCATAGAAGATCCCCTATTACCTTCGAACGATATTGGCAGGAGTAGTTACGGTATTTTGCAGGTGAGAAAATCTAACAGTTAATTTTATTCAATGTTGTACCAGGCTAACTCGGAATGATGGGTTAGAAATAGTCTTCTTCGCATTGAAGTTTTTGATATATGTGGGATCAAAGTTGTATTTGATAGATAGATAGATAGATTTATTTCATAAAACATCAATAAAATGTATAACAACGTCAATTAAAAAGAGAAAAAACGAACAGACAACTCGAACAAAAGCTGAACATTAAGGATGCGGCCCATTCAGAAATTCCTCCACCGTGTAAATAGTTCTTTCCAGCAACAGGCCAATCACCATCCTCCTGAAGTGAGGGCGCACACCAATAGACTTAATATCTTTGGGCAATCTGTTGAACAATTTGACACAAACATGATTAGTTCCATGCTGACATAACTTTAATCGGCTGGGTGCTATGGAAAGTTCATTTCTCCTCCTGGTATCATAATCATGAAAAAATCCATTGTGCTTGAAGCTGTTCTTGTTGTCGTACACATAGAGAACACATGCAAGTATATACAGAGCAGGGACAGTCAGCATTCTCAACCTCTTGAAGAGTCCCCTACAGCTTTCTCTTCTGTTACTGCCGCACACAATCCGCACACACTTCTTCTGCAATACGAGTACCCTTTCAAGATGTGGACTGTTTCCCCAAATTATAATCGCATAGGTGACTCGACTATGAAAGTTGGCATAGTAAGCAGCCAATGCCGTTTCCTTATTTCCAACCTGCATCATCCTATGTACGGTGTAAATGGCCCTCGACAGCCTCCTGTTCAGTGCTTCGATATGTTCGTTCCATTTCAGATCTTGTTGAAAGGTTACACCCAAGAATACCATCGAACCTGCCTTCCCACGCACTGCGGAGGAAAAAGTTAGTGTCTGTGTCTTATCCCCATTCAGCACAAGCCCATTTGCCCCAAACCACTCAGCAGCAGCCCCCAGAGCCACTCCAGTCCGCTCACTCACCAAGCTCTCATTTTCAGCCTGACTGATAAACGAAGTGTCGTCAGCAAAATTTGCAACCAAGGCACAGGGAACACTAAGAGGCATATCGTTTATATAAATGAGGAACAAAATTGGCCCCAACACCGAGTCTTGCGGCACACCACAATGGATATTCATCTTCTCCGACCACTCGACTTGACTTACTTACTTGACTTGACTTACAGAGGTTCTAAAAAATACAGTGAAGATGCCGTTTATTTCGGGACATGCATAAAAATCACACAAAATATATATTACTTGTTTTTTTTTTCATTGAAAAAGTGATATCGAATCACTTATTCATGTGACTTGCAAGCACAAGATTGTGCAAGCATTGAATTTATCTTAACCTTGCTGCATGGAATGCATCTAGTTGTAGAATAATAAAGAGGAATGAAACTCCATGGGTCTAGCCTTCTTCTGAGATGTTTAAATCACTGCTATGCTCACTCATATCTGAAAAACTTCTAGAATACACTTGAACTCTAGATTCAGATACATGAGAATGATGCGATTTTGTCTGCATCATTTACTATAGTACTTACATCAGTTTTAAGGGGGATTCTCTACATGCAATGTTGAGGTCAAATCAAAAATCAGTGTATTGCTGTCATGGTAAACCCGCAAGATTTCCCGTCGCGGAGATATTAAAAATATATTTACATCATTGTACGCAGTGTGTTTTTCTGAATAAAAAATTTGAAATCGAACATAGGCGGTCTCCCTCAATTTGGAAGATATGGGCCCCCAAAGTTCCAAAATGAGTCGTTTTCAGGTCCCTTTTTCCACCATAAAAACGATCTCTCAGTTCATCTGTATGCTTCACACTTCACCTTTGAACCTTCAACCAACAATAAGCAACACTTTTTTTCAAGAGTAATCAATATTTAATGAGAAAATAATGAAATTACTGGACAACCACTTAACCTCTATTCTTTCTGATTTCGACTCAGACTAAAAGTGAAGTTTGGCAATGGCGCAAATTTCATCGGTCGGAATCGTGCCATCGTGCGTATTCGTGAATGAGATTATTGCTGGCGAGAAAAATGAAATATGTTCTCAGTTCTTACTGTTTACTGCGAAACTCTAAATCTTCCAATAGGAGAATTCGTTTCTAATGAAATCTACAAGGTTGAAACATAGTAATGGAATGAGAATACACCCTTACATATATTTCAACGTACATTTTTTTCATATGTGATAGGTCGCGCCCTTCCCAGATTTCCAATGAAATCGAGGTTATTATATAACCCATTTCATTGGAATACCTTGAATCTCATTCTAAACTGGGACCATCTCGAAGACACAACAAAAAACGAAGTAGATAAAAACCTCCCTATTTTGAAGGGGATAGAATGAAAGTTCAAACGAAAATATTGAGAGTGAAACCTTAAACAAATATTCTCAATGATTTTGTTTTGATGTTGGAATAACCACCTCTTCTTCAGTGACAGAAGCATTTTCCTTACAATCATATCCTTTAACTGTCCATCATTTAATAGTTCCCACCAGCAACTATCCTTCGGTCATAATACGTTGGCCAGCGATGAAAAGACGCAGTTGCCAAGCTCCGCTTTAACATTGAGAAGTATTTCGTAGAAATATAGGTTAAGTGGTTGTCTAATATTTTCACTTTTCTTCCTTTAAATAATGAATATTCTTGGAAGAACGTGTCGCTATTCGTTGGTTGAAGGTTCAAAGATGATTTATGAACTAGATTTGAGATGTGAGAGATCATTTTTTTGGCAGAAAAAAGGATCTGAAATAGCAACAATTTGGAACTTTGGGGGCCCATATCTTCCAAACAAAGAGAGACCGCCTATGTTGGCCTTCATATTTTTTGTTCAGGAACTCACACTGCTTACAATGATGTGAATATCTTACTTATAGCTTCGCGACGGGAAATCTTGCGGGTTTACCGCTGTCATTTGTACACAGTGCCCTCTTAGTGGTATAGAAGTTTGATATCCACTTCTGCAGAAATTTGAAACATAATAGAATCAACGGATACTCCATTATATTTTAAAGATACATGTGATTTCCTTATCATATGATATTTTCGTCGCAATATTCCAGCTGATGAGTAAAAGTACATTATTTAAAGAGCGATAATTTAGATCATGACTCACGCAGTTGAAGTTTACAACACAAGCCAGAAGGGAGTGCTGTAATTCATCGAGTGAGTTACAACCATTAGCTCAAGTTGAATTCTATACCTTATCTAGGATTGTAATAAAAATATTGTTATTTAACGAGAGGTAATGTAGGTCATATATAGTTATAGTTGTAGTTGGTAAGGGGTTACATTCCACTGCGACCTTAAGGTCTGTTGTGCCCCCTTGTCGGAGCTGTTTTCGCAACCTACAGCTCGCCCTCTAGCTCTAGAGCTCTGATGACTCCTAATATCTGTGAGGGCTTCAAGGAGGCTAAGTTCTCATTCCTCCTGTAATGCAGGCTCACAATGGCGAGGCATTCTGTGATCAGGTGAACAGGAGTTTCCTCCTCCTCCCCACAGAATCTGCACTCTTCAGTTTCTGATAAGCCCATTCACATCATGTGCTTCCTGAGGCGACAGTGTCCTGTGAGGAAACCAGTGAGGAGGCGTAACTTATTCTTACTGAGATTTCAATTTCAATTTATTCATCGTAAAAAAAAATACACATTTGTTCAAAAATAAACACATTGAGTTGCAGAACATGCAGTCTAAATAAACTTGTATACTGTCACATTCCGCAACACTGATGATGAACACTCTCCTACGGAATAACAATCTTTCACAATGATATCGAAACATAGTTCATCATAATTTCTACATATACTCCGTATATTGAAATGAACAATATTCAGTAGTCTATCAAGTTCAAATTGTTGTTTAGCACTATCAACATCAAAATATTGATCCGTACTCTCATCTATTTCCGATTCGAGGCACTCCATTCTGCAATTTTAATAGTTCAAAAAGAAAAAGAACATATCAAAAATTGAAAACAAAAAAAGGTTCAACAAATTATTATCGTAATTATATGAAAGTGAAAGATATGTAGTAGGTAATCCCACCAATGATCAATACCGCCGATAAGTTATACAATTATAAACAAAACACAAATACTTATCAATCATAAATGCATACTCAAATCCCGAACAATCAAACTATATCTACATCATGTCTTTCTCTAATTGAAACTATTCCCTTGCCAGTTCTAACCTTAATAACGCCATAAACAGTCCAAACATTTTTATGGAATTTCTCTTCAGCGTACTTGAACAGTTCAATACGTTTTAGTGTAAGGTCTTCACACACAAAAATCTTGAACTTAAGAAAAAGTTTTCTTGCTGAGTAAAATTCATCACGGTGATATTCATTCACAAATTTGACGATGATCGGACGTGGTTTATTTTGTCCTCCTCATCCCAAGCGATGACAAGATCTGATCGATTGTGCATTGATGTTTACGTTCTTTTCTTGACACATGGTGATAAGGTTCTTTTTCACTGTCGCAATATCTGATTCGGGAATCCCAAATAAAATCAAATTTGATCTTTCACCATCCTGTTGTAATTGTTCCAAAATAGACTCTGCCTTCTGTAATTTCAACTGTAATTCTTCGAAATCCTTTTGAAGCGTAGTGAATCCTTCATGTTTAAACGCTGCTTTTATTTTCTCATATTCCTCTTCCATTCTGTCCTTGATCTTTGTCATAACCTGATCAGCTAACTTATCCAGGTAATTATCTAGTACTGCAATAACAGTTTCCCTTATGATTTCCCTTATTTCGGCCTTGTTTTCACGTGTTAATCCTATTTTCAGGAATATTTCGATAACTGAATACAATAACAGAAACTTAACTTATCGGAGCGGTAAATTAGCGTCTAATCGCAGCGACACATGCGGAGAGGAGATGGAGATCCAAATGATTTTTGGATCTAGCAATTTCGAAGCTCCGAAGGAACTTTTTAGAGTGTTCTATTCCTGGAGAATTCCTCCAGAGTGCCCCTCTTTCATTTTCTTCTTTCTCCAGAAACTCTTTCTTATAGGTACATTTGCCAATACCACCGAAAATTTCTGGGCCAGTAGGTAGCTTTTGTCCTCCCTTTCTGGCTAGAGTGTTGGCCTCTTCATTTCCTTTGATTCCTGAGTGCACAGGAACCCAGACTAAGGAGACCTTGTTATTCTTGCCTACTTCATTGACTTTCCTTCGGCACTCCCATATCAGCTTTGAGTCGATGACATAGGAGTTCAGTGCTTTAATAGCAGCCTGACTATCAGAATGGATCACTATGTCACACCCTTGATAGTTTCTTTCCAGGTTTATGTCTATGCATCTTTCGATTGCAAGTATTTCTGCCTGAAAAAAACTCGAGTAGGAGCCTAGCGATAGTGTACACTTAGTTCTAGGCCCGTATACTCCAGCGCCGGTCCCCATCGTGGTTTTAGAACCATCTGTATACCATTTAACGGTATTTGCTTTGAAGTTTTGGGTAGTGTATTCCTTTTCCCATTCTTCCTTTTTACATAGCATTGAGTCAAAGTTCTTCTCGATGCTTACTTTTTTAATCATAACATCAATAGGTACGTTCGCTGATGAGATGTACTTGTTCAGAGAGGACCAGGCTCTCTGACTTGATTTTCTCATTACCTGTACCTTTCCTAGAGATTCTAAGGATAGCTTCATGGGCTACCCTATTGATCACTAGATGTAGAGGACTGAGATCTATGATGACCTCAAGTGCTCTAGTTGGGCATGTTCTCATAGCCCCCGTGATGCAAACACAGGCAAGCCTTTGTACCTTGTCGAGTATTTTCCTCGTGGTTATCTGCCCTGCTTTAGCAAACCAGACTACTGCCCCGTATGTTATTATCGGTCTTACAATCATGATGTACATCCATCTCAGTATTTTAGGGTTATACCCCCAAGTTTTGCCGGATAGTCTTCTGCACACCATTAAAGCCCATATCGTTTGTCGGATGTAGGTCATACCTCACTCAGATTAAGTTGGCAACACGAGCTGGGAGCGAGTGCTGTAATTCATCGAGTGAGCTACAATCATTAGCTCAAGTTGAATTCTATACCTCATCTAGGACTATAATAAAAATATTGTTATTTAACGAGAGATAATGTAGGTCATACCTCACTCAGATTAAGTTGGCAACACGAGCTGGGAGCGAGTGCTGTAATTCATCGAGTGAGCTACAATCATTAGCTCAAGTTGAATTCTATACCTTATCTAGGACTATAATAAAAATATTATGTTATTTAACGAGCGGTAATGTAGGTCATAACTCACGCAGATTAAGTTAACATTACGAGCTGGGAGCGAGTGCTGTAATTTATCAAGTGAGTTACCACCATTAGCTCAGGTGGAATTCTATACCTTATCTGGGACTATAATAAAAACATTATGTTATTTAACGAGGGGTAATGTAGGTCATAACTCGCGTAGATTAAGTTCGCAACACGAGCCCATTAACTTCGCAACACGAGCCGGAAGCTAGTGCTGTAATTCATCAAGTGAGTTACAACATTAGCTCAAGTTGAATTCTATACCTTATCTAAGACTAAAATAAAAATATTATATTATTTAACGAACAGTTATGTAGGTCATAACTCACGCAGATTAAGTTCGCAACACGAGCTAGGAGCCAGTGCTGTAATCAAGTGAGTTATGATCATTACCGCGAGTTGAATAGTATACTATTTCTACGATTATAATAATAAATACTAAGAAGAACTCCATTGACAATACACAATAAAATTCTCGATGGTTGTCAGAATTTTTCGGAGATTTGAGAAACGTCAATCACCAACTTTCTTTAGTACATTTCTTACATTTTGTTTCATTTGCGAACAATAAAAATACGCACTGTAAACCCTTCGGTCCTTATAGTGAGTTATTATAACTAGTTGTTTGTTTACAGATGCTAAGAATTGCTCGAAAGCAGTTGAATATTGATAATATAATTTGATAGGAATAGATAAATTATATCAACTCTAACCGTCATTCAATGAAAAGAAGATTTTGTGGTAATCCTGCCGTAGGTACTACATATCGAATCGCTCTTGATAGCAGTCTTTTGATGCTTATATCATAATTCGCAGAAATTCGACCTCGTGAAGTACCTACATAACAGAAACAATGATAAATCGGTGTAATCGGAAGCGCTCTTCTCATCACATTCGACGTTATCGGTAATTATCTCGGAAAGGTCATCTGTAAAATACCGAAAATTATATCGGTGCGCCGGTGAGTCATCTCGAACTTATTATATTCGAATAACTCCGATTTTCGACACCGATTCGGCGAGTGATCGGGTACGAAAAACTTGACATTCAAAATTCCTGCAAAGGTCGATGTCAAGATCTCGTTTGCATCGTTTCTCTTGATGATCTGCGGATTCGGACGGTTGATAAACAGTTGTGTGTTAGGGGAAAGGCTGTTTTGAAAGCATGTACGCCTTGGTTGATACGACTGGCTGCGAGAACCAGTATTATTCAATTTTATGCAGGCGGCCAACCTACAAATTTCGAAAATTTTCTACCTCTGTGAAAAGGGAAATTCAGAACGAATTCGACATTATGAGGTTGACTTTTTTCATCAGTAGACTGCGTCTCGGCTCTTCAAACCAGATAATTGGATCCGAATATCGTGTCTGATTGGTTGCAAATTGTTTTGGGGCTCCTGGTTTCACGTCATTGTTTTTTTATGCAGAATATATTCCGTAAATCTTCTGTTATTTTATTTGCTTGTTTTCCGTTCCGTAAATATGAAATGTTCGTTTCGTTTCTGAAAGAAAAGTTTATGTCAGCAATTTGGACGCTGAAACATCATGATATATTCTGGATTTGTTCGTTGTACGTTCATTAACTACACTAACTCCACTGACTTCCATACTCAGTGCAGGTGAGTGTAGTCATGATGCTTACATCATGAATGTAGTTGAGTATAGTCACAGAAAATATAATCTATGTAGTTAGTGGAGTTCAATATGTTCTATGATTTTCACAGAATACAAATACATTATAGATGCTGTTACGCAAATCCAATATGACGGAATTCTATGCTTCATTTGTTTTCGCCAAGATGCATAGAATATATCAGGTGTCGAGTCTTTCCTTATGTTACCAACTAAAATGTTGGGTCCAAAACGCGGTCCTAGAATAGACGACTTCAATCCAAGTTGCCAACCCACAAATTTCTTTCAAATTTACTATCACTGGGGAAGGTACATTTCGGCTCCTCAAACAAGATCATTCCTTTCAAATATAGGTTTTTGTTAAGATCATCTCCGATGGTCTGAAATTCAAGTTGGGATTCCTGATTTCATGTCAAGTTTATATAGGATATGTCTCGCAAATCAACTTGGTTATTTCTGTTGCCGGTTTTCCGTTCCGTAAATATGAAATATTCGGTTGGTTCCTGAAAAAATTGTTAATTACGGAATTTGATTGACGAAAATGCAATCTTTCTGTCACCACAACGACAATCAATGTTCTATGATAACGTATGAATGGCATAGAACAAACTATATTCATTCATTCATTCGCTCACTCAAAATCTTTATATATATTTTTACAATTACATTCAATCAAATTCATACTATACTAGAGACAATTTTCATTTTTAAGACAAATGAACATATACCTTCAACCTAAACTTACACAACATCCATGACCTCGCCGGGATTCGAACCCGATACCTCATGATCCATAGACCATAATAAGTAATTTTTTCATCGTTAATTGTTGTCTCATCTATGTTGTATGGATTATAAATTGAATAAAGATTGTTCTATGCTATGAGTATGTCACCATGGAGCATTGAAGTTTACCGACAGTGTGATCTCAACGAAATTTTGTAAACAGTTGTGCGTTGTTATGCTTCAACTAATTGTCAAGTTTCAAAGTCACTAGCTCGCTTCTTTTGACAGTTATCGTGTCCTCTGACGGACGGCTGGCCGGACACAGGATTCGTCATCAGTGAGTCCAACCTAGTTAGTTAGACATTTTAACAAGACGATGGCACGAGCACGCTGTTCCCCAGAACATGCGCGCAAAAATACCTTATATCGGAAAATACAATGCCTTCAGACCAGGAAATTGTTCAATTCTATTTTCAAAGAATCAAGTTTCATTAGATATTTTTTACCGCATTGTTATATTTCGCCCGAACTTCAATGAAATCCTATCAAGAACGAAATAGCATTCGATTCTAGAGAGAATCCTTGTTGTAGTTCTGGGACGGATCAATGAATACCATGAATACTGAGCTGATTAAGCCCATGATATTTTTAATGTAATGGGATTCTAAAATGCAGTGAGAATATTGTACTCAGTTTAGTCCCAGAAGTGTAAAACAATTCAAACATCCTGGTAGAATTATTATACTAGTGTCATCTTATTCATATTCTGTGAGGTAACTCTTAATGTCTTTTTCAGGTTAAAAAAGCGTTCGAATACGCCTACTCAGTTTTGACAAATGCAGTTCACCCGTTCTCGCAGTTCTGCAATTGCCAAAACAACTCGATACTAGGTAGAATCGTCAGGGTTACCGATAAAGTTGTACAATACCGTAGGTCTTTGGAAAGCACCTTCAGGCATGTGGGAAGTCCACAAATATCTCCTATTCCATCTCCAAAAAGAACCAGCCGATCACTGTCAAGTAGTGGTTCAGTCTCTTCATTTGATGAAAGCGGTGGCAGTTCAGAGGTATGAAAATATTAAGCATAAATTTTACAAGCATGGAATAACAGGACAAACCAGATCCCTGGACTGTATTTATGGATTTTTAAATTTTATGAAAGCTTTAACACTAATATAATCAAGCACCAAAATTTCCATGGAAAATTGATGATATCAAAAATTGAATACTAGAAATAGGAAAGGAATTCAGGAGTCATCGGTTTCATATTGTTTCTTCCTTTTTTTAGGGTTCAGAGTCTTCTTCGAGAGATATCTCCCCAAACATAAATATGCCTCAACGGAAAAACAACCAGAAAAATGTCAACAGGAATAAGAACAACAAAAAAAATACCTATAATCAGACCACTCACTTGAAACGCAAAAAACCCACGACAAAACAATAGTATTTATTTTAGATTTTCAAATTTTGATGTATATATTGTAAATATTAGGTTATAGTCAGAATATGCCTCTGACTAAGGCATTTATAGTAGATTCATACTCAATCATGAACTCAAATCAGGATCATTATTGGCTTCAGTTGTTGGACCTAATCATGACATCCGACAAAAATATTATTCTAGAATTTTAACTACATACACATTTAAGTATTCGCAATTTTGTCTACAGTGGACTCGAGGGGATTTTTGACATAATTTCTAATATTTTCAGAGGATAAGCAAGTTACATCTCATTGTATATTGTAAATGGTATTTCAGCGAATCTCATTCTGTTCTAGAAAACATAAAATCCTTGTTGGTAATGGGATGCTGCAACAAGTCCCCCCAGGTTTGGATTATATTGTACATTTATCTTTTTTTAAAACTATGTTGAAGAAAATCAAAATTGACTTTGAGGAACTCCAGTTCCAAGGAACTCTTTTTAGGTAATTATACTTAATCATTTTAAGGTTTAATTATCATATATTCAATTTGCGAAATTATTTTTAGAAATAATCAGATTTGTTTTTATGTGTACATATTTAATTTTTTGTGGCAAGTTATTTTTTATACCAAATGGTATACTTGAGTGTCTTTATCAGAGAATTATCATTTATTTTAGTTCCTTCTAGGTCAGTTTTTTGACTTTCAGCCAAAACTCGATGCACTGAGTGGCTTATAGACGAAAAAAATATATAAAACTATGATAACTTATAAAAAAAAACAATACTTGTACATTTGTGATATATTACAGTGTTTTAAAGAATTCCATTCAATATTTTTTATTCTCCAATTCACAACCAATAATCAGTTGATATATGAACATATGAATGGACAGACAATGCACAAAGAAGTGGTTTCCGAAGAAGAAATTTAGATGTATTTTATTGAGCTTTGTACAAATTCCCTAAATTGATACTCTGGAATAATTCTGAATTCTCTTTGGAATTAAAGTTATGTTGCATTTGGCTTAAGTATGCAATAACGTTTAGGTTTGCTTGCTATTATTTTTTATTCCTACACAACTACACAGAACTGTTCAACACATGTGTAATAGACATTCTGGAACGGTCCTGATTTGTGTAGGTAGGTTTTGAACCTATTACAGCAATATTTCACGAATGCCTGTGCTAAGAGGAAATATGAAGATTGATTTTAAGGAAAAAATTATGAGAAACTGATTTGAATATTCCTCAAAAAGACGTCTTAAATGTAACTTAGGGGTCCACTTCTCTAGTAACTCTGTTTATACTGTTGAAATCATGCTGTCAAAAGCAATTTTTATGATGAAATCTTATCCTACATCAGTTTGAGAAAGAAGATTATCGTTGAGGTGAAAAAATAATTAGGCCATCTATACTTACTTAAACTATCGGTCAGTTTCAAGAAACTTTGATTTTTCAGCCTCAAAATTAAAATTTGTGTGATGGTTGGTCAATCAATGTTTCGTGAAACTTAGCATATGTCTATGAAATAACAGAAGGCCGCTTAACAAGTTGTATTTGGTGAAAAAATTACCAGCAGATTTAATGTGTGCAAGATACGAAAGCAACGCTTCTGTCCTGTATGTTTTATTGGATTATCTGAAAAATTGTCTTACATGAATATTGGTGTGAATGAAACAGAGTCAAATTTAAACCAACATTGCCAAAAATTAAAACTTATAAAAATATCAAAGGGTGGAGGCAGAAAAAATTAAATAAAAATTTTGTAGATACGATTATCTTATCGAAAATAATGAGATATTTTCTTCAACAGTTTATTCAAAACGTCGTATCGTCTTATGAAGAATTTCTTTGTGCATTTCTATTTCATTGTCAGTCTGTTATGGTATTTACCTTTACTATGATAGTAGACAATTTGAGGGTATAACACCACCAAATTTTTGTCAATGAAATTTTATCACAGAGAAATTACAATTATCATACTCTAACCTAAAAAGGATAGAATTCGTTTTTAGTATATGCAATGGGAGAAAGTGCAGCTCTCTTTCAATTTTAAGTCAAGCTAATGTTACGCTGAATAATACCATGTTCCATTTCAATTTTATCCAGTCTGTATATATTTCATTGGTTAAATGGTTTTTAGTTGATGAAAGATAATAAATTATGTATATTACCAAAATATCTCTCATCAACAAATAAATTTTTATTTCTGGTGCGTTGCACACTGAGGTGCTAGTGATAGGCAACACTGCCGAGTTAGATGTGAGTGACATCCTATCTCACGGCTTCAGTGTGCACCTCAATTTACATTATTAATTCTGGGAGTAGCTTTTAATATTTCCATATTTTAGAAAATCGTGAAAGATATTTTTTATTTCTTCAGATAAAGTTCGGAAGAAATTGGTACCTTAAATATTAAAAATCAAAAAAGCATTGATTTTGAATCTTCGGTAATATTTGAAAACTAAAGGTAATCCAAGAAGTGGTTCAGAATTTTAGATTGAAAATATAAGCAATATCGTTACATGTATAGATTAAATTATTTGGCGAATTTGTTGATGTGGGTATTACAATTCAAATTGTTGTGCATAATGTTCCATGTATTCTCGTGATAATCTAACCTGCAAAATTATCACAAGTACCAGCATTGCCAATATTTCATTTTAAAATCCTGCAGCACAGCTTTGATTGTTTTTTACCTTGAAGGGGGAAGTTTTCTTCAAATGAAAGCCATCAGTTTTTGATTGAAATATCTCACTGAGATAGAACTACTAATCTGAGATACTTATTTAAATTTTAATAGCATAATTATTAAATATTGTTTCATGAGTTGATTGAGTGTTGTCTTATTAGGCATATTCTGAAAATTTGTACAGTAATCCCTTACCTCAAAAAAAAACACTGTGCATGAGAAAGTTTTTGAGTGACATCTTAATATAAACCATTAATCGACATTATTCTATAGTTGAACATATAGTAAAACCTTCTTTCTTAATTATATCCTCATTTAATTTATAAAATATCTACCCTAACTGTTGAACTTCAGTTTGTTTATGAAAATGGTTTTACAACTCATGGTGCTATATGTTTTTTTTTCCATTTAAATGTATGCATTCGAAAATTTTCAAATGTATATAATTATAATTCTAGTTCATATTCGTATGTGATATTGAGGATAGGATTAATATTTGTAGATACTGAATTATCAAGGTTTCCTACCAGAAATTGGAGCTTTAGATGAAATGGTCTTGATATACTTCGAAGACTTGATGTAAAAATGATCCTTGCTGAAAGAATTTTGTCTTTTTGTCGATATTTTGACTGTTTTAGGTCATTTATGTAGATATAAGTCATAATTATTATTTATTCATGGGGATCTTCAGAATGTAAATTACCCCTTAGTGAAATTTTCCGGACATTTGAAGATAGCACTTTTTTCGATGAGTTTTGAGGGAAAAATACTTCATTTCAGTTTACCCTGTATTAACATTGTGTTCTTGACACTTTTTTACATCGGATGAAATCTTGTTCCACATGAATAACAATTTGTTTCCATTTTGAACCGATACTGAAATATAAATTTCTACCATATATGGTCGTTAATAACGCTAAGTATTTATAAAGTATATAGTTTTTAAGGCTGTAAGACAATGTATAATCTTATTGAAAAACATCTGTAATATTTTTAATAAGAATAGACTTATGTCAAGTACAAAATCTATGATACAAATCGAAAAACCAAAAAATAAAGGCGCCAAGAATTTTATGTCAAAAAAACACCAAATTCTGTTAAAATATACTTTGCTCTTGTGCGCGAACAATGCGTTTTATTTAAATACCTAAAGTTTTCATTTTTCCCTGAATTTTTCAGGTTTTTGGAGGTGAGGAAAGAAGGAATACTTCCTCCAAGCCCAGTTGGTGAGTTGATTTAAGTTCAAAAATTTTAGTTGTCCGTATGTAAAGTCCATTCACTTTTATTGAGTCAGTCGGTAGGCTTTTTAATAGGTCAAGATGTTGTAACTAAAACTGACCAAGGTTGGCATTAATAAAATATTGTTAGGGTAAAAATAGTAAAAATAATTCAGTGAGACGTCAATTCCTTCAACTTTTATCACAGACTCAATGGTTCGATTCAATTACATGTGGAACTACTATTACCATTATATAAAACGTACAACGTCGCGTGGTTATCTGACTTGAAAACGACCTTGACTTGAGATTTTTCAAATATAGTCACATGGTCAACCAACTGACCCTATAAGAGCGAATTTCGTAAATATGAGAATATGGGTGCTGAGAGAAAACATGTTAGATGGCACATAGTCACTCTATCCTACCGACAATCTTATGCCGGCCAAATACGTTCCGGTCTATCGGAGAGGTTGACCTGTACAGGTTTCAGGCGTCATACATGTATGGGATGATCGGAGGTCTCACACACATGTTCAGGTTCACTATAGGGTGCTTTCGCTTAGAGAAGGAATCGAATTTCGCTTCTTCTCCGGTGGCCTGTACATGTCGGAAAACCTGTGCAGGTAGATCTGCGCAGATCAATCACTCTTGCAGACCGTAAGGTAAGTGGCCGGCATAAGACGAGAAGTTCATACAACCGAAGGTTCTGTAATGCTTCGTTTTTAAAAGACATATATTTTATTCTCGTCATTACTCAAGTAATTCTCTTAAGTGGTAGGTGTACAACTTTGCTCCCGCAGTTTTTATATCGGGTGCGGTAGTATACAGTGTGTATTCGTTGAACTAAATTGACTGCAGATGTTAATCATTTACTTTCGACATTATTTGTAAACATAAACCGTCTGTAATATAAGCCGATTTCGGAGTTCATCATAATATTTTAATTTTTTTCAAGGTCAGATTATTCTCGACAATTCAAAAAAATCTGCTGCTGAGATATTTCGAATGCTTACAAACAGTTATGGTGATGGTGTAATATGTGAATCAATTTCAAGCGATGGACCAAAAGCTCTGGATATAGTTAGGAAGGAAACAATAGGGTTATCTTCTTCTTTCTCAGACAAACTGTGCCATGATCAGTCTTGCCCCTGATCTGGAGGTTTGAATATGGGCTCAGCCTAATAGACTATGTGCCCAATCTCAGTGGTTATAGTTCAATCAGTCTTGATCCTGGGGCAGCAGGAGTCTTGGAGGTTCCAATCCCAGAATCAGGTAAACAATAGGGTTATCCAAACTGACATATAGGCAAAGGCATAGAACTCTATATTACTATTCGCAACTACTGCTAAGCGATACGCCCTCTGGCGATAGAAATCCGAACACTTCCAAGCTAGTAGTTTTTCGACGTGCCTGATATTCTAACGTAATTTGCTTACTTTTGGAGTTCATTTTCGAGCTTTTGTATTGTTCTCAGAGTTGAAATTTTGATATACCGAGAGTGTGTGTGATATTCATCAATCGATTCCTTTCTTTCCGATTAAACATTTCGATCGTATTAATTCGAAATGGCATCCTTCCGAAATGACTATTGTTGTGTGCCTCAACTCAGTGTTATTCATGGTCAAAGAAGAAAGGATCATCTAGTGCTTCGAGTTTTCATTTTTTCCAAAGCCAAATGAAAGTAAAGTTTATTTGGAAACAGCATTTGGCAGGGAACTCAATGATAGAAGAAAGGCCCAGCTTTAGAAATTGAAGATTGGAAAACAGGTTACGAAATACATGAAAGTATGTTTACTGCATTTCTCTGCAGATGTTTATTTTCATAAAGGTTAGTTACCTACAATGTATTCATTTCGAAACATCTTCATGTCATGATGTTTTCAGGTGTAAATGAAAATGAGAGAATTTTGAAGAAAAATGTTGCAGAGAAACTACCGAGCACTTCTGCAGCTACCTAATTCATATACTACACAAAATCATATTCTAAAAGAGTGATCTGATTGAAAACCTGACAAAAACTAGATATACTGTTAGAGTTGATAATAGCTTAAGTTATTCTTATAAATACATTACTACTTTTCATTTCTATATTATATAGGTAGGTGAACCAGCTGTGACATTTTTCATTTTGTATGTGTATCTCGAGCTGCTGTAATATGAAAATGAAATCAATTATTTGTCTATCTGTTTCCTTTTCTTCAGAAATACGATGCAAAAGAACTAAAGCAGAAAATCCGTTTTCATTTTATTGATTCACTCGTTTGTAAACAAAGAACAAGTCATATCATTCGGACTGATTCTAGATTTACCACATAATATAGCCTGCATTAAGCACTTCTCCACATGAATAAGAGTCCTTAAATTACTTATTGAGGTGCCTGTTTTTCCAGAAATTCAAGTAAACTTAGATATTGGTTCATTTTGATCCACCAAGCAACATACACTAAAATAACACCGAAATTATCCTCCAGGAACGATTTAAAGTACGATTTTATATCGTGGTCCAAACGAAAAGTTCCTTCTCAAGAAATCGTACACAAAATTATAATAATTCCTTCAAATATTCAAGCTCTGCTTAATGAATATTCGTTCTCCACCACATTTCTAAGGTTTGTTTACATAAAACTACTAGCTTGGACAGGTTACAAATTAATCCGTTAGGGCGCTGGCATCTTCGCAGAAGTTCCCAATATATATAATATAGAGTTCATTGGGCAAAGGATAATCTGTCAATGTGGATAACCGTAACTAAAACCGGAGCTTTTGGTCCATCACTTGATTCATGTAGTATGTAGTACATAGACAAGATATATGATGTAGTAATATGAATATACCCTTCCATTAAAGCTACTTTTTGTGCCAGGGATATTTCGGTAATCGGAGATTCTTTCCTATTGGCCAACAAGGATCACGTGACTGTCGTGAACCAATAGGGTGAAACTCCGATTCCCCATATATCTCACTCGCACCAAAGGTCCTTTTAGTTATATGAGTTGTGAAAAAAAAGAAGAATTAAATTCTGTAGATTCCATTTGCGTAGTGCAAATGTCCTTTTGACAGTTTAACACACGTTTCTTTCATGGACTTAACCTCGATGTTTTGACTTGGGATTCTTGAGAACAAATCATTTAAGTAAGTTTTTGTAGTTATAAATAAAAATAAACTGAAAAATGGAAGTCGATAAACCTAGAGACGTAATTGACGTCGATAATCATGATGTAAAGAAGAATACTAAGAGGAAACTCAACACCCAAAATGGTATGGAAGTGGAAACTCACAAGGGGATCGAAGGTAAAACTAGAAAAGGACCAAAATCCAAGAGACTCAGAATGGTCCCATTTTCTGAAAGTAAAGAAAACGTTAGGAAGATATCCGTACCAGCACATAGATTGACGCCTCTCAAAGATAATTGGATGAAGATTTATACACCAATCACTGAAAACTTGTTGTTGTTGATGAGGTTCAACACTAGGACGAGAAACGTGGAAATTAAGACGCATAACGCCACCAAGGATATTTCAAATTTGCAAAAAGCTGCAGATTTCGTCAAGGTAATATTTTACTGATTTATTGATAGGCGATCTCAGTTGAGCTTTGGTTCCATTACTGACTCACTTTTAAATGAGATTGGCTTAGTTACCTCAGACCCAAAGCTCAATCAAGCGCCTTATATGTTAATTAGTCCGTTTGATATCTTGGAATTTTCTCCCTTGGTTAATAGATTTTTTTCCTTGTTTATTGAACTCATGTTATATATCTCCATTTGCAGTTATCATTACCAATCATCAAAATCCTGGTTACCTGACCAGCACTTATATTTTTGAGATATTCATGTATACATATTTAGAGTGGAACCATCAATATCAATAGTTGTCTGTCAGTTCATATGTTTTTACTACTTTCATGTGTAATACAAAAAAAAATAATTTTCAGGCATTCATTTATGGCTTTGAAGTTGAAGATGCACTGGCCTTAATTCGTTTAGATGATCTATTTGTTGAAACTTTTGAAATAAAAGATGTAAAAACACTAAATGGCGAGCATAAATCAAGAGCCATAGGAAGATTAGCTGGCAAGGAGGGAAGGACTAAATTCTCAATAGAAAATGCAACAAAAACCAGAATAGTATTAGCAGATAGTAAGATTCACATCTTAGGAAGTTTCCAAAATATACAGTTTGCCAGAAAATCCATTTGTGACCTGATTTTAGGAACACCACAAAGTAGCGTTTTTGGACGAATGAAGAATGTGTCTTCACATGTGTCTGCAAGAATGTGAACACATTTTATGTTATATATTTATTGTACAAAATTGGAAAATAAAAGTTTGAAAACGCATTAAATTTATTTGGATATTCAGGGAATAATCGTGATCAGCTTCAACCCTCAAAGAATCATAATGAGGTATATAAAACAATCAAAAGAAAAAAAAACTTATAGAACTTGGTTTTAAATATCACCCTGAATATGTGAATAAAATATGAAATGAAGTGTGAAACCTTTGTTCAATGGTTGGAATAAGGCCATTATTATGTCATTTGTGAATAAGTAGACATTATATTCTAGTTCTATGACTACTTCCGGTGTGTCTGTGATTTTCATCAACTGTCACATTTCTGTATTGTTTTCGCTGTATCATTCATGAATTTGTAGTTGCGAATTTATTCAAGTAACATTTTTGATTAAAATTGGAGATTCATTATGGCTTTGGCTGAATTATGTGGATTGCAAGATTATACGGTATCAAAACGGGACACCGATTTTCAAGGTGAAATTTATCAAATGAGTGGTAACTTTGTGAATAATGCTGCTCTTGGTATACCACCAATGATCAAAGTATGTCTCAATTTGTATATCTGATATACATAGTGGAAATTGTATTTCTATTATTCTCTTTTAGCCTATTGGGTTATCTGCAAATTTTTCGAAAGATGATAATGGGAGGGAAATAAAAATCCACTTCGATCATGGAACAACAACTTTAGGATTCATGTATCAAAACGGAATCGTATTATCTGTAGATTCTAGGGCAACTGGTGGACAATTCATTGGCTCACAAACAATGAAAAAAATCGTGGAAATAAATGATTTCTTATTAGGTAAATTGATTAAGGTTATCTAGCATTACTTGACGTTTTAATCATTGTAATGTTCAGGAACCCTGGCTGGAGGTGCAGCAGATTGTGTTTATTGGGATAGAGTATTATCTAAGCAGTGTCGTATGCATGAACTTCGTAATAGAGAAAGGATATCAGTGGCTGCTGCCTCAAAGTTGATGGCTAATATGGTATATAATTATAAAGGTATGGGACTGTCCATGGGAATGATGCTGGCTGGATGGGATAAAAGGGTAAGAAGCACACATTTTTTAGATTGCTTGGAATCATTTGATTGATCCATTTTACAACTGACAAATAAGAAAATAGTTGTATCAATTATTTTGGTTTTAGGGTCCCCAACTCTACTATGTAGATTCTGAAGGCACTAGAACACCTGGAAAAATATTCAGTGTTGGTTCTGGATCCATTTATGCTTTTGGTGTTTTGGATGCTGGATATAAATGGGACTTGACTGATCAAGAAGCATATGAACTTGGTCGTAGGTCAATTTATCATGCAACACACAGAGATTCTGCATCAGGAGGTATAGTCAGAGTGTATCATGTAACCAAAGATGGGTGGGTCCATATTGATAACAATGATTGTAATGATCTTCACTTTAAGTATTTGGAAGAAAAGAATAAAGTTTAATTGTAATTTTATATTATGCTTATAAAAGTTAATATTCTCTTCAAAGTTATTTTCTTCGACCCTTTCAGTTTCTGCTAAGAAATAATTCATGACACCATAAAATTACCCTGCAGTCCTCTTTTTTGTGAAGAAACAAGACCTATTTGACAAGTTGTTGATTTTATTTCAATGATTTTTACCTCGTATTACTCTGCTGAATTCTGTGTTTTAATATGTAGAGCATACGGTACCTCAAATATGTTATTTGAAGGCAGCAGTTGATTTTAGCAAAAATTCTTTTGGGCGCGATTGTTTGGAAAAATATATTAAGAAACCCTAAAATTACCACTTTTTTAATTTCAAGAATTATTTGTAAAATAAAAACTTAAATGGAGCCCAAAAATGAAGTACATCCTAAAAAAATTCTCAAATTCTGAAGCGTATGAATCGACACTCCTTTTTCTCCTACTAACTCCGAGATGTATGAAATGTCACAGATTCGAACAGTTCTATTCACTGGGAATTGTCCAACCATAAGATATGATCATAAATTAAAAAATATATATAAAGGAGAAAATATTTAATATTTGTACACAAATAAAACTACAGAGTTATGAAATTCAAGATGAAATAAAAAAGGGTTTAATTCTCTCCTAGTAACTGTTTACACACCTTCCAATTTGATATACTTGTAACATTTACATTTTTACAAAAAAAAAATGATATAAATAAATCTATGCTGAATTGTAAATACACAACAAAATTGCAGTCTTCATTGCACTTTTTTAATTTATATTTTCGGAATTTATCACCAAAAACCAAAATCTCTTTCCTAACTTCTAGAATATTGTTCTTGTTAAGTTTCCTCTCTTGTTGATTTCATTATTGGACTAAATTTGAAATTAATCACACAATTAGTAGAATTTTTTGGACTGGCTCTCCTTGCTGTCTCTGAAAAAAGGGAAGAATTTATGACTCCAATTTGAATACTGCACACTTGTTTGCTTTAGAAAAAGATTAATTTGAAAAAATGGAAACACTACTTATGATCATGAATTTCGAAGTTCCTAAATTTTGTGTTTTACCTGTAAATATTATATCCGAGGATAATTGCCAATTGCACCGCCACTATCACCAATATCGATGTCATCGACACACAACTAACTTTTGGACAGTTTCCTTCACTTCCAATTTTCTGACTAACTTGTTGAATACCAGCCTTTACATGATTAAGGCCATCCCTTAACTCTGATATCAAGGATTGTGTATCATAACCTACAGCTTGTACTTGGGCAGTTGGAGCTTTGACTTGGTTCATCAGGATAGCATCACCCTTGCCTTTGACTTCTACAAGGGCTTGTCTTGAGGAAAAACATAATATTAACAACTACATGTTAAGAAACAGTTTGAACTTATGGTTATTTACTCGAAATGTTTCAAGAAAACTCATGAATATTGCGTTTATGAACATATAAAGTAATAACTGAACAAGAAATCAATGAATATCTTTATTTCACCTAGGCTAGTCATGTCATCACCCAAAAAATCTACTAATAGGAAGTTGCTTTCTCTTTGTAAATGCTTTGAGTGGTGACATGGCTAGATCATCTCAAGGAGAGATATTTGTTCTAGTATTTGTCCAAAAAGGATCATTTAGAAGTTGAAATGATTCCCAGGAATTATTCAACGATAATTAGAATCAGCATGTGAAGAAATAATATATTTATTCATTATAAATTCATTTAGACGTTGAAATACCCCAAATGTTTCCCAGGAATCATTCAATGATAATTAGAATCAGCATGTGAAGAAATATTTTTTTACTATGAAGAAAGGTACACACAGCAAAATGTTTTAGGGGACACTTGGTTATTTGATAAGTTCTCATAGAAAATGAATCTGAGAATCGAAACGTGGCTAAGATGTTGGTTGGTTTTCATATTGCTTTTAAGATGTAGAAAACTTTTTTGTATAAATTCGTTGATTTTTCCGATTTTTGAGCTGATTTCGAAAAAAAAGTGTTGTGAAAGTTCGACTGACTTCAGATTTCAATACTTCAAAAGTATATACAGAGTGTAACAGCCAAATGGAATAAATTCGATAACGAATAAATGAGGGGGTGTTAGGAAAAACGCTCGGACACGTCGATTTGTAATTTTGAATGCGCATAGCTTTCAAGAAAATAAAATTATATAGGGTGTTTCATGCGACCGTTGCCAATACCAACTTTCTTATTTCAAATGTAACCCCCTGTATATTATTTATTTTTTGGATTCTTCAGAAAATTCTAGACATAATTCATGTACAATGTCCTATACCTATCTTCAACTTTTTCGGAAATATTAAGTGTTTTCAGAAATGTTCTACACTAGATTTGCATGTTGCCAAGACGTTCGCGGCGAGCATTTTGAACATTTCCTACATTGACATTAATGTTTTTTTTGTTTTTTTTTTAATTATTAAGAAATTATCAGTATTACTTATTAGGTTTTAAGTGTAATGTACCGAATTTGTGAAATAAAATAATTTTTATTTAAAACGTTGATTTTTGCACTAAATCTGAAAACACTTAATATTTCCGAAATAGTTAAAGATAGGTATAGGACATTGTGCATGAATTGTGTCTAGAATTCTCTGATTTTTCACACAGTAGTTATGGATAGGCATCATTTAGATTGCAAAACAAACATTTAAGAGGTGCTCCTTAAGCACGATACGTCATGTGTGGCAACGTTTTCAGTACAAGCTACTCAGCCGGTTTACAACAGATTTATACAGTTGAAAGCATGAAGACACCAAATTTCCTCACATAGCTTGATTACTAAAATGTCACCATTGAAAATTCTTCACTTGTACGTTAGTCTCTAAAGTGACGTAATTATACAGGGTGAGCCTTAAAGTTGTACATTATTTTTAACCATCGATTCCTCCCAGCAAATGGAATTTTTATTTCACGTACAGTTTCTCCAGATTCGGTAAAAAGATACAAGAATTTGAAATTTACGAAAAAAAATTTTGTCTTTCGTAGCATCGACATGGTTACTGAATTGAATTTTGGTGTGAATTTTTCTATAACTATGACACATATTCTTTTATAGTCACTTTCATCCTATTTCAAACACTTTTCTAGTTATAGACTCGCTGATTCATGAAACTATAAGAAGTCAGCATCAAGAATGCAGATGATTTTTATAAGAATCTTCAATCATTTCAGAATACTTAATGAATCTTTTCTATAATTCCTCCTTAAACGCACCCTTATCGAGATATTCAACATTGAATGTCATGAAATCTGAAAAATATTCGAGAAATTTCATTGTTTTGTGGATTCGTCCCCGTGCTCGTTAAGGCCATGAATTAAGCTTGCCAACGAATATCCGGGCCATGCAATAACCGAAATTTTTATCTAATTTGGAACAAGACTAGTGATGGGCATAAAACAAGACCACACACAAATATTTGTATTTTGTGGATCAAACTTTCCATAGAATTCATAAAGTTCACTTCAATAGACGACTTCGGCCCAAGTTGCCAACCCACAATTTACTTAGCAAGTTTGCTTTCACTGGGGAACGGGAATTTCAGGACAAATTCGACATGATAAGGTTCGCATTATTTATAAATAACCGTAAAACATGCCTCGGCTCTTCAAACCAGATAATTCCTTTCAAATATAGGTTTTTGTTAAGATCGTCCCCGATTGGCTGAAATTTAAGTTGGGATTCCTGATTTCATGCAAACAGTGTCAATTTTCATAGGATACGTTCCGAAAATCAACTCTGTTGTTTCGGTTGCCGATTTTCCGCTCCGTAAATATGAAATATTCGGATGGTTCCTGGAACAAGCGCGTGAAAGAACAATCCTAAAGTAAACATAGATTGTTCTTTGCTATGGATATTTACCATGGAAAATCGTTCTGGTGGCAGTAAATCGACCGCATTTTCATCAACCAGATTCCGTAAATAACTTTTTTCACGCGCTTGTTCCAGGAACCATCCGAATATTTCATATTTACGGAGCGGAAAATCGGCAACCGAAACAACAGAGTTGATTTTCGGAACGTATCCTATGAAAATTGACACTGTTTGCATGAAATCAGGAATCCCAACTTAAATTTCAGCCAATCGGGGACGATCTTAACAAAAACCTATATTTGGAAGGAATTATCTGGTTTGAAGAGCCGAGGCATGTTTTAAGGTTATTTATAAATAATGCGAACCTTATCATGTCGAATTTGTCCTGAAACTCCCGTTCCCCAGTGAAAGTAAACTTGCTAAGTAAATTGTGGGTTGGCAACTTGGGCCGAAGTCGTCTATTGAGTGACTTCATATAATTCATTTAAAATTTGATTTGATAATTATAATGATAGAATTTTCAATATGAGAGTGGGCAAAAATGAAATGTTGTATAATCTTATGAAGGAAACGACTAGATATTGCATGAATATTAAGTGAATATTAATGTTTAAGTGTAGTGAAATATTTTCTTTACAATATTACTGCAAAAACTACCAGATCATATGAACAAAATGAATAAATGAGTATTCTCAATCATGCTTCTTTGAATTTCACTGTGAAAGACCTCTGTGTTTAACAAAGTGGAGGAGTGTATTAGCTCAATGAGAAATCTTTAAATGCTTGTAACTTATTACCTAAGCCAAACCTGACAAAATGGGGGAAAAAATATGTTTCATTTGATGGTAGGACTCCATGGTCAAAATTGAAGTACAACTTGAAAACTCTCCCTATATAAGTTAATTTAGAATTTATTTCTTATTTTTGAGATGAAATTGAGAATGAATATTATTTTTCAAAAAGATTTTTTTCAATCTTTCTCAAAAAATTTTCCTTGAAATTTCACGCTGTCGCCTAGAGGACCATTCTGATGTGTGTACATACCAAGCCATTTCTATGTTATACTCATTCCTAAATTATATGAATAAACTTACTTCAATTCATTCAAAACGCCCATGATTTGATTTTGGCTGTTGAACATAGCATCAACTTCATGCCTTCTTATGGAATCTCCTCCGTAACCACCTTTGAATTGAATTTTAGAGATCAAATACTGAGGAAAATAAGGCTGATCTGATGACAATATAGAAGAGAAAAATTTCAATACCTGGAGGTGGTGGTGCCTGTCCAGTAGCGACAGATGGCACAGGCTGACCATGTGATAATCCACTCGATTGCTGTGAAATGAGACTCATTGTTCTCTCTTGACGACCAACTACTTCATCTAATTTTCTTCCCAATTCCTTTATAATTTCATAAATTTGGCTCTGCCCTTGGAAGATTTGTCTTAATTCTCTTTGATTGTCCGACTCATACCAATCATCAGATTCCTCGGGTTTAGCCTAGAAGTTCAATAAGCTCTACATTTTTTGAACAATCCAATAGAGTGTATATTTGGTAAACCCGCCAAACTTCTTGTCGCAGGCAGTGTGTTCTACTGAACAAAACACGGTCTCTCCTAGTTTGGAAAATACAGGCCTCCAAAGTTCCAAATTGATGCATTTTCAGGTCACTATTTCTATCACAAAAAACAATCATTCACTGCTTCTATATAGTTCACATATGGTGTTTCAATCTTCACTAAACAATTAGTGGTGATTTCTTTCAAGAATATATGGTATTCATTGAAAATAATTAATAACACTGAACCACCAGTTAACCTCTATTCCTACAATCTAGAAGTGAAGTCTGGCAACAACGCCGTATCATAGCTGACGAACAAATATAACTGATAAGCTGACATAGACGAATACACAGAGTTCCGACCGATTAAATCGCACCAATGCCAAACTTCACATTTGGAGTAGGAAGAAATCATTAGAAATTTGTGTTAGGTGATCAGCTGTTTTTTTCAATTAATTTTCATCCTTGAAAGAAATTACCCCTTATAGTGATCGTGGACTTTTTATAGTGGGAAAAGTGACCAGAAAATGCATCAATTTGGAACTTAAGGGGCCCATATCTTCTGAACCATGAGAGACAGCCTAGTATCGCCTGCAGATTTCTCATTCAGGGGAGCACACTGTGTACATTGAGGCAAATATTCAATCAATATCTTCGCCACAGAAACATTTGCCGGTTTACCATATATTTTAAATTCATAGAACTCTATATTACTACCTGGAAAGGACCCGACCCTTCTTCAAGTAAGCTTAAAGCGTAACAAGGGGCAACGAAACAAAAATAGCGCTAATTACGGTAACCTCTCCCTGTCACACCCATTGAAGTAAATGGTGTTTAACGGCTCAAATTTGGTTTTACTTGGAAATTCAGGTAGTTTGGGTATTACATCGTTTAGAAAGTGCAATATTTTTGAAAATGAATATCTATTTTTCTCTGATATGCCATTACTTTCTCTGCCTTCACCACGTGTGGTTCAAAAAGTGAAGAATTATATTGGTGTGAGCAGTGCATTGACGATAGTTTCATCATTATTACAATAAATTTAACTAATAGGAACATAGGAAAATACTTCTCGAAAAGCACTGACTTGAAGTCAGGAAAATTTAAGCGCTGGTTAAAATTCATTGCTAATGCGAAATATGACATACTTTTTTCCGATATTTTTGGAAATGTGAGTCGAATCGAGCTGAAATTTCGAACATTGGTGTTCGGATTCGACTTCAAGGTCTGCGCCAAGTTTCATTGAAATCTCATTGATAGTTTCCGAAAAAAATATTTTTTTAACGATTCTTCATGCAATCATTTAGCAAGTTTCAATCTGATCGCATCAGTACTTCTTGAGATATAAAGGAAATAAAATAATATATTTGAAATAGATATAACTTCGAAATTGTTAGGTAAATTTTGCCCATTAACGAACTTATTTTGAATTTTTTAAGTCGCTATAGCTTTTCTCGGTAGTAAGTTATCGTGACAACGGGCGGCTAAATAGAATTCAATTTGACATTTAACTCTTCATCAGTGAGTCCAACCTGGTCGCTTGGAACCATTTTCGGCAAGAAAACGCAGATTTACGGAGGATGATAACGCGCTGTTCCCCAGAAAAATAGCTCACTAAGTTGAAATTTCACTTGAACATGTGCGATCTTCTTCAATCCTGCCTTATTCACGAATTAGTCAGAAAAAATTCAGGTTCTCCTAATTTGACACGAAAAATTAAAAATATTTAGAATAAATGCGACAGAGTTCCCTTTACTGCAATGAGGAAGAAAGAGATAGATACCCGTCCACTTCGCGGGTTGCATAAGCAACGAATTGGCTTCACTTGTCGCTCAAAACGGGTCCCTTCCAGGTATATAATATAGAGTTCATTGTTTAAATTTAATAACCTAAAATAACAGCTACGTTCGCAGCTCCGATAACGAACCGACTCTGAACCAAGTCCTTACCCACTCAGAATTGTCAGTGTGCGCATGTCTGTTTTTGGACAAATTCCTAATACTTTTCAGCACAAAAGTTCATGCAACGAAGTAGAACCTTTAGTTTAGACATGAGTAAGGCACTGGGCACTACTCCTTTAAACTATCCGATACTTTTAGGCATTCGAACAATTTGCATTAATTGTTCGAAAGTACGGTCTTGTTCAAAGGGCTCATGCGTTCAGTATGAAAGTGGTTCGGAATCGGACCCGCAAACATAGCTATTGATAGAAAGCCATAGTACTCATTTCTTCTGATGTAACAAGAATATGACTCTGTAAACACTTTCGCCCACCTCTGGATGTTCTTTTCTGTAGTCTGCCTTTTGTTGTTCCAACTTGTTTTGGTAGTCCTGATATTCTTTGTTTAACTTTTGCTGCTCATCCCCAGTAACTGAAATGTTTAAAGACAAATACTGTACTTGCCCAAAATGACAACTTTCGTAACTATGAAACAAGAAAAAGACAGTACCTAAGAAGCAACTTTGCCAGAACAAGTAAAGCTCTAAAATAAGTAGCATATCGGCATACAATCAGATACCTGTGCAATTAGTGAATACCTCCAGATCAATAAACCAAATGTGCCATAATCTCAAACTGTACCTTTTATGATTTAGTTTTTTTGCTTTTCTGTGATAATTTTGTGTTGGTTTTTATAGAAGATTAATATTGTTTATTTACAAGCGAACTAAATCAGGTCATATATGAGCCCCTGGTGCCAGTTTTTTGTAACTGTTTTGGGGTCATGAATAAAGATTATTATTATTATTATTATTATTTATACAAAGTTAGTTTTCTACAAAGTTGTATTTTCCACCGTAAGTTGTGTCAGGTATTTCAACTTGCTACCTTGTTGTGGCTGCTGGAACTGCCCAGGCTGGTGTAAACTGTTTGTCAAGAAATGGATAACGTCGTGATCATCAGCCAGACCACCAGTTGCTGCAGAAATACCGAAGTATCCATTCTTTGGCAAGAATACATTTTCGGCACGGAAACACATTTCATAATCTTGCTCATTATTGGTCATTCCATTATTGAAAAGAACAGTCAAAATGTTTTGATAATATTCAATTCTTGCCCTAGTGGGAAAAGGTTTGTTTCTAAAATCCCTGAGACAACCAGCTATGGCTTGAGTTGTACCATCACTGAAAAAGATACAAACACTCTTTAATTTATTAAACAATTGAATAAGAAGGTACAAAGTGATTAGAGGAACTTTTTTACAACAAAAGAGTTATTTGACTTGTTCACACACAATTGAGTGTATATTCTAGCTTTGAGACCATATTTGAAGTATAACTGAATAATTGATGAAGTAGATATCGAACACATTCATTTTTCTAGATGAATTACTCTTAACAACTACTGATTACTTGTTAATAAATATATAATAATTAATGAACTTAACATGCACTCACAAGCTACAATTGCTTCATTACTAACACTGATTGATTATAAGTAATGCTACACTGACATAAAACACTCACTTTTGATGATCAAAATTTTTTGTTCCATCATTTACTACAGCCATAATGTAGGGGTTATTATGTTTATTGTCGTTATCGAAAGAATCGAAAAACAAACCTAAGCCCACCCATCTGTCTGAGGATCCAAATACTTCGCCATCGTAGGCTCCTCTACTTTGGGTGAACCAAAAAGCCTAAGCAAAATGAACGTCAAAACAAAGTACACTCTGTTAAAATTTACACAAAGCAAACAATTATTCTTTTCAAGGTCATCTGATGAACAGTTGAAGAAAAAGTATTTCATATTTTGGCAATCTGATAATATCATAGTTTCTTGAATATGTAAGTGATTAAACAAAGGAACCAGCAATTCAATTACTCTGGTGCTAGGTTATAAAGAAATTAGAACCTAAATACTTTTACTGCAACTAAATACGATTTCTCCAATGCTTAATTTCATATCAATGAATGTGAAGAATATAAATCCTGCTTACCAAACCATCAGCACCGATCCTGCCTCTTCCTGTTACCCTAAAGGCAATATCTACATCCCACCATTCAAAACTAGTAGGGGTTTTTGTCCATATGGCACCTTTTTGACTTTTAAGGGAAGGTGCTACTCTAACATTATCTGAGCTAGCGATTGCATCTAAAATTCAATATATAGTTTATAAAGAAGACACCTGGATATTATGTGAAAAAATTTAAATTTTCATGAATATGTTGGTTGAAAAAAACATCGGTTGATTTGAAAACGTTGCTCATCACGGGGAAAGATCGAATCGAAGAACTAGAAAATCCATTCTTTCCCCACGTATCCATTCAATAATTTGAAAATTTTCCATGGAAAACCTTTTTCAATTTTATAGGTTATATACGTGTCAAAATAATGACATTTTCCGACATACTTTTTTCATTTTTCAACCAAAATCCTATGAGAGGAACGAAGACAACTTGAGATACGTACGTCGTTTCCTCAATCAAAGCAACCTACGTGTAACAAAATTATACTTACTTCCACCGTATTCCCAAAACGGAACTGAACCATCTTTTTGAGCTAAGTAAGGAGGTTTGAAAGAATATTTATACTCAAATCTTTTATGGACTAAGTTGGCACTAACATAAGTAATAAATAAAATCAAAAACAAGGAAAATACTAGATATGAGAACTGCCTTCGGCTCCCCATGTTTACAACGAAAACACACGTCACCCAATGCCGCCAATACAAGTTCACCAAAGAAAACAGAAAACTGACAGGTCTGCACTGCACTAATTATGCGAAGATAGACTGGAAGTAGTTATTAACTGGAATAATGATGAAATATTTGCATAGCTGTGAAGTGGATAGATAGAAATATCAATAAATCAATTAGTAAACGTAAAGTTGTTCGATTTTAACACGAATTCATTCTTATGTGGAAAATTTCCTTTTTGTTACAAAAAACAGATTATTTCCAGAAAATGAATAGATGGAACATGAAATAAAAAAAAATTCAAAAAGCACTGCCGTGAAGGCAGCAACTTTTGCGCGCATGTTCAATGTAGATGACCGCTTCAGCAACGAATTTGAACATGCACGCAAAAGCTGCTGCCTTCAAGGCAGTGCTTTTTGAAATTTTTCACTGATAAATTACTGGATTTCAATTCGATCAAATCTGTATTTTTGGAAATATTGGAAAAATAAAATTTTGAATGTGTATATCTACGGAATCATTGGGCGGCTTTTACCCATTCACGAATTCGACCTTCGTAATTAAGCCCCCAAACCTATTCGAGTTATTGTGTTTACGGTCAGCCTAACGGCCGACTGCGTAAACACAATAACTTCCGAAAGAAACAATTTAGAAACTCGATATTTGTAGAGAAGGTTTGGACCTTAATTACGAAGGCCGAATTCGTGAATGGGTAAAATCCACCCAATGATTCCGCAGATATACCCAATCAAAATTTTATTTTTCCAATATTTCCAAAAATACAGATCAGATCGAATTGAAATCCAGTTCTTCATCGAAAAATAACAGTTCAAAGTTTCTTACAGAATTGAATGAGGATGATATGATAGGAAAATCATAGACATTTTTTTTTCAAATTGTTCTAATGACTCGATTATCACGAAATTTCGCAGAAAGTTGTCTTTCAGCATCTCAAAACTAGCTGTGAAGTTTTATCAGGACTGAATCAGTATTTCTCGAGTTATACCGAAAAAATCAACGATATCGAGAAGAAAACCTCGAAATTTGACATATCTTTTCCCGATATCTCCAAAACTTATGATCGTATGGAACTGAAATTTGGTACACTGCTGTAAAATATGAAGTTCAAAGTGTAAATGGAATTTTTTTTGGATATGATGAATGGTTTCCGAAAAAAAAAATTTTTTGGAAAAAAAATTCGAAAAAGAATTTTTTTTAAATTTACTGACGACATTATCCTGACGAAATTTGGCTCAAAGTTGCGCGTCGTTATACTCCACCTAACTGCCAAGTTTGAATCTAATCGCTCAAGTAGTTTCTGAAATAAAAAATAAATAACTTCAAAACTTCAAGTGCCTATAACTCCGAAACTATTCGAACGATTTGGCCCATTAACGAACTTAACCGCGGCATTTTGATGCGCAACCTATCCTGAAAGTTTAAAGTTGCTAGCTTGCTTCTGTCGACAGTTACCGTGTCTACGGCCGGACGGCCAGCCGGTCGGACGGACAGAATCGATTTTGACACCGGATTTGTCATCAGTGAGTCCAACCCAGTCGATTGAGACCATTTTCGGCTCAATCATCCAAAATTACAGACATTTGGACAAAACGATAGCACGCTGTTCCCCTAGATTATGCGCGCAAAAATGTAGATCCTGTCTTCAAGGAAATCGCAAAAACATGTATGTAATTTTCGTTCCGCTTAAGTTTTTGCGCAATAACTTTTTTTGCCGATAATTTTCCAACGGAATCATCAGCGTACGACCGGCCGTTTCTCCACAGAATATCAAAATATTTTTGTTTGTTCGGGCTCTTACTTTCGACGAGAAGCAGTTAGGCGCCTAAAGGTTTCGGTTGAGTTATATATGCTATATTTCTCACGAAATTCTGCAAAACTTTCAGGCTGTAGTTTTCTATCAAGTACTGGGATTTCAATTCTCTCTAATCAATAGTGATTTTTGAAAATATTGGAAATATATTCTTCCAATATTTCCCATAGTACTGCTAGGATCAAATTGAAATCTAGCACTCGATTGAAAAATTATAAATCGAAAATTCATGCATATAATTTCGTGAGGACCAGATGATGAGGACAAGAATTAAAGAAGATTCCAAATAATATATCTTTCCATCAGGAAGTAAGGCTGAATTTGGCGGTGGAATCAATATGTGAATTGGTGAGCGCTTTGGCAAATGAATATAAACAAATGGCTGACATATGCTACATACAGAGTGTAACAGCCAAATGGAATAAATTCGATAACGAATAAATGAGGGCGTGTTGGGAAAAACGCTCGGACACGTCGATTTGTAATTTTAAATGCGCATATTTTTCAAGAAAATAATATTATATAGGGTGTTCCATGTAACCGTGACCAATACCAACTTTCTTATTTCAAATGCAACCCCCTGTATATTATTTATTTTTTGGATTCTTCAGAAAATTCTAGACACAATTCATGCACAATGTCCTATACCTATCTTTAACTATTTCAGAAATATTAAGTGTTTTCAGATTTAGTGCAAAAATCAACGTTTTAAATAAAAAATATTTTATTTCACAAATTCGGTACATTACACTCAAAACCTAATGAGTAATACTGATTATTTATCAATAATTAAAAAAACAAAAAAAAAACATTAATGTCAATGTAGGAAATGTTCAAAATGCTCGCGGCGAACGTCTTGGCAACATGCTAATCTGGTGTAGAATTGTCTTCTAACGTTACTCAAAATTTCTGAAAACACTCAATATTTCCTAAAAAGTTGAAGATAGGTATAGGCCATTGTACATGAATTATGTCTAGAATTTTCTGAAGAATCCAAAAAATAAATAATATACATAGGGGTTATACATTTGGAGTAAGAAAGGTGGTATTGGCCACAGTCGCATGGAACACCCTATATAATTTTATTTTCTGGAAAACTATGCGCATTTAAAATTACAAATCGACGTGTCCGAGCGTTTTTCCTAACACCCCCTCATTTATTCGTTATCGAATTTATTCCATTTCGCTGTTACACTCTGTATAGGCTATACATATATGTAAGTGTTTTTTTTGAAAATTTCTTTGTACGAATTTCAAATTCGACAAATTTCGTTCGATATTCGAGAATAGATGAATCATTGTACAATTATAGAATGAATAATTCCAATTCTGGAATTATAGATATACTGCGCTGATGGAAGGTCTCGCTCCATTTTTGAAAAATTTTAAACCAGAAATAACCTTCAACATGCGGACCAGAAAATATATCAAACCGATCTAGGTGCGAGATAATCAATTTTTGATAGACGTAAGTTGTAACAAGGGCGGGGGAGTTTTCGATCTAACCTCGGAAAAAAGTGAGTAAATATCAACTCGTTTTCTTGATCAAGAAAAATGTACCAGAGTGAATGGTAGCAATCAGAAATTGATAGGTTATTGCAAAGAGTTTGACCCAGATTTAAGGATAATCCATTCGATTTTTCAATGGCACGCTCGATTGAAAGATTCAGTTAAGTTGAAACTTTTTTTTTCTCATTCGACAATCCGCGGTTGTCGGTGAAGTTCTTATTCCGATCAAGATGGTTGTGTGGCCAATAATCTCATTATTAGTGGGTATGTGATTTATTAGTTTTCAAATCTCTACAACGATCACATAATAATAAAAAAAGTTTCATACAGCACCTCTAAACAGAAAATTTCTATACACGGTATTCCTGCCAATTGGACATACAAACCAAGACGGGAGATTACTCGCGTTATTTTTAAAAAAAGTCCCACAAGCAAGGGATCGCAGACATTTCGTTTTAGAGATACAGAGGGTGTTAAAAGTTTAAATTTTTTTCAATTTTTTTTCTCATATATTGATGAGTGATTCGAATATACTTTGACAAATTTCAGGAGGTGATTCCCCACAATATTCTAGCCACTGGCGTATCTAGCCTCAGTTTCCAGGGGGCCCGTGGCCCCTGGTATATATGTATTTATATAGTGTATTTATATATATACAGTGTGTCCACGGCACGGATGGGGTGCCGGTAAGGTGTAAATGACGAACAATTTTCGAGTTAGACTCTGATATTCTGGGAATCGCTCCTGCTTGGTCTCAAATTAAGATGTTGAGAACATGAGCCAAATCAATTAATATACAGGGTGGTTTAGAACTGATTTAAGGAAAATTGTTAAGAATAAAACACCTTTGTTTCAAAAGATATCGAGAAAGTTTATTGAGAAAAGTTGTTTAGAATTAAAAGACACGGCTAAATCTCGAATTTCAGATAAATCGATCAACTTTGATTTTGTAAGTAGGTTATGAAAATATTTGATAATATCCATGGTTACAAATGCCAGATGTGACTTTGAAACGTAAGTTTTATTCGTCATAAACGAAAATTTTCCTGTTAAAAACATACTGACCATAGAACAAAGTGTGTTTATGTGTAGTGCTACGGCTTAGGTGCAGACATTTCATATCAGGGAGTAATAAGACAATTCCATTGACGCTGGCCAAATGTTGCGGTACCAAGTGAATTAGCCGTGTCTTTTAATTCTAAACAACTTTTCTCAATAAACTTTCTCGATATCTTTTGAAACAAAGGTGTTTTATTCTTAACAATTTTCCTTAAATCAGTTCTAAACCACCCTGTATATTAATTGATTTGGCTCATTTTCACAACATCTTAATTTGAGACCAAGCAGGAGCGATTCCCAAAATATCAGAGTCTAACTCGAAAATTTTTCGTCATTTACACCTTACCGGCACCCAATCCGTGGAACACTGTATATTGGCAATATATATAGATGTATATATATTTGAATGCTGTGCAACGTGAAAAATTCGCTATGATAGTGCTTGAAAAATCTTGATATTACAATATACCGGGTGTCCCACGAATACCGTTCGTTAGAATATTTTTGGAAAGCAATTGCGCGAAATTCACGTTTGCAATTTCGGACTTGAGCTTTGACTAGAGAGGTGACAACCTGTAAATTTTTTGGGATTCGTGAGACTTCCGGTTTCCCTGGAAGTGACACAAACTTTCGTTTTTCAAATAGGAAGGCCCAAATTTTATAATGAAAAGAGATTCCTTATTGAATTATGACTTGTTTCAATGTCAAATGTTTGAATTTTCGATAGAAATTTTTTTTTTAACGTGAAATTGCCAAAAAAAAAATTGAAAATGGCGCTCTACTGAAACATGATATCTTCAAGGTTTTTCATTGAAAAAATGTCGTTTTCAGGATTCCGCGAGAAGTAACAGAAATGCTTCTTTCACAATAGTCAGAATTATAAATCATGAAACAAGAGGTCACAAAAGCGCTGTTGAAGTTGGAAATTTCGAAAAAGTGAGAACTCAATTTTTTTAAAATGAGAACCTCATTTTTTCATATCCATAATGGAATCTACGTTGAAAAATAATATAGGTGTGGAAACAAAACCAGTGCCCCAAAATTCATATTTTCTGAGATATTCGTAAATCTATCACATTTCGAATTTTATTCTTCTCAGAAAAAAATACTGCCTTGAAGAGAATGAAGGACATATTAAACATTTATTTCAGATTGTACCCATAGAAATACTTGATTTCCACTTTGTTTGTATATTTGAGAATATGAATATTAGAAATGTAATCGCGACTGCATATATATCTCAGAAAATATGAATTTTAGGGCATTGGTGTTATTTCCACACCTACATTATTTTTCAACGCAGATTCCTTTATGGCTATAAAAATAAGGTTCTCATTTGAAAAACTTGAGTTTTCACGATTTCGAAATTTCCAACTTCAACAACGCTTTTGTGACCTCCTGTATCATGATTTTCAATTCTGACTATTGTGAAAGAAGCACTATTGTTACTTTCCGCGGAATTCTGAAAACGATATTCTTTCAATAAAAAACCTTGAAGATATCCATGTTTCAGCAGAGCGCCATTTTCAATTTTTTTTCGCAATTTCACGTTAAAAAAGAAATTTCTATCGGAAATTCAAAAATTTTACATTGAAAGGAATTTATTTTCATTATAAAATTTGGGGCTTTCCATTTGAAAAACGTAAGTTGGTGTCACTTCCAGTGAAACCGGAAATCTCACGAATCCCAAAAAATGTACGGGGAGTCATCTCTCTAGTCAAAGCTCAAGTCCGAAATTGCAAACGTGAATTTCAATTCCTTCCCAAAAATATTTTAACGGTATTCGTGGGACAGCCGGTATATGATGAATATGCGATTCATATTGAAATCACTAATTATAATTATCTACAATAAATTCTTCTACGCTGTTGACTGAAACAATCTACAACACTTCCACATCAACATCCTTTTCAATGAACATTAAAGCCAAATCTGAATGTCTGTTTTGATTCATAGTCGTTCTCATCCAATTCAAATTCTCCTTATGGCAGAAAAAGACCTCTCGCATCACAGAATACAAATATGTCGCACTTGAAATAGGCAAAATAGTTGCAGCTCTAAAAAGCTGGTAGTAGGCAGAGGTAAGGTGCCTCAGGGGGGGGCCTGCCCTACCTCCCCCCCACCCTAAATACGCCAGTGATTCTGGCACGAATCGTCAAAATAAATATATGTCAGAAAACGCGCCGTTTCCAAGACACAATAAGGTGTTAAAGTTTTATTTTCATTTTGTTTTTTGTTTCAATAACTTTCGAAATACTGACCTAAATTAAACGAAAATTGGTATTTGGAAGTTTTTTGAGGTGTCGAATTCGGACCTAATGTTATTATTGTCTTTTTTGTCTTGGCAACCAATATGAAAGTCGATTAATCGACTTGGTCATTCGAAAACGTGAAAACTTATATGGGGTAATATTTTTTTAGTCAAAATTTTGTTTATAAGTTTTCACGTTTTCGAATGACTATAAGTGCATTTCAGTTTCAGGTTTTTCAGAAAATGAAATATTGTGGGATGCGCAAATTGATAGGGGCTACTCAAAAAACTATTAATATATACGACTCCATACCAAAGCTGTCTGTGGATATTCTTTAAAACGAAGCCTGCATGAAATATTCATTTCAGGTATTTTCCTCCTCGCGGCTCAAGGAGGACATTACATCATTCCAGGATCTATGCCGTATGATGGGTACCATAATTTACATTTACCTCATAATCCACCCTTGTATCCAACTTTCGCATGAGTACCCCATACCAGGTTCAATTGTAAGGGCAAAACTCCAGGTTACTATGCCGATGTAGATACTGGATGTCAGGTAACTAAGCATATAAATTTCCAACTTGACAAAAGTACCGGAAACGCTTGCGGCTTTGTACAAGACGAGTAATGCTGATGATCGGTAAAACCGTGAAACTGGCAGAACACTTTCAGCCTGGTTCATACCTTTGGTAAAACCAAAAATTAATTTATTTAATGATTAATCCTTGGGTAATACCTACTTTTTCAATTTTTTAGGCTTATCACATGTGTCAACCAAATATAGCAGCTTCATTTTTATGCACGAATGGTACCCTTTTCAACGAACAATTTCAAGTATGTGATCAATTTTATAATGTAAGATGTGGGTCGCCATATTTAGATCTATTCAAATAAACTCTCAAAAAATTGTTATGTTTTATTCAGGAATAAATATTAATTTAGACGGACTAGTGGAATCATGATGTAAAAATCATGGTGTGCTCATCTGAACAATTAGTGACTTCAGCTAGCAGAAAATACAAAGAGTTTTATTTTCTGCTAGCTGACCACACTCATTTTTCAGATGGGCACACCATGTTTTTTACATCATGAGTAGAATGTTCACTAATGTCACAGATGATCGAGATCAAAAAAGGTTTTCTTTCCATGATCTTGTTAATCTATGTTAGCATATTTGTATTCTGTGATTGACACCATAGAAAAGTGAAATGCACAGAATCACCACAGAATAGAAAAGTATTCTCTATTCTGTGGTATCACAGTCCAATATATAGGCTACCTCGGTAGCCTAGAGGGCGGAGACATGTTCTAGGATGCTGAAGGTACAGGGTTCGAATCCCGGCGTGGTCATGGATGTTGTAAAGTGTCTAGGTGGTGGTGATTTGGAAAGAATCTAAAGTAAAATGATATGTTCAATGTGTCGATGGTTCAAAGTGGCCAAGCACAGTAAAATATAGAAAAAAAATATATATATATTTGAATTCTATGGTGTAACCAGTATTCTGTGAATTTGACAGCAGAAAAGAAAACTACTGAAAAATAAACAACATTCCATTCAATGGTCGATCTTATGATCTGCGTATTTCGAATCAAAGTCGAGTTTTGTAAATCAATTTGGTTTATTGGTTTGGATACCGGTATTCATAACAAAAATAGCAACAACTACAATATCTGAAAATGGCTCGAGCATCTGCCTCCAACAAATCTTCTAAAGATGTAATTAATATGAAAGAGGTTAAAAAGGATGCTAGTTCACTTCTTGAAAAAATTCTTGGAGACATAAGTAAAACTTCAGCAACTAAGCAAATGATACTGGGTGTCTCTTCTGGTTGGTTTACTGGTTTTATGGCTATGCGAGTGGGTAAGCCAACTGCCCTAGCTTTAGGGGGAGGAATAATATTACTACAGATTGCTAATGAAAAAGGCCTCATTAAAATAAATTGGGATAAAGTAAACAGGAACATTGATAGAGTGGCCGATAAAGTCGAAGAAGCTGTCACTGGTCAACAACCGTCAACTCTTGATAAGGTTGAACGATTTGTTGATGGTAAAATAGCAAAAGTAGAAGATACTCTGAAAAATAAGGGACAGAAAGCTAAACGCTGGTATTCAAAACTTCTTGGGGAAGAACAAATGCAATTAAGAGAAGTGCATATTTTTGTCGTATCTTTTGTAGCTGGTGTCGCCATAGGAATTGGTAGTTCTTAGGAAGAATCTGTAGTATTTAAGCAATACATATAACTTTGATGAATACCATATTTACTTGAGTCTCACATATTTGTAAAAGTGAAATAGTCATATATTTAGGAATTGAATATGTTGATTATTGTTAGGTTATATTTATCTTTCTGTTACTTTATTTAAATGAAAACAAAAATTTGTGATTTATTGTGTATGTAATTAATCTGTTATGACTCATTTTTATTTATGAATTGGAAATATTTCATGTGATCATTTCTATTAATATCAGTATTAGTAATAACTGTATCTCTATTTATTTGCTCAGTGAGTTTGAAATAATAATGGAAAATAAATTCATTATTGTATTCCTTACATAGAATAACAATATTCACCATTTTTCTCTCATACTTATTGGGTTCAACCTGTGGTTATGTGCCCAATCATCATTTATATTTTACACTTGCATTTATTCAGATCCATACCATGCTAGAGATATTTTATTTATAAAATGTATAAAAACAATATCCATGTTCTCTTGAGCATTTCTGATTAGAAGATCCAAAAAATGGTTCGATCAAAAAAAAACTTTACGCTAGTTTAATGCGGTTATGCTTCGAACTTCTATTATTATGGTTTTTGATCAATATCCGTGGAAAATTTGATCTGAACAGTTCCGAACAAAACGTTCACGACAAAATTTTTCGAGAGGTTGCGTGTCGTTATGCTCCAACTAACTGCCCAGTTTCAACCGAATCGCTTCAGAAGTTCCTGAAGTATCAGGAAATAATCTCAGAATTTCAAATGGCTATAACTCCTACACCATTCGGCCGATTTTGCCCTTTAACGAATGTAACCTACCCTAAAAGTCTCAAGTCGATAAGATCATTATTTAAAGACACCAATGATAAGATTCTCCGTACGCCAGTAATCGTGCATACGGCCGGACGGACTTCATTTTGATACCGGCTTCGTTATCAGTGAGTACAACCATTGTTTAAGGAGAACAATGGTCCAACCTAGTCGTTTCAGACCATTTTCGGTTCAAAATTAAAAAATTACAGACATTCGGAAGAAATACATACTGCAACTAATAACACAGACCAGTTAGTCTGTGCTAATAATAAAGTTCGTTCTTCGAAGGTTTCTCGAACATGACATTTTTGTTTGAGGTTTAAACTATGAATTCATGGGGCCAAAAATATGATAAGAGTAAAGAAAAGGAGAAATTTCTTAAAATTTTTATGGTTTAAAGAATAACCTCTGATTTTTGCGTCACAAAGTAAATATAAATAAAGTAAAGTAACAATAAAATAAAAAATGAATACTCCAAACAAGCGAATATTTTCGATTATTGCAAAAAATCTTCAGTTCATAAGTAGAAGTAATAAAGTAAGAAAATGAATTAGTATGAAATACAATGAATTCTATCTCTAGGGTCCATTACATCTGAAGAACTTGGCAGGCAAAATGATTTATTTAATGCCGAAAGAAGGAGACAAATTGAGAAAATAGGAAGAATAGAAAAGATTGAAATTGAACATCGGGGTCCACAAGAGACCACCGTATTAATCATGAATAAAAATTTGTCAACACCTTACGACTGTGCTAAACGTTTGCTAGAATACTATCCCAGTTAGTTTCAATTCTGATTCTTTTATCGTTTTAGATTTGGGTGAAGTATTTATGAAGAGATCTGCTGTAGCCCTCATTAATCAAACTACACTTTGGCATATGCATAAACCTATACCAGAATCTTGTGAATTAGAGTTACTTCATTACCATGTTCAGCAACCAAATTTAGTTAATAAGGTATATTGGAGGACATGTAGTTTTCTACTAGGAGCTGTTATCAACACTGCGTTCAAAGATAATGTAGATGTGAAATTGCATAGCTTCCCAAGTCCTAATGGTAATTCCATTTTTTTGGTATTGAACTTTTGAATCTAATTTTGAATTTTATAGTACGTTCTGGTAGTTTTGTTTATGATGTGCAACTTTCCTTGGATAACTGGGAACCTAAACTGAATGAATTGAAGGTGCTCTCAATAGAAATGATCAAATTCTGCCAACAAAACCATCCTTTATATTCCTTAGATGTTTCTGTGGATTTTGCCTCAGAAATTTTTAAGAATAATCCTCATAAAACCCGTCAAATACCAGATATTGCAGCAAATAATGGGGGTAAAGTAACCTTATTCAAAGTTGGACAACATGTTGACATTTCTAAAGGTCCTATGGTTACTAATACCAGCCATATTGGGAGATTCTCCGTATCAAATGTTCTCAAGTTAGATACTGATATTGCAGGCGGCCCCATCTATAGATTCCAGGGGGTTTCCTTGCCGAGTTCTATTGTTATTGATCATTTTTCTTTTGGAATACTTGAGGAAAGAGCCAAAGAACAGGTATTTTTTCTATACTGATATTTTAATTTTATTTGTATATATTTAGGAATGATGTTTGTGCTTAAGAAATAGGAACTTGCTGAAAATAACTTTGTTAAATGATATTTTGGGTTTGTATATCAACTAAGAAATTTCACATACATGGAGAAATATTCATTTATAATAAGTTTTATCTCAGATGAAATATTTTGATTTTCTCTACGTTTCTGTTTTATTTTCTGTTCTAGAATCCAGCCAGATTACCAGGAGCTCAGGTCACATTAAATGAAGACGATAGTTTTGTTAGCAATATGGCACTATAAATAATATATTTTATTCCCTAGTAATGTGTTCTTTTATAGAGTATATATTTACCACAACTACCAAGTGGCATTCTAGCTAGTACAGTTTAACAATTGTGCAATTGAACTGACAGATTCATTCAATAATCACATTTATTAATGGAAATTAAAATTTGAGGAATGAATGAGTTAAACTGATTATTTTTAATTTTCTTCTTGTCAGTTACAATTCGATCAAAATTGATAATTCTTCGATGGAAACACTATTTCCAAACTTTGAAAACGTTTTTCCTTTAAATATTTTCGAGTTTTCTCAAAAAAAAATATTCAGAAATTTATATCGCCTTATACTGTCAAAAGAAATTAATCAAAAATTATCTGAAGTTATAGAGCTCTTCATTTTGTACACAAATTTGTCTAATTAATGGATAAATGCAAAGTGGTGATTGTCACTTAAAACCTTTTAGAATAGAGAACAAAATTGTTCTGTATTCAAAGTTTAAAATCATACTATTTTATTAACCTTGAAGTAGTTTCGAGCTTCAATTTGGTACTTCTATAGACTAACACATATAGACAGAATGGTGGCAAAAGAACTCATTGGCCGCACTGTAGAAAGGATGCATAGCTCTGTCACAACTAACATATATTTGAAAAATTCAGGGTATGCTGGGCGTGAATGGTTTCGAGGAAAGCGTGTGAATTAGTTTCTCGATAAAATTGTTCCAAGCTTACATATGACTTCATGTTGTGTTGTATTGAAACTGACTTCATCATCCTAAAAATAGGGTGTGGATAACTTGCTGACCAAAATATAATCCTCTCAATCACGACCTGAACCAAACTCTAAAACTGTGTTGTGTACATTGAGATGTTCGTGCCACCACATTCAAATTTCAAACCCACCCCAAATTGGGAGTAGTTTATTCTTGTAATTTTTCAAAATAATTTGCTGACCGGAGGTTTCCAGTCGAGATATTTTATCGAAACGCTATATTATAATTAAATATAACATACTTTTTGTGCCACCATAAAAAAATTCAGATCTGCCCCTGTTTAAGGGTAGTTTATTCTTGTGATTTTTCAGGAATCCTTGCTGATTGGAAATTTCCCGTGGAGATATTTGATTGAAACGATGTATTATGACTAACCCTAGCATATTCTTGGTGCCACCATGAAAAATATTCAGATCCACCCCCTATTAAGGGTAGTTTATTCTTGTGATTTTTCGAAAATTCTTGCTGATCGATATTTTCCAGTGGAGATATTTCATTGAAAGAAAGTAAAATAATTGCGAATCGGATACGCTTTGTGCCACCATACAAAAATTTCAGGTCCGACTCGTTTAAGGGTAGTTTATCCTTGTAATTTCTCGGAATACTTTGCTGACCGAAAATTTTCAGGGGAGATATTTTATTGAAACAACGTATTATGACTGAACGTAGCAAACGCTTGGAGCCACCGTGCAAAAAATTCAGATCCGCCCCTGTTTAAGGATAGTTTATTCTGGTGATTTTTCAGGAATCCTTGCTGATCGGAAATTCCCCTTGGAGATATTTGATTGAAACGATGTATTATGACTAACCGTAGCATATTCTTGGTGCCACCGTAAAAAATATTCAGATCCACTCCCTAGTAAGGGACTGAAATTTTTGTATGGTGGCACAGAGGGTATCCGATTTGCAATTATTTTACTTTGTTTCAATGAAATATCTAGTGGAAAATATGGATCAGCAAGGATTTCCGAAAAATCCGAAGAAGTAAGGGTAGTTTACCCTTACTAGGGAGTGGATCTGAATAGTTTTTACGGTGGCACCAAGAATATGCTACGGTTAGTCATAATACATCGTTTCAATCAAATATCTCCAAGGGGAATTTCCGATCAGCAAGGATTCCTGAAAAATCACCAGAATAAACTATCCTTAAACAGGGGCGGATCTGAATTTTTTGCACGGTGGCTCCAAGCGTTTGCTACGTTCAGTCATAATACGTTGTTTCAATAAAATATCTCCCCTGAAAATTTTCGGTCAGCAAAGTATTCCGAGAAATTACAAGGATAAACTACCCTTAAACGAGTCGGACCTGAAATTTTTGTATGTTGGCACAGAGGGGTATCCGATTTGCAATTATTTTACTTTGTTTCAATGAAATATCTCTACTAAAAAATATCGATCAGCAAGGATTTCTGAAAAATCACAAGAATAAACTACCCTTAATATGGGGTGGATCTGAATATTTTTTATGGTGGAACAAAGAGTATGCTATGGTTAGTCATAATACATCGTTTCAATAAAATATCTCCACGGGAAATTTCCGATCAGCAAGGATTCCTGAAAAATCGCAAGAATAAACTAGCCTCAAACGGGGGCGGATCTGAATTCTTTTTATGGTGGCACAAAAAGTATGCTATATTCAATCATAATGTACCGTTTCGATAAAATATCTCGACTGGAAACCTCCGGTCCGCAAAATATTTTGAAAAATTAGAAGAATAAACTACCCCCAAATTGGGGTGGATTTAAATTTTGAATATGGTGGCAAGAAGGTGATCCTCGATAGATCTTTGGTTTGCATTATGAGTCTCATATTCTTACTAGAAGGCTGAAATTAACGGTATAATTCTATTTCAGTCAGCAAAGTATTTTTACCCTAAAAATATTTCGCTGAATCGAACGTTTGCCCGTTTAGGTTGCAATGTTGAAACTAGACAGGTAAGCATCTTTAGAATTTGGTGTCAGTGACATGCCCCATGAAGACGAGGTCGTGCTAATCTCAAATATGGTTAATCGGAACATAATAGGATTTTTATCAACTTTGCCGTTTCCTAATAAATATTGGAAAAAAAAATCCTCGCTAAACAATAGGAATATCTCCATTAATACTTCAAGTACCCCTATTGTAAATATTTCCTATGAAACAGATATCAGCTTACATTAATCCAGTATCTAAACAAAGAGAGTCTTTAAATTGAGAGCGGACAATAAATGTTTATACTTCTTGGCTAACGGTTGGAAATCGATAATTTACAATCAGGGGTCAGAGGTTATGTGAATCTTGTATGGGTTTTATATCAGCAAATTTGTTCAACGAAGGGAATTAAACATTGTATTTCAATTTCATTCAACAGTAGTGATTGTGAGGCAGGATGAAGTCGTCCTTGGTTTTAAGTTTCACCCTATTTTTCCTGAATTCAGGTAAGAATTTTTCAGTTTATAATAGAATAATAATTGAGAAAATAAAATATGAGGAATTTTAGTTGATTGTTTGATATCTATAAAGATCAATTCATTGTTTGAAATCGAAGAAAAATAAATACCCATACATGAGATGACAGTTTCCAGGGGCGTACTGATAGAATGGGCCGAATATGTAGGTAGTCCGATATAAATTCGAAAATAGTAGGTATAATTTATTTATTCGCCAGTAATTTCAAGGTTTAAGGTCCAAATGTGCCGGTTGAGTTCATTAATGGGCGAAATCCTCCGAACGATTTCGATATTTCATAGCCATATTTGAAATTCTGTTTTTTTAAATATAACTCGAAAAATATCTATCTGATCGAACTGAAACTTTTGGTGTATGTAGTTGTAAATGACCGACGCTAAGATTTATTCAAAATTTCGTGAGCACATAGTTTCAGTAGAAAAATGAAAAAAATATATTTCAGAGTTTAAAATCTCCAGATTTTTCTGAAGCTTGCGGCGTGAATTAAATGAGATCCAAAATACAGATATGCATGTATCTTTTATGAATTTTTATGTCCGAAGCAGAGAAGAGAATTTGATCTGAAACAGCATCGGTTATTCGTATTCATTGAGGGTTTTAAATCTGAAAACCTAGAAAACTGATCGATGACACATCTTTCATGAAGGAAGGGCGGTATATGTTATTAAAAATCTGAAAAAACCGATACATCTGGTTGATACCAGAGTGCCGCAGTCTGAAAAGTTACCGCTAAATTATATAATATCTTGGCCCCATGCAAAAGAAAGAAATGCTAAAAGAGGTAAACTTTGCTTCGCAAGGGGACAATTTTCACGGTTGTCTGTAATTAATTTTTAATCTTAACTTGATCTTTTTTGTATTACTTCCGAAAATTAAAAAAATAGATTAGTTACGATAACAATTAAGAATTCTGAAATGCATTTCCTAGAATACCTATACACGAATTCCACGTGAAATAAAACACACTATTAATAGGGAAGTAACGATACTCTTAAAATAGAGATGGGTAAAGGTCATCGATTTATTCAAGTGATAGATTTGCCTCTTTGTACAGATCTGTTGAGATGTTACTGCAAAAAAACTCTCAGATGCGCACTAGAGCAATTTTCTAGAGTTGCAAATTGGCGCGCATCATCCGGTATCGACAGCTTTTATTGTGTTTATTTTGAGAATTTTTAAAAATATCCAGAACCGTAAAAAGTCATGTTTGTAAGTTCATTTGTAAATTATACTTTTCAATTTCTACTCAGAAAAAACGATTACCTCCTTATTCAATTAACGTATATACAGTGCGCCTCAAAATTATGGAACAAATTAATTTTCTCAGAAGAAAAATATTTGGCAACGAAATCCTGAAACAGGTCAATTTTTGTGTCACTTTTACCAAATTTATATGCATTTTTGTTGCACCCTGTGCCATCCCCATCAACCCTCTGAATTTTTTGATTAGGGAAAGTATGTCATATGTGGTACTTTTTTGGCAAGGTCTCTGTATCATATCTTTACAGGCGTGCAGAAATTTTCAAGAATTTTCAGTATGTGCACTTTGTCATAGCTCATTTACTTTGAGACGATGTTACCCGATGAAATTTGTCACCGAATGAAAGTCGACCATTACAGTTTTGTTCATGCACAACTTTCAACCTCTTTCAACCACCTCACGTGAAAAAAATTTTTTTCGCCATTAAATGATTCGTAGGGGTTGAAAGTTGTGCATGAACAAAACTGTAATGGTCGACTTTCATTCGGTGACAAATTTCATCAGGTACCATCGCCTCAAAGTAAATGAGCCATGACAAAGTGCACATACTGAAAACCTCTTTGAACTAACTAATTTTTCGAGAAAAAATTTTTTTTCTTGGAAATTTCTGCACTCCTGTAAAGAAGATACAAAGACCTTGCCAAAAAAAAACCACATGATCCACTTTCCCAATTCAAAAAATTTAGAGGGTTGATGGGGATGGCACAGGGTGCAACAAAAATGCATATAAATTTGGTAGAAGTGAAACAAAATTGACCTGTTTCAGGATTTTTTTTGCCAAATATTTTTCTTCTGAGAAAATGAATTTGTTCCATAATTTTGACGCTCACTCTGTATAGTAATAGAAAAAGAATATTCATTTTTTCCTGTGCAATGTGCCGTGTCATATTATGTTATCAAATTTATTATTTTCTCAAAAAAAAAAAAAAAACGATTCAACAATGAGAAGAAACTTCTTCAATCTGTACCAATTTCCGTTCTAAACTATATGGATTCTTCTTTTAACCAGAGCTAGCTTTTCCGAGAGTACAAAGGTGGAAAATAATCAGGTAATACCCGGAATTGCCCCTTCAAGGATTTCAGCTGGATAAATCTGCCTCACCTTTTATGCGGATGTAGATAAGGAAACAATTGGATTTTTTTATGAAATTGCATTGTTTAATAAAACCAATAAGAGCGGAAATGACTTGCTAATCCAAATAAATACCTATCTGAATTCATCTTAATTATCAAACTATAGATTACAATGTTGCAACGTTATCTTTTTTATCTGGTCTTTTTGCAGTCAATGCAGATTGCAGTACTAAATCACCACCAACATGGCCACAATCTTATACAGTAAAAGGCTTCTTGATGATTCCATATGCAGAGATAAGGGAGCCTTTTTATGCATGGTAATTATGACAATTTTCATATTGGTTTATTATTAAATTATTAAATCAAATAATAATTGATCGATAAAAAAAATCACGTATCGAACGAAGGTCACCTCTTGGAGGCTCCAGGAGCTTCCTGGTATGGGCATGGGCAGAATTCCACGAATATATTTGCTTGTACAAGTCCTGACATATTCTTCCATTGGACTATTCTGATATTTCGCATTGTTTAACCACTGCCCTGTAGTGCTGTAGACACCAAATTTAGGCACAAAATGCCCCAATATTTGTGCCTTCATCTGATATGTTGATCCATCGTGCACCACGTGGGTGCATTTTTGTCCAATCGAGAAACAGATCGGCACAAAACTAACCGAAGCACCTACACAATATTCCGCAAAGACAAATGTTGCTTGGTTATGGAGGTACACTGTGACTGCTAAGCTGGCATGTCACAGGTCAGTGCGGGATGATATACTACGAATAAAATAAAAAAGAAGATTCTGGTATTTAAATAACATAATCACAAGGACGAATATCCGTCGATAAATCAACAAATATTCCCCTTTGATCAGAGCTAATCACCCAATCAACCAAAACACCTACACCGAAGAAGCGGATCCAAGTATAGAATGACTAAAGCTGTTTCACAATTGTTATTGATCGTCAGGTCAACTTAACTTGGATAAACCGCAGAGAGTTCTCTCGATACTTGTTACCTTTCAGAAGGATCGCTGCAGTATACAACTTACAGCGGGCCATCTGCCAGGAGCATCTTGCGAGTCTCACCTTCGAGTGCAGAATACTCTGATCGATGTGTGTGACGTTCATCCTTTTGTCGCATCAGGTCGCTGTAACTGCGATATTGCAGCTTTACAAACAACCGATCAACATTGGAAACACTCATCAACTTTGGTTGATTGGGTGATTAGCTCTGATCAAGGGGGAATATTTGTTGATTTATCGACGGATATTCGTCCTTGTGATTATGTTATTTATTACTACTGGAGCTCTTTCTTCTCCATGAAACCATTTCCTATCTTTGTTAGATGTTGGACGTTTTTGTCTTGTGGGAATCCACATGAACCGAGTGTTTCCAATGTTGATCGGTTGTTTGTAAAGCTGCAATATCGCAGTTACATCGACCTGATGCGACAAAAGGATGAACGTCACACACATCGATCAGAGTATTCTGCACTCGAAGGTGAGACTCGCAAGATGCTCCTGGCAGATGGCGCGCTGTATGTTGTATACTGCATCGATCCTTCTGAAAGGTAACAAGTATCGAGAGAACTCTCTGCGGTTTATCCAAGTTAAGTTGACCTGACGATCAATAACAATTGTGAAACAGCTGTAGTCATTCTACTTGGATCCGCTTCTTCGATGTAGGTGTTTTGGTTAATTGGGTGATTAGCTCTGATCAAGGGGGAATATTTGTTGATTTATCGACGGATATTCGTCCTTGTGATTATGTTATTTATTACTACTGGAGCTCTTTCTTCCCCATGAAACCATTTCCTATTCTGGTATTTGTTTACCTATGTTATTTGAATAAAAGCCCGGTCAGAGATAAGATTTGCACTGCGGGAAGTCTACACCTATGAATCTTCTTGGAACATCAAACTAGAAGCAATATGATATCACTCAAAGTATCTGATTGGTCATAGTGCAGAAAACCCTTCTCATATAGGAACGATCTTCTCTTGCATCTATCAACCAGGTAGTTTCTGTCTACTTACACAACACTTGACAATTCTAGGTATGATGGACCCTCCAAGCAATCTAGAATCGACTACTATGGCGACATGGTCAAGACTTATCAATTGTCCCAGCTAACCTCCTATGGTTCAAGCATCAAAATAGCCCCAGTAACCAATGAAAAGGAAACAAATGTAAGAACCTGTCTGCAAGTAAACGGAACTGCTGAAAACAGGATAGAACCTCAAGCCATTCTGCCTTCATTAGAGGGATTCACTTGTGAAGGTACTGAAATCATTTATGTGACAATTCAAGTTCCATTAAATTTAACTGTTTTTTCCAGGCGAAGAAATCATCGATGGAATTCAAGTTGAGAAATGGTTGTTAGTAACAACAATCGGCGATAAAGTCAATAAATACACGATGTGGATTTCATACAAATCAGATCCAGATGGAAGCTCTTCTGTAGCTGTTCCAAGAAAGTGCGAAAGTTCAATTGGGTGAGATTATTTCCAATGGGTTTAATTTCGATTCTTTCAGGTACGAGATGAAAGGATTCAATTCATTACTAGGAAGTCACTATGATCACTATTATCTGACCTATAGCAATTTCAATGATGATACTGTACCTCCAGAAACATTTGCAATAGATACAAGTAAGTTCCACTTTTTCTTATGTCTGGAAAACTTTTGGAAACTAGTGGAATTCCTGTATGCTTCACGATTTTTTTTTATGAAAACAATTATATTTTTCAGATCTCACATGCAGCTCATTCCCTGGACCAGGCGATAAGCACATATACACATTCAATCCGATGAAAGAATTCATTTATCCGGAAACTGACTCGCATGTGGATTTCGAATTCGGCAAATTCAAGAACAAGCATGGAAGGCAATACGAGAGTGAAAAGGAGCATTCGTTGCGCCGAGATATCTTCAGGCAGAATGTTAGATATATACATTCAGTCAACAGGCAATCTAGAGGTCAGTCATAGGCTAAATAGTTGACTTGAAATCAAGGTGGATCTCACGAGTTACTTATATAGTCCATTAACCTTTATAAAGTCAATCGATAGGCCGAGAAAGTTAGACACATTCCACTCTGTACAACTAAAAATGTTTAAAGTTCAATTTTCTGTTAGATAACTACGCGGAGTTGTCCTTCTACACAAAGGTAGTAGTGGTATTTACGTATGCAACTAAATCAAACTCTTGTCATAGACAAAAATGTGTAAGAGTTAACAACTTCCCGCCGTTTTGTTTTCAACATTGACGACATTTCAGTAGTGCCAACCTGGCTAAGTTTTAGTAACAAATCTTGATAAACCCATTTTCAAGGCCTACTGGCTGGCTTTGTAAAAGAGAATGAAGTATTCCAGCTATTTCGTTTAAAAGTAAAGGAACTTTACAACCAATTGATTAATTTCAAGAATGTGCTATCTGAAGAAAAAAGTTAATTTTTAATCATCTGTTCAATCTTTGGCACACTTTAGAATTGAATCCCTGTGTGGTTTATTATCAACATTGAAACGAAACTTCATTTTTAGGCTTTTCACTGGGCATAAATCATCTTTCTGACAAAACTGATTTGGAACTTAAAGCATTACGTGGAAAACAATATAGCAGTGGATACAATGGTGGAAAACCATTTCCATACAATAGCTTGGGTGCACTTAAATTACCAGAATCCTTCGACTGGAGAATATATGGAGCTGTCACCCCAGTTAAAGGTAATTTTTCCATAATATTTATACAGGGGTATCGTACCTTGAAGAAAAACACGAAAAGTTTTTCCAGATGAAATTTGGCAAAGATAGTTCATTTTAAGGTATCCAAAATGTATCCAAATTTAGGCTTTACATCATAAGACATCTTAGATTCACAAAACGATATATTTTCTAAAGCAATATGTGAGGAGACAAGTCTCCAATATAGAAACACCCTGTATTCATATATTGCTAATCCATAAGCAGACTCTCCTTTGAATGTTCTGTCTAGCTCTAGTGAGCAACAAGCAGTACTTTGGAAAGACATAACCTACAAATCTCCATTTAAACAACATATGAAATGAATATTTTTCTCCTGCGCAGATCAATCTGTATGTGGTTCTTGCTGGTCCTTTGGTACAGTTGGAGCTATTGAGGGAGCTTATTTCTTGAAGAACGGAGGAAAGTTAGTGAGACTTTCGCAACAAGCTTTAGTAGACTGCTCTTGGGGGTGAGTTACATGCTAAAAATGGTTTAAACAATTGTTGTAAACACACCAACTGTGATTTGGTTTGAATTGATTTTATTATCTCGATGATTTTCTTCATTACTTTGCTCCAACATACTAGGATATTTCGTGTCCATAATAAAAACCTTTTTGAAATCATTCTAGATATGGAAATAATGGCTGTGATGGTGGGGAAGACTTCCGTGCCTACCAATGGATGATGAAACATGGCGGTATTCCTACAGAAGATGCTTATGGTCCATATCTTGGACAGGTATGCATCTGATTTTTTTCATTATGGACTTTCATGTATAATTCTTTAAATGTTAATTGAAAAATGACAAGATTTCGCATGATACCAGTTTCATCTTTGACGTTTATTCGAATTGAATACTTCAAATTTAACACAATCTATTTTTCAGGATGGATATTGCCATGCCGATAAAGTACCGAAAGTAGCTTCCATAACTGGTTACGTCAACGTTACTTCCGGTGATGAAGATGCTTTGAAATTGGCTCTTTTCAAACACGGTCCTATCAGTGTAGCCATTGATGCATCACACAAAACCTTCAGCTTTTACTCAAACGGAATTTACTATGAACCAAGCTGGTAAGAAACTTAGTGCAAATTTTCTATTCTACTAGGTATAAACTCCAAGCTATTGTTTCATAAAAAATAACAAACTAAATTCACAACTCACAGCATCACACTGCGTGGCGTTAACGCCTGCAAAAGCTTAACAGAGTTAAACTCACAGAACTACAGTGTTGTCAGTTTCAATCTCTAGCACATATTTAGCTTTAGGCTGACACTTTGTAGGCTCTGTAGTGATGTACAGTGCATCCCATTTTCGGTGAGACAGCCAGGTTTCTCGCTTGTTATTTAAGATAGAGCCTTGCGGTTTTCACTTTCCTGTCCTACTTTTTTGTGAAACTCAAGTTGGCCTAATCAGATTTCGCATAACTGTTTCCGTTTATGAGATACGGGGCGATTTTGGAAATTGATACTTTTCGGACCCCTCCTTTATCTCCGAAGTTATTAGAAATAATGCTCAGGTGAAAATTACGTCTGATTCAGAATTCTGCGTAGAGTCCAGTGGTGTACTCGTTTTTTTTTCCGGGTTATGGTTTTGAAGATACGACACAAACCTATATTTTTTTCAATGGAACACCCTGTATCTCATTACTTCGTTGAATTTGTAATTTTTTTCCCTTCAAATTGATGTAAAATACTTTATAGGTAGGATGTTCAGAAATGCTAAAAACACTAAAACATCCTTGTTGTTATTATAGCTACTTTGTATTGGGAGTTTTATCAAGCAGGCATTGGAGAGAAAAAAACAAATCTGATCTATCTGTCATCGCTTTGAATTATTATTGGGTCTCTTGATTCTCTTTATTATATACCTTGGATCGAGGTTTAGAATATGCACCATAATTCAGTAAATTATACTTGAGTCTGAATATAGTTGCTCGACTAGGTTGATGCCTCTCAGGATATCAAGTATTCAAAGCACGATGTAAGGAAATGAAGGAAATGTCTTGTGGCGGAATTCTCGACGTCATACCTGTTCAGATAAAGTTCCAAAGCTTCACCAACATTTTCATTGGATTGATTGAAACATTGTATAATGTCATATTTCTCATTGTTTTGAAATATCAAATCTCTTCCAGCCATTATCAGTTCTCATTAACAAATTCACAAACAATTTTTTCTACAATATTCAATATTCCTTCAAACTCAAACACGATGAGACCCAATAATAATTCAAAGCGATGATAGTTAGATCAGATTTGTTTTTTTCTCTCCAATGCCTGCTTGATAAAACTCCCAATACAAAGTAGCTATAATAACAACAAGGATGTTTTAGTGTTTTCAGCATTTCTGAACATCCTACCTATATAGTATTTTACATCAATTTGAAGGGAAAAAAATTACAATTCAACGAAGTAATGAGATACAGGGTGTTCCATTGAAAAAAATATAGGTTTGTGTCGTATCTTCAAAACCATACCCCGGAAAAAAAAATCGAGTACACCACTGGACTCTACGCAGAATTCTGTATCAGACATAGTTTTTATATGAGCATTAAAGGAGGGGCCCGAAAAGTATGAATTTCCAAAATCGCCCTTTATCTCATAAATGGAAACAGTTATGCGAAATCTGATTAGCCAACTTGAGTTCCACAAAAAAGTAGGACAGGAACGTGAAAACCGCAAGGCTCTATCTCAAATAACAAGCGAGAAACCTGGGGGACTCACCCAAAATGGGATGCACTGTACATCCCCACCGTACCTGAAACGCGTTGACAGCAAAGAACCGTTTTATTGAACGTGCTGGTTTTCTAGACTTCCTTTCCCAGTCTCTCGGCTTCGTGCGACATCTATGCATTATGAAATGAGTAGGCGGCTAAAGTTGTTTACACATCGAGGCAGTTGAATGTTTTAATGTTCTTAAAAAATAATTTCTGGTTCTGCATAAACCTTTGATACTTCGTAACAACAGATATGTTTCAGTGGAAACAAGGTGGATCAATTGGATCATGCTGTTTTAGCAGTAGGATATGGTACAATAGCAGGACATGATTACTGGTTGATCAAAAACAGTTGGTCGAACTTCTGGGGAAATGATGGTTATGTTTTGATGTCCGCCAAAGATAATAATTGTGGGGTGATGACAACTCCTACCTATGTCACCATGTAAATGAAAATACTCCATATAAAGCTCTTAATTTTTTTTCTTCCATGTGTTGTAATAGAAAATCCAGAATAAAGTTAATTTTACCAACAACTTTAACGAATCAACAAATTCTTTACATTATATACAAAAACTACCTGATCAAAATCGTTGGAGGAAGCTTGCACAAGATTTTTTGGTCATCACAAAATATCCAGAAATCAACATTATTATACTGCAAAAGGTCATTTCATTGAGTGTTTCAACAGAAATTTGGATATCGATTTTACCAGTTATTGTTCTGTAAGGTCAAGTAATTCTCAAGTATGAAACGTTTCTTTTTATGACATGCTTTCACTTTGTTTACCCCCCTTTTGTAGATAAATCTGAGGCGAAATATATATTATTATTATTAAATAACATAATCACAAGGACGAATATCCGTCGATAAATCAACAAATATTCCCCCTTGATCAGAGCTAATCACCCAATCAACCAAAACACCTACACCGAAGAAGCGGATCCAAGTAGAATGACTACAGCTGTTTCACAATTGTTATTGATCGTCAGGTCAACTTAACTTGGATAAACCGCAGAGAGTTCTCTCGATACTTGTTACCTTTCAGAGGGATCGCTGCAGTATACAACTTACAGCGCGCCATCTGCCAGGAGCATCTTGCGAGTCTCACCTTCGAGTGCAGAATACTTTGATCGATGTGTGTGACGTTCATCCTTTTGTCGTATCAGGTCGCTGCAACTGCGATATTGCAGCTTTACAAACAACCGATCAACATTGGAAACACTCGGTTCATGTGGATTCCCACAAGACGAAAACGTCCAACATCTAACAAAGATAGGAAATGGTTTCATGGAGAAGAAAGAGTTTTGGTTGATTGGGTGATTAGCTCTGATCAAGGGGGAATATTTGTTGATTTATCGACGGATATTCGTCCTTGTGATTATGTTATTTATTACTACTGGAGCTCTTTCTTCTCCATGAAACCATTTCCTAACATTATTATTATTGATTATTTAAGACCGTGGACAACTGATACAGTGTGTCATTTTGAAAACATACCACTCTTTATACCCAGACCCCCATGCAAAATCAGAAAAATTTAAGTAGAGCAAAACTTTGGTCATAGGCGGACATTTTATACGGTTGGTTTCAATATATTCATATAAACCCTGTCAGTGTTATGACAGCAACCCTAAAATCTCAAATGGGAAGGGGAATTGAGTGACCCCTTGTTTTGAAGGTAATTCCATGGCCTTTCGAAAATGTTGTACACTCAACCTTTTTTGTTAGTACTCCCGAAAAATCAATTTATTATCCTGAAGAAGTCAATAAAATAACTGAAGAATGCAACAAGTAATTAAGTAATATTGTGGAAAAAATGTTTATCATGGCATCTGGAAGTTCTTTTTTTCCACACAGAGGTTTCAATGGTATTCTAGGAAATGCTGTTATTAGATCTATTAGTAATTTTTTTATCATTTTCATCGCAACACTAGGTATCGTAATTATTCTATTCTTTTTTTATTTTTCACAAGTACTAACAAAAAACGTCAAGTGGTATTTTTTGAAAAGGTAATTGAATATCCTATGAAACAAGTTGTCAATCAACCACCCTCTCCATTTAAGATGTTCGGGGTTGCTGTCATCATGGTCACAGGGTTGATGTGCATTGATTGAAACCAACCATATAAAATGTCCCCTACCAACAGAATCTCACCTCTTTTTGCATTTTATCTGATTTCGCATGGGGGTTTAGATATTAAGTGTGACACAGTGTATTGTAATGTTTTAATTGCAAAACTGACTAATACGAACATAATAAGAGTTTCTGTATGATTTTCAATGGTAATAATTTTAAGATCTTCAATGCAGAGTTGAAAAGTTGTCTTGAATATTCGAATTCTATTCGAAAAGAATATTCTATAAATATCAGACCACATTAACAGTTAATTTGTCTTTGAGCCTTTTAAACGTGTTTTATGATTGACTCCACTAAGGGCCGGTATTATGAAACTTAATGGGAAGTTAACTTTAACTTTAACTGAAATTTTGACAGTTATGTTAGGACATATCTGTCAAAACTGTCAGTTAAAGTTAAAGTTAAGTTTTATAATACCGGCCCTTAATAGTAGGAACATTGAAATGAGTGAAAATGCCGTTAATATCTCTGTGGATAAGATTAAGTTATTTATACACGATAAGGAACTCATTCTGAATATAGATGAGCCAAAATGTTTTATAATATCACTGTTGCACATACAGATGGACCTTAATCAGTTTGGCACCATTTATTCAAAAAATAAATATATTTGTCATGAAAACTAGAACATATACAAAAAAGATAGAGGAACTATAATATGAATTGAGGACTCTTTTCAGACTAGTTCTAAAATTTCTCGCTAAAATTTTTCAGATCAATAAAAATTCAGTATACAATTTTCCAAATTGAAGGTTTCTTACAATTATTTTCGTTGGCACACAGTGTGTTGAATGTAGCTTCTTGTGGAAATCCTAATATTTCCCTTTCCTCGAAAATCCTGAAGGTGAATGTGCTTTCTGCTGTGCCTATGAAATACCTAGCATGAGCGCAAAGTAATTGATCTATGATGGCTGTACCACCATCTTTATAATGTTCAACAAATCTCCTCTCTGGGATGAACTTCACTAAGATAACATTTTTTGGGAGGTAGTATTTAAGGGCTTCCACATCTGAAAAAAATTAGTCATCTATACTCCATTTCCTTTTAAAAAGTCAATGGGAAGGACTCGGAATAGATCTATAAAGTTTTTTTTAACTGAAACTGAATCAGTTTGGCACTTGTAAAAAGCCGTTAAGGTCAAAATAATTCGGGGAGACGTAAATTTCTGCATGTCTTCATAAATGAATTTGTGATTTGACATAGTTACATTAGTAAATTCTACTAACTCTGTGTAGAACACCCAACGTTTAGTAGTTATCTAACAGGAAAATCAACCTAACCTTATACTGAGTGGAATGTGTCAAACTTCCATGGCCAACCGGCTGACTTTATTAAACTGAATGGAGTACATGGCAATACATATACTCCATTCACTTTTATAAAGTAGCCCAGTTGGCCTATCATGTTTTTGTAACTAAAACCAAGGCAGGTTGGCGCTCCTGAAATATCGACAATGTCAAAATAATTCGACGCGAGGTTGCCAATTTCTACTCTCTTTCAATAACAATTCAGCTCCAGCCATAATAAACTAATAAATTAACATTTCGCTTTGATTCGAAATTGAAAGTACATAAAGTGATCTGAAGAAGCAAGGACAGAGTATCAGGAAGTGCTATATAGAATTGCGCTCATTCCGATAGTAACCTATATTTTGGAAACGATTATTCATCAGAAGCTATCTTACATCGGGATGTATGTGAGTAAAAATCAAAATATTTTATTTTATAAGGAATAATATTTCTTTTTTAGCTACACGTCACCACGATCAGAAAGATTTATAATGAACAGGAAGCCAAAGAGTTTCTGGTATTACAGTTTTCTTCTATTGGTGCACCAAAAAAGAAACTCACTGAAGATTTTATTTTGGAAAACTGATCTGCAACGTACTATTTGGAATTATAATTTGAAAAATTACCATTTTTCGATTGACACACTGCCGAGCACCCTATTTTTTTTGTGAAGGAACATTCGGAATATAATCAAGGAAACACAAACACAAAATCAATCGTATGCTAATACAAAATGGGTAAAACACAAAATTTTATGTGAACAAAAACATGTTATTGCAAAGATTCTTCATTATTCAGGGCATGTAGGATTCTCGGTATACAGTGAGGATTTGAAAAATCATTGCTTGCCGAGCCAGATCTGGTCGAAAGACGTTCCAAGTCAGGTCACAAATGTAGGTAAAACTATTTTCAATTTTCTGCTAATTTTCTATCTTCTGTTCTGTTGCAGATATGTTTTCAAAATATTTTGTCAGTTTTAATCCCATAAGAAAGAAGAAATTCTGTCTTGGAAATCAAGGTCTTATGAATATGTCAGCCTATTTGTCTACACTTATGCAAGGGGACACTATATTTTTTTTAGGTTTATATATTTATGCTCTTGTATCATAGTTATCAACGTATGGTGCCCTATTCATTTCCTCTTGCTTATACCGTGATGCTATATTGTTGAATGTATCAAAGAACCTGCTCTTTTTCAATAAAAATGTAATTATCTAATGATATTAGAAAGTTATATCTCCTACTTGCATATTATTGATATTTTATGTATCGAAAACGAATTTTTTCTATTGTCTTAATGGTTTCTCAAGTTTTTGACTTCAATCATTATTTGTCAGTTGATATAATAATTAAATTGGTAATTCAAGACTTGATAGGTACTTTGAATTAAATGAAAGTATATCGTAATATATCAATCTCAACAGATATGAGAAGGAATCACAGAAAAATCTATTTATTATTCAGAATTGTATTGAGACTTAAGTAACTAGGTAGTTATGTTTGAATTGAACAAATTCCTTAATGAATAATTTCAAAAGTTATATATTTCGTGGAATTGTTTCGATAGGAAGTAGTACACTAAAAATGAACTTGGTTTATCCTATCTTGGCAGAACATTGAAATTTTACGTATGAAAATAACATGAATTCAGTTCTATTTTTTCTAATATTTTAGGAATTGCTTTTTTCTGGAAATTGAATATTTGAGTTGACTTCGAAGTATGTCCATAAAACATAATTCCATATCTTTTGACTCGAATACTGAATGATAGGTAGTTTACATGGAGAATTTATCCAAATATCTTGTCATTACAACCAATGATAATAGACTGAAGCTGAGCTGTATGTATCCAAGTTTAGAAATATGTTGATCCAATCCAGTGTATGTATCATTCACTTATTTCTTGAGAATTTAGAAAAGTATGGAATTCCATAGGTCCGTCCATTCGTTTAGAAGTTTTACTGCCGGGTTATTCGAGTACTTTTATTTTTTTTCGAATGAACTATCGCCAAGTAACGGAAAATTCCAAAACACTCGATTCTTGATTTCCGTATAAGAAAAAAGCATAACTGAATCTTCCAACCATGTTTATATGCGTGAAGTATTAACAGAGAAAAATGTTTCTTCAACATTCACCAGGTCTTTGGAATGATTGAATTCACATAATATTTTCTCGAATTCATTACTTTCCCAATGTAGATTCACATTTTGAAAAATAAGTAATTACTACGACCTCTTCGTAGAGAGGACAACGTTGTGTAGTTATCTGACAGGAAAATGACTATAACCTAACATTTTCAAAATATACACGGTGAAATCTGTCAGGATGTCATGGCCAACTGGGCTACTTTATAAAAGTGAATGGAGTATATAAACACGCTAACGCGATAGTAGGCTTCGCTTATATTGTATTGTGTGGGTACGATAAGCTGTTAGGACGAATATGAACTCATAATGTCTAAATTAACGAACTTAGAAACCTTACTGTCAGACGATTTGGGATTTTGGATATCCGCTAAATGATTCCATAACAGACAGCATGGTTATCTTTCCTGATCCTTTTATATTTTTTTAATAATTGTTGTTCTTGGTTCTTGAGTGTATTTGATATAAATCAACCAATCGTTTAAGTAATATTTCACTTTCAGTCATATTATTTAAAATTATTCTGTAAACTCATAAACGTGTCAGTAGGATAATAGGTCTATGTGTAAACTAGTTTACACGGCTTCACTCTCCCAGATAATTGAATTTCATAAAGGGAATACTATACCGGATATTGAAAAAAAAAATTTAAATAGAGTGGAAACCTGTAATCTTTGAATGTGATCGAAGTTGTTTTTGACATGAAAACTATCCTAGTACTGACTGCATTGCTGGTTTGAAACATAAATGAATCGTTTTTTACACCGTTTTAATAGACGACTTCGGCCCAAGTTGCCAACCCACAATTTACTTAGCAAGTTTACTTTCACTGGGGAACGGGAATTTCAGGACAAATTCGACATGATAAGGTTCGCATTATTTATAAATAACCGTAAAACATGCCTCGGCTCTTCAAACCAGAAAATTCCTTCCAAATATAGGTTTTTGTTAAGATCGTCCCCGATTGGCTGAAATTTAAGTTGGGATTCCTGATTTCATGCAAACAGTGTCAATTTTCATAGGATACGTTCCGAAAATCAACTCTGTTGTTTCGGTTGCCGATTTTCCGCTCCGTAAATATGAAATATTCGGATGGTTCCTGGAACAAGCGCGTGAAAAAGGTTATTTACGGAATCTGTTTGATGAAAATGCGGTCGATTTACTGTCACCAGAACGATTTTCTATGGTAAATATCCATAGCATAGAACAATCTATGTTTACTTTAGGTTTTTTTTGGTTCCGAGTTCAGATATGTTCGGGACGGTTCTAGGTATTTACCATAGAAAATCGTTCTGGTGACAGTAAATCGACCGCATTTTCATCAACCAGATTCCGTAAATAACCTTTTTCACGCGCTTGTTCCAGGAACCATCCGAATATTTCATATTTACGGAGCGGAAAATCGGCAACCGAAACAACAGAGTTGATTTTCGGAACGTATCCTATGAAAATTGACACTGTTTGCATGAAATCAGGAATCCCAACTTAAATTTCAGCCAATCAGGGACGATTTTAACAAAAACCTATATTTGGAAGGAATTATCTGGTTTGAAGAGCCGAGGCATGTTTTACGGTTATTTATAAATAATGCGAACCTTATCATGTCGAATTTGTCCTGAAATTCCCGTTCCCCAGTGAAAGTAAACTTGCTAAGTAAATTGTGGGTTGGCAACTTGGGCCGAAGTTGTCTATTGGTTCGATATTCTCCAATTGTTATCGAGCCACTTAATTATAGTTTTTTGAGATCATTATTGATAGTATCTTGGAATGTTTCTATTCCTATTTATACAGATCCTCTATGTCCATAGTTTATTATGAGTACTTAGATATTGATGATATTGAATGCTTCAGTGACATCCAACAATATGCTACAAAATCTCTGAACTAACATTCAGATGAATAAAATCAACATTATCTCTTACCTGATCTAGGTGCATCAGTAGCCAAGAATATGACAGAGAGACCAAGTCTATGGAGAAGATCTGATATTTGCTTTGCTACAAATTCCAGAGTGGGCAATTCTTTAGGTCGACCAAAAAAGAAATCTCTTCTTCTCATATGAACTGCCAAATATGGTCCTCCAGTGGCATTTCTTCTAGGCTGAATATGAAATGTGGTCAGAGGGATATAAAATATTATGAAAATCTAGAAAAGCACTGAAGTCAGCAGCTTTTGCGGGCATGTTCAAATTCGTTGCCAAAGCTGTCATCTTTTCACGTAGTGACCCTGCCAGAAGCACCTTTACTTCGTAATAGAAATATTTCGTGATCTTCTAATCATATTATCCTAATGAAATTCTGTATGAATTTTCAAGCTGTCTTTTTTCAATTGAGAACTGAATTTCCATTCATTCTTACGTGTATTTTTGGCTATTTCGGGAAAATAAAGTTTTTGAACGGTTATATCAATGGAATAAAAAGATTTTTTTTGTAACTACTGACAGTACGATCTCAACAAAATTTTGCGAAAAATTATGATCCAACTTAACTGCCAAGTTTCAATCCAGTCCCTGCAGTAGTTTTCGAAATATCTGGGAAAAAAAACTAAAAATTTCAAATGGCTATAACTCCGAAACTGTTCGGATAATTTCACCCAATAACTAAATTAACGGCAGCATTTTGAAATGCAACCTACTCTGAAAGTTTCAAGTTGATAGGATCCTACATAAGCCATTAATCATGCCTATGGACGGACGGTCGGACAGAATCGATTTGAGACCAGATTCCTCATCAGTGAGTACAAGCTAGTCGTTTGAGAACATTTTCCCCTAACAAGGGCGTGAAAGGGTAGTTAAGTGAGTGCATGATAAGTTTAACTCATATTATACCTTGTCATCTTGCCACCTATCTGCCAGAATAATATTATCAGCTTCATCTATAGAAGATAAATGTATTTCCCTGAAGGCATTAGCCACAACTCGCATCTCTTTACTGTATCGCAAGCTTCTTCTAGCTGTCCAGTATAGTGAGTCTCCAAATGTTGGATGTAGAGCCACTTCGGCATGTGCAAAAAGAATGGTGCTGGAAAAATTTCAGACATATTAATAGAATCTTCATTATATAGATAATGTAAAATATTACTTAGGAAGTCACTGCCTCCATGATGCAGAGGCCAGAAGTCTGCCTGCAGTGGCAATTTCTGGTTTTAAATATGAAATTGATATATTGTGGGTATTAAACTGAATTAATGATAATAAGAACGTGTTTCGAACTGATTGACTACATAACATGAGAGTTGAGCGCAATAAAGTTGTCCTATCAAATACGTTACTTAATTTTTTCTGTCTTGAGTGAGAAATTAATGTCAACTCAATGTTTGTTTTAAATGCTTATAATGATTGTTATTGTTCTTTTGCACTCCTAGTATTTAATGGATTTCTGTGATATATTTGTGCTCCTCAAAAACAGAGTGAGAAAAATTAGCATAGTATTTGGGTATTTCATTAAAATATAACAAAAAATGAGCCCCTCAAAAAACGATTTTCACCCACCTGGCGGTAGATGATAGAAGTATTTCTGATAGAAGTGTTGATGGTCCATGAAATTTCATACATTTAACATTCTTTGAGGTAATGTTGGTATAGTAAAAGTATGAGATTGGCTCCTCTTGTTCACAGTTTTCAACTTCTAATTTGTTAACAAAATTTCCTGTCTGCATCATCTCATTCCAATTTTTCATAACATATACTTCATCAATAACTGTAACATGTTCATTCGATCTTTGCTCTGAAAGAAAAAAATTTTTTTCAAGGAGGAATATTTACTCTTTTCAAATATTTCCTATAAGTCATATGCTTTATCAAGATTGGTTCGAAAAAAGTTTGAACTAACCTTGGAAAAATTCCCACATTTCAATAACAGGAGCAAACGCTTTCAAGCTAGGCATATCAAAATAATATCCCCATGGTATTAATTCAGCCTCATCTGAGTACGTCCAGTGATACAAATGGGACCATGGTGGTAAAACTAATTTGAAATTCTTCAATTTTGGGTTCTTAGAATCCGCTAGATGTCTTGCAAGTACAGCAAATCTTCTGTAAACATCTCTTCGTAAATTGAATCCTTCCGAAGGATTGACATCATAGAAAATGTACCTGAAACTGTTAATAACCATTTCTTTAAGTGGTTTATTTCATATATATTCTAACAGTTCCAATCATGCATACCTATCATGGTTTTCTATCTGGGGACAATCATAAGGATAAGAATCGTCACCTTTGAAACAAACCCCTTGATCTGTTTCATATTCTCTGAAAGTAAGTGTATTTTCAAATGAAATGATTAAAATGCATATAATTGTACCCAATTGTTCATTCATTGATTATGTATTTGAGAGCGAACAGAAAAGACAAACATTAGAAAATAAAGTATATGTTTTGCGGTTATGTCTTTGTTTTTGTTATTGACAGTCATTTGACATTAAATGAATTATCAGTTTTGTAATGTTCTATGTTATTTACAGTTATTCTATGAGATAAAAATTATTCTGTGATAGATTTTTCTTCACGAAATATACTGCTTTCACTCATTTTCTTATAACTTCCACTTTCTATTATCATATGTCATAAACAAACATAGGCTAGATGTATAACAACATGAAATGAAACGAGCAGAGATATTTTTTTTATAGATAGGATTATTTCTCTTTGGTCTGGAGTTCTGTGTTGTTGGGGATCTAGTATCTGTGGTTTTTTCAAATTCAACGCAAACTCAAACGACAGAAGTCGCCTAACTGACATATGTATCAATTGCCAACGGTCGAACGGTCATCAAATGATGTTTTTTGAGGTTTTCACTAAAAAAGTTATAACACTTTAGTATTTTCGATTGAGTGGCAGAATGGAAGGGTTAACATGCGACGAATTTTTAGAGAAAACAATCCAGGGGAAGGCTGATTTATTGGACCGTATTTTGTTCTCGCAAGATGATGTCCACAATGTGAGTAGCTGGTGGAATAGAATAATTGAGTAGCATCAACGGTTAAATTTGATCCCATGCAGATTTATTATTCCGTTAAATAATTGAATTGAATAATAATGAATTACTATTGCTTTTTGAATCATATTCTCCACTACAAAGGTGTACTAACCAAAAACTCTCAAAAGAACGGAATGATTTCCGTTATTCTTCATCTAATAAATTCATCTGGAACCTTTTCAAGATAATACGAGGCCTCAAAGCCTATAAACTGTCCAATTATAGATCCTATGATACCATAGAGTGGACACTTTAGTGGAAGACCTATTATTCGTGGCATTTTTTGGAAAGTTATACTGTAAATAATTGGTTAGAAAAGGTCCTTTATACAGTCTTTCATTTTCTGATATACTTTTCTATTCCTTCTCTAAATACGTTAGTAATGTTCATAAACATTATCTTTGAAATGATTGAAGTTTTCAGTGTGACATATGTTTATTATCTGATAGATTCATTGGTTGGTGTTCCTCAAACTCCTAATAACTAAAATCCTGAATGAATCTATTTTATGGTAGAATGCATTTTGATTAGTGGATTTTATATTGCTTCAGAATTGTCATCCGAAACTCTTATCCTCTGCTGGGCATTAGCAAAGTAACATTTTCACATATTATTTTCAGGATATGTTGAAAGATTTTGAAAAATACACAAAATTGCTTCTTCGTTCGAAAAAGACTAATAATTATGGAGCTGTTACAAGGTTTACTGAAACATCACGCTTTAAAGGTAAGACATGGATACATCTTCATACTTTTTTATTTTAGTACCTACTAGAGACGTGTTACTGAGTTAGCAAGTGGAGATTTATTTATTAACCTTTTTTTGTATCACAATTGTTGTTTTGAAAGCGGAGATATTAATCTGCAAAATTTTAATGTCTACCCTCATTGAATTTAATTATTTATATTGGGATTAATTGATATAGATATCTCACAATGAGTATAATGAAAAGTTCAACAAATCCACTTGATGTATCTGTGAAATATAATAACATTTGCTGTTTTCACACAGAGTTAGGGTGAACATATTCATTGATACCATAATGCATGGATGATTTTGTGAGGAACTATCAATTAAGGCAACCGTATACCAGAAATGTTAAAATCACAGAGGAACTCAATCTACTTATCAATAGAGAAAACCATAGTAATTTTAGAATTTTACATAATAATATAAGAAGTATAGATAAAAATTTTGATGAGTTTAATGTTGTTGTATCACAGTTAAAGTTTGATATAGATTGCATAGTTCTGTCGGAAACATGGAAATTAAGGGATCCTAATCAGTATGAAATGGATGGATATAACATAGTATACAATAATGGTGAATTCAATCAGAATGATGGAGTGGTTGTGTTTGTAAAGAACAATTTGCAATATAATTTTGACATAGTACAAGTGGGAGAAATAAAAGTTATAGTAGTCAACCTAACAAAGCTTAATAAAAACATACAGATCATCGCTATGTACAGATCTCCAAGTACATCTGTGGAGAAATTTAATAGGAATCTTTCAATGCTACTGCACTCCTGCAAAAAAAGAAATAATAAAAAGAATAGTATATCCTTCTTTATTGGCGATGTCAATATAGACATTCAGGAAAATCAGGCAGATACAGATGAATACCTTAATATTATGGGTGAATACGGATATACGTCAATGATAAACGATTTTACTAGAGTAACAGTCAATACAAAATCGTGCATTGACCACATCTTTGTCAGCTCTGATGATGATTTAGAAACGTACTTTCCTGCTATACTACATACGACTGTGACCGATCATTATTCAACCTTCAGAGAGCTCTCCTCAGAAACATCTGTAAATACAAGTTCAAATGAATCATCCCGCAAAAAAGAATGCATTAATTATAAACAGATGATGAGAATACTTGAAGAGCAAAAATGGGAAAAAATATATGAAACTAGTGAAGTAGATCAGTCGTGGCTATTATTTATAGAAAAATTACAGGAAATTATTGAGAGTTGCTCAATGGTAGTAAAAATAAAACGCTGCGATAGAAAGAGAAAACCATGGATCACAAACGGACTTGTAAATGCTATTAAAACTAAAAACCATTTGTATAAAAATGCCCTAAATAATCCCAACAACCCTGAACTCTTAAGGAAATTTAAAACACACAAAAATAAGCTGGAAGAACTACTGAAATGCGAGAAAAAAACTTATTATCGAAAAGAAATAGAAAAAAACCAAAACTATTCAAGAGGTCTCTGGAAAATAGTAAATAGTAAAAAACAAGAAAATAAGATTGTAAAAATAAAGAGTGAAAATGGAGAGATGTTGGAAGGAGACGGAGTGATAGCAGAAGAATTCAATAAATACTTTATAAACGTTGCGACGAGACTAGCGGAGAAATTTCTTTTACATGAAGATCACATGCTGAAAGCAACCTATAAGCATTGCAACTCCATTGTTTATTTTGACACAGATGAAATAGAAGTGAGAAACGTCATTAAAGAATTGAAAAAACACAAAGCACCCGGACTGGACACCATCAAAGCAGAAATCTTAAAACTCATATCCACTCACATCGAAAAACCATTAACATATCTTATCAACAATAGTATCAGAAAAGGAATATTCCCGAACATCCTGAAATCCGCCGTGGTAATACCATTACATAAATCTTCAGACCGTGCAGAACTAAAGAACTATAGACCTATATCCTTAATATCATCAATTGCGAAAATATTCGAAAACATTTTATACACACGTACTATTTCTTTCATAGAAAAGCACAAGATATTGGCCAAAAATCAATTTGGGTTCCAAAAGAATAGATCAACACAGGATGCCATCAATACTCTAGTAGAATTAATCACTGAAACCATGGATAATAGGGTACCAGCAGTATGCATATTCGTTGACCTGGCGAAGGCATTTGATACGGTTAATCACGAAATACTGTTGCAAACATTGGAAAATATGGGATGGAGAGGAGAAGCATTTAATTTAATCAAGAGCTATCTGGAAGGACGTAAACAAAAAGTCAGAATAGGGAAAATTTTAAGCAAAGAAGAAACAATTACATGTGGAGTGCCTCAGGGGACAATTTTGGGTCCCATCCTTTTTCTACTCTATATAAATGAATTGTTTGCCTTAAATCCTGAAATTGTAAGTTTTGCTGATGACACAGTGGTCTGCTTCACCGCGCCGACGTGGAACCAATTAAAAGTAAAGGAAAAATTTGCTAGAATAGTCGAATTTTTTGAAAGAAAAAAATTGACAGTTAACATGGATAAAACTAAATTTATGTCATTTACGAGTCTTACAACTGGAAAACCCCCATTTGATACGTTATGCATAAAAACAAGCAGATATTCTTTTCAAATACAGAGTACAGAATCTATCAAATACTTAGGGATAATGATGGACTGCCACCTACGATGGAATGAACAAGCCTATCTTGTTATCAAGAAAATAAGATCGGTACTAGGTAAATTAAAAACTTTAAGACACATATGTGAGCAAGACGAAAAAAAGAGTGTATCAGGCACTGGTTGAGCCGCATTTGAATTATGCTATACTATCATGGGGAGGGATAGCAGACTCGCATTATAAAGGGATTGAAGTAGCTCAAAAATGGGTGTTAAAAATTATGTACCATAAACCCATTACTTACCCAACAGAAAATCTGTACAAGTTGTCAAACATGTTTACTGTGCGTCAGCTATACGCCCATCCCTTTACCTAAACCTAAGAAGACTATTGGTTTAAAATCGCATACTTACCTGGCACCTTTACTTTACAATATACTTCCAATGAACATCACAGAAACTAAGGCCAAACCAACGTTCAATACGAAAATAAAAAAATGGATTCGAAGCAAGCCAACATCGTTCTGGTATACGTTCACAAATAGAAATAATTTCGTTTAAAACTAGCTGTGTATGAAAAATTGATTTGATTAAGCATTGTCATTTTTTTTTAAATTTGTATTTTTTTTTCTTGTTTGTGTGCACGCTCTTGTGCAGATTTTTCTTTTCTTTTGATATGTACTGCCCACGTACAAGTTTCGAACTTTTGTGGGAAACTAAATGTTTATTTGTTTAATATTAAATACTATCTGTTATGCATGATGTTTTGAGTGACAAATAAACATTATTATTATATTATTATTATTATTATTAAATGATCACCGAATGGTAACTGAAGGGGTATCATCTGGCTTTACTCCAGCTTTCTTGGAGTATCTGATGCTGCAGAAGTAGCATTTCAAAAAACAAAATATACTATGTACTGTATAATGCTTTGTACCATTCAGATAATTTCCTTTTTTACAATCATTTTTTTTTATAGATATTTTGGCACCTACAAAGGAGAGTGATGCTGGAAAAGAAAATAAAATGAATGCTACTAATAATGATCTTATTGTTAAAGTTAAAACAGAGAAACTGTCAATTTCCAGTCAATCTGTTTGTGACGATACAGCAAACATGCCTGCGCCTAAAATGCCCCCTCGTAAAACAAAACGAGTTAAAAAGGAAAAAGTTTCCAATGTATTAAAAGTCAATCAAGAATCCAGGTCCGAAACTGAGGATTCAGCAGGTTCTAAAAGGGTAACACGATCCAAAGTAGGAAGATCGTCAGATGTCATTTTACAGAAACCGGTTATACCTATTGTTGATCTCAGGGAGTCACTTGAAAAAGAGGAAGAAGTTCCAGTACGAAGTACACGGACAAGGACTAAGAAGAAAGCAGAAACGGCCCCAATAAGAAGTACTAGAACTCGAACAAAAAAAACTGAACCAACCAAAGAAGATGAAGAGGAAACAAAACCTACTTCAAGAGTGACTAGGACCAAAACAAGAACCAAAAGAGACAGATCTGAATCGGAGAATGAAAATGGTGTTCTTGCACAAAAACGATCAAAATCATCTTCTTCTGTGCCAGATGAGGAACCAACTACTGACAATGTATCAACTCATACTGAGTATGAAGATGCGGTTTCACACTTGGATAACAAAGCCAATGAAACATTTGTTATAAAACACTGTGCTGCTAACAAGACTCCTAATGCAGGAAAAGAAGTCGAAGCAAGTCTACTAAGAATGAACCAAACTGTAGTTCTTGAGAAGTCAAAATCACATTTGACTACAGTTAACAATACCAATGATATGTTTACAGATGATGAAAGCATTGAGGAACAGGTAGTGGTTAGTCCTCAAAAGAAAGCAAAACAGGACAACCTCAAGCAAGTTTTCAGCCCTTACAGTCCTGTCAAGAAGAAGGTTGAAGCTTTTGAAAAATTTCAGAACAATGAGAATGTAACGACTTGGAAGATGAACACCAGCAAGATTTTAAAGGAAATAGTAAGTAATACTATTTTATTTTTATAAAAAATTCTAGAAAAGCACTGATGTTGAGTCTGCAGCTTTTGCGCGCATGTTCGAATTCATTACCAAAGCTGTCATCTTTTCACTTACTGAGCCCTACAAACGCATCTTTACTTTGTACTGGGAAGATTTGGCAATCTTTTCATCAAAATGAAATTGGTTACACTGCTGTGAAAAATAAACTTGAAAGTCTAGGCAAAATTGTTTTCGAATTGAATGAATGGTTTCCGAAGAATAAGAAATTTTCGACAGAAAGATTTTGAAAAAATATTTCTTTTGAATTTACAGTCAGTACAATCTTAACAAAATCTTGCTAAAACCTAGTTTCATTTGTTTGAGTTTCAATAAAATCCTTACAGTTGCAAATCATTATAGGTTTGTTCGTTGTACCTGTATGAACTACACTAACTACACCAAATCCACCAACTTCCAATTCTCAGTGCAGCTGACTGTAGTCACAAATAACTGAATGAGTGGACTTGAGGGGCCTTTTGTGCGAGGAAGATTCGGGTATTTGGGGAATCAGAGATTCATTCTATTGGCCGAGAGATTTACCCTATTGGCTGACGATGATCACGTGATCGTTGTCGGCCAATAGGGAAGAATCTCCGATTCCCCAAATACCTGATTCTCCCTCGAACAAAAGGTAGCTTTAGTGCAGTTCAATCTGTTCTATGATTCTCACAGAATACAAATATATGAAAGATTATTTTACGCAAACCCAGGATAACGGAATTCTATGCATCTTTTGTTTTCACTACCACTTCGAGGTGATTTAGATTTGCCGTAAAGTTTTTCTAAAGTGGTCACGGACAGAAATTCCATTTTATTTAAGATTTAATTAAGATATGATGAAAATTGATATCGACCAAAAATAACTACACATAGAGAACAAAACAAGACCAACCAGGAACCAGAGAGAACCACAGATGTCTATGATTTTGAATTATATTCACGCATAACCATCACAGAAGATAACCTCACTCTATACATTGCACATGTAATCTGTGACTTCACTGACTCCCCAAATTTCCGCAAGGAACAGAGTGCAAGTTTACAACAATACAAACCGAACAGTATCAGTAGAGTTAGTGTAATTAGTGTAGTTCTTGTAAGTACAACAAACAAACCTTATGCTTCAACTAACTGTCAAGTTTCAATCCAAGCGCTTAGTTACTTAATGAATTATCAGGGTAATAACCTAACAATTTCAAATGACTCCGAAACCATTTGGTCCATTTTACCAATTAACGAACCAAACCGTGGCATTTTGAATTGCAATCTACCTTGAATGTTCCGACTCGATAGGATTCTCAGTAAAACTGTTATATTTTTTTGTTCAAGGAGATGGAAAAAACTAGATCTCACTAAAATCCTTCAATCGAAAGAAAGGATGGCTTTTAAATTGACAGGAATCATTTTGATTTTTTTACAGGAAGAGAATAGGGGTAATGTTAAAGAAAAAGCAAAAGGTTTCACTGGTTCTACAAGTATTCTCAGAAGCAATCCTCCAAGTGCTTCAAAAGTTGGTAAGTATATAGGTCAGAAGACTTCGATGTTAAATAATAGTAGGATAGGAACTCCTTTATCTGGCCGCGATTTCAAAGAAAGGGAACTTAGACGGTTGGAGAAAGAGAGGGAACAGAAAAAAAGAGAAATGTTAAAACAGGCCATGTCCGAAGAGAGAAAAAAGAAACATGATGAAAAAGTGCAAAGAATACAGCAACAACAAAAAGAAGCCAAGGAAAAGGAGCTAGAGAAAGCTTTGCAGATTCAAAGAATGAAGGATGAGAGAGTGAAAATGATTCTTCAGCAAAAAGAGGAGAAACATAGACTGATGAGAGAAGAGAACGAAAGGTAAGTAACAAAACAGCAGTAAGTTGTCACCTCAAGTATAAGTCAATGTTATTTTTCAGGTTCTTTCTAGGTTTTCAGTCCCAATATCTGGAAAAGAACTATTAAAATTATAATTTATAGAAACTGTAATTGCAGATTGCGGGATTCAAGCTATTTGTCCAAGGCAGCTACTATAAACGATGTTGCCTAATGAACAATAACAGAATAATGTAAACAATCAACAACTTGAAGTTACCCATAACAGATAGCTTGAATCCTGCAATCTGTTGGACGTTTAGTATAAATAATAGTTTCTATTTAACCCCTTTCCAGATATTTGGAGGGAAAACCTAGAACAAACCTCAAATATAATGCAAAATCCTCCCATAATATCCTTTCATCGATATAAGTCTCTATCTCTAACTTCATCAGCCTTATTTCCATAATTCTTAAAACCTGAGATGAAAAATTAGGGACTATCGGCTGATTAAACTCAAATTGTTTTTGGAATATTTAGAAATTTTTGCTAGGATATTCTACAACCAGCATTTTGCTAGACATAATGAAAAAATCTCTCTTCCACTTTTTCTGGTTACTCTTTATTCATTACTTCAGTCTACAGAGGGCCAATTGAGAACTCTTTGTGTGATAAAAACGAAAAACTTGTTGCTTTCTGCAAATACCAAACATTAGAATTTATGACATTGAATAGAACTTTTATCACAGAAAAAGATTGCTGGCCAAACAAAGGGCAGAAGAAAAAAGAAAAGAGGAGGAAGCACAAAAATTGGCAATGCAGGAAAGAAAAGAACAGAAAAGGAAAATGGAAGGCGATAGCTCGAAGAACAGCTCTGCTGAGAATCTTCCCATTTATCTAACACAGCCTACACCAGTTTTATCGTGTGTTGATTGTTACGATTCAGATGATGAACGCAGTCATACAGTTAAGGACAATTTACCTGCATGGGCTTCGAGTAAGTATATTTTGCCATAGCCTCATCATCGACATTGTCACTACTAATGTGGCTAAACACTTCTGTGTTTTGGATCAGTTGATTTTGTATCATTGGAATTGAATATTATATCCAAAAGAATACAAAAAATTCATTCGCCGTGAAAAATTTAAATTTTCAATGATGAAACTATCTTTTGAATTTGGCTCTTCATTGGCGTTTGGACTGTCGAAACTTTGCTCGTTTCATAACGTATTGGATATATAATCAAAATTCGCGAATTGTCGAATTTTTTGTTAGCATACATCATGATTTTTACTGAAACAGAACGAGATAGCAGGAGTTAAAACTTCTGAAGTTTGACATATAAAAACAAAGGAATAAGTAAACAAACTACTTCTCACTAAAAGGCAATTAGTTTGTTGTATTTGCATGAAGTACACTAATTTCACTGACAATAGACGACTTCGGCCCAAGTTGCCAACCCACAATTTACTTAGCAAGTTTACTTTCACTGGGGAACGGGAATTTCAGGACAAATTCGACATGATAAGGTTCGCATTATTTATAAATGTCCGTAAAACATGCCTCGGCTCTTCAAACCAGATAATTCCTTTCAAATATGGGTTTTTGTTAAGATCGTCTCCGATTGGCTGAAATTTAAGTTGGGATTCCTGATTTCATGCAAACAGTGTCAATTTTCATAGGATACGTTCCGAAAATCAACTCTGTTATTTCGGTTGCCGATTTTCCGCTCCGTAAATATGAAATATTCGGATGGTTCCTGGAACAACCGCGTGAAAAAGGTTATTTACGGAATCTGGTTGATTAAAATGAGGTCGATTTACTGTCATCAGAACGATTTTCTATGGTAAATATCTATAGCATAGAACAATCTATGTTTACTTTAGGTTTGTTTTGGTTCCGAGTTCAGATCTGTTTGGGACGGTTCTAGCATAGACCAATAGTCTGTGGTTCTGAACTCGGAACCAAAACAAACCTAAAGTAAACATAGATTGTTCTATGCTATAGATATGTACCATAGAAAATCGTTCTGATGACAGTAAATCGACCTCATTTTCATCAACCAGATTCCGTAAATAACCTTTTTCACGCGCTCGTTCCAGGAACCATCCGAATATTTCATATTTACGGAGCGGAAAATCGGCAACCGAAACAACAGAGTTGATTTTCGGAACGTATCCTATGAAAATTGACACTGTTTGCATGAAATCAGGAATCCCAACTTAAATTTCAGCCAATCGGGGACGATCTTAACAAAAACCTATATTTGGAAGGCATTATCTGGCTTGAAGAGCCGAGGCATGTTTTACGGTTATTTATAAATAATGCGAACCTTATCATGTCGAATTTGTCCTGAAATTCCCGTTCCCCAGTGAAAGTAAACTTGCTAAGTAAATTGTGGGTTGGCAACTTGGGCCGAAGTCGTCTATTTCTCAGTGCCTGAGTGTAGTCACAGATAACAGAGTGTAGTTATTGAAGTTCAATCTGTTCTATGATTTTCACAGAATACATAATAACGATAGATGATTTTACGCAAATCCAAGATGAAAGAATTCTATGCTCCTTTAGTTTTCGCTACCATTTCGAGGTTATGTAGTTATGTTCATTTGTGGTAAAGTTTTTCTAAAGTCCTCACGGAAAAAATTCTTTCTCATTAAAGAACTTTCTGAAAAAAAAGGCCACAGAACACTCCTAAGGGGGACCATTTGGGAAGAACTTGAGGGTTCATGACATTATAAATTATAATTTTGTTAATCCATTATTTTTTGTGAATAATGTATATCTACTTTTATTTCCCTGGGCCTTAAAAATATGATAATTCTTGTTACATGCAAGAGACCTACTCACTGAATGAAACAGGGACAAAAAGCGCTTAGAACCTTCTAAATGCAATTTCTTTTTATCTAGGAAATTTCCCAGGGATTGACGCTGAGACCACTGTTATGTTTGTTAAAAAATTAAATGTATTAAGGGGAATTGACAGTGTTCCCGAAAAGGTCTGATGTATTGAACTAGATGAAGATAGAGAAAAATAGATATTAAAACATACATTTCTTTTCTAGAATCGAGGGTTAGGGCTCAAGATTATATGCAAACTGAAGCAGGACATAGAGTAAAAAACACTCTGTTCTGTTGCCAGTCTCAGAATATAGATTTGAGAGAAGTGTTCAAACGAATTCATCCTGAAAAATTGAAGAGGACTTCGAGTGCCCATTGGGACAAACCCCCAAGGTTTACATTGTTGCCACCTTTGGAAGATTAGCATTACTCCTTTCTGTCTTCTTGTACCGATTGTATGTGTTATTTAAAATATGTTTCATTTTTATGAATCTATTTTATTCTACAAATATAGTGATAGTATTTTATTTTAATTTCACAAATGTTATGAGCTTTGTTGAAACAATTAGAAGGAAAAAGTTCTATAAAATTTAGATGATTTGTGAACTCATAAAAAAAGTTAACAATTTCCTGACTAAATAAATATTGCTGTAAGAATTAATTATTATTTCAATTATAATTGAACCGTCCAATGTTTTTCTGTTATTTTCGATAATTACTATTATTAATAATAATGTGAGAAATACTAATCTGGCCAAATTTAAACTCAATTAGTACTTGGTTTTAAATTGACAAAAAAAAGAATTTCATAAACCCAAAAACTTCATACAAAGAGGAGATTGAGACTCGATATTTGTAGAGCAGTATTGATGCTTAGTTCCGACGGACAAACGTGTGATTAGGTAAACTCCACCCAATCGAATTTGATTTCGAGTTCTTAATCATTGAATTCAACCTTTGTTCAAGAACAATTTCTGGAAAAATTCGATAATTACTGATATTTTGGCGAATTGATAGTACGCCATTCCCACACGGCCACTTTTCGAACGATAGTCGCCGCTACGAAATGCGTTTTTATCGCTGTGTGTGCGTAAATCTGTCACACAGAATACGGAAATATTAATACCATTGTATAAAGATCGACTTTATACAATGTTAATACTTTTCTCTTTTAGGTCCGACTTCCGCTTGTAGTCGGGCGCCGTAATAAAGGCAGTTCATGTCTAGTTGCACCACAGCTGAAGACGGCTGTTGTTGCACTATCAGAAGATTACGCAAAAAAATCCACAGAAATGTCAGGAAGCCAAGTAATGATTTTATTGGTTCAAAAGGAAGTTGTTTTGGGAGGATCTGTCAACTTCAATGTTCTATCTATGTGGAGGAGCTTTTCGTTCCCACCAATTATCAAAGAGATTTTTGATTCACATATTTAAAGGAACGGCGAAGTATACACCATTCACAGTAGTCCTTTATAAAAGCTCTACGTGACCAGGGCTCAGGTAACATTCAAAAAGTTTTTTGAAGTCTGGAACAAGCAGAGGTTTCTGGTAATGAGGAGGCAGACACACTGGCTAAGTAGGAGCCCAATCAGCTTTTGTTGCTCCAGAACCGGCTCTTCCCATTTGTACATTTATCAGAAGTTTATTTACAAGATGGCTAGGTAGGCAATTCTCCTCTTATTGGGGCACATAAAGTGCTCTCAGGGCAATTTTGAATTCTGATTGGGAGAAGCCTGTGGCGAAAAAACTCCTAACAGGAAACAGCAAAGGCTGGTGCATTTACTGGCCAACTAGTTAACAAACATTTGAAGAAAATGAAACTTACTGATGGTTCGTAAACCCCTTTCCAGCTACCGTCTGGGGCGCCTCGGAGGCACGCCAGCATAGACAAGTCGTGTTCCAGTACACGGGAGCGTCAGACCCTCGCGCTTCTTACCCCTTTCCCCTGATGCACCACCAGGGTGCGTTCACAATTGTCAACCCGAGTTGTTCGTCTCACCTCGGTTTAATGTAACGGACGACGCACGGTAAATCATCCTCGTTCACGATTCGGTTGTCAAACTTTCGTTTGTTATCATAACAACCTAAAATACTGTTTTGATTTTGACTAACAAAATTTAATTCGATTTTATTTTCGAAATGGATTGTGGAGATGGTGGCATTAAGTTGCAGTGCACTTACGCAATGTGTTAGTGGAGAGCCAACAAAAAATTGATAAAAGAAGCTGGCTTTATGAAAATATTGACAAATACTCGGACAAAGAATTCCAGCAGCACTTCAGAATGAGTAGAGAAGCTTTCCGCAGTACCGATTGTCCACCCTCTGAAATAATTGGTAACTTAGTATTTTCGTCAACTACCAGATTGTGGGAGTTCGTTCAAATAGCCTCCATAATGATGTATTATCAAATAATAAAATAATGACTGACTCAAACTGTTGTGATTTCGAATTGACAAGTAAACTGCGCAGCCGCGACAAATTTTCACCAGCTATTTTCTGGGTTAAAAAGTTGATCGCTCGGTGAGTTTCTACCCGAATCGTGGACGAAGATAAATTTCACCTGACGACAATTGTGAACAGTCGGATGACCTTAGGGCGTCGTCGTGCGATCGTTCGACGATAATTGTGAACGCACCCCAGAATTTGAGGGGCTTCACGCACTTACAGCTGTGAAACGCCAAACTTGTCATAATTTGCCGGTTTGTTTATCGTCTCGTTCTCGAAATAGCATGGGTGTGATGCCCCAGGGGCTTCACGCACTTTACTGGAAAGCTACTATTGTGACTCTGGTGAAAGAACACCGACAAAACTGTTGAACATAATCTGTTCACCTGTCATAACACACACCTAGGGAACCCAACACGCACTATTCCTATATTAAGAGGAACTTCACTTAGTAGACTTGTGGCATTTTTATTGGTCTGAGTTTCTCCAACTAAAAGCAGATGAACAATGGACCACAAGGTCTCAGTTCAGCTCCGAGGACCCACCAGACAGCAGAAGAAAAACAGTATCCATGGTTATATGTCTATGCTTATAACTTATGACAAAACATGGTGATTTGTAAAGAATCTCAAGAAATTGATATGTTCATTGTGTTGATGGTTCATAGTGGCCAAGCACAGTAAAAGATAGAAAAAAAAGCACTGACGTGAAGTCAGCAGCTTACGCGCTTGTTCACATTGCGAAATGGTGAAATTTTAATGAAATATAAAAATTTTCAAAAAAGAAAAAAAAAATGTTTTCGAATTTTTCCATGAATAATTCTTCTATTGACACTGTTTATCTTCCAACCAAGTTTCATTTCGATCAGATGAATATTTTTCGAGTTATTGAAAAATCAAAATTTCAAATGGCTGTAGCACAAAAACCATTCGACATATTTGGCCCATTAACGAACACAACCATATTCAGGATCTTAACCTAACCTGAAAATTTCAAGACTTTAGGTCTTTTTTTTCCAGAGTTACAGCGCACACGGTCGGACGGATAGAATCAATTTTGACCACGGATTCTTCATCAGTGAGTCCAACCTAGTCGTTTGAGGTTAATTTCGGCTCAAAATTCGAAAATTACAGACATCGTGACGAAATGATAACGCGCTGTTCCCCAGAACAAGCGCGTAAAAACATGGACCCAGATGAGTATTTTGTGTAGACCTATATCAAATAGACTGAATAAAAAGTGCATCCTAATTTATAAAATCAGTCGGTAAGCCATCTATGTTGTCAGATATCTACGCGGCGTTGTCTGTTCTATTCGCAATAACTGCTAAGCGATACGCCCTCTGGCGATAGAAATCCGAACACTTCCAAGCTAGTAGTTTTTCGACGTGCCTGTTATTCTAACGTAATTGCTTACTTTTGGAGTTCATTTTCGAGCTTTTGTGTTTTTCTCAGAGTTGAAATTTTGGTATACCGAGAGTGATTGTAATATTCATCAATCGATTCCTTTCTTTCCGATTAAAATTTTCGATTGTATTAATTCCAAATGGCATCCTCCCGAAATGACTATTGTTGTGTGCCTCAACTCAATGTTATTCTTGGTCAAAGAAGAAAGGACCGTCTAGTGCCTCTAGTTTTTATTTTTTCAAAAGCCAAATGAAAGTCAGGTTAATTTGGAAATATCATTTGGCAGGGAACTCAATGATAGAAGAAAGGCATAGCTTTAGAAATTGAAGATTGGAAAACAGGTCACGAAATACATGGAAGTATGCTCACTGCATTTATCTGGAGATGTTTATTTTCATAAAGGTAAATTACCTACAATGTATTCATTTCGAAACAACTTCATGTCCTGATGTTTTCAGGTGTAAATGAAAATAAGAAAATTTTGAAGAAAAATGCTGCAGAGAAACTACCGAGCACTTCTGCAGCTACCTAATTCACATACTACACAAAATCATATTCTATAAGAGTGATCTGGTTGAAAACCTGACAAAAACTAGATATACTGTTAGAGTTGATAATAGCTGAAGTTATTCATATAAATACATTAATTCTTTTCATTTCTATATATAGGTAGGTTGAACCAGCTGTGACATTTTTCATTTTGTATGTGTATCTTGAGCTGCTGTAATATGAAAATGAAATCAATTATATGTCAATCTGTTTCATTTTCTTCAGAAATGCGATGCAAAAGAACTTGAGTAGAAAATCTGTTTTCATTTTATTGATCCACTCGTTTGTAAACAAAGAACAAGTCATATCATTTGGACTGATTCTAGATTTACCACATAATATAGCCTGCATTCAGCACTTCTTCACATAAATAAGAGTCCTTAAATTACTTATTGAGGTGCCTATTTTTCCAGAAATTCAAGTAAACTTAGATATTGGTTCATTTTGATCCACCAAGCAACATACACTAAAAAAACAACGAAATTATCCTCCAGGAACGATTCAAAGTACGATTCTATATCGTGATCCAAATTAGAAGTTCCTTCTCAAGAAATCTTACACAAAATTATAATAATTTCTTCAAATATTCAAGCTCTGCTCAATAAATATTCGTTCTTCACCACATTTCTAAGGTTTGTTTACATAAAACTACTAGCTTGGACAGGTTCCGAATTTATTCGTTTAGGGCGCTGGCATCTTCGCAGAAGTTCCCAATATAAAGGTCATAATAATAACGTATGTTTTTTTTTTTTTTCTATCTTTTAACTGTGCTTGGCCACTTTGAACCATCGACACATTGAACATTTCATTTCCTTCAGATTCTTTCCAAATCACCACCACCTAGACACTTTACAACATCCATGACCTCGCCGGGACTCGAACCCGGTACCTTCAGTATCCAAGAACATGTCTCCACCCTCTAGTCTACCGAGGTAGTCTAAATAATAATAACGTATGTAAATGAACCAACCCCTAGAATTATTGATAAAACATGTCAAAATTGAAGACGTTTCGCCGAATCATTCTGACTTTAAGGCCGTTTCATGAGGTCCAACCCCTCTGTATAATCGAAGAATGTTTGGTTAGATTTATTTTCCTGCCAGATAAATAAGCAACGTTGTGAGTTCTACATAAATGTAGTAGTAGTTACGTATGTGACGAATTTTTCTGACCTTGATGACATTTCACGAGTGCCAACCTGACAGGTCTAGTTACAAAAACTTGACAGAATAATTCCAAAGCCTACTGACTGACTATAACAGTGAATGGAGTAAGTATTCTACATTGATTTATCAAATGTTTATTATTTACATAATACTTATTTGAAAAATAGCAAAACTTCATTGTTATTTTCGTCCTTGTTCATTCGCTCCCATCATTCTATTCAATGATTAGTTTCAGGTGGTGGTGCCATGCAGTTACCAGTCGGATATCTTTTTTTGAAACTTTCTATAAGCTCTGGATCTACCAATCTGATTCCATCAACTTGATTGCCAAGTGTAATCCAATTTGGTTGAATATTGTGAGGTCTTCCGAATAATTCTATTTTCCTGGTACCAGGCGAAAGACGCTCGATCATTCCTGCAAATGGGATTGAATTAAATTCGCATTCAATGAAAAGTAGACTTCAGTATTGACAAAAAAATCTAGAGAAGCATTTATGTGAAGTTGTCTGCTTTTTAGCAGTTCTGATTTTGGGTTATGATATTTTTTTAATTACTTAGTGTATTCATGAGATTCATGGATTTGATGTTTGAAGGAGAGCTTATCGCCATCGTATATGCATGAATTGTAAACATTAGGATGACGATACTTCAAATACGTTCATCTTGTGACCCGTGAGGCCTTGTCCGAACTTCTTAAACCTCAAAACGATTTAAACGTGAACATATTTTATATGCTGCTCTGATGGTCAATTCCTGGTATTTTTTAGAAATTTAGCGTTATTCAATTGAAATGAATATCAAATTTCAGCCTTTTGATTTATTTGGACAAATCGTAAATTTTTTAATGTCAGGATAACTATCGTATGGACAAATTTTTGCGGTCCCGTTGGTATCCATCAAAAAGAGACTTCACTGTATTTCCAATCTTCAAAATATTAGATATTTTTGAAAGAACAATTGAGTTAAAATTTATCGATTGATGTAAAACAAATATGTACTCTTTCGAACTCAAAATAAAAACTTTCAATTATAATTAAGAAAACATTTGAATACTTTTTTTAAATTATTCTAATGACAAGATCATCACAAAAAATTGTGCATTATATTTTGACATCAAGTTTCATAATGATCGTAGCAGTATTATTCGATTCATTTCAGAATTATAAACGATCCCCATCAAAACTTTAAGTTTTTAGATATTTTTTCCCCAATATCTAGGAAAATTAAAGTCGTATCGGACTGGAGTTTGGTACACTGTTGAGAAATATTGACTGGAAGATCTGTACAAAATCCGATGAAAAGTTTTCCAAAAAAATCAACAAAAATTTGGATAAATTAGAAAAATTTTTTGTTACTAAGAGTGGGATCCTAAACAAATTTGTGAGCACTTGTGCTGTTTGGACCATTAATGAAACCTATCCTTCATAGGATTAGGAATGATCAGCTTAACAAGGTAGCAAATGATCATGGACCTTCTGCAAAATAAAGAGCACCCACTACAATCAATTTTACACCACATTCTCCGGTAAAAAGGCCAAAATTTTCAAAATTCTCTAATGGAAATCTATTGTCACACTTGGTGCACATGAGTTTCACCAATGGAATTCGCTATAAGAACAAATCGGAATAAAATGAAATTTCCCAGAATCACATCAGATGATCCAAATTCTTTTTATTGTGATATTCATTTATTCACTTACCATAAATTTCGTCAGGCTTATGACTGGTTGCCCTGACTTCCGCAACTATCACATCAGAATCCAAGCCCCTATTCAAATTATTAGGACTACCTTTCATCCCAACTAAACAGTGTTCTTTTCCATGATTCAACCAATGTCCCGTTCTTCCTGTCCTTATTATCCGTTGCAGCTGATTCGTTTTGACCCATATGATCTCGTCCACCCTTTCGTAACCCCACAACTTGAGACACTCACGACCTAATTCCATGGCTCTCCCGGTGACCCATAAAAAAATCAGACCGTCATCTTGCAATTGGGGAATTCCTAATTGTCTCATTTCGTCATCTGACATTGTGCCATATGGAAGTTCCATGTGTATATCCCAAGGAGGGTCTGCCATAATAACTGCGAATTTTCCTGGAAAAATATAACATAACTCTGTAATGGTTTAACGAACAATTTTTCAAGTTCTTGCAAACTCTGTTGATCCGTTTCTGATTGTATTTTGTTCTTTCTTGACTGCAACAAGATAGAGATATAATCCATTCACATTCATAAAATAAGTCGGTTGGTCATGGAAGTTTACCCATTCCACTCTGTATAATTGAAAAATGTTTGGTTAGGTTAATTCTCCAGTCCTCTGAATTAAGAACATAAGGAAGGAGCATAATGCCTCACAAAGTGGATCCGGGATGGATGTTGCATATGGCCGACTTCCCTTCAACTTTGAAGTGAGAACAACTTGTTCCGAGACTTCTTTGTTTAAAGAAACTAACTAACATGAGTCATACTTGGTGGTTCAATATGGGCGCCTATGTCCCACTGATGTACTAAGTAGAAAAGCGGTATGCCTCTCTCTGTTGTTCTTTATTCAAAGCTCCAGTCAGATAAGAACACAACGTTTTATTTACTGCATAAGCTGTGTTCGTCAATTGCATCGGAGAGGGCACGGATTTTTTGGTCACGTGACCAGAGATCTTATGGATTTTTCAGATTTAAACCGAAGTAAACGAAATTGTCAAATTTAATATAATTGTATTCTGTGAGATAATTCGCTATGCTCAATCAAAATACTCCGACAAAAAAGATCGTCATCTACTCGCTCCAAATTTGTTTGCCGAGCGATTGAGATGTGTACTTCCCTCCATCTGGATAAGATTAACAAACAACTTATTTATTTATTTATTCAACGGGCTAAATGCCCAATATTACAAAGTATATATACTAAATTAAAATAACATGTTGTATGCCTACCCTTAGATACAGCAAACACCAAGACAATTTAAAAACTAGAACATCACAGCAATCACCTTTTTTTTTTTTTTTTAAATCAAGCAATCTAAGCAGTTTGATGTAATAAACAAACGCCCCTATAAAGGTGGTAGTAGTAATGAAGTATGGAACTAAATCAAACCATAGAGTCTTTGATGAAAATATGTAAGACTTGACAACCTCCCTGCAAATATTTTGACACAGTTTACAAAAACTTAATTGACCAATTTCAAGTAGTACCTACTGGTTTTATAAAAAAGAATGGAGTATAGGCAATAATACTTTTGGTGAAGTTTGCTATTCCTTGAAAATCAAACAGTGTGTAGTGCTATAAATGTTGCAAGCTAGGCTGGTAGATTCACAGAAGACTTTAAGATATATAAGACGTATAAACTCACCTAAAACTGTCATATCCAAATATCTTAGATCACATTGAACCCACTGGGGTGGATACAAAGTTGTCGAACTTTCAACCCTTATCACTGGTACATTAGGACGATCTGTACCAGTACCTTCATTTTGACTTATTCTGTCTACCTCATAATGAACATATTTACATGTGTCCATGTGGAAACAAGTATTTAAGAAAGAACAGTCTCCAAGAGCTTCATCAGTGTGTTTCTGAATAATTTTCTTGAAATGAAGTTTTTTACAGTCTGTCACACCATTTCTCTCGCAGTCAGCTTTGGTACCATACTGACAAAACTCCATTAATTGTTTTCCTCCTTGCGACCTGAAACGTTCAGCAAGTGATCTTTCTTTTGCAGTAGGCCTACTTAGAAGTTCCATTATTTCTTCTCCAATTTTTTTGCTCTCACGTTCTTTTGTTGAAGACATTGAAAGAAGCGACTGAAATCAAAATCATGGTTAACACAGATATGAAATTTCTTGAAAGATATCACACCCATGCTTGAATTATGAGGGAAAATCTTGAAAACAAGAGAAGAGTCAGTCAACTACATTATCCCTAAACAAATACCAGTATTAAGAATAAGTTTGACTTCTAACATACAAAACAAAAAAACATGAAAATAATGCTTCAATGTAGTAGTAAACGTTACCATTATATCAGCTTTTGGTTCTTTTTTGTCCCGTTTCCTGCGATCATCTTCCTCGTAGTTTTTCTTATCAGGCGAGATATCTCGTTTTTTCTTTACTTTTTGTTCAGACTCTATAACATCTATATCCTCATAAAACTCAGCTATCATAGCATTAACTTTGCTAACTTCCACATAGGTAACTATAATATTGAATTTTCCATCCTTAGCATCTTTAACTGTGATAAGTTTTTGAGTAGCAAATTTCTGAAGTAAATTACAAACTTGCTTTTGTCTGGTATTTTCATCAGCTGCATTTTTGAGCTTAATGGCAAGGTCTTCAGATGATATAGGAATTTGAAGAGTGACTTCACTTAATAACTTTAATAATTCCTTCTCAAGACCTGGGTCAATTTTTATTTTGGTCAAATCATCATCCTCTGAAAGTTCGGTCCTAGAAATAGTTTCTTCTTTCAAATTTATAGATGGTACGCAGCTTGCACTTTCTGAAGTGCTAGATGAAGATGAACCTTTCTGCCCCAAACTTGTACCTAAAATGTCTTGTCTCTCCTTTTTTCTTTTTTCTAAACGTTCTCTCAGACTGTTCCTTTTACTTTTTATTGCCTGAATCTCTTCCCAAGCATCAGACATTATGGATATTAAATATATTTATTAAGGAATTAAATTATTTACGAAAAAACATGAAATATTGATTCAGAACTTTCTTCGTTGAGAGCACATAATCATAATCTGTTATGTGTTCGGATAATTTGATACTTTGAGTACTCTACATGACACAATTATATAAAATACAATTAACTACGACTAATAATTCAAATTAAATTTGAATATCGAAATTTATTTGTTTACGGTTTACGAAACTAATTTTAATTATAACCTATTATTATCATTTTCATAACACTGTCAAATAAATCTGCTTTTTGTTTTCTTCATCTATCGTGTAATAGCAGCCTTCATTTCGAAAATAGTGGTCGAGTGTAGTCGTAGTGTCTAGTCTGTGAATGTTGCATGTTGTCATAGAATAATAACAGTGTTGTTGTTCTCAAATTCAATCAGCTGTTACCGTTTGACACTTCGCAATAAATAAAATGGCGACATTTTAGAAGTCAAACAAAGGATCTTGAAAAGTAAAAGTGCTAAGAAAACTTATAATTGGACTCTGACAGTTTCATCTTTTGGTGATATTTTGCAGTGGATTAACAGTTTTTCAACATGTTGTCTTTGGATGTTCTTCCCGAGTTTTCCTTGGGCTGTGAGCAATGGCAATTTGTTCTAGGTGAGAAACTAGTTTTTTGCGTTTTTATAATTCATTTGTTTTGGATTGATCCCTTAAGAAATCAGAATTATTTATTTCATGCATTTATCAGCAAAATCTCAGTTCAATTCGATACTATATGCTTGCATTATTTCATCTCCATTAATGATTTTCCCCAGAATAACTTAATAATAATTCTTACAAGATGCATTGTTCTCAGAGCGAGAAGATACATTTTTCATCCATCACTGAAGATGAAAATTTGTATAATTCCTGGGTCTCACTCGTATAAGGTTGCCTGATTTGAATGGTTTTTCAGTGAGAAGTTTGACTCAATTGGATTATTTGGTCAATTTATTTTCAGGTATGCATTTCTCTCAGGCGGTAGCTATTATACAGATGCAAGTAGGAAAGATTAAAGGTGTCCAAGTTTTATATAATGATGTTGTGAGTTCCTTTCATAAAATCCTTTTTATATGTTCCAATACCCCTAATTTTCAGAACCCATTAGATGTAGACATGATAATAAATTTGCCCCAAGATGGGATAAGATTATTTTTCGATTCTGTCTCTCAAAGATTGAAAATTATGGAAATATATCAAATGAAATCAGTCAAGTTGAAATATTGGTAAGTGAATATTTGAAAAAACTATGTTTTGATAAATTCATTTTGGGTGTTGACAATAAATTAAATTCATATTTTATTGCTAATTTTTCATGTTCAACTAAGGAATGGTAGTTCTACAAAGCAATGATTTATTTACAGTTCCAAATATTTTAATTCCCCTGAGGTACTGCCTACGATTGAAGAAATTGAACATTCTTTCGGTGCCACACATCCAGGTGTATACGATGCTGAAAAACAACTCTTTATGTTGAATTTCCGAGGCTTGTCCTTTTATTTTCCTGTGGATCAGAAGTATCAAACCGAAGGAGCTAACAGTTGGGGTAAGAGATTTATTATAACATTTTAGTAATCTATTCTTATTACTCATATGAGTATCCCAATTTTAAAATTTTTGTTGAATATCAATTTGTACTAACTACAATAAAAGTGTAGTTGTACAGTTGCATTCTTCGATCTCAGCTTAGTTTCCAACAAAAAAGTCATTCCTGTTCAATGAGAACCTTCATTTTTCTAGTCTCTCACAATGACCCTGAAAAAAATTGATATTTTGAAATTTTCAAACATATTGTTCCCACATACCCTCTGTTTGGTAACTTCTGTGTTCAAGTTATTTTTATTGTCACAGTTGTTGCATGTTTCCACTGAAAAAAGATTGAAAATCAATTTCGTAATAGGTCTTTCTAATAAATAATTGCACACTTCCAAATATCTATGCTTAGGTTCAGATTTGGGTGTGCAGATATATTCATGCGACAGCTTGAACGATGTGTCTTACGATTTACTTGATAAATGCTGAGAGTGAAACATCTGTATAATTTATCACATATCAATCTAATGATTCATTCTCTGCCCATGTTGGTGCTTAAATATACCAGCTCTATCAAATCTCAATGCCTGTTGTGTTGTTAGCTTGTTGTAAAATCTACATCTATACGTATTATCCGTGATGTTATGGAGTTTCAGAATCAAATAATGGTTGGCGTTTTTAGATTAGATATAAAACTAATTACTGTAGTTCTTGAATTAATTTAAAAAAATACTCACTAGTTGTTTCAGAACATAAAGTGTTCAGATCTATATTTCTTCTGCTGTCATGTTCTCTATTTCTAAGTTGTTTCCATTTATCTTCTTTCTTATATTCATCCGATATTGGAAGTTCAATATTGCTCCCTTGATTACTCTTGAATATAGCTCTGTCATGTATGACGGCGATTCCCCTATTTTCTATATATTCTATATCAGTCAATTTTGGTTGTAGATTTTTTTTCAAATAACAACATTCCTCTTCTTGTTTTTTTAAGCCGTTCAATTCGTTCATTCTCCCCATTGATTTGTCCATATTCTTAAAAATATTATCATTATCATTTTTGATTTCCTCAATATCGTTTATGAGTAATTTTCCTTCGATTTCTAAATGGTCATTATTCAGTATTTTCTTGTTCATATCCAAGTTTTTGTTGATTTGGACAAGTTTTTCCATTTTTTCCTGTAGTGCATTTGTGAGTTGATTCTTTTTCTGATTTTCTCTTTGAACTAATTCAATGATAAGCTCGAATCCATTCTTTACTTCCAGAAGGTCGAATTTTAAAGTTCGAATTTGTTGTGAAACCTCTTCAATCTGTAATCGTTTGAAGTTTGTAAATATTTCTTTCGTATATTGTATGTGACTGTTTATTTTCGAGATAACTTCTTTAAGGTTTTTATTTTCATATATCAGTTTTATTAACTTTTTCTTCAGTGTCAGGATGTTGAGGTTGAATTCCTCAGTATCATGTTTTATTTGTTCTTCATTTTGGAGTGAGTTATTCGCTTGACTTTCAGAAAACTTGTGATTTATATCTGTTTCAATATATTCTTCCTTTGATCTATGAACAAATCCAGTTTTTTCTTCTGTAGGTTGGATTTTCTCCTCAGACCTCTCTAGTTTTACATTTTTCACATCCAGTATTTTATTTACATTGTCTGTTGATATGTCACATAATTTCTTCAATTCAGTTTTATAATTATTGGTCAGTGTTTTCAAGTGACTAATTATTTCAAATGAAATTTGTTTTTCAGTCTGATTTTTTATTTGTTCGTTTTTCATTGACAAAATAATTTCTTCTTTTTCTTTCAATATATTTGCTAATTTTTCATATTGACTTTTTTGCTCATGCCGTTCTCTGTTGAGTGTTGCAATCTTTTTAAAGTGATCCTCATTTCTTATAAGTAGAACTTTTATTTCTTCATCCTGTTTCATAAGGGTTGTATGTGTACTCTCATATATTTCTTGTAACTCTGTATAATAAACTTTGTCATTTTCATGTCTCAATTTCAACTTTTGTATTATCAAATCGAAAGTTTGTACTTTTGATTTTTCTCGAGATTCTTTGAAGACGTTGCTTTTATTTATTTTTTCTGAGTCGCTGAGGTTCATATCGTTGATTCTCAACTGTCTTATTGTATTGTTACCACCTTGTTCTTTCAGAGTAATTGAATATAAATCATCTAAACTGTCATTTTCCATTTTTAGTTTATTATCACTTTCTGTATTCCTCTTTTCAGTTTCATAGATAGCCTCAAGTTGAGCTAGGCATATATGGAGTAAATTTATAATATCACTTTCAGAACTACCATCTCCGAACTCATTTGAACATTTGATCTTATCATCCGCTAGAGATTTTTTCGGTTCCGATTTATTCTCGATTGCACTTAGTAATTCTTTATGTTTCGGTTCTGTTAATCTAGATATACATTTGGATGAATGTTCTCTGTTTTGTGATTTCAGTTTTATTACATTATTAAGGTTCACTAGTACCTGTTTTAGTTCATTGTTCGCTGAAGATTGGTGCTCTGTTGTTCGGTCATTTTCAAAAGGAATGATTTCACCTACAAATTGCAATATTTTCTTTATGCTTGATGTTATTTCTTCAGCTAGCGTTTTCTTCAATGGAATTAATTTTTTGCTCTCTTTCTGAAAATCTTCTGTGATTTCTTGATCAACAGATAATTCATCATTGGTTCCATCTGATTCAAAGTTGGATTCATACAGTTCCGTCTTTTCAGATATTAGTTGTTCAGTATTCTTGAAGCTACTTGATGGCTGATTAATCATATTTCTTATTTTGAGTTCATCGTAATGTGATTTCAAAGGACGGAGAGATGCTTTTATTGCTATGAGTGCATCTTTGAGTATTCTATTTTGTATTTCTAGGACATCATTGCTACTTTGTAGGAATTTATTTTGCTTTTCGAACGACTGAAGTTTTTCTGAAAGTTCTTCATATTCAAATATATTCACAGTAGATTTAAAACTATCCTTTTCCATGGAAGTTTCCACATCAGCATCAATTTTCGCTGAACAACTATCTATTTGTTCCAGTAGTTCTCTTTCTCTCCTTTTGAATATTCTATTTTGAGTTTCCAACATGAATTCATAATCGACTTTCATTTGTTCTGCATTTTTCTGAAAATTAAAATATTGCCTAAGATGAAGTAAGCAGAAAAATTGTAATGTAGCTTGGCTCTGATTCATTTTAAAAATTCGTTAGAGGGTGTAAGTGGTAGTTTATAGTAGTGTGAGTATATAGATTGGGTCCAGTGTATTATTATACAGTGAAAATTTAATTTTACCACTAGCCAAAAACATAACAAAACATTACCAGAATGTTAAGAACATAAATATTATATTACACTTACAAGTTCTATTGTTAACTTTTGAAGATTTTTTTCTGCTTGGTGTCTCAAATTCTGGCATTCCTTCTCAAGCTCTTTTACCCTTTCAAATATGACCTGTGAATAAAGTATAAAAGAATCATAAAATTCCTTCATGTTTTATGTTTTCGAAATCCTTCAGAAAGCAAACAAGCTGTTTGTTGAATAACGGACTGAATTTTGAAATTTTAGATTTGTTGGTTACCAACGTTTCCATAAAAGTTTTTTTATTTCCCCTACAAACTACTTACTTTTTTGTTCAACTCTTCATGTCTTGCCAATTCAAAAAGTTCTTTGTAATCGCTCTTGAGGGTTTCATATTGGTGTCTCAAATTTCCTTTTGCTTCCGTTGATTGTGTAATTTTCTGAGTTGCGGCACTGAAATAAAAGTGATATGGTAGAACGTTCGGAAATATTCACAGAATTCGGAAAAAGTATGAGGAACGAATAGTGTACATATAGACTATACTTCGTTAATCATATGGTAACATCTCTTCATGTCCTTCAATAGCATTGAAAATATCGTTTTAGATTATATTAGATTCGGTTATTTGATATGAATGGAGTGATTTGCCATATGATTGTAGCCATCATTTCATTTGTAATTATTTCTAGACTAAAATATATGTGACATTTCATAAATATCTTGTGGACAAGTTTCCTCAATTATTCGAGGAAACAGACTATATATTTTTGAAATACTCACCATCTACTTGACCAAGAGCTTGAGAAAGGTGTGAAGTTGTTTTCTGGTGATTTAGTTGTGGATTTTTTCGTTGGCACATTTCGCAAAGAATCTTTAATAATATTTTCCAATTCTTTTTCCTCAGTAATAGCTTCAAGAGTGCATCTAGTATGAAACCCCTTTGTTGACCTCCTGGGGTTCATTTTATTACTATTCATTCTGTCGAGTTATGATTTTATTCCTGGAAATTGAATAATAATAAATGTGGATAGTTTCAATGTGTGGATTTCGTGAATAATGAAAGATTGTTGTGGTAAATATTGAAAAACTATCATTGATCCAAATCTTTTTCGACAAAGTGACCTATGAAAACATGATGATTTGTTGGAATCATGTATTAATTGGATTAGTCTATCTAGCATTCGATTTTTTAGATAATCCGCACAAAGTTATGGGTAATTTTCCAATTTTCCGCAAAAAGATGGGTTAATGAAATAGGCTAGTTTTATTCGACCCCTATCGAATCTTAACCTCCTTCGAGATTTCATCTGTAAATATCGAGAGGATAATCTTGTTGATCTGAAAGAAACCGAATATTTTCACCTGTTTGGAATTAACAGCGAAAAACAGTGAAAAAGATTTTATGCAACAATTATATTCGCTAAAAAAATTATATTCATTTTTAAGATGCCTGACAGAATGAAAATTATGTTACATCTTGCTATTTATTTATTTATATAAGACAAATAGGAATACAAACAGGTAAACCCAATACAGCATTTACAGTTTGACAATTAGAATATCATAAACAATTAGTACATCATAAAAAATGTTGAAATGATGAAAACAAAATTCAAGCTATTCTATGAACTAAGAATTAAACATAACATGATCTAAAAACGATCAACAGACCGAGTGTGGAATAATTCATGTCATCTATGTCGAACTATGAGCTATAAATATCCAACATTTACCAACACAGTGCAGATAAACATTCCCTGATGTCGAAAAATTCTCAATCTCGAATCGAAATACGTACTTACCTCATAAAAAATGCCGTTCCAAATTTATGTAACCAACCCTTTGTGGAAAGGAACAAATCACCACTGAACAATAATCATAAATATTCAGGAGAAGTGAACTTGACATGATAGAGCAGAATTTGGTAGCAATGTTTACAAAAAGAATAATTAAGATAAGAGACAGTGAGATTTTGTATTCAAGATAGGGATTTTGAAATGCAAATCGAAATTTCATTATGACTATGAATCATAGCGCTCAGTGTATATAAATGATGTTTTTGATTTCCAGAAATGAGTATTTGAAAGTTTTTATTGTTGTCTGAAGAACGTTGGATTATAAAGAGTTTGAAGATCGATTCATTTCATCTGTTGAACAGCTTATTATGTTCTTCAATCAAATGCCAATCCAATGAAGGCTGACTGGGGACGCACTACGGTTTCTTACAGTTTTAGCTTGAAGGTTCATGTAGAGCTGCGGTAGAAATGCACTCGGTCAAAATATTGGAAATATTCATGGGCTTTTGGTTTATTATTTGAGGGAATCAAATAATAAACCTTAGTGATCGACTAAAAAAAGTATGAAGATTTAAATGAACTAATAAAAAAAATCCGTACGCCGTCCGTTGTCCGGGGCTATTCTCGGAAAGAACTGAACCGAAATCCGTGAAATTTGGTAGAAAAATCGTGTGTCGCTCGAGATTGATTCTCCGAGCTTTTCAGAAGGATCGGTGTACCCTATGGGCTCAAAATTGGGGGTTGGAGGGAAAAAAACATTTCTCGAAAACTTACCACCGAATTTTCATGAAACACTCAACTTTGATTACTGTTGCATAACACAACCTGAAAATTTTATCCTGGATGGTTTCCGTCCCTTAGTTATAAAGAAAAACGCTGCAAATTTTGGGGTGAAAAACCAATGAGTACTGAATAGTATATAAGTTTTATTTAAGATATCAATGGTATGGGGATGTTCAACTGAGAAAATAATAAATCCTTGTGTGAAATTTGCAGCGTTTTTTAACAGGATACTCACCAGATTTCACAAAAGTTCGCTCGTCGGCATTTTCCAACTTACTTTCAAGTGTGTCTTTAACTAATTACTAGACATCGGATTATATGCATTAACCAACTGACAAAATATGCATGCAAATATGCACTTAAAAAGGGTGAAATCTGCACATAATACGCACTAAAAAAATATCAATTTCCATTGTGTCTCCGATTAATTTTCAGTCATCAATCAATTATAATTTTGTGACTTTATAAATTAGATGGATAGATAAATTAGACATTTTTTACGAGCTTGTTCTAGGGCACAGCGCGTTATCGTTACGTCACAATATCTGTAATTTTCGAGTTTTGAGCTGAAATCGGTCTCAAACGACTAGGTTGTTCTCAGATGAATAATGCTTGGTCGAATTGGATTCTGTCCGGTTATGTTTTGATCCTAAATATCTCGGTTGAGTTCGTTAATGGGCCAAATCTGCCAAATGATTTTTGTGTTTTAGCCATTTGAAATTTTGATTTTTCAATAACTCGAAAAATATTCATCTGGTTGAAATGAAACTTGGAACTTTATTGGTGCCAATGAAAAGAATTATCCTTGGAAAAATTTGAATGAATTTTTCTCTTTAAATTTCCATATTTCATTTAATTTTCACTGAAATCGCCATTTCGGAATGTGAACAAGCGGGTAGAAGCTGCTGACATCACGTCAGTGTCTCTAGGTTTTTTTAGGTATACTAAGGGCCGTATTTATAGTTGTTCCTTGAGGCTTCCTTAGTGAAGGCCGCCTTGAATTTGCTTTTCTATGGAAACAAATACAAGTTTGTTTGCATAGAAACATAGAAAAGCAAATTCAAGGCGGCCTTCACTAACGAAGCCTCAAGGAACAACTATAAATACGGCCCTAAAGAAAACTTGTTACGTCTGTCTGTTAATAGAGAGATATTGCAGTCAAATTTGTGTGACGTTATTAACGCAAACGTTATTTTTGACATCTAAGCATGCGCAGATTCAGTTTCAGAATAACGCGACGTTAATAGCGTTAGCGTCTTCCGTTATTTACGGAAAATTGCGAGCCGCAATTTACGTTGCGCTATTCTATATCGGAAGGAATCGTTAAGCTTCGGGCTCTTCCGGCTCCGATCACTGTCATGGAAAAGCTGTTTGTTAATATGTTTTGCGGAATCAATTACACAACTTCCTCAGATTTTTCAAATCTATTTTAGAATACCTCTTACACACAACAGATAATAGACATTAAGATTTATTAGTGCTACCTAAGCAAATTTTTTTTATAAATAGGTATTTGTTACTTTTTCACGAATTAAGTAATACTTTTGGAAGCAACATGAGGGGTTGGAAATTAGAAATAGTTTAAACCATGCTGATTATATTGTGTAATATAACTATTTCCACTTCTTCTGCATTAGCACCACGTGACATTACCGCTTCCGATTCCATTTTGTCCAGAATCAAAAAACTAATGCAGAAATGCAAATTATCAAGATTTAGGAGTTTAAACGTGAGTTTGTAACACAAAAATCTGACGTCTCACATAACCTAACCAAACAAACTAATAACTAACGTAACGGTAACAAAAACGTGTAGCAATACGTCTACTTCTGAAACGACCGTTAAATCCACGTTAACCACCAAAACGTTATATATAGCGCACCGTAATAACATAACGCTTGCGCTATTCAAAAGTTGCAATATCTCTCTATTATCAACTAATAGGCCGAAAACGATTCCTCTACGGCCGTAAAGAGACGGAACTAGAATTTTGCGCCATTTCTGAAGATATCTTTGTAGACAAGGTTTTCCTTGTGGGTTGACATATAGTCCTATCTTCTTAATTGCTGCGAGCTTCGTGTTTTTAAATTTGTCATGGATCATTTCTGACAGTAAATTAGTTAGGACATATTTATGTTCGATTATTCTTTCTAAAATTTCCGTGGATTTGAACAGAAGAAGATTTCTGGTATCCAATCTTTCTATAGCTCCGCACCCGTTCAACGTTTTCCGGTTGATCTATGCACCAGGATTACGTCCCACTATTGAAATATGTACTTTCGACAAAAAAGTACCAAAATATGCAATAATGCCTAGAATATCACGTTATATGCTTTTGCATATGCAAATATGCAAATGCATATAATCCGATGTCTACTAACTACCAAGTCTGAGTTCGATTGGATCAGTACTCTAGGATTTTTTTAATTATTCTAGCGATACTAGCATTACAAAATTTTGCACAAGTTTGCGTATTAGCATTTTTCAACTTATTTTGAAGGTCATCTCAATTCGATCAATATTTTTTAACTATTGAAGAAACTAAATCGATGCTGGTCAAATAACAGCGAAATTTCACATATTATTTTTATATTATACAGATGAGATCGAATTGAAATCCAGTACTTTATCGAAAAATTACAGCCCGAAGGTTCATACAGAATTTGACGGGAATATCATGATTAGGAGATCGCCAAAAGTGCGTTTGGTGAAAAAAAGCTTTGTCAACAAATTTGAACATGCGTGCAAAAGCTGCTGACTTCACGTCAGTGCTTTTCTAGTTTAATATTTGCGAATTACAATATAAACTCTAATCACATTTTCGAAACGTCAAGTCTTTTATATTTTTAACTGAGACTCTATGGTTTTATTTAGTTACATCATAGACCTCAAAATAACATGGACGGAGCGTTAGAAAGAGAGGAGTGTAACGTACATAAGAGAGAGATGGAGCTAGAAGAGGCAAATCTCTTCTAGCTCTATCCTCTTTTGAACTCTCCGAAATAGTATCTACTCTCTCACTCGTATTTTTTGAGATTCCAAGCCTCTTCTAGTTCCATCCTTTTTATCCCTAGAAAATGCATATTCTTTCTCTCTTGGATGTAGATTACAATCGATTCAGTCTAAAAGTGACGTAAAGCTCCGTCCATGTTATATTAGGTCTATGAGTTACATACGTAACAACTTCCATATTTATGAAAAATTTCTTATTAACCTAACATTTTTCAATAATACAGAGTAGAATGTGTCAAAGTTCCGTGGCCAACCGACTGACTTTACAAAAGTGTTCTGAGTTTACTCAGTTTAAAACTAAAACTTACTAATGTTCCCAAATCGAATACAATAGACGACTTCGGCCCAAGTTGCCAACCCTCGAATTTCTTCACAAATTCACTATCACTGGGGAACGAGAATTTCAGGATTAATTCCACATGATAAGGTTCGCGTTATTTATAAATATCCGTAAAAGATGCCTCGGCTCCTCAAACAAAATATTTCCTTCCAAATATAGGGTTTTGTTAAGATCATCTCTGATTGTCTGAAATTTAAGTTTGGATTCCTGATTTCATGTTGATAGTGTCAAATTTATATTGGATATGTTCCGCAAATTAACTTGGTTATTTCGGTTGCCGGTTTTCCGTTCCGTAAATATGAAATATTCAGTTGGTTCCTGAAAAAAGGTTAATTACGGAATTTGATTGATGAAAAAACGTTCTTTCAGTCACCAGAACGACAGTCAATGTTCTATGGTAACATGTCCATAGCAAAGAACCATCTTCATTTACTTTATGATCCATAGAACATAAAAGAGACATCAACAATGGAAAAATTACGAGGTATGGACTATGGATCATAAGGTTAATAAAGATTGTATAATGTTATGTTGATTGTCGTTATGGTGCATAGGCTTAATATGTCTATGTTCTGGTGACAGAAAAATTGCCTTTTCATCGATCAAATTCCGTAATTAACCTTTTCTTCAGGAACCAAGCGAATATTTCATATTTACAGAACGGAAAACCGGAAACTGAAATAACAGTTGATTTGCGGAACATATCCTTTATAAACTTGACACTATCAACATGAAATCACGAATCCCAACTTAAATTTCAGTCTAACAAAAACCTATATTCGGAAGGAATTATCTTGTTTGAGGAGCCGATGCATCTTTTACGGATGTTTATAAATAACGCGAACCTTATCATATCGAATTTGTCCTGAAATCCCCGTTCCCCAGTGATAGTAAATTTGTGAAGAAAATTGTGGGTTGACAACTTGGGCCGAAGTCGTCTATTCCTTATCCTGGCACAATTGTCATTATAGAGCAGATATAACAACTTTTCCAAGTCACTGACAGATGTAAAGGTTGGCAATATTCATTGAAGACTGATTGTTACCATTTCCAGCTGCGCTTCAATTTCCACCAGGCACATCTCCCATAGTAACACGTATGGTCTTATACTCTGGTCACTCTATCGAGCAGACCGTTGCACCGGAGTTGCCCCTATCCTGTTTCTATGGGCAGATCTACTTGGAGAAGGCAACTGTGTTGAGGGATCAGAACCGTACCAAAGGCATCAAACTCAACCTAGTGGCAGGTGGGTTACGAATCATTAAATACTGATTTTTTCTTTTTTTAGCTGTTTTCTGGGTTTTTTCCAATTTATTGATTTACTATTTGAAATTTATTCATTTAATATTTTCTTTTCATCACATTATTATTTTCTTGTTGATACGTCTAAACTTTTCATCGCGATTTTTATAATTCTTATAATACCTACTGTAAAAAAAATGGAATGAAGTATAGTTCGTTAATAATGCTAATTTTTGAGGAGGCGATTCTTGGAGTCATTTTATGAAAAAACCTCATATTATCGTATGTCGTGCTAACTTTTCAGATACAGGGTGGTGAAATTTCCAGAAAAATTAGTTTTCGATTTAACTACAGTAATGCTGATATTTCTCTGAAATTGGGTATAATTCAAAAAAAGTTCTACTTAGGGGTCAAACTGCTAGGATGTCATGGACTGACCAATCTGTAAAAATTGCTGGCGTATCAGCTAAAATGTAAAATGTAAAACAATTTATTTTTTTTTGTACAAATCATGCGCCAGACAAAGTTAAATCAAGAGATTAAATCTGTTCAGAAATGAATGGGTATTTCAAAAATAATTGATAATTTCAGAAGAAGCAGTGCATTTTTTTCTCCAAAAATATTCAATCTGAAACCCATAAAGATGCCATTGGTATAAATAATAATAACATTGTTTGTAAATCAGACAGTGTATCTTGATGCAGTGAAAACTTTTACCAAATTTTATAATTTATATAATTTAAATATCTGCATCATTGTGGTTATAGAAAAAGATTTTTCACTGGAAACTTCACCCTGTATCTCAAAAGTTAGCACATTTATGACCAACGTTCATATGAAGTTTTTTTTCATTAATATGGCTCTAAGAATCGATTCCCTAAATATAAGCATATTGTTAAGGAAAACCTTGTATAGCATAGTTTTTATTTTCATTGAAATGACTAATTGATTAATCCCTATTTCCTCTTATTGGGTGGAGTACAAAAAAAGGAGAGAGGAATATACACCAATTAATGAGTTATATATAGATTCATTTAATGTTGAAAACATTATTACAATTAAAAAACAGAAAATTATGTTGAGCAGGTTCGCACACCCGCATTGCTGAAACCTCTAAGAAACACTTCGAAAGAGAAATCCTTCTTGGACAATCGGCCCAAGCTGTTACTTCGGCTATTGGCTGTCCGTCGAAGGTTTTCTATAAAAGTGAAGATAAAATGAAGATACACAGCCCCAATAACCTTCGTAATACCACTGCCGAGATAAGCGATTATTTTTTCAACTATTTCACACTTGGTTTGGTAAGTTTATTTTCTGTTTCCAAATGTTTTTGATAATGTGTTTCTATGGTCCACACTGAAAAAATTTGTTATCCTGAAAATCATCCATTAATTTCTAAGATGTTCATTGGTTGGTTTAGTTTTTGGTGTTGAACTTTCCGCGTAACCTGTGAGATTTCCTTTGAAGAAAGTTATAAGATTTGGCTCTAGTTCTGTCGATTTCCACATAATGGGGGTTTTTCCTGAATTTGGGTTATTACTGCAAATGCAAATTTGAACTTAATTGTTATGGGTTTGATTCATCATTTTTCCAAATTACCTTCAGAAAGCAATCAAAATCAGATTTCAAAATTGGGGTTTCAAAATTTAAAGGGATTTGCCAGGCATGCACGAAGTAGCAACGGTGTTTAGTAGGACTGCTTGTTCTACTACAGAATAATGAAATATATATTCCTATTCTGTGGTACACATGTATTATTTGTCAATATAACCAAACAATTTGTTATTCGTTGCAGTTTGCCATTTGCTTTGAATAAAGAACCATTCTTTATTCAAAGGCGATTTGTCGGTAATATGACAGTATGACAGTCTGTGCTCTACTTTGCCTATTCCTTGGTCGTTGTCTTCTACTCTAACCAGATCGAAGTATAGCTATCTCTGTTTTCCTAAGCGAAGTAACAAGTTTGACGTCCTTTTCTCCGAGAAAGCTGTATTCCACGTTGCCATTTAGTGCACTCAAGACAAATTCCTTCAAATTTCAAATCCCCATTTTATTTTTCAGTTTTAGGTAACAAAACATTTTTTTAAAAACGTAATATTGAAATTATATGTTTCAAATGTGATGTTCTAAAGGTTTTTCATGAAAATTACTGCATTGAAGGATTTAAAGCATTTAAAGGAAAAACCCCCATTTCCAACAGGGCTTATATCTTTGTAACTATGTCACATATTGCGACTTTTCAGCAGTGCCAACCTGACTCAGTTCTAGTTACAAAAACTTGATGAACTTATTCCAAGGCCTGTCGACTGACTTTATAAAAGTGAATGTATTATGAATTAGAAACATTTGCCACACAACTAATTCTTCGAAATTTATAACATATCATTAAATCTTACCTGTAAATTCCATCAGAAAAAAGTTTTGCTTGTTGTTTCTGAAAATTGTTCAAATTGTGTAACATGAAACCCCCCATATTTGTTTCAATTACAATCAGGTTAGGATATCAATAATGAAAGGAATCCTCATTCTTTTCAATTACCATAAGAGTTTAGACAATGAAGTGATTGTATATCCCTCAAAATATGAAAGATTATTCGTTCTATTTTGGGGTTGAATCCCCGAAACCATTCAAAATAACCAATATTACTCAACATGCTTGCCAACGTATTTTCCTACTAACCACTTTTTTACCTCAGATACTCTCTGGCCTTCAAGCTCACTTTTCTTGCAACCCCCCCTGTCTATGAATCCTGATTGACAACTAGTTTTTAATAAAAATGACTGTTGGCATTAATGTCATATTGATACCAACCGAAATTTGATAGCTGCCATTGACAGTTATTCGATATCGTCAAATCAGCACTTTGTTAGCCATTTAATTGTTTTCAGGATTTATTGATTGATGCACGCACACATTTGGTCAAGAAGCTTATCCTTCACACCAACTACCCGGGACACTACAACTTCAACATGTACATGAGATGTGAGTTTTCTCTGGTCCTGAACGATATAGAAGTGAACGCTTACTCACGTTGGAACGAAGTGCGTGAAAATTTAACACCTAGTGATCAACCAGTGGTTCTCAACAGAGCCAGCTCCACAAATACAATTAATCCCTTCGGCAGTACCTTCTGCTATGGCTACGAAGATATCATTTTCGAAGTGAGTATTGAAGTAGAAATTATTGACAGTTAATTTGATCTACTTCATTGAATTATTCATTCAAATTGGTTTCCAGTACATTTATAGCTCTGCTCTTATTTAATAATTAATATATATAATGTTTTCCTATTGTTACTTCTCTTACAGGTGTTGCCCAACTTTCACATTGGGTCAATAAGCATATTTGGAGATGGTAGAAACTATCAAATTGCCCAGCAAAATGCGTGACAGAGGCTGTCTGCCACTTACCTTGTCTTGGCTAATAGGTACTGGCAACCATGACTCATATAATTACTAATATCAGTCATAAATATACCAAAATTCAACGCAAAATTATTTATCATAAGTTGTAACGAGTTATAGGTGAAACTAAGTATGGAAACTTAAGGTTAAGCCAAGAATTTTTTAGTCTCAAATGGTGTAAATGTTTTTTCAACAAATAATATAAGTGTTTGTGGCTAGCAGTTTCACTCAGCAAATTTTTTAAACCGAATATCGATTATTCCAAAATTGAAGCTCTTATTTGGTAATTATTGAGTTTTGAAATATGAAAATATAGAAAAAAACTTCAAAATATAAAATGTTAGAAAAATATACGCTTATAATATGTTATTATTTAATTTAATATTAATAATTTATCTTATGTTTTTATCGTTAAATTGAAGGTTCTTATATTAGGTTTATTCAGATGAAGGGTCAGTTTTATGCAATGTGTTCACTTAAAGTTGAAAATCGTTTGTTTATTTACTTCGTTCTCGTTTCTCTTTTTTTTTCTATTTTGAAATTTAAAAAAGATTTTTGTTGTTTTATATATTTTTCGGAGAAATTTATGGTATACATTACAGGTTTCCTTATATATACTTCTTTCAGTGTTATTTTTTGTACAATTTAAAATAGGTTCAAGTATGTTTCTGGAAAATTATGTAACCTGACCTCATGTGCTTCAGCATATCTGTACTTGAACTTCCCATTTTAGCTTGAATCTACTTTGATATATCTTTAACATGCCTAAAGGCAAGAATTTGATCTCAATTTCTTCATCAATAGATCCAACATTTTGATGACAATATTTCACTGTTATCAAGTTTTCAGGGTTAGAAGTTTTTATTTTGTCCTGTTTGAATATTGAGATGCAATTTATTTACTCGTTTATATTTCGACAATGAAGTGTTTATTATTATTTCCATACCCTATTTTGTTTTATTAGATATAAATTTTCTGTCTAAAACCTTTTCATACAAAGGATTCTGTGATCTTTTTCAAATTAGTTAATTGCTCTTCATATTTATGCTCTTTTACACGTTTTATGCTAGAAGAATATACAAGGATTCTTTTATGTACATAGTTTAAAGAAGAAAAATTACATTGGTGAACCAAACCAGTGAATTGAAAAATTGTGGAAATCGTAAAATTAACAGTGATCTGATTAATGTTTTATTTAGAACATTATTATTGTTCATTACCAAAGTTCAGGAAATGTGGAATGTATATACATAACTAGTTCTAGTTTCAATTTAAATGAGTATTTTAAGTAAGAAATGTATTTTGTTATGAATTAATGTGCCCAGTTATGTTCTGATTTTTCCAATGTCTTGTTCCCTCTGAAGAATTGTGAGTAATAATTGTCTTTATTTTTAAATCAAATAAGATTTTATAATTTCTGTAAAAATTCGTCATATCTGATGTATATATTTTAGAGTTCAAATGTGATTCATCCAAAGGATCTCCCGATCAAACAATAGAAATTACTGCAGAACATTTCGAGTTTGATTTATACATTTGTTTTCTTTCCTCATCCAAGTAAAATTACTATGTGAAAACGATAAATTAATTAAAAATATCGACAATGTCAGATGGCTTAGTGAATATAATTTTAGATGAGAAATATGCCTAGGTAGTTTCCCTGAAAGGAGGTAATACACATCAAAGATTTTATAAACGAAGACAGAAATATAAATATTCTCAAAATAGCTGACATGTTTAACCACTAAATAAATTTCTCAGGACAACTCGTTGATTTTCAGTGTCAATGAACTGGTGCAGTATCTCTGAAGCAAAAATTCGTATCTTTTTGCGCGCATGTTCTAGGGGAACAGCGTGCTATCGTTTTGTCCAAATGTCTGTAATTTTGGACGATTGAGCCGAAAATGGTCTCAATCGACTAGGTTGGACTCACTGATGACGAATCCGGTGTCAAAATTGATTCTGTCCGGCCGTCCGATAACTGTCGAACGGAGTGAGCTAGCGACTTGAAACTTTCAGGATAGGTTGCGCATCAAAATGCCGCGGTTAAGTTCGTTAATGGGCCAAATCGATCGAATAGTTTCGGAGTTATAATAGGCATTTGAAGTTATTTATTTTTTTTTTCAGAAACTACCTGAGCGATTGGATTCAAACTTGGCAGTTAGGTGAAGTACAACGTACGCGCAACTTTGAGCTAAATTTCGTCAGGATTATATTGTCGGTAATATTTTAAAAAAATGTTTTTCGAAATTTTTTTCCAAAAAAATTTTTTTTTCGGAAACCATTCATCATATCCAAGAAAAATTATACTCACGCTTTGACCTTCTAATTTCACAGCAGTGTACCAAATTTCAGTTCGATACGATCATAAGTTTTGGAGATATCGGGAAAAAATATGTCAAATTTCGAGGTTTTCTTCTCGATATCGTTGATTTTTTCGGTATAACTCGAGGAATACTGATTCAGTCCTGATTAAACTTCACAGCTACTTTTAAGACGCTGAAAGACAACTTTATGCAAAATTTCGTGATAATCGTGTTATTAGAACAATTTGAAAAAAAAAATTTCTATGATTTTCTCATCATATCATCCTCATTAAATTCTGTATGAAACTTCGAACTGTTATTTTCGATGAAGTACTGGATTTCAATTCGATCTGATCTCTATTTTTGGAAATATTGGAAAAATAAAATTTTGATTGGGTATATCTACGGAATCATTGGGTGGATTTTACCCATTCACGAATTCGGCCTTCGTAATTAAGGTCCAAACCTTCTCTACAAATATCGAGTTTCTAAGTTGTTTCTTTCGGAAGTTATTGTGTTTACGCAGTCGGCCGTTAGGCTGACCATAAACACAATAACTTCCGGAAGAAACGACTTAGAAACTCGATATTTGTAGAGTAGGTTTGGGGCTTAATTACGAAGGTCGAATTCGTGAATGGGTAAAATCCGCCCAATGATTCCGTAGATATACCCATTCAAAATTTTATTTTTACAATATGTCCAAAAATACAGATATGATCGAATTGAAATCCAGTAATTTATCAGAAAAAAAATTCAAAAAGCACTGCCGTGAAGGCAGCAGCTTTTGCGCGCACGTTCAAATTCGTTGCTGAAGCGGTCATCTACATTGAACATGCGCGCAAAAGTTGCTGCCTTCACGGCAGTGCTTTTTGAAATTTTTCTTTTTAAAAACAACATGTTCTGTTTTTCCTTTCTTCACCCTCTATAGCCTGAATTAAATTGATGTTATCATGTTACATTCCAAACTTCCATAAGACAAGTCAAAGATCTCTCGAACAATTTATGCCAAAGGTTGGGGATAGAAATAACAAATAAATATTTTCAAACAGAAATAAATGATATATATTATAGAAAACACTAATAGATATAAAAATATACATATATTATCATTTTGAATCAATATCCCCAAAAAATTGGTCTAATTCTTCTGTATCATATTCTATTTGGATTTCTTCAAGTAAGGCACTGGGCTGTTTATTCAACTCCACTTCTGAAAATGATTATGTAGCTTCAAATTAAGCATAGAGAGCTAAAAAACTGACATACTTGGAATTTTTCCTAATGTCTTGAATAATTCAAGATCGTTTTGAAAAGCCTCTTGAAAAACTTTTTGTCTCTCTTCCATTTTCTTAGCTTTTTCCTGTTCTTCTTTTTCCAGGCGCTCCATCCTTTCTTGTTCTAGTTTCAACTGCAATAATTTTAAATTTTCTGGAATAGAAATTCATTATCAAATGCCAAACATTTAAAATTGCGGTATTATTTGTATATATCACAAAACCATTCACCTTCTTTTCTTTCTTCGTACTTCTTCAAATGATATAAATGACGTTTTTCCAAATTCTGAAACTCTATCTCATCAATAGTCTTTTCGAACTCAATTAAACCTTTCTCTACAGTTTCACATAATTCCATTAAATCATTTATTTTTTGATACGCAGTATTGATGTTATTAGTTAAATTTGAATTGGTAAACATATCAGTGATTATTTCTACATCCTTTTTTTTCTTTTGGATTTTGTTGTGTATGCTTTCGATTTCTTCGGCAACTTCTGCAGCTTTTTTGGCATTGTTCTCACTATCATTATGTAATACAGACCATTCATTTCGGAAATAATCTAATATTTCGCTGCCTGCTTCGAAATTGACTGGTGTTTCTTCAGATTTTTCGTTTTGTAAGAATATAACGTTTTTGCTCACATATAAGAATTTCGATTTTATATTTGATAACATTTTTTATCATTGTTCATTACGTTGATATATTATGTGTCAACATGTTTTAACAATACCAGTTAAGTTTTAATAATGAGATTACAGTTCAAGATATCAATAACATTGTTTTTGTAGGACTTCTATTTTGTCTATGTTCTATCCCATGTGATTTTGACATTTCATCATAGAACTTTATATTACTTTTTTTTCGCTGGATGGTCAAGACAAATCTATATTACTATTATTATTACTACAAACATATCCATAATATAGGAACAATGGAAGGTAAAGAAATAAAATAATTGAAGAAAAACCAACACAGTAGTGAAATCATAACCTAAAAAAGAAGTTTCCTTCTTCAACAAATACGAGTTGCGCTATTCATGAATAGATGGGCATAGATGTGGTATGAATTCATAATTTGATTTTAACGGAAATTTATGATGAAAACTACAAGCTTTCATAGATTCCTTATGTATTTCAAAGTTTTTCATTTTTTGGGGATAATTAGTTGATGAAACGGGCAATATTATGCGAAGATTATACATGAAGTCTAATAATTAGAGAACGCGTAAAATTCACCTGGAAAAATAAAAAAATATTTTATATAATTTTTGAATTCTATTTGTCAATTAATTCGAAACCTATCTCTATGATCTAACAACAGAGTTGCTTTGGAAGCCGAATTGTAAATTGTTTTTCTAAATGTATCATTTAACGTTTTGGTATGAGCATCAAAGATCGCCTGAAAACGGCATATGAAAACGTTGCTCTGAATGGAGATACAACTTGGACAGACTCGACCAATACATTTCAGGAAGCAAATAAGGTGAATATTTATCGAAAAAAACGTTAGAGCTGACTAATTCCTGGTGTCATTTTGACAGAAACTTTTCAGTAAAGAACAACAACTCAAAAACATAAGAATTATAGAAGAACGGCCTAGAACAGTTAAAGATTCAATACCAAATAGTAAATTGGCTACGTATGACGATTACGAATACAACGAAGCTAGAGAATTATGCTACACGAGATGCATACAAAAATCTCAAATCGAAATTCTCTCAAAAGATATTTCGAGGGATGCCCAAGAAGAGCCCTGGCTCCTACCGGATGTTGACAATTTGTTTATATGGTTCATATGTTGTCGTAAGTGTAAATTCATCTTACATTTTTTAACTTTCAAATATCGTTTATTCAGTATAAACTAAAAAAGTAGCCGTGGAATATTTTATTCCTCAACAAACATAGCTCTAACAATGTCCCTTTTGACAGTTATTCGTTTCAAAATATTCTTTTAAATGTCACTTCAATTAATGAATAATTTATATTTTTAAGATCCCCAAATTATATTAAATTCATGTTGAATTCAGAAAAAGTATATCGACAATACGAATTTTTTATGATTTGAATATTAGAGCTCAAAAACCAAAAGTATCTCCTTTGTATCTGAAAAGGTTTGAAAGTTTCTGATAGGAAAATAGGTGGTGGTTTTCAGAAAGAGTCTTATATGACAATAATGAAATGTCCGATGTGTCGATGGTCCTAGTGGCCAAGCACAGTAAAAGATATAAAGAAAGGTGCACTCTGCAAAAAAATATGATCATTCGTGTTGAAAATTTTCAGAAAATCAGAAAAGAAACGACTACGGTGCTTTCGAGTATTGCAACGAACATGGAATGAGACAACATAAGCCAGTGGAGAATCATGAAATTAGCGTGGTGTCACCCCTTATAGATGCCAATGGTTTCCAAGAGAAAAAACTACGTATGGCTATTATTTCAGGCAGGTAGATTACGAAGTATTTTCTCTGCGAGTGATATGTGCACCTTTTACTAGATTTCAAGGTGTGGGCGTTTTACTCAGCATTGTCTAGTTGACATTATATACAAACCGAGGGTTGCCTTTTATATTTATCGGCCAAAACTAAGAAACAATACCAGAGAACACTGACGCGAAGTCAGTAGCTTTCTACCTGCCAAATGCAGCTTCACTGTATGATGGAAAGTTTTTGCGATATCCTAATCGTATTATTCGCACGAAATTCCGCATGAGCCTTCAAGTTGTCATGTTTCAATCAAGTTCTGGATTTCAATTCGATCAAGTCTGTATTTTTGGAAATATCGGAAAAATAATATTTTATATTGGTATATCTAGGGAAACATTTGGCGGATTCTATCAATTCAGGAATCCGACCAGCGTAATTTAAAATTCCACTCTATAAATATCGAGTATCTAAGTTATTGCGTTTTTGGTGGGTCTGAAGAACCGTCTTGATAAAAGGAAAAACTGATATCTCACATATTTTCTCCAATATATCCGAAAATTCAAATCGGATCGAAAAACTAATTTGGTGCACTATTGTGAAATATCGAATTCAAGGTCTGAGCAAAATTCCATAGAAATCTGATTTCCGGGAGAAAATATTGTCAGGAAAAATGTTAATAATTTCAAAAAATACTTTTTTTCAATTAACGAACCATACGATCCCAACCAAATCTTGGAAGTAGTTTTGCGTCGATATTCTACAACTAACCGAATCGATTCGCCATCAGTGAGTTCAACCTGGTCGTTTGAGACCATTTTCGGAAGAAATATCGAAATCTACAGACATTCAGAAATAACTATAGCACGCCGTTCCCAAGAAAATGCGCGCAAAAAGCATACTTAAATATAGGGCAGTTGTTCAAGAATCAACATCACCATCAGGATCTTCTATTTTCATGATTTAAAAAGCAACCCTCAAATCGTAGCGTATAAAATAGTCAACTTCCCCCATTAAGTCGTTTTTGCTTCATCTTTTAGATAAAGTAAAGTTAATTTGGAATTCACATAAGGACGATTTACGTCAGCGATGCATAGCGTTCGCCAGAGACATAGATTTAACTTTAAGCAAGTTGCCCAGTTTGCAATTTTACAATGCCCCTTACGATCCCAGAGGTCAGGGACCGTTTTTAGACGAGGTATCTGAGTCGACGAACGAATTCGATCATTTGAAGGTATCATTTGGATTCGGCAACAACATATCAATCTAGCGTTTTCTAATTTCAGGACCTAGCGACGTCATTCAGACAGCAGAACGGCTGGATGAGCAAGAGCCAGGTTGTCATCCAGGAGATCGACTCTGAACCAGCCGAACCCAACATCGAATCGCCTCCTTGCGAGGAAGAGATCAAAGTCGAGGAACCGGTGTGTCCAAAGAGGCTCTACTCGGCCGTCTTGCAAGGACTTACCACGACGGAGATCGCGAAGAAAGAACCTGACAGTCCTCCAATGTCTGTTCCGAAACTGGAGTCCCCGAGTTCCTTGAACATGATCTTTCCGAAATTTTCAGTGTGTTGTGCATCATCCTCGGTGGTATCGGCGGTAACCGATATCAGCGATTCTCAAGATCCCCAGAACGAAACCGATCGCAATCCGGTGCTCAAAACAGAGATGAGGATACAGAAGAACATGTCGATTCAGGCGAACGTGAAAATTTTACCGAAGGTTAAAGCTATGGAACCAGCTTCTTCAGCGAATACAGCAACTATAACCAGAGATTCATCACAGCAAAACAACGAAGATTTAAGAAATGCGAACACCGCCAGTTTTCCTGTGATCGCACAGTCATCTTATGTGAATAACTACAGCTATCAGTTCAATGCATCTCATTACTCCAACACGTATCAGAATACTTGTGGTTGTACGAATACGTTTTCCCATGCGTCCCAAGTCATAACGAACAGGAATATGCATAACTTCCAACGTCAGAATGCCTTCATACCAAGCCAGTATCAGTACGCGCAGCCTGTACTGATGTTACAACAGAATCGGACTTCCATATATCCGATTACACAGCCTGTACAAACACCTTATTACTACCAGCCTTTGCATCAGACCAGAGTGATGCAACGGTGGATTGTGCCGCAGAATTTTTCCAGACCTAACGTGAGCCAGGGGAATTACCTGAACCCACATTTTGTTTCTCAGACTCCTAGTTTATGGATGGGGCCCAATCAGCAGCAACCTGTGCCGTCTACATCTCAGTACTTTGTAGATAATCGATTGAAACCCAAACCTAAGAAATCTACCCAACCTCAAATTAGCATCTTGAAGAGTAAAGCTAGAAGACCTCAAGGAGAAAGTTCAGCATCAACTGAAACCACCGACAGCGATGTCAGACGAAGAAGTTTAGGTGCAAATTCGACTTCTTCAGGCGTAGATGTGCCAGCCTTGAGCCCAGTACGGAAAAAGATAGCCACATCTCCGCACCTTAAAATTGGTAGCGATTTCGAAGAGGTGGTGAATAAGACAGTCAACCTCTTGTTCGAAGAAGATGTTCCTGTAACTTCAACGGTTTCTGAAGAACTAGAGATACAGGCGCTGGAGCAGTACTGTAACTCCACAGATAACGTTTATCAAGAGCTGGAACGACAGGCGGCTGAGCAGTATGATGAACTGTCGGGAAACTTGAAGGGCCCCCCGACTCATGACTTTCTTTTCGGGGGGCTGAACAGCTTTTTCGCATGTTCGATTGATGTAAATGTGTAATATTTCCTTAGTATAATCGTTTTTCGTCCAAATTTTGTTCAGTTTAATCGGGTAGTTAGGTTTTGTTAAGTTTGATTTTTTTCTAAATTGAATACCCTCTACTATAAGTCCTTAACGCCTATGAAATTTTACAAAAACATAACAAAGGTAAAAAATAATAAAAACCATAACTTTCTCGACTTTCAACAGAGTGTTTCATTAAATAAATGTATGTTTTAACTCAATTATTTATAAGTATTAAGTAATATGAAAATATTATATTTTTCAAGTAGGAAATAATGGTATAACCGTGAAATTTTCTAAAGTAGATTTCGCAGGTTAATGGCCGAATAAAGTTCGGCCGATGGATCTGGAGTTTGTTGTAAAAATCCTGTACACTGAGAAATAAGAGGTGTCTGGAAACTGATGCTGATACTACTAAAGGACAGTTTATGTTAAAACGAACGCTGCAAAAGTATTGCGGCATCGCGAAAATCGGTATAACGATAATTTGGAAATTATCATCACATTCCTTGCAACATGAACTTACCCAGAAGGCTTGTTCATATTGCAACGAATGCGGTTTATATATGAAGGATTTCGAAATGATCGTTCACCGATTTTCTCTGTTCCGCAATATTTTGGCTGTATTCGTTGTTACATGAACTAGACTTTATCCAGGTCACTTATTCCGGCAGTTTGAGAAGCCTTTGAGATTTTGTGTGTTAAATCATGCTGAAACGGACTAGAGTATCAACTTGTTTTCGAAAGTGCCACTAGGGAGACTCAGCGGGTTTCACAACGCTCTCATTGTGGTGATTTTCATGCTCGAATCGAATTACTTTTTATCGACAACACAGAATAACATGACGCTGTTCGGACAATCGAGCATTGTGAAACCATAGCCATGGAAACATGCATCTATTTCAAGCGATTGACCAAAAGTTCCGGTCATAAATCAATTTCAAGCGATGGACCAAATGCTCTGGTTATAGTTTCGTTTATCAAAATTGACAGATTGTCCTTTGCCTATATGTCAGTTTGGATAACCGTTACTATGACCGGAGCTTTTGGTCCATCGCTTGAAATCGATGATAGTTTCGGTTATCCAAACTGATGACATATAGGCAAAGGATAATCTGTCAGTTTGGATAACAGTAACTATAACCGCAGCTTTTGGTCCATCGCTTGAAATTGATTATTGATTGCCCAATAACATGCCAGAACCGCTTACCATAAAAAAAACAAACCGGAGATGATTAGAATAATGCTATGACCAAACTGGAGATACCAGTTGTATTTCATACTGTCACCACCGCCACAGACGCCACGATGCCACCAATCAGAGCGCATGACACAGAGTGTCATGTGGGAGTAAACTCAATTTTTGAATGGAATTTTAAAGCTCGGCAAATCAACAGAATAATTTACCCTACCAGTTTTTCCAGATTGATGCCCAAATAGTATGGAAATTTTTATTTGAAATGCCAAGTTTACTTCGATGAAAACAAAAATTTAGTGTGGTTCTGCATGATGGATTTAATGAACACAAATTGTTTAGTTCACATATTCCTTTGAGACTGTATTGAAAGTTACACCATCCTTTGTGCAGCCGTTCAAAATTAATTTGTCAGCAGGAAATATATTCATGTGAGAGAATTAATTAAAGCTATGTTATATAAAAATGTTATCATTTCCAATTTGATTTCGAAGAATGACTTTAATCTCACTCGATAACTCCAGAATGAAAATATTTCCAACGAGTAAACTGCACAAAGATTTACCTGGCACGGTTTGACCATCGAAGAGAAGAAGCAATGATTTCGCGTTATATTGCGAAATCATCGTCGATGTGTAATGCAGTAAACACGTTCTTCAAAGTGCATAGGGTCGACCGTGCTTGCCATTACGTCCAACAAACTATATGGTCCGTTTAAACTTGAGAGCCTCTGAGCTAAAGTGCCAAATAAATAAAGTGGTCGAGGGGAGACGCCTGGGTTTGAATTTCAAGGCTGCTGATTCAGGTCGATGGCTTGGGGCTGGGCAAAGGAGCATTTGGGAGCTCTTCTTTCTCTCTCTCTATCTCTCTCTAGACCGGAATTACCCCACCGCTGCGTTTCAGGGCCACAGCTCAGCTTTATTACGAGACTATTCAGCAGGGCCTTTGGACTTTCGGGATTAATCCTCTTTCTCTGCTCTCGTTCTGTTCTTTTTCAGACATGCTGCGGTTTATGCAGGACTAAGAGCTTCTCTGATATTCTTGGAGTTTCTTGCTCAAGTTCACTTTATCTCAACCATCGGAGACTTGAGTGGGTAATATCTCAGAGAAATGGAATGATACGGATCTAGTTGAAAAACACAGTGAAGGTATGTTATCGATTAATATAGGTTTTCGAAGTACGAGCAACGAAAGAATAAGAAGAAGATTTTTACAAGTGTAATTTCTTGCATTTTTGCTTTCCTTTCAAGATGTCTTTTTTTGTAGAAATGCAGTTTTTTTGATCAGTTTTGACACAATAATGAAGAACTCATCAAATTTCGTCCGTCAGTAATTTTTTCAATCGAGGACTAGATTGAAATTCGAATAGAACTAAATTTTTGGGAGTACTGGGAAAATAATATTTCGAATGGATATACAAAATCTCTGGGTGTATTTTATCCATTCAATGAATTTGACCCTCGTTATTCAGTTGACGAAGATCCAATTCGTGAATGGTATAAATCTCAGACAAAGGTCTAAGTCCAAGGTCTAAATTAAAATCCGCCCAATAATTTCGCAATTATGTACAGGGTGGGCAAAATTCGTTGTCTACTGAAGGGATCTCGAGAACTATAGCAGCTAAAAGAAAACTAATAACACATTCTCGAGATCTTTTTTCCTGACTAATCCGAATCTGAAAACAGATCCAGCTTATCGTTCATAGAACTTGAGTTATGAGCGAAAATTGAGAAATTGTCATTTTCAATAATGCTGAATAACTCGCTTGTTTGAACTCGTATTCGAAATCTGTTGATACATTCTACAGGCACTTTTTTAGGAGTAATTCAAGTATAATATGACTGAATTTTTCAATCCAGCCATTTTCGAGAAATGAGAAGGATTTTGGATTTTTTAAATGTAAACTATAGTCAAAAGATATCCTATCTTGATACAAAATTTTTGCTGATTTCAAAAATGTATCATATGTCGCTATTCACATGAATATAACATGAGAAAATATTCATAACTTTTTTCCTGCTTTTCTATTCACTGTTGAATTATGAGTAGGCTGACGTTACCATGCGACGATTCAATACGAATTAACTTTGTGTGAACTTGCGCCTCTATGATTGGAATCAGCGATTGCTGAATAAATATTTCTATGGTTAATTTGTCATAGTTCTTAAGATCGGCAATATTCCGGGTCGTTAGGGATGATAAACAGATTTTCTATTGCCAATCTTAGAAACTATAATCAATTTCAAGCGATGGACCAAATGCTCTGGTTATAGTTTCGGTTATCAAAATTGACAGATTATCCTTTCCCTATATGTCAGTTTGGATAACCGTTACTATGACCGGAGCTTTTGGTCCATCGCTTGAAATCGATGTATGACAAATTAACCATAAAAATATTTATTCAGCAATCGCTTATTCCAATCCGAGGCGCAAGTTCACACAAAGATAAGGCATATTCAATCGTCGCTATGGCAACGTCAGCCTACTCATAATTCAACAGCGAAAAGAAAAGCAGGAAAAAAGTATTGACAATTTTCTTATGTAATATTCATGTAAATAGCGACATATGATACATTTTTGAAATCAGCAAAAAATTTGTAGCAAGATAAGAGATCTTTCGACTATAGTTTTCATTCGAAATATCCAAAATCTTTCTCATTTCTCGAAAATGGTTGGATTAAAAAATTCAGTCATATTATATTTGAATTACTCCTAAAAAAGTGCTTGTAGAATGTATCAACAGATTTCGAAAACAAGTTCAAACAAGCGAGTTATTCAGCATTATTGATAATGACAATTTCTCAATTTTTGCTCATAACTCAAGTTCTATGAACGATAAGCTGGATCTGCTTTCAGATTCACATTAGTCAGGAAAAAAAAGCTAGAGAATGTGTTATTAGTTTTCTTCTAGCTGCTATAGTTCTCGAGATCCCTTCAGTAGACAACGAATTTTGCCCACCCTGTACACAGTCACAATTTTATTCTTCTCGTATTTCCAAAAATACAGTTTCGAACGAATTGAAAAATAACGGCATGAGATTTCATGCAGAAATTTATTAGTTAGCGAAGAGATTAAAACACGTGCACGAGCTTCCTTGAATTTTTAAACTGATTTGACGAATACCTCATAATTTCAGCTGTTTACAGTAGATGGTAACTAATTGGGCTCTATGGGTCTAATCGGTATAATTTCTGAAAGTAAATGTCAAAAAAAACTCCGAAACCATTAGCAGATTTAGATTTCCACACATGTTCAAAAATGTGAACAGAATGAAAACAATACACAGTACTTACGTCTTCCAATTGAACATTTTCGCATCTATATACTCGTGGGTTAGGGTGAATACAGGGTGTTTTGGTTTTGTGTTCACAATATAAGGAGGTGCAGGGTATGGATTTGTTTCGTGCACTTCTCCGTGGAGATGTGATAGCATTGGAGTCGTTTTCACACCAACCAGGGTCACATCGTACTTTTTGATTGAGTGTCTATTACCGAAATGGGGGTACGGAGGATCCTATCAAGATGAAACCCTTAGGGTGGGTTGAATTTTAAAATGCGACGGTTGAGTTCTTTAACGGGTAAAATCGGCCAAACGGTTACGAAGTTATAGCAATTTGAAATATCAAGGTGTTTTGCCTGATATTTCACATATTATGTTCCAGGTTTTCCAATGCTAACGATCAATCAGCTTATTACTTCCACACATTTGGGAATCTGCTATATTTGTTCGAATCGGTTGGCTGGTTGGCTATAGATTATAGTTGAAAGAGTCTTTTGGATGTCCACTAGGTTAAAGGTATCTAAAATTTATTGTTTTCTTATATTTGTAGACACTAGAAGTCCTGATCTTCGCTGTCTTGACTATTTTCCGTGAGTATAGGTACCTGGGAGTAAAAGGTACTCGAGCTAGCAGGCTAAATATTCTTATCTAGAAAGTATTATTTTTTATATTTTCTTGGTTTATAGTCTGCAAATAAATCATAAACATCATACATAATAAATCATAATTTTTATTTAAATCAACTGTCAAATCTGGAATGCCATTTTTGGATACCTTGTACATAACAAGTCTATAAAAAAAGATACAATTAAAAATATGGGAAAACTGGATACTCATTGAAAACTTATTATAATGGAATTGATTAATACTTCAGATGAATCAATAATATTTCTCACAATAGGTTCAAACACCATTTACAAGTTCGCACATAAAATTGTTCCTCGAAATGAAATGACGATAGATCTTCCCGAAAACACCATGGACATTTTTTTATGGGACTCCATATATTGGCGTTACCCTTGAACATACCTGAAATATCTTGGAGCTTTTGGCACCTTGTACTTCCCGAACAATTTCATAGCTTTCATAATAATAAGATTATAGTTGAAGTAGTATTTTCACTTTCAACCCGATTCTATATAGATATCCGACATTTATCGTTCTCATAGATGAACGATCATAGCAATTTCTACTACGGACGCTCCATAGACATATTAAACTCTCTGGACATGGCCTACGGGTTCATTTCTCAAGTCGAATGCGGATAAGATATAGAGCGAGAGGTCCGAGAGAGAGATGGAACTAGTTCGGGCAAACCATAAACAAAATACCCGATACAAATACCTGGTATGCGTATGGAATCGAGAGTGATTTGACTTGTATAACAAACTGGTCTGTGCATGTATAATATAAAACAATGGCCTCAGACCTGCCAGGCGGACGGATAGAATCCTGTTGGACGACAAATTCTTCATGAGCGAGACCATTTTCGACTCAAAAATATTGACATTGTAGCGAAATGATAAAGCGCTCTTGTTTTCAACAGAAATCGTGAAAAACTTGACCAAAATGCAGTTTATTCAAGTCAGGTAAAGTCACCTAGGAAATTTAATGGTTTTCCCCTTTTTATATCTCCTCGTACAATTTTAATGACGCAACACGAATTTACCATTCTTCACTTTGCAGTTAATCCGTTTCAAAAAGTAAGAACTTGAAAAGCTAACGAAAACATGAACAACACGAGAATAATAACTTCTATATACAGTCTTTATACCCCTAACTAAAAATGGAATAACACAAAATCTGCTTTGAAATATTTCCGAAAGCACTAATACAACTTTCAAAACTTTTGAAAAAATGTATTTCAAACATAAACTAATAGAGTTTAATATGTATATGGTTTCAAACTGATCAGTCTTATTTTTGGCGTATTCTATGGTTTTGCCCGAACTAGTTCCATCCTTTTATGTTCGCAGCTCCTCTCTCTCTCTCAGCCAAGTCCATGGGACGCTCGAATGCGTCATGGAGCCACTAAACTACTGAAATATTCAGTGAACTGCTCCCTTATTCTTTGAGCTTTGTCAGAATTTCTACCGTGGCCGCCTCGCATGGGAATCAATTGATAATGCGGCAACGGTTCTACTTTATCGACATCTACATCAGAAGTTTCCATATTTCTTAAATAGTTATGCAACACGCAAGCGGCCCTCACGACATCTCTGACCGTATCCACTCTACTCTCGAAGGATTTTCTTAAAACACGAAACTTCGAAGCTATCATAGCAAAGGCACACTCCACTGGTTGACGAGCGCTCATCAGCTTTTCGTTGTAAACTGCATACTCCTTATTGCCCCTTACTGTTTTCTCTGGGTACGGCTTCATCAAGTTCTCTGCTAAGGGACAAGTCTCGTCTCCTAGGAACACGTACGGTAGTGGTTCACTAAGTGGTGGCACTTTTCTTGGACACGGAAGAGATAATTGTCGTTTGGCCATCTTCTTGCCAAGGTCAGTGCTGTAGAACGAATTGTTCCCAGCAACAAATTTCTCCATATCACCAATGTTGATGCTGGTGAATTTGTAATCTGCATCAGCGGTGACCAAGAGTAGAACAGAAGATGTGTGTTTGTAATTGGTGTAAAACGAACCGGACGTACCAGGTTTTCCAATGATAACGTGCTTTCCGCTTATTACTCCCAAGCAATTCGGAATCTGCCATGTTTGTTCGAATCGAGTGGCTATAGACTTCCATTCAGGCGTTGTGGGTTCCTTGAGGTATATGGGTTGTAAATTTTGCCATATTGCTTCTGATACTACCTTTACCATGTTTGCTACAGTTCGATCGGCTATTCTGAAAGTCCGAGCTATGTTTCTGTAGCTGTCTCCTGATATCAAGTACCTGGAATAAAACACGTGTATGAATATTTCGAATCGTCGAAAAGCGTTCGGAAAAAGAATCCATCTATCGTTCTTGTGATTACAAGGAGCACTATGATCTTCTCAATAATGTTTGCAACTGTTCGAGATAAGCCTAAGCAAGGTGTTTATTTCAAAGAAGAGATTCAATTCAACAAATAAAACTTCAAACAGAACCCGCTTAATATATGGACAGATAAAACCATCTGAAGATCGAGTCGGAATAAAGCCCCCAGAGATATAGTGTATTTATAACCTTATTGTCGCTTACCTTTGTGGTAAGAAGGTTGCCATCTGTCCGGCTTTCCCCGGATTTATCCTAGTTTAGAGAGCGTCCAGACCGGTCTTCATTCGTCCGGGTTTAAAAATGTAAAAATATAATTATTATTCATTTTGAACAGTTTCCTTGAATACTGAATACTAAAATGATCTCTGTACTTCTAAGATTTTCGATTAAATAATTAAATTAAATTAAATATTAATTAATTGAAGTTTGTTAGGTTCAATATTCGAATGAGGTTTTGTTTTCATAAAGGTATATTAATAATTTGTGTTTTATTCTAAGAATAAAAAACAAATTGTTCATTAAAATAATTCATAACAAACTGCTATATGATGATTCTGTTTTGCTAGGTGGATTCAAAATGATGATAAAAATTATTAAATTTTATTTCATTTTTTGAAAATAAATAAAAGGCTGATTTGTTACATTTCATACTGTTTTTTTTTACACTGACTATGTTCAAGAAAACATGTCCGGGTTCTGGGCTCAAAAAACCGGGGTTTTCACGCGTTTTGTTCTGGTTGCCAAATTTTAGAGATGGCAACCCTAATTTGTGGTATTTTTTCAATCTCAACCCGAAAATATTACTGCTTGGTAGACCTCGAGCAAATTCTACACAGGGTTGTATTGAAGACTTCCACATGTAACATGGGCCAGCGGTATTTCAGGCATATAACTGAGAAACCAGATAATATTGGTAGAATATTCGAATTTGATATTACTCTGGACTGGATAGACCCAACCGAGTTACAGCACGTCCAGTGTACGCAAAACACTTGTTATATATCACGTCAGTGCTTTTCTAGAATTTTTCGAATCGAATAAGATCTTGCGATTTATTGCGCAATAAAGTACTCAAAGAACCCAATAACCGACATATTCAGATTAGCAACCTGCCCTAAAAATTTCATGTCTCTAACTCCTTCGAAATATGTGCCAAAGTAACCATTCAAAATTTTATTTTCCCAATATTTCCGAAAAAACAGATAAGATCGGTTTGAATTCCGGTATTGAATATCGAAAAATGATAGTTCGAAGGTTCATACAGAATTTCATGAGGATAATATGATCAGAGGATCATAGAAATTTTTTTTCAAAATTGTTCTAATGACACGAACATCACGAAATTTCGCACAAAGTTGTCTATTAGCATTTTCAAACTAGAATCCAAGTTTCAACATGATTGAAAAGTATTTTTTGAGTCATTCCGAAAAAAACAAACAACGATAACAAGGAAAATAAAGCATGAAATTTTACATATTTTTTCCCAATATCTCCGAAAATAAAAACCGTATCGGATTGAAATTTGGTACACTGCTGTGAAATATAGGGCTCAGGGTGTGACCAAAGTGTTTTTCGAATCTGATGAATAGTTTCGTGAAAAAAAAATTCCAAAAAATTTTGAAAAATATTTTTTTTTAAATTTACTCATCACGATCACAATAAAATTTTGCGAGAGGTTGCTGTCGTTATAATCCAACTAACTGCCAAGTTTCAATTCAATCGTATCAGTTGTTCCTGAAATATCAGGAAATAACATCAAAATTTAAAATCGCTATAACTCCGAAACCACTCGGCCGATTTTGCCCGTTAATGAACTTAACGGTCGCATTTTGAAATGCGACCTACCCTGAACCTACGCCCGAAATCGTTGTGACGACCGGTTGGCCGGACGGCCTGTTGGACAGAATCGATTTTGACACCGGATTCGTCATCAGTGAGTCCAACCTGGTCGTTTTAGACCATTTTCGGCTCAAAATTCGAAAATACAGACATTTGAACAAAAAGATAGCACACTGTTACCCTAGAAATATGAAAATATTAATATTTCGTGTTTTTTTTTTCTCCATATCGTTGCTTTACCGGAATAACTCAAAAGATACAAATTCAATCATGATGAAACTGGGCAGCTAGTTCAAAAATGCTGATGGACAACTTCGTGCAAAATTTCGTGATGATCGCGAACAATTTGAAAATTGTTAAAATTTTTTTTTTTGAAATAGGTACTCAATATTTTGCGATCTTCTGATCATATCAGAACACACCCGGTATCCTAACTCGCACAAGCTTTAAATAAATAAATAAATAAATAAATGAACACTCGAGCTGTAATATTTCGATGAAGAACTGAATTTCAATTTTCAAATTTTACCCATTAACGAATTCGGCCTTTTTCGATCAAATTGCAAACCTACTCTTCAAATATCGACTTTCTAAGTTGTTTCTTTCGGAAATTATTGGGGCTTAATTTAGAAGGTCGAATTCGTTAATGGGGAAAATCCGCCTGATGATTCCGCAGATATACCCATACGAAATTCTCCTTTTCAATACAAAATAGATCGAATTGAACTCCAGTACTTCATCGAATAATGCTCGAAGGTTCATACAGAATTTCCTGAGGATAATATGATAAGTAGATCACCAAAAACGAGTTTGGCGGGGTCACTTCGTGAATAGATGAACGCTTTGTCAACGAATTTGAACATACGCTGCAAATGTGCCGTCCTAGGTTTTTGTCTAGATATCACAAATTTTATCTTATTATGTTTTTAACTCACCTTAAGAATACACCCAGTTTTTCCTCAGTGCCAATCGGCTGTTTAGCATTACACCCATACGAGTCTATACTTTCTCTAATCATCCCATGGATTTCGTTGAACTGGTGTCTGGTCAACCCAAAGCGTTCGGGAAAAACTCTGTCTGGAAAATCAGACATCACGAATTGAACTTTTTTCTTAGATTGTAAGCTACTAGGAATCTCTAGTACTCCCTCTGTCAAGGAATACAATATCTGTTCTTCAAGAGCAGCATGATCTGAATCAGACTCTGAGCTCAAGCAATCCAATATTGCTAGTTTATCGTAGACGTCCATCTTGATCTCTTTCACAACACACGCTCTTAGCAAGCCTGACTCTTGTAAACTGCGTACTGCAACACTGCGTCCAATATGCGGCTGCCTGTGCCACGAGATTGACAAGAACACGTCCGTTGTTGTCGGATCACCTCAAATTCCGAACGCCTTGAACGTGTGGCAAATGAACGCAAAACAGCCCGAACAAGGCTCTAATGTAGGCGCTTTCTTTACGTTTTATGTGTTTGTTTCCTCGACGACGCTTTCAGTTCCAGTGGCGGGTCTAGGAATAGCACAGTGACTGCAATCAGTGTTACCAGATTAGGGGAAATTTCTTTAGAAATGAGGAAATCAACATGGCTTTGGAGGGCCTTGTGAGGAACTGAGTAAACTGGTCTATTTTCTGAAGAAATTTCGAGTGATTAATTAATTCTATGTTATTGTGTGTTTTATCGTGGTTCTATGTTCTGCGTAAAATCAACAAGCAATGTGGAGCGAATTCTTTCAGTTGTCAACCAGAATACAAGAAAAATCAGGACTATATTATCACCTGATACCTACATTACCATGTATCTTTTTGTCAAAACAATTAATGAATTCGATTATGATATACCCGCTAAAGCACACCAAAAAATGAACAGAGATAAGTATGACGAGTAATATATTATTCAAATGACTTGTTAATATTTTTAAGAATAGTTTTCTTTCGGGTTTCTTTATAATGTTAATAAAACTGATCCTGTCTTTATTTTTGAGAATATTTTTTGTTATTTGTTACGATTTCAGATAAACTCTATAATGAACATATTGTTTGTTTCCTTCTCAAATCTGGGGAAACTAGAGATAATTTTCAAATTTTCTTAAGAAATTCGGTTTGAACAACATTAGAGTAAATATGGGAAAATTGTGAGAGAAGGTCTAGGGAATTATTTTTTTTCGGCCTGGCGCGAGACTGACTGCAATGTTTGTCTCTATAGGAAAGCGGTGGGTTTTGTCGAATTTTTCAATTGATTTATATTCAATACCAAGATTCAGCGACCAAATTCTATTGGTTGAGAGAAGGGGGGAGGGGTTATTACCCCTTGTATCCATCCTCTTTCTTTTTCCCTCCTAAAAGGTCCAGAATTATAGACAACAATTATTAAATTATATGATTTACAAAATATGGCTTTTTTTAATGCCAAGTGCGATATTACAATTATTTATTATAAGAAAGTTCGATTTTTATTCATTTCCACCACGACGCATTGGAGCTATAACGAAAAATAAAAAAAAATCTGTCATCTGACACATTTATTCTGTCAATTGTTGTTTTATTCGCCGATTTTGATGTGGGTTGAGTTTACTTCTGTCGTGATTTGTAGTAGGTGAGAAATGGGCTCAAACAAATCTGGACATTTGTTTCTTGTCAATTCCTTTATAGAATTTCAAAAGGGTATGTTTTGGCACCTACATAAATTTCATAGGAATTATTATGGCATGATTAGCATGGTGAAATCGAAACCATTTTAAGGGAACCTATCACAAGGCTAGAACGAGTAATTATTAATATTACAAAATGATAAGAGTACAGGTCAACCTATAAACTCAAAATTGAAATAAAAAAGAAACTGAAAGATTTTCAAAAAGTGATACAATTAAATGATTGGAACTTTGAATTGAATCAATCATTTTTATGTGCTTGTTCTGGGGCACAGCGCGTTATCGTTTCGTCACAATGTTTGGAATTTTCGAATTTTGAGCAGGTTGGACTCACTGATGAAGAATCCGTGGTCAAATTTGATTCTGTTCGGCCAGCCCGCCATTTTTGCTCTAACTTTCGAAAGGAGGGTCCTACAGTCTTGAAAATTTCAGGTTAGGTTTTGATCCTGAATTTCCCGGTTGAGTTCGTAATGGGCCAAATCTGCATAATGGTTTTTGTGTAATAGCCATTTGAAATTTTGGTTTTTCAATAACTCGAAAAATATTTATATGATTGAAATAAAACTTGGTTGGAAGATGAACAATGTCAATAGGAAGAATTATCCATGGAAAAATATGAACAAAAGTTTAATTTTTTTTTTGAAAATTTTCATATTTCATTTCAATTTCACTGAAATTTCCAAGTCGCAAGTTCGCAATGTGAACAAGCGCGTAAAAGCAGCTGAATTCACGTCAGTGCTCGGCTAGGTAATTTATCCAGAGTTTACTGAGTTCACGAATTAATATTATGATTTTTCGAGGTGATAGATCCAGTTTCGACATTCTCCGAAATTATTAGGAATAATTGAGAGTAGGTGGTAACAGATTGATATCGAAATTATTGCCTATTCCCTTAGGTTCCGCTGTGGAACCCGTGAGAAGCTAATGCTTGGGCGAGTCAGGAGACCGGATGTGTTCTGCGTAGGCTTTGCTACTGATTCCTTACGCCACGTCAGGCACACCACTGTTAATTGTTCACCCAACAGCGGTTGGTTGAACGGTCCCTTGTAAACTGAAAAAATTCTTTCTGGGCACGGGCTTGAACTCCAGATCATAGGGCTAAGTCACTGCCACTCAACTACGGTTGCTAAATGTTAGTAAATTTCTATGAATTCATCTTTCAGTCCCAAAATCGACAGATTGAATCTGTAAGTTGACATATTAATTGTGCAATTTGACAAAATGAATCATGAATAGGCGGTTTTGGAAACTTGATCGGATCAACACGGGTAACTTACCCGGATCACTAAAATGACATATGTTGAACGCTCTATCTGTCATTTGTGTGACCCGGGTAAGTTACCCGTGTTGATCCGATCAAGTTTCCGAAAACGCCTAATGAGTCATTAGCGACAGAAAAATGTGCAGATTAAACCTGTCACTTGACAAATTGAAAGAGACAACTAACAGAATTAATCCGAAAATTGACAGATTCATTCTCAATGTGTCAATAGCTTCATTTTGTAACTGATTAACGTGCACCGATGTGATACAGTCAGTATTTTCGAGGTACTGAAGAAATCATTCAGATGTATATTTTTTCGTATCAATTGTGCTGATTTTGTCAAAAGACGCTCTCAACCGGCACATTCAAGGCCATCTGGACGAAAAGTCGTAAAGTTATTCCAATTTCATAAAAACATTATAATAAACCTGCATCTTCAAAATTATATTATTCTGAACGGAAATGTCAATATTTCATATCATGCCATAAGTTATTATCTTTAACGATAAGTGATTTATCACAATTTACGTTGGAGCGTTATCTCTGAGTCACACAGTCCATCATAATGACACATAACCTTCAGTATAGAATCAGAGTATAGCCGGAGAACTCAACTATTATCACTAAATTTAATTTTCCTCAAATTTCACGTTAAATGTGTGTAGACATTGAAGGAACCAATTAATGTTTGGAATTTATTTAGGAGAAACACAATTATCCCCTCCAAGCCCTCAAATTGGATCCTAAATCATGAAATTCTCTACAGTTACCATGGCAACGCCCAATTCTCCTCAAACATTCGTGTTCTGAATATAAATTTAGAGTTGCCCGAGGCAAAGCCTCATAAAAACACGTTTCAAATTATCAGTTTTCTTTCATCGTAACAAAAACACATTGTCAGAATGTCAATCATGAAATAGCTCATACTAATGGAGGAGGGGGGGAACGGATGATGACTAATGTAAACTCATGGATATGTCAGGGGAATGGTCGGGAGGGGAACCTTGCTATCCAACTTGGCTTGGCACAGAAATATGGCACGCTATTCACTTCGGGCGAGCCCATTCTACAGACAAGGGGAGGACGCCTGTACTGATACTGATACTGATACTTTGAGGTTTATTTTGTATAGGTCATAAAAGAATTTGAGAAGGTATCATTTACGTTTGGTTGCCAATGTTGAAGTTTGAAAAGGGACTTTTGAAATAGTTTCCCTTTATGACGGACTTTTGCATTTGATAAAATGCTCGGAATAAAGAATGACACAACTTTTCATTTGGAATGAATAGATATTCCGAAACTATCGAAATACCTTAAAGCATGTGGAAAATATGAGTTAGTCGTAGTTGATACAAGTATCTATGTAGGATTTGGAATAAGAATTTCATCTACTGGAAACCTGAATTTCATTATTTATAATAAATTAGGAATAATTAACCGATTTATTTTACGTTGAAACCTTCATCCGATTAATGAAGTCAGTTTATAGAACCGTTTACCTACAATGGGTGTATTCGTATATTGCGACTATTTAGAGAGTTGAATTGTTTATCTTGAATGTTTGCTTATCGACGAAGTGAAAGGAATTGTTTACAACGCAAAACTTACCTATTCGCAATTTCTGAGATATATTCAAGGTTAAGGAGTTTTCATGGCGTACTATGCGACTAGGTAGGTACTTCATAGGTATTTATAAATAAATGTATTTGGAATCATAGAGAAATCCAATGACCTCTTACAAATCATATCTTTCGAGTGATTTGAGGTTTGATTGAGTTACTAATTTATTGCTAATTGAGCCAGAGGTTTCTTAGACAAAGGTGGGAAAAAACAAAAATGATGAAAAATCTTGCCTTAGATAAATACAATTATTTTTGTCATTAACTTTTTTTGAGAGTAACATGATGCAATGATTCAATCAGCATACAGTGGTGATACTGTGATTTTGGAGAATAGAAATTTCAAGTTGAATATTGGCACTAGGCGGCCTAGATGGGATTTCGAAGCCGGTTTACCTCAAGGATCAGTTCTAGGTCTTTCATTATTCAACATTCGTGGGTCGCACATACCAGAAATGAAGACATGCAGATGACTGCTATATTACTAAGAATTTCATTAAAATGATGAAAATTAGTAGGCTGTCGAATTATCTTAGCCAAAAATTCCACTTTTTCAGTCCACTAATTGAGCCACAATGTAAATGACCCAAAAAGAGTCTGTCTAGTTTTCCAAAATAGTGAATCCACTCCCTCATCGGTTCTAGTCTATCATCAGTATGTTTCTAATTTAGTTCCGCAACAGAAAACTATTGGTTCCCTCACATTTTTCTGGCTTTTGTTTTAGTTTTTGCTCAGATCCTACGTGCCGTTTGAACTATAGGACTAAGCTTTTGTACGCAGATTATCAGTGTTATTAGCTACTGATTTGCTCCCCATTCGCTTACATGGCGAGACATCCTTATGAATTTTGCCTAACAAAGGAATTACAAAACGTAATACAGTGCAACCTTAATATAACGAACCTCAATATAACGATTTCCTCGATTTAACGAATTGTTGCCTAATCTTTTCGAATTGTCCATAAGAGTCAATGTAAAATACCTTCACATTACGAACATTTTTTACGAACAACCTTTTTATAACGAATTTTCATAATTCCATAACACTACCAATTACTAGGTACTCAGATAAATATGTTACTCGATAAGTTTGCAGTACCTATATTGTAGTACATAGTACTATATTGTTTACGTGAAGTCTGCAAAACTGTTTCAACATAAATAAATGCAGCTAGCTGAGTATAATCTATATTTGCTTCATTATTTTATCAATTAAGAAGCTATATAACATTTATTAGAAGAAGAGATATTTTTTTTGCCGGTATCTTGTTCTTTGAAATCAATTTATATGCAAACAACTTCATTGAAAACAAAGTCATACTATTTTTTTAACTGGAAAATGGATATGTTGTGATAATTTCACATCAATTGAGATTAATTTTAATGAAAAATCAATCTAAACGGTGTTTCAAATTGCGAGTTTTTTTGAGAATAAATAAAACACATATTTTGCATTTTTTTTACGCATATTTTTTCAAAAAATGTTTATTGGTAAATGAAGTATCAGTTATGACATTTATATACGAAAAATAATATCTGTCAGATGGCCTCCTCTCGCGGCTCTACAGACGTCCATTTTTTTGTTAAAATTTTAAATGATATTTTGACATAATAGATGACTCCGGCCAAGTTGCCAACCCACAATTTTCTTCACAAATTTACTATCACTGGGGAACGAGAATTTAAGGACAAATTCGTCATGATAAGGTTCGCGTTATTTATAAATATCCGTAAAAGATGCCTCGGCTCCTCAAACAAGATAATTCCTCTACAATATAAGTTTTTGTTAAGATAATCTCTGATTGGCTGAAATTTAAGTTGGGATTCCTGATTTCATGTTAATAGTGCCAAATTTATATAGGATATGTTTCGCAAATCAACTTGGTTCTTTGGTTGCCGGTTTTCCATTCCATAAATATGAAATATTCGGTTGGTTTCTGAAAAAAAGGTTAGTTACGGAATTTGATTGATGAAAAAAACGTTCTTTCTCTCTAGAACGATAGTCAATGTTCCATGGAACTATATCCATAGCATAGAACAATCTTTATTTACTTTATGATCCATAGAACATAGAAGAGACAACAATCAACAATGGAAAACTTACTATGTATGGTCTATGGATCATAAGGTAAATAAAGATTGTTCTATGCTATGGATATGTTACCATAAAACATTGATTGTCGTTCTGGTACATAGACTTAATATGTCTATGTTCTGGTGACAGAAAGATTGCTTTTTCATCATTCAAATTCCGTTATTAACCTTTTTTTCAGAAACCAACAGAATATTTCATATTTACAGAACGGATAACCGGATACCGAAGTAACCAAGTTGATTTTCGGAACATATCCTATTTAAACTTGACACTATATTAACATGAAATCAGGAATCCCAACTTAGAATCCAGCCTAACAAAAACCTATATTTGCAAGGAATTATCTTGTTTGAAGAGCTGAGGCATCTTTTACGGATATTTATAAATAACGCGAACCTTATCATGTCGAATTTGTCCTGAAATTATCGTTTCCCAGTGATAGTAAATTTGTGAAGAAAATTGTGAGTTGGCAACTTGGGCCGAAGTCGTCTATTGAGGCTTTATCTCACTAATGACAAGAAATATTATAATTTCATCCTTTAGTTCAGGAATCGATTGTGGATTATTCTTATAGACCTGGCTTTTCACATGACCCCAAAGAAAATAGTCCATCGGTGTCAAATCACATGATCTTGGTGGCCAATTGACATCACAGTTTCTGGAGATTATTCGTCCTGGAAATTTTTGTCTCAATGAATCAATTGTGTAATTTGCAAAGTGAATTGTAGCGCCATCCTGTTGAAACCAAATGTCCTCTAGATCAATATTCATTAATTCAGGCCACAAAAATTCGATTATCATCCTACGGTATCAATCACCATTGACAGTTACAGCTTCACCAGCAGAATTTCAAAAGAAGTAAGGTCCAATTACACCTCCTGACCATAAGGAACACCAAACAGTGACTTGTTTAGGATGCATAGGTTTCTCATGAATAATTCCTAGATTTTCCTCACCCCAGATACGACGATTTTCTTTATTAACAAATCCACCAAGTTGAAAATGTGCCTCATCGGAAAACATGATTTTTTGAGAAAAAGCAGCTGGTTGTTTATTGATGAAATTGACAACTGAAGGACGTTTGAAATGATCTAATGGCTTTGATTCCTGTGTTATCTGAACCTTATATGCCTTCAGAGCTAAATCCTTGTGTAAAATACGCCATGTCGTGGACCGAATAAGTCCAACTTGTTGTGAACGTCGTCTAATGGACATTCCAGGATCTCCAGCAACACTTTCACGAACCAAATAAATATTTTCTTGTGAACGACCGCTACGACTGTATTTTTCACTTTTTTGATCTTCCACCGAACCGGTTTCTTGAAATTTTTTAATAATTCGATCGATAGTGCTTTAAAATGGACGATTATGTAAACCATAAAATTGAAGTAATTTTCTAAAAATACTTTTCACAGAACGCTGTTTTTCAAAAAATAATTCAACAATTTGAACGCGTTGTTGCATCGTGTACGAAGCCATTTTTATAAATGACATACATAACACTTCTTAAATGTCGAATTACCCAGACGAATTCAGTGCGCCATCTATATTTTATTTATTCTTAAAAAAACGCGCAATTTGAAACACCCTTCAGATTTCCTAAGTAAATGAGGCAATTGCTTTATCTCGTTGTTCTGTGCTATAGACATCTGGAAAGCATGCCGTTCCCAAGAATACACGAGCAAAAACGTGATAATCCGGTTACTTTTTTGTTTCGAAAAACTGAAATTCCATAAAGTAGCTCTGCTAACCTGACGTCAAGTAAGCAGAACATATTTTCCGAAAAACCAAATTATAAAATGGTAAAAGTCATCACAATTCAGGGTCCGGTTCTCAGCAGTTCTTCGAGCTCGACAAACATGGTAGATTCAAAAAATATTGAGCTTCCCTCCACAGGCAAGCGAGGCATAATCGAATAAAGTACGTCTCTTCGAAGTTCGATGCAGTCTCGTTCACGATACTACGAAGTTAAAGGACATTTTACACAGCGAAATGTTGAACCCGTATAGCACCGTCAGTTGGTTCAGACTCTCTATTTCTCTTCATCCAAACGGACGTCTCTTTTTCCCCTCCGTTCGTTCCACTTCGAGGTCGTTGAATCAACGCCAGAAATAAGTTTAGAACGCCTAGAAACTACCAAGTGACCTCGCTTCAATTTTACATAATGTCCAATTACGCTTAGTTTACACTTTAATTCGAGGAATCGATGTTTTAAATGTAAATGATTATTGAGCGTGGTCGGTTTAAATTCGAACGTCGTCATTAATTTGAGGTAAATTCCTGTTTTCTCCTCTTTTTGCTTCGCCCGTTTCTGCCATTGGTCGACCTGAATATTGATCAGGAATTCGGCCAATGGATTTTCGTGTCGCAGCTACAAAAACGAAAATACGGGTTTTGAGGAGGGATGACAGGATCCATACGTTAATTTGGGCTATGTTTGGTCTTTTATGACGATTCACGTTTAGGAATTTATGATTCGCTCGGGGTTGCACACTTTTATTGTCAGAAATATGAGCTATTGTTTGGACTGTTTGGTTCGGTTTATGACTTGGAGGGATTTACTGGAACTGGAACACGGGTTTTGGTCTGAACTTGAATGGTTGCTAATTATATTCGATTTGCGGTATGTGGTACTAGGAGGGGTTGAGTGATTAAGGCTTACATGATTAGAAACTGTTTAGATATGTTAATTATCTTCCCATGTTTAGGTGTACTGAATATACAATATGCAAATTTTGTAGGTTGGAATAGGACTTTCTGGATACTTGTTGTGGGGAACACCGTTTTATGTTTTTGTCTAAATGTAGGTAATTTTATAATTTTGAACCGAAAAATGGTCTCAAACGACTAGGTTGGACTCACTGATGACGAGTCCGATTCTGTCCGAACGGCTGGCCGAGGACGTTAAAACTACCGAAATCAACGAGCTAACGATTTGAAACTTTCAGGATAGGTCGCCTATCGATACGCGAAGGTCAATTTTATTAATGAGCACAATCGGCCGAACGGTTCTGGAGTTAGTCATCTGAGTTTCTGTGAAGCTATTTCTTCTTGTTGGGGTTGTATATGGTTATAGTTAATTTCGAGAGAAAAAAATCGAAATTATTCTTCAAAAACCTAAAAAAACACTGCCGTGAAGGCATCAGCTTTTGCGCGTATGTTCAATTGAGATGATCGCTTTGGCAACGAATTTAAACACGAGCGCAAAAGCTGCTGCCTCCACGGCAGTGCTTTTTCAGGTTTTATTCAATAATTAATTAACCGCAAGTACTGGATTTCAATTCGATCTTATCTGGTTTTTTTGGAAATGTTGGAAAAATGAAGTTTTGAATGGGTATATCTGTGGAATCATTGGGTGGATTTCACCCAATCACGGATTCGACCGTCAAAATTAAGCCCCAAACCTAACGGCCGAACGTAAACACAATAACTTCCGAAAGAAACAACTTAGAACCTCGATATTTGTCGAGTAGGTTTGGACCTCAATAAGGACAGCCGAATTCATGAATGGGTAAAATCCACCCAATGATTCCGCAGATATACCCATTCAAAACTTCATTTTTCCAATATTTCCTGAAATACAGATAAGATCGAATTGAAATCCGGTACTTTATCTAAAAATGACAATCGAAGGTTCATACAGAATATCATGAGGATAATATGATCAGATGATCACAGAATATTGAATATTTGAAAAATCTAAATTTTTTCAAGTTCTATTGACATGATCACCAACAAATTGCATCCATCAGCAATTTCAGACTAGCTGCCAAGTTTCATTTCGATTGAATCAGTATTTTTCGAGTTATTCCGGAAAAAAATCACGAAATTTTACATGTTTTTTTCCAATATCTCCAGAAATTATGGTCGTATCGAAATGAAATTTGGTACACTGCTGTGGAATATGATGTTCAAAGTATGAGCAGAAGTTTTTCCTGGATTCAATGAAGTTTCCGAAAAAAATTTTTATCATCCATATGGCAAATTAACCTCGAAAATGTAACTTTAGAGCAATTTTAATTGAAATTCCTGTAAAATAATTGTAGCTCGTGTTAATTTTACATTAAGATTGATTGGGCGCGCAAGGCCAATCGAATGGCCTGCGCGTACGCCAGACCTGAACCCCTACTGAAAGCTACGAAAAGCAACAACGAAGTAGAATTGAGACAAAACTCAAAGAAAGAAAAATAAAAAAACGTTGACGATTATGTATTCAGAATGAAGGGAGGGATTCTGAAGATTTATTTTTGTAAATGGCAATTTTTCAGTAATTTGTGCTTTTATTTCTCATCCAAATGCAAGTTATTTCACAACCACCAATTTTGAAATATGCTTACATTTTCAATCCGTGGTGATCGAAATTATTGTGAAAATTACACGAGCTACAGTTAGTTTACAGGAATTTCAATTAAAATTACTTTAAAAACAAATTTTCTACTTTAATTTACCATGAGGATGATAAAAAGTAGAAAAATAACTTTAATGATGTTTCAACCATTTTTAGCCTATCCGCCTTCAAAGGCCGATTACAGCAAAAAAAGGCCCATAAAGTACTATTTTTTACTTATGATTTTGGTAGTTTAGGACCGTACGAATATTTTAAAATCACCCAGAACCTATGAAAACTCCTTTTTGTATTTTTAAATTGATGTTGAATGTTTGAGTGAAAACTAAAGTCCTAACTTTCAAGTTTTTGAGTAACTTTGAGTGATTTTGGGAAACTGAGGAATTTCTGTTATTAAAACAAAATTCAGGGAAATCATGTTACAGAAAAATAATCTGCAAAATACTTACTACATAAAAATATATGGATTGTTGAAACCTCGCTGGCGTAAAAGATCGAAAAAACACAAAAAAATTATAACTCGAGAACTTCACCAAATTGCATAACATACATCGGGTATTTCGGATACCCCCAGGTGTGAGGAATCTAAAAAAAAATATTGACGACACTACTTGGATCACCCTGTATATAATGAAGTGTTTGTATTAAGTTTGAAACTTGTAATCTGGCATAATCTCGAATTTCCGAGAAAACACATCATTCAATCATTCTCTGCGAGTTGCTCTCCAAGGAAATGGCGACTTTTAAACCGCGCAGTAGACATCCATGTGAACCAATTATTTGATTTTCAAAAGTATCCATGTAAACCTCCTGTATATAGGCATATAGGGGTATAGCTTTGAACCTCCAACGCGACTGTTCTTCCACATGCGTTATTTGAAAGTCACAATGGGGGTTTTTCCTGAATTTGGGTTATTACTGCAAAAGCAAATTTGAACATAATTATTATGGGTTTGATTCATCATTTTCCCAAATTACCTTCAGAAAGTTTCAAAATCAGATTTGAAAATTGGGGTTTGGAATTTGCCAGGCATACACGATATGTCAACGGTGTTTAGTAGAATACCTTTTTCTGCTACAGAATAATGAAATATTTATTCCTATTCTGTGGTACACATGTGTTCTTTGTCAATATAACTAAACAATTTCCGTTTGCAATTTGTCAGTAATATGACAGTATGACATTATGTGCTGTTCTTTTTCTATTCCTTGGTCGTTGTCTTCTACTCTAACTAGAGTTGGGAGTTCTAGTTCACTTATAGGATCTAGTTCAATCGTTCTCGTTCACTGTTGGGAATAGTTTACCTGATTAGTTCTTCAGTTCACAATCGTTCACGCACACTGTATAACGGTAACGTGCGAATAGGAGTGATTCCTTGAAGGCCATGAAACTATATAAACAGAAGTGAACTAAACTTTGATTTAAAGATCTCTTTAATCCTTGCTCTGATTGATACTATTAGGTTTCATGAGATGCAGGAGATTGCTGTGTATTTCAGGGGACGATTTATTTTGAATAATTCTGAGATATGAAAAAAATAGACGGAAAATATTCAATTAAAAATCAAATATAATATTGAATAAGTGAAAATGTTCAATGAGAAATGGAATATAATGGGCTGAACAATTACAATGGTAAAAATTATATGAAATCCAATAAAAAAATAACATCTTCCATTCTATACTTTCTCTCAATGGATTGTTTTATAGAACTGATATCCAGATAATTCATCGATCGATTTGCCCATTTTAACATTTAGTAACGTGACCTCTTTCTCACTAAAATATAATGATTTTTATACAATGTTCTGCAATATGCACGAATTTTTTTGAACAAAATTTGGAATTAAAATTTTTTTGAACTCTTCCAATTAAACGATCATCACGAAATTTTGCACAAATTGTGCACCCACTTGCTTCAACTAGTTATCAAGTTTTATTATGAATGGATCAGTATTTTTTGAGTTATCTCGGAACAATTACGATATCGCGGACAAATCACGAAATTTGACATATTGCGATTTCCAATATGTCCAGAAATACATATTGAGACTGAAATTTCGGATTTTTTTTTTTATTTTCTAACCATACGATCCAAACAAAAGAAGTTGCGCGTTGGTATGATTCAACTATCTACCAAGTTTCAATTCTATCGCTCACGTAAATAGTTCTGAGATATCAAGAAAAAATTCCAAAAATTCAAATGAATATAACTCCGAAACCATTTGGCCTAATTGGCTCATTAACGAACTTAACCATCGCATTTTAATGTCTGCGACCTTCCCTGAAAGTTTCAAGTCACTAGCTTGTTCCTTTCGACAGTTATTGTGTCCTTTGCCAGGCGGCAGTCAGCTGGACAGAATTAATTTTGAAATCGGATTCGTCAGTAGTGAGTCCAACCTAGTCGTTTGAGACTATTTTCGAGAAAAAATAGAAAATTACAGACATTTGTACGAAAAGAAACCACGAGTTTTCCAGAACAAGCGTGCAAAAAATTATCGTCAAGTATTACCATGAAAAAGTGCAAAGAGAGGAGCCGAGGGTGAAATAGTTAAAAAATATTTTACAGCAGCTGATAAAAATCATAATTCGTTATCCTAGGCCGGCGCCTTGCTGATGAGCGCTGACTACGCTCAAACATTGCCCATTCTACAACCCGACCGCGAATTAATCCAAATATCTAACCTAGTAAAGTATATCTTGTCTATGACCCAATCTAACATATCATATCAGTCCTCAAGCTCAGGTCCTTGCCTACATTCAGAATTACTCGGTACGATACCAACGTAGATACGTTATCTACTATACTATAGGTTTGTTCCAACACCCAGTTCTGTTAATGTCTTGAACTCGTTCAGAACTGAATCAATTCACACGTCTTCGCTCATTCTAGTTCGGGACTAATTCTGAATAGATAGTTCGAAAGTGTTGGAAACGCATCATTCTTAGAAATTCCCTTGTCATAGCCTAAGGGCTGTTTGTCACCCGAAAAATGCAGCCCGTCTCTGCCAGATGTGGTTTTATTGCCCCTTGCTGCATTCGAATGGCACGAAACAGATGACCGATTCGATTCCTCCTTCTCAGTTCTTGCCTTAACCCAAGAACTGAATTAACCGTTCTAGAACTGGTCTGACACAAATTCTTTTCACGTTGGAACACTTGGTTTGCAATTCCTAACCAGTTCGAAGTTTGTTGGAACGCTAATATCGATATGCGCAAACTCCGCCCGATTCAGAACTAGTCCCAGAGTGTGTAGGAACAGAATTTATATCTAGAATAGTTCACAGTTCACAATGAACGAATCAAATGGATCGTATGTCTCATGTCTTCGATCTACGACCACAACGTTACGGTCCCGGCTCCGGCAGCGCATAAATTCATTTAGTTCGCTGAGAACTATTCTGTACATACTTCATGAACTAGTTCGTTTCGTTCTAAATAAAGAATAGTTCATATGAACTAGTTCGTTCACGAAGTACCCACCTCTAACTCTAACCAGATCGAAGTATAGCTGTTTTCCTAAGCGAAGTAACACATTTTCGTCCTTTTCTTTCCGAGAAAGCTGAATTCGACGTTGCCATATCGTGCACTCAAGACAAATCCCTTTAAATGAAAATCCCCATTTTTATTTTTCAGTTTTAGGTGATCAAACATTTCTTTAAAGATATAATATTGAAATTATATGTTTGAAATGTGATCTCTTAAAGGTTTTTCATGAAAATTACTGCATATTCGTTTGAAGGAAAAACCCCCATATCTCTCCGACTCTGAGACCTGAGTACGGCCCTGCCCCTTTCCGATTTCCCGGGCCGGTAACTAGGACCACGTCACGTCCGTGCTTCACTTCGGCATTCAGTTCGTCGACAATCACTGACCCGCGATACTCTACGCGTCGGTAACACCATCGATATTTACGATTGAAAACAACCTTCCACTCTCCTAAATATAGAAATTGGTAAACAGTGTAAAGTATGTACACGTACACGGAGAGAGCGATAGACGATTTACAACTCATACAGTGCGTTAAGAATCGCCCAGAACTATATGACACAACGCATGTCAAGTACATGGATGCCAACCGTAAAAACGGCATATGGAATGAGATCGGTGAAGAATTGCAAGCTGACAGTGAGTTATTTTCATTTCTCTTTCAGAATCGCTTCATTTTCAAGCTCTTGTGCGCGAATGTTCTAGGGAACAGCGTGCTATCGTTCTTCCAAAATGTATGTAATTATCGACTTTTGGGCCGAAAATGGTACTGCCTCCCAGAGTGTAGGTAGGCACGATAACTTAAAAACGAAAAACCCTAGCGGCTTGAAACTTCCAGGGTAGGTTTTTGTTTGAGATAGAGACGTTCAAGTTCGATAATGGGGGTTTTTCCTAAATTTGGGTTATTACTGCAAATGAAAATTTGAACATAATTATTATGGGTTTGATTCATCATTTTCCCAAATAACCTTCAGAATTTATTCAAAATCAGATTTCAAAATTGAGGTTTGGGATTTGCCAGGCATGCACGAAGTGACAACGGTGTTTAGTAGAATAGCTTTTTCCGCTATAGAATAATGAAATATTTATTCCTACTCTGTGGTACACACGTGTTCTTTGTCAATACAACCAAACAATTTCAGTTCGCGATTTGCCAGTAATATGACAGTATGACAGTCTGTGCTCTTCTTTTCCTATTTCTTGGTCGTTGTCTTCTACTCTAACCAGATCGAAGTATAGCTATCTCTGTTTTCCTAAGCAAAGTAACACATTTGACCTCCTTTTCTTTCCGAGAAAGCTGAATTCGACGTTGCCATATCGTGCACTCAAGACAAATCCCTTTAAATGCAAATCCCCATTTTAATTTTTTAGTTCTATGTGATCAAACATTTTTTTTTAAAATATAATATTGAAATCATATGTTTGAAATGTGATGTTCTAAAGGTTTTTGATAAAAATTACGGCATTTTCGTATAAAGGAAAAACCCCCACTGGCCTAATCGGCCAAACGGTTTAAACGGATTAAATCCGGAATATCTCGGGAACTATTCATAGGATCAGAATGAAATTTGTTTATTAGTTGAATAGTACCAATGCGCAGGTGCAACCGAAATTTTGTTGAGATTGTAAAGATGTTATGAAATTGGAAAAAATAATTTTAGAAAATTTTCCAAATTTTTTTTTATCGGAAACCTTCGTAATTGAGCCCTAAAACCAGCTCCACAAATTTCAATTTCCCAAGTCATTTCTTCCGGAAGTTATTGTTTTCACAGAGGTCCTCACGGGTGATCGTAAATACAAGGACTTTCGAAAGAAACAACTAAGAAACCCTATAAGTTTAGGGTAGGTTTGGACCTTTATAACAAAGGACGAATTCGTGAATCCACCCAATGATTCCGCAGATATACCTATTCAAAATTTTATTTCACCAAAATTAGGAAAAATAGGATAATTTGTACGGTCGTGATCGTACCACGGCCGGTTGCTCGGTCAGATTCTCATCAGTTGGTTCAACATAGTCCTTTGCGAACGACCATTTTCGGCTAAAAATTCGAAAATTACAGTCATTTGGATAAAATGATAGGAAGCTGTTCCCCTAGAACATACGCGTGAAAAGATCAAGTGCATTGCACTTTTGAAAAGGCCATCTAATTACCTTCAAAACACGGTCACTCAACTCCTCCTATTTAAGATTTTAGGAATGGCTATCATCACTCTCACAGGGTTGATAAAATTGGTTGGAACCAACCTTCTACGAATCAGAGTTTACCTCTTCTCAAATTTTTTTTTATTATGTACCACGGCCGAGGTTTTAATTTCGACTACACGACTTCGGCCCAAGTTGCCAACCCACAATTCTTTTCACAAATTTACTATCACTGGGGAACGGGAATTTCAGGACAAATTCGACATTATAAGGTTTGCGTTCTTCATAAATATCCGTAAACGATGCCTCAGCTCCCCAAACGAGATAATTCCTTCCGAGTGTAGGGTTTTGTTAAGATCATCTCTGATTGGCTGAAATTTAAGTTGGGATTCCTGATTTCATGTTATTAGTGTCAAATTTATATATGTGATATGTTCCGCAAATCAATTTGGTTATTTAGGTTGCCGGTTTTCCATTCCGTAAATATGAAATATTCGGATGGTTCCCGAAAAAAAGGGTTAATTACGGAATTCGATTGATGAAAAAACTTTTTTTCTGTCACCAGAACGACAGTCAATGTTCTATGGTAACATATCCATAGCATAGAACAATCTTTATTTACTTTATGATCCATAGAACATAGAAGGGACAACAATCAGGAATGAGAAAATTACTAGGTATGGTCTATGGATCATAAGGTAAATAAAGATTGTTCATGCTATGGATATGCTACCATAAAACACTGATTGCCGTTCTGATGCATAGACTTAATATGTCTATGATTGCTTTTTCATCAATCACGTTCCCTTAATTAACCTTTTTTTTCAGGAACCAACCGAATATTTCGTATTTACGGAACGGAAAACCGGCAACCAAGTTGATTTGCGGAACAGATTCTTTATAAACTTGACACTATTAACATGAAATCAGGAATCCCAACTTAAACTTCAGCCTAACAAAAACCTATATTCGGAATTAATTATCTTGTTTGAAGAGCCGAGTCGAATTTGTCCTGAAATTCCTGTTCCCTAGTGATTTTGGGTTAGCAACTTGGGCCGAAGTCGTCTATTGACACATTGTATAAGTAAAGCTATCAAACATTTTTGGATCCTCAGTAACAACAATAATCATCATTTCCGACCAGTAAAAATTATGCGACCCGATATTCTAAGCCATTATACCCAAATGAATGGGTGAAATCCACCAAATTATTCTACAGATTCACCTTTTCAATATTTTTCTGACCAGTATTTCGAAAACGAAATGGAATTGAGATCCGGTATTTGGTTGAAACATGTAAGCTTGAAGGATTATGTATGATCTAGTGAGGACTATATGACTGATTAAAATATCGCAACAGTTTTTTATCAGGAGGTGAAACTGCTTAGGGAACGCATAGGCGTTTTTCATGTGTGGATTTCAGCACTTAAATTTTTCTAGTGAATAGCTTCCATTATTGAAAAAATCATCCGAGTTTCCAAGTACATCGCATTAGTACATAAACAAGGTGGTCCACTACAAAAAAACGCGTAACATACATGGGGTATTTTTGGATACCCCCAGGTGTGAGGAATCTGAAAAAAAATTAATGATGTCACTACTTAGACTACCCTGTATACACACACAGTGGACTACCAATTTATACATTTTTGTGTGAATTTATACTATTTTCAAAGAATTCATACTCTTGTATGAATTCATACTATTTACTTTGGTTTCATACATTTTTGTTTGAATTCATGATTTTTGCGTGCATGTTCTAGGGGAACAGCGTGCATTCGTTTTGTCCAAATGTCTGTAATTTTCGATGATTCAGCCGAAATTAGTCTCAAACGACTAGATTGGACTCACTGATGACGAAATCGGTGCCAAAATCTATTCTGTCCGGCCGGCCGGCCGGCCGTGGACACGATAACTGTCGACCGGAGTGAGCTAGCAACTTGAAACTTTCAGGGTAGGTCGCGCATTGGAATGCCGCGGTTGAGTTCGTTAATAGGCCAAATCGGTCGAATAGTTTCGGAGTAATAGCCACTTGAAATTTTGAAGTTATTCATTTTTTATTTCAGAAACTACTTGAGCGATTAGATTCAAACTTGCCAATTAGGTGGAGTATAAAAACGCGCAACTTTGAGCCAAATTTTGTCAGGATCATACTGTCAGTAAATAAAAAAAATTTTTTTTCGAAAACCGTTCATCATATCCGGAAAAAAATTCCACACGGACTTTGAGCTTCATATTTCACAGCAGTGTACCAAATTTCAGTTCGATGCGATTATAGGTTTTGGAGTTATCGGGAAAAAATATGTCAAATGTCGAGGTTTTTTTCTCCATATCGTTGCTTTTTTCGGTATAACTCGAAAAATACTGATTCAATCCTGATAAAACTTCGTAGCTAGTTTGAAGATGCTGAAAGCCAACTTCATGCAAAATTTCGTGATGATCGTGTCATTAGAACAATCCGAAAAAAAATTCTGTGATTTTCTTATCATATCATCCTCATTAAATTCTGTATGAACCTTCGAACTGTAATTTTCGTATGAAGCACTGGATTTCAATTCGATCTAATCTATCACTTTTGAAACATTGGAAAAATAAAATTTCAATGGGTATATCTACGGAATCATTGGGTGGATTTTACCCATTCACGAATTCGACCTTCGTAATTAAGCCCCAAACCTTCTCTACAAATATTGAGTTTCTAAGTCGTTTCTTCCGGAAGTTATTGTGTTTACGCAGTCGGCCGTTCGGACCTTAATTACGAAGGCCGAATTCGTGAATGGGTAAAATCCGCCCAATGATTCCGTAGATATACCAATTAAAATTTTATTTTTTCAATATTTCAAAAAAGACAGATTAGGTCGAATTGAAATCCAGTAATTTATCGAAAAAAAAATCTAGAAAAGCACTGCCGTGAAGGCAGCAGCTTTCGCGCGCAAGTTCAAATTCTTTGCCGAAGCGGTCATCTACGTTGAACATGCGCGCAAAAGCTGCTGCCTTCACGGCAGTGCTTTTCTAGATTTTTAGTATGTATTATTATTATTAGCAAGATTTTTTCAATTTTCCTGATTTTGCACGGGGTCCGAGAAATACAGGGTGGTACCTTTTCAAATTGACACACTGTATAAATACATTTTCGAGTCTTCAGTAGCAAGAATTATCCCTTGTTCCAACCCGTAAAACCTAAGGTTCCCTGATATCCAGAGCCGTTATCAGGAAGGCAATCAATAAAGTCCTAGCGGTAAATAAACCTTTTTGCCGCAGATCAACTGAGATGCGAAAAATCTAATGGAAAATATCGGAACCAGAGCCATTTCCTAAGGTTGCAAAATAACGCAGGAGCCGGGGTCGATCCCATACTATGTTGATTTTGAAAATGCTTTAAAAATACTCGGAAGCGTCGAAAAATCACGTTCTTAAGCTTATTTGTTAGCTCTATCTATACTCCATTCTTTTTTATAAACTATCCCGGTTTGCCATGATTCAGGTCTATCAAGTTTTTTTACAAACTGACGCAGGTTGGCACTCGTGAAATATCGTCAATGACATAATAGAGAGATATTGCAGTGTCAAATTTGTGTGACGTTATTAGCGCAAACGTTATTTTTGACATCTAAGCATGCGCAGATTCAGTTTCAGAATAACGCGACGTTAACAGCGTTAGCGTCTAACGTTATTTACGGAAAATTGCGAGCCGCAATTTACGTTGCGCTATTCTATATCGGAAGAAATCGTTAAGCTTCGGGCTCTTCCGGCTCCGATCACTGTCATAGAAAAGCTGTTTGTTAATATGTTTTTCGGAATTAATTACACAACTTCCTGAGATTTTTCAAATCTATTTCAGAATACCTCTTATACACAACTGATATTAGACATTAAGATTTATTAGTGCTACACCTAAGCAAATTTTTTTCATAAATAGGTATTTGTTACTTTTTCACGAATTAAGAAATACTTTTGGAAGCAACATGAGGGGTTGGAAATTAGAAATAGTTTGAACCATGCCAATTATATTGTGTAAAATATAACTAGTTCCACTTCTTCTGCAATTGCACCACGTGAAATTACAGCTTCCGATTCCATTTTCATTTTGTCCAGAATCGAAAAACGAATGCAGAAATGCAAATATCAAGCTTTAGGAGTTTAAACGTTAATTTGTAGCATAAAAATCTGACGTCTCGCATAACCTAACCAAACAAACTGATAACTAACGTAATGGTAACAAAAACATGTAGCAATACGTCTACTTCTGGAACGACCGTTAAATCCACGTTAACCACCAAAACGTTATATATAGCGCACCGTAATAACATAACGCTTGCGCTATTCAAAAGTTGCAATATCTCTCTATTAATTCTCAGAGACGTTACCAAATGCCAATAAACATAATTCCGTATCTTGCTTTTGACTCGAATACTGCATGATAGATAGTTTTCATGGAGAATTTATCCAGATATCTTCTCATTACACCCAAAGATAACAGACTGCAGCTAAGCTGCATCCCAGTTTAGAAATATGTTCATCCCAATTTAGTGTATCGTTCACATAGATTCTCAAGAATTTTGTGAATTGAGTTAGTACTTTCAAGGTGATACAGGATTTATGGTACTACTTCATTTTCATATTGGAATATTTCAAGTTGTGCAACAAGGTATTTAAATGTCTTCTGTAGACTTATTTCTTGAGAATTTCGAAAAGTAGGGATTTTCATAGGTTTGTCTGTTCGTTTATAAGTTTTACTGCAGGATTTTTCGAGTACTTTTATTTCTTTGTTCGAATGAACTATCACAAAGAAACGGAGTACTGTATCCATTATTTATTTATCAGTAAAATTTCAACACTCGATTCTTGATTTCCGTATAAGAAAATAGCATAACCGAATCTTCCAACCATGTTTACGTGAAATATTCCCAGTATTAACAGGGAAAAAAGTTTCTTCAACATTCGCCAGGTCTTTGGAACTATTGAATTCACATATTATTTTCTTAAATTCATTCTTTTTCCAAAGTAAATTCACATTTTGAAAAATACGTAAGTACTACGACCTCTATGTAGAGAGGACAACGTTGTGTAGTTAGTTTTCTGACAGGAAAATGACTATAACCTAACATTTTCGAAATATAAACTTTGAAATGTGTCCGAATGTCATGGCCAACCAGGATAGTTTAACGTGAATGGAATATAGTATCTTTCCTCTGAAGAAGTCGAATTATTGTCCGAATTTTTTTCTATTTCTAGTCTGAGCTCGCAACGATACACTTAGTCAACTTCAATTAGTAGAGAAAAACTGTTACGGTTTCCTGCCGTGTAAGCACACGGCGGATCGACCGCTTCTGCGCATAGAAACTTATATTTACGATCGTGTCAACGTTCTTAACGGTCCCGGTCACGGCAACCTCGCCGTACGCTGCCAAAGAATTCCTCGAAACGCCGACTAAAAGCACGGCAAGAAGAAGCGTCGCATTTCAGTCGATGACAGTTTTTTTTAAGTTACGACTGGATGCCGTATATTTCAACGGCACGTCTGTGCTTTCAATTCCAAACATCTCTCTAATTTTGTCACGGGATGGAAGTAAACCAGGATTTCCTGATATCTTTGGTTCGAGAAAGGCCAGTTCTTTGGGATAGAACGGATAAGTTCTACAAGGATAAGCGACTGAAGTACGAGGCTTGGAACGAGGTCTGTGCGGAAGTCCAGCCGAATTTCAACAGTTTGAAGGATTATGAGAAGAACGACATTGGTGAGTTTAATGTTTTTATTTATATATCGTTTGCTGATGATCTGAAACGTTTCTCTCTGATCGAATCCCTTGCCGACAAAATCAGCTTACAGTTGAACCTAAAGGCGTTGGAGAGTTGGTGTTTTGCCAACTGTTTATCGTTGAACATAGAAAAATATAAATCCATGTCGATTTCTAGAGTCGAGGATCCAAAAATCGCGACTTTTTTCATAAGTTCGCCCCCTGGAGCATTTAAGTATCGTGAAAGATCTAGGTATTTCATAAAGTTTCCAATAAGAGGTGTTATTTTGATATTCAAAGAAAAATGCCGTTTTTCAATATAAATGATCGGATGTTTATTTCATTATAAAGAAAAAGCTGTGCCGTTAATAGTGGAAAATAGCATCAGGCAAATTACTACCACGACCACGTTTACAGGACCATATCCTTTTAATGAAATTTTCCATAACCAAATCGCAAAGTGGCTGCCCTATGTCCTCGATAGCCTCACGAATTCCATCTTGGAGGTCTTGAATCGACGCTGGGCTATTGGCGTAGACCTTCTCTTCCACGTGGCCCCAAAGGAAGAAGTCGCAAGGTGTTAAATCACAAGATCTCGGTGGCCAATTGTGATCACCTCTTCGAGAGATAACACGGTCGGGGAACTTTTCCCGCAAAAGATTAATGGTTTCGTTGCTTGTGTGGCACGTAGCGCCGTCTTGTTGGAAGTAAACGTTGTCCAGATCAATACCATCCAATTGCGGCCATAAAAAATCATTAATCATCTCTCGATAGCGCAATACATTCACCGTAACTGTTGCTCCAGCCTCATTTTCAAAAAAGTAAGGTCAAATGACTCCGCCGGACCATAAACCGCACCAAACAGTCACACGTTGAGGATAGAGAGGCTTTTCAACAATAACTCTCGGGTTTTCCGAGCCCCAGATGCGACAATTTTGCTTGTTGACGAAGCCAGCGAGGTGGGAATGGGCCTCATCATTCAAGATGATTTTTCGATGGAATTCCGGCTCATTTTCATGCATTTCAGCAAAGACACGACGTTGTTGATGATCGGCCGGCTTGAGTTCTTGTGTTAGCTGAACTTTATAAGCCTTAAGACCCAATTCTTTATGCGAAATACGGTGTAATGACGTTTGTGGAATGCCTAATTCCAAAGAACGACGAGGAATGGACAAAGCTGGGTTTTCTTCAACACTTTCGGCTACAGCGGCTGTTCTTGAGCGACGTGCACGGGTTTTATTCTTCACATCACTAACTTGTCCCAAAGGCGCGAGTTTTTCCACCAATTTCTTTATTGCGATCCAACAAGGTGCTTCACGACGACCCAAAAATGTTCGAGTTTTACAAACCGTCTCTGCCAAATTTTCACCATTTTTATAGTGAATTTTAATAATTTCAATGCGTTGTTGAAGCTTGTATCTTTCCATTTTTATTAATGGCGTAGTTTCTACATGTCAAATGTCAAAAAATGACAGCTTCAAAAGTGACATCTACCGAAATAGCGGGCTATTCAAAATAACACCTCTTATTGGAAAACCCTTTATAATGAAGAAATATCGTTCAAGCTTCACTTGTAGGCAATTTCCGCTAATGCTCTCAAAATTCTTGGTTTGATTCTTAAGAACACGAGAGATTTTCAAACTGCGACATCTGTATGTGACGATCGTGAGACCGCTCCTGGATTTTTTACCGGTTGACGGCCTCTTTTTGGAGAGGGTCCAGAATAAGTTCCTCAAGGATGTTGCATTCAGGTTGAGGTTTACTTCTTCTTCAGTCTCGGTAACTCACATGCGGGATCGCGTAAGATTGTCTTCATTGAAATCGAGATTTTTTTCTGATGTCCTCGTTGCATCCAAGATTTATCAAAGCCTTATATTTTCTCCTGAGTTATTGTCTCAGTTTAGTTCGAATTTTCCTCCTAGACTCATGAGACGACCTTATTTATTCAGGCCTGGCTTGTCGAGGACAAATAACTATATCATTCCTCAATTCCGAGAATGATGAAGCATACCAATATTGTTGATGCTAGGAGTTGATGTTTTAAATGTTGCATCATCGAGGTTGTGAGGACATTAGTCTATCATGGTTAGATTGTAGTATATGAAGTCATTTCATCTTGTTCCTTTTAGTTTTATGTGAATGAATGTTGATATTTGTTCTTACAATACAGACCTGTGTTTCATTTTTACTTTTTTCGATTTTGTATAATATTGTATGTTGCATGTATTTTAGATCTAGGATTGAAATGAATGATTAAATATAGAAATGAAGGAATTCTGAATTATCTGACGTGAAATATAAAGAACAATCGGGTTATTCTTTTAAACGAAAATGCAGTTATTTTCATGAAAAACCTTCAGAACCTCACATTTCAAACATATAATTTCAATATTATATTTTTAAAAAAATGTTTGATCACCTAAAACTGAAAAATAAAAATAGGGATTTGCATTCAAAGGGATTAGTCATGAGTGCACGATATGGCAACGTCGAATTCAGCTTTCTCGGAAAGAAAAGGAAATAGAAGGAATAGAAAAGAAAAAGCACAGACTGTCACACTGTCATATTACTGACAAATCGCAAACTGAAATTGTTTGGTTATATTGACAAAGAACACGTGTGTACCACAGAATAGGAATAAATATTTCGTTATTCTATAGCAGAAAAAGCAATTCTACAAAACAACGTTGTCACTTCGTGCATGCATGACAAATCCCGAACCCCAATTTTGAAATCTGATTTTGAATACTTTCTGAAGGTAATTTGGAAAAATGATGAATCAAACCCATAATAGTTATGTTCAAATTTGCATTTGCAGTAATAACCCAAATTCAGGAAAAATCCCCATTGTTGATACTATTCAGTGGCAGTTGATAGTTATCGCCGTGTGGAATTGAATTGTTGCAATTTTTGTGACTGCGCCTTCCTAAACCTTAGAGTAACAAACAACATAGAGGGACTGTACGCAGTTTTTGGGTGTCCGCAACATCCTTTTGTCTACGCCGTAGTCAAATTGTTATATATTCGCAAATGCGCAATGATATTATCTTATTGTAATTGTATATTAAATGAAATAAAAATATAAATTTTAGTAATTCTCGGTTGAATATGGAAATTTAAACATTTCATGATAAATATTTTTCTTCAGTTTCGAATTTGTGGTAAAAAGAATACTTACCCTTTTTAGTATCTACCTGCTGAAATCCAAGCTTTGGCAACAATGCCGCATTAACAGTATACCGCCGGTCAATCTGTCTTCCGTTGTTTTCGTGAGTTTCTAACGAATTTTAGATATTTCTAGGTGTTTACTTCAATATTTTTCGAATTATTACAATACTTTAATTCACTATGGGACTTAAGAAGCGTTGTTTGTGGAGAATCCCGTGAATTGAATGAAATATCGTATCACAGGTTGTTAACTGCTTTGTTAACAAGTTTGTTTTGATCACAGTCAAAGTGTCAAATTTTGTATCACATGTTGCGGACAGCAGTCGCCTTCAAAATATGACGTATGCTACCTCTATGTTGTTTGTTACTCTGAGTCCTAAACAGCTTTAACCAGCTGATTAGGTTGAAATCGCAGGAGAGGACTAGAATCTTTAGGAGACGTCATTTGGGTCAAGGGCGTTTTCAATATACAGGTGTTCCTTAAAGATATGCTAATATTTGAGAGGACGATTCTTGAAGCCATGAAAAAAACATTTTGACGCATGTTGTAAACGTGCATACTTTTGTGAAACAGGCTGGTAAAGTTTCTATAAAAAATTCACTGCATCATTATGCGTTTTCTGATGTACCAACAATTCCATTCTTTTCACCAGTGGCGTCTGTATGGGTTTCCCACTTATTTTTGTAGGAAAAGTGGTACATCACTGCTTTTTCTCGATTTTCATTTCTCAAGCGAAAAACATGAGTTAAAATTTCATTTCGCTTTGAATTGTCGAATTTTCAGCCAAAAGTGGCATCGAACGATTAATGGACGACTTCGGCCCAAGTCGCCAACCCACAATTTTCTTCACGAATTTACTATCACTGGGAAACTGGAATTCCAGGACAAATCCGACATGATAAGGTTCACGTTATTTATAAATATCCGTAAAAGATGCCTCGGCTCCTCAAACAAGATAATTCCTTCCAAATATAGGGTTTTGTTAAGATCATCTCTGATTGGTTGAAATTTAAGTTGGTATTCCTGATTTCATGTTGATAGTGTCAAATTCATATAGGATATGTTCCGCAAATCAACTTATTATTACGGTTATTATTATTATTATCATTACGGTTATTTCGGTTGCCGGTTTTCCATTCCGTAAATATGAAATATTCGGTTGGTTTCTGAAAAAAAAAGGTTAATTACGGAATTCAATTGATGAAAAAACAATTTTTTCTGTCACCAGAACGACAATCAATATTCTATGATAACATATCCATAGCATAGAACAATCTTTATTTACTTTATGTTCCATTGAACATAGAAGAGACAACAATCAATGGCAAAATTACAAGGTATTATCTATGGATCATAAGGTAAATATAGATTGCTCTATGCTATGGAGATGCTACCATGAAACATTGATTGTCGTTCTGGTGCTTAGACTTAATATTTCTATGTTCTCGTGACAGAAAGATTGCTTTTCCATCAATCAAATTCCGTTATTAATCTTTTTTTCAGGAAGCAACCGAATATTTCATATTTACAGAACGGAAAACCGGCAACCGAAATATCCAAGTTGATTTGCGGAACAACTCCTTCATAAACTTGACACTATTAACATGAAATCAGGAATCCCAACTTAAATTTCAACCTAACAAAAACCTATATTTGGAAGGAATTATCTTGTTTGAGGAGCCGAGGCATCTTTTACGGATATTTATGAATAACGCAAACCTTATCATGTCGAATTTGTCCTGAAATTCCCGTTCCCCAGTGATAGTAAATTTGTGAAGGGAATTGTGGGTTGGCAACTTGGGCCGAAGTCGTCTATTGAGTTTGGATTCATCGATGAGTTCGTGGTCAAATTCAATTCTGTCTGTCCGTAGGGTCGTCCAGACTCCGGACGTAGATACTTGAAGTTTCAGGGCCAAATGAGCCGCTTGAGTTCATAAATCTTCAGATGGACCACATCTGCGAAAAGGTTTTCGGCAAGATACAAATATATTTGTATCGTACGTTTCAGTAAGACAGCCATTTGAAATGTTTCCTTCCCGATAATTAAAATCAAACCAATTCGTTGAAATTCAGACTTGGACATTACTTGAAGGATATCTTCACAAACGTTCATGCAAAAATCTGGGAGGTACCTTATATTAAGCCCTTATCTAAGATCGTATTTTTTATGAATGTTGATGCAAATATTTGATTTCTATATTACGTATTCGGAATGAACAATATAAACCTCTGGAATTGGTTAAATGATCTTCATAACATTTTGCAAGAACCTCCACCCTCTCATTTTACAGATGAATATTAGATTACAATTTTAGTTATGAATTCTTCCATTAGTGTGTAAGGTTAATGTACTAAAGGGAAATTCAAACACATCAAACTTTCATTTACTAGTTTACTCTCGTTTACTTTGCCTTTAGTACATTAGATTACAAATCGTTCGGATATTTTTTCGAAATCATTGAGCGGATTTTGCCCGTTCACATCATCGCATTCATGTCGTCGTTCGTCACGATAACGAAACATTCAGGGCAGGTTGCGTATCAAAATATAACGATTTAGTTCGCCAACGGTCAAAAACGCTACACTGTTTCATAATTTTAACACATTGAAATTTCGAGTTCATTTCCTTGATATCTCATGAAATACTCATGTGATCAGACCGAGATTTCCTAATTAGATGAAGAATACTGACACCTAACTTTATGTAAAATTTCGTGTGGATCCCATTATTAGAAAATGAAAAGACAATGTTTTACAAAAATTTTAAGTGTTTTTAAAGAAAATTCGGATTTCTTTGAGATTTGGCATAGAACATAAAAATCGACACCGAATTCCAGCTCAATCCGTCAATAAATTTCGGGAATATTGGGAAAAAAATGTAATTGGTAACGATTCAATCAAGCGCGAAAATGCTTCTGAGCTTTCGTCAGAGCTTCACAGAATTTTCCAATTTCAAGTAGCTTAAAGTATAAAATACTGAAAATAAATAAAATTTTTGAATAAATCATTGATAATTGAATTATATTTTTTCCAGCAAAAAATTTGAATAAGAAGTGGAACAACATGAAAGACAACTGGATCAAATATCATAAAAAAATTGATCAAAGTAAATCTTCATCAGGAGGCAAATTACCTAGAAAATATATAAATTACGACCGGATGATATTCCTGAAGAAAACTATCGGACATTACTTTGTCGATGAAGATGACTGTGGCTCAATAACAGATGAAGCAGAAGAAAATAAAAACACAAGAGAAAAAAGAATAACAAACGATTCACCAAATGTGACGAAATATTTGAGCACAGAACGTAACGATGCTGATACAAGGATAAATAAAATTTTTGAACCGAAGGACCAAAATGAATGCAGTCGAAGTATGCATTTCTTCAGGGGAATAGCGCCTACGGTTGATAAATTTTCCGAGGAAAATATGATAGAATTTCAGATTCAAGTTCTGTCAGTCATCAAAAATTTAACACAATCTAATTCACATGTCCCGTCATACGCTTATCATTTCCTCGATCAATCAAGCTCTGGTTCAAGACCTTCAGATACCTCAGAATGCGATGTAAAGGTGCCTATAGCTTCGACTTTAGATGAATCAGATTATTAGTGACATATCCTCAGCACTTGCCATGATAGAAATGATGAATGATGCAAAGAGAACGAAATGAATTCTTGTCTTATTTATTCTTCTTGGATTTGGATTCTATGAAGCTTGAAATGAGCAGTTAATTTGTCAGAAATGTTAGAAAGAGTTCACATACTTGTTAAGTTTTTGGTAATTATTATGTGATGTATCAAAACAATTGTTGATTACTTTTTGTTGCTTCCTGAATCATTCTTTAACCTTTCCACAACTAAAATTTGCGGTGTTTTTGTTCAAATATATTCGATTTTTGATTGAAAATCAACATCGATTATTGAACAACCATTTCACCTGTCATTCCATAGAATTCGACTGTGATGAGCCAAGTTTGGCATCGATGCGATTCCTGGTATGTAGAAGAAGATCTCTCAGTCCAAACAAGAAGATGAAATTTAATGGCACTGTCTTAAATTGAGCTAACCTTACCTAGGCTCTGAAGTCAATTTATGTGGATTGATAGATCAGACTTCAATATTTTAATTCCAACCACAGCAAATTCAGTAAAATGTGAATGAAATTGTTGTTCGATAAATTCGATTCTTTACAATTAGGTAAACTGAAGGGATCTCGAGAACTATAGCAGCTAGAAGAAAACTGATAACACTTTCTCGAGCTCTTTTTTCCTGACCAATCCGAATCTGAAAACAGATCCAGCTTATCGTTCATAGAACTTGAGTTATGAGCGAAAATTGAGAAATTGTCATTTTCAATAATGCTGAATATCTCGCTTGCTTGAACTTGTATTCGAAATCTGTTGATACATTCTACAGGCAATTTTTTAGGAGTAATTCAAATATAATATGACTGAATTTTTAAATCCAGCCATTTTCGAGAAATGAGAAAGATTTTGGATTTTTCAAATGTAAACTATAGTCGAAAGATCTCTTATCTTGCTACAAATTTTTTGCTGATTTCAAAAATGTATCATATGTCGCTATTTACATGAATATTACATAATAAAATTGTCAATACTTTTTTCCTGCTGCTAATGATCCGAAATATTGCCGATCTTAAGAACTATGACAAATTAACCATAGAAATATTTATTCAGCAATCGCTGATTCCAATCATAGAGGCGCAAGTTCACACAAAGTTAATGCGTATTGAATCGTCGCATGGTAACGTCAGCCTACTCATAATTCAACAGTGAATAGGAAAGCAGGAAAATAGTAATGAATATTTTCTCATGTAATATTCATGTGAATAGCGACATATGATACATTTTTGAAATCAGCAAAAATTTTGTAGCAAGACAGGAGATCCTTTTACTATAGTTTACATTTAAAAAATCCAAAGTCCTCCTCATTTCTTGAAAATGGCTGGATCGAAAAATTCAGTCATATTATATTTGAATTACTCCTAAAAAAGTGCATCTAGAATGTATCAACAGATTTCGAATACGAGTTCAAACAAGCGAGTTATTCAGCATTATTGAAAATGAAAATTTTTCAATTTTCGCTCATAACTCAAGTTCTATGAAAGATAAGCTGGATCTTTTTTACGATTCAGATTAGTCAGGAAAAAAGAGATCGAGAATGTGTTATCAGTTTTCTTCTAGCTGCTAATAGTTCTCGAGATCCCTTCAGTAGACAACGAATTTTGCCCACCCTGTACAGTGCGCGTCAAAATTATGGAACAAATTCATTTTCTCAGAAGGAAAATATTTGGCAACAAAATCCTGAAACAGATCAATTTTTGTTTCACTTTTACCAACTTTTTCAACTCCCTCACGTGGGGGGGTTGAAAGTTGTGCATGAACAAAACTGTAGAGGCCGACTTTCATTCGGTGATAAATTTCATCAGGTACCATCGTCTCAAAGTAAATGAGCAATGACAAAATGCACATACTGAAAACCTCTTTGAAGTAACTAATTTTTCAAAATAAAAATATTTTTTTTTTAAAATTTCTGCACGCCTGTAAAGAAGATACAATGACCTTGCCAAAAAAGCACCACATGACCTACTTTCCCTATTCACAAAATTTTGAGGGTTGATGGGTATGACACAGGGTGCAACAAAAATTCTTCAAAAATGCATATAAATTTGGTAAAAGTGAAACAAAAATTGACCTGTTTCATGATTTTGTTGCCAAATATTTTTCTTCTGAGAAAATTGATTTGTTCCATAATTTTGACGCGCACTGTATTCGAAAGATAAGACAGGGAATCGTTGAGGAACGGTTCAAGGATGGTTTATGTTATTGTTTGAAACAGGCCCGTTATCTTGGAAACTAAGATAGACCGCTGAGATTAGATTGCAGTTTTATGTTCAGAAGACCAACTGGAGTATAGAACCAAAATTTACAAGGAACCAAAACTCAAATATTTACCTAGATTTTATATTTGACTTATTAATAAACATAAAGATGCAATAAAAAATTCTTGAACTAAATAATAAGGTGTTTTATTCCTTTTTCACGAGCTTGTTCTGGAGAACAGCGCGTTATCGTTTCGTCGCAATGTCTGTAATTTTCGAATTTTGAGCCGAAAATGGTCTTGAACGATTACGTTGGACTCCCTGAAGTGACTTGAAATTGCCAGATTACGTTTGGAGTCCAGATTAAGTCCGTTAATGGTTGAAATCGGTCGAATAGTTTCGGAACAAGACCCATCTGAAATTTTGAGGTTAATTCCTAGATATTTCATGGAAAACTGATTTGACCAGATTTAAACTTGGTAGATAATTTTTAAATACCAACGCACACCTCAGTGAAAAATTTTGGGTGGATCCAGTTGTTGGAAAATTTCAAAAATTATTTATTCGACCATTTTTCGAATGTTTATTGAAAATTTTTTTTTCTCCGGAATTATTGACTAGATTTTGAAGAAATTTGGCACAAACCTTTTTACGCGCTTGTTCTGGGGATCAGCGCTTTACCATTTCGTCACGATGTCTGTAATTTTCGAAATTTGAGCCGAAATCGGTCTCGAACGACTAGGTTGGACTCACTGATGAAGAATCCGTGGTCAGAATTGATTCTGTCTGTCCGGCCGTGTGCGCTGTAACTAGAACTAGAGACTTGAGATTTTCAGGTTAGGTTGAGATCCTGAATATCTCGGCTAAGTTCGTTAATGGGCCGAATCTGCCGCATGGTTTTTGTGCTACAGCCATTTGAAATGTTGATTTTTCAATAACTCGAAAAATATTCATTTGATCGAAATGAAACTTGGTTGGAATATGAACAGTGTCAATAAGGAAAATTATCCATTGAAAAATTCTAAAAAAAATTTTTTTTTTTTGAAAATTTTCATATTTCATTGAAATTTCACTGAAATTTCCAAGTCACCATTTCGCAATGTGAACAAGCTCTTAAAAGCTGCTAACTTCACGTCAGTGCTTTTCTAGATTTTTCGAGACAGTATTTAACAACAATGTTCTGAATTTCAATTCGATTCATCAGACAAAGGAGAAAAATTGAAAGAAAATAATTCTTAAAACTTTCTCCTTTGTCTGATCGAAAGACTCAGATTTGTACTCTGAAACGCCACAGTTCGCTTTGTTTATAGTTTGTATTGTTCCTGTATTGTCCTTTAGACAATCTGTTTTCCAAGAAACTGTCCTTGACAAATAATAATAATTAATCCGCAAGGGCGCTTTTCATGAAAAAACAATCATTTTCATTTAATTTTCAATGCTTCTGGTACAGATGGTAGTGAAAACCCAGAAAAAACCTGAAAAATAACGCCAACCGATCCTCATTCAACAATCAAGAACCAAATCAACACAGGACGCCGTAAAGGTCAGGTTAACCATTTAAATCGTTGACAACAACTCTACGATTGCGCCACCTACCCGATTCTGAAGCAGTTCGGACAATAACTAAAACAGGATTACTCAAATCCTGAACCGTTTTTGAAATGAACCAAAACACAAAATCGCAATCACGCATGCTCGAACCGTTCCGAACAGTTCTGAACTTGGAACCAAAACAAAGCTATTATGTCAGTTTGAAAAGTTGCAAACCTCAATATCTCGGTTTCCATGCCAGCTTAGAAAAAGGCGAATAGAGGTAAACTTTGGTTGAAAGCGGGACATTTTATACGGTTGGTTGCAATCCAATCGTATCAATCATGTGAGCATGATGACAGCAACCCCTAAAATCTCAGATGGCAAAACGTCGAATTCCACAAATTTTGTATGACATTGACATGAGGAAAGGAAAAAGTTTTGCTAAATCTCAAAAAAAATTTTTTGACGGTGACTGTGAGGGACGCTTACAGAGTTGAGGGGAGAGCAAAGATGAGAGAGTAAAGAACTAATATTCCATCACGATTTGATCGTTGTTCTTAGCTTCTCCATCTTTGCTCCACGTTCCACTCTGTAGCGACCCGAAGAACCCTTATTCAAATTTGAGATATTGTGTTTGCTGAGCAGAGGGACGAAACGATTTTATATAAAAGGAAAATGCCCCCCTCAAGAACAAAACTAGCGTGTATCAGCAATTTTCCAAAATCTTGATTCACACCGAAGTTTCTGACAGAATCAAATTTGTTACAGGCGTGAACTGCAAAGCAAGATGGAGTAACATAAGAGATAACTTCCGAAAATCCCTAAGAAAATCCATATGCAGGAAGAGCAGAGGCCAGAAATCCATAAAACATTACAAATACGCCGATCATCTGCAGTTTCTGAAAAAATTTTTCGATGTCGATCAAATCATGGACAGCGTCGGAGAACCATACGTCATTCCAGAAGTCAGAGTCAAGCAAGAAGATGACACTTCGGTGCAAGTCGAATTTCAAGAACCATATTCCGATGACACCGAATACAACGACTCACATTTGCCGCTATACACGATCAGGAAGAGGAGGAGAAACGTTCAAGACTCGACCGACCATACGCAGACGTCTGCCAACTCGTCACCGCGATACTCGCCACAAAATTTGAACATTGAGCTTGGTGAAAATGAGAATCAAGTGCCGAACGCTTCATCTCAACCTGTAGACGCATTTTTGGCTGGTTTGGCGCCAACACTGAAGACGCTCACTCCTCTTAATTGGCACCATGCCAAATCGGAACTATTCGCGGTGGTTCAGAAGTATGAATTGAAAACAATTATGGGAGAAGAGGGTGAACCATCTTCGTTAAGTTAGGTAGACACTTGTCTCCTCGAGCAAAACAATCTATTTTTTTTTTTGTTAAATGTTTTGTTCAAGAATGGAGACTTATAATGAATTGTGTTGTCATAACTTTTTTAATAAATCTAATTCCTTTCGGATTTTGCTTGTTCTTGGTTTCCTTGTCGAAAAAGGAAGTTTGGACGGCTACTCAGATAAGGCAGCTGAGTGGTTGTAGGACATCGTCAGCAAAACACGCAACAATCATAATGCCTCGAATAAACAGAAGTGGAGATAGGTTACCATAAGCAATAATGCCCCAAACCATAATTCCAACAGTCCTCTGTACCATTGCCCATGTCGATCAAACCATAGACAATCAGGCCAATTAGGTTTGAAAATAACAAAATTGCCAGGAAAAAGGTTATCAGGTCGATGATGTGCGCGTATTGCTGCAAACCTTGCTATTCAAGTCATATTGCTATCTTTCCAATTTATAGCAATAAGTCCATGATATGTTCACCATACACAGACGTCTGCCAACTCGTCACCGCGATAATCGCCACAAAATTTGAACATTGAGCTTGGTGAGAATGAAAATGAAGTACCGAACGCTTCATCTCAACCTGTAGACGCTTTTTTGGCTGGTTTGGCGCCAACACTGAAAACGCTCACTCCTCTTAATTGGCACCATGCTAAATCGGAACTATTCGCGGTGGTTCAGAAGTATGAATTGAAAACATTTATGGGTGAAGAGGGTGAACCATCTTCGTTAAAATAGGTAGACACTTGTCCCGTCGAGCAAAACAATCTATTTTTTTTGTTAATCCTTTTTGTTCAGGAATGGAGATTTATAATAAATTGTATTGTTATAACTTTTTTAATAAATCTAATTCCTTTCGGATTTTGCTTGTTCTTGGTTTCCTTGTCGAAAAAAGAAGTCTGGATGGCTACTCAGATAAGGCAGCTGAGTGGTTGTAGGACATCGTCAACATAACACGCAACCGTCATACTGCCTCCAATGAACAGAAGTGGAGATAGGTTACCATTAGCAATAATTCTCCAAGCCATAATTCCAACAGTCCTCTGTACCATTGCCCATGTCGATCAAATCATAGACAATCCGGCCAATTAGGTTTGAAAATAGCAATATTGCCAGGAAAAGATAATCAGGTCGATTCTGTTTGCGTATTGCTATTCAAGTCATATTGCTATCTTTCTAATTATAGCAATAAATCCATGATATTACGTATTCTGTTCCGAGTGTGCAATGTTTGGTATGCATTTTGTCATAGCAATATTGCTATCATGGACTTACATAATCGGTGATTTTAGAGCTGACAACACTGTATTTTGTGACCTTAGAGATACAAAGAAGAAGAAAATATCCCTACATTATAAACATTTCCTTTGTTTTCTATGATTTAGCATACATAACCTTTATCTACGGTTTTCGTTATTCATATATAAAACGACTTATTCAATGGTTTCTCTGGGTATTCACTCCCAAAACAGAACTATTAAAAAAAATTTTAATGAATTTTTACTAGTTCTGTTTCAGATATTGGGAGTGAAACCCCAGAAAAAACCTGAAGTACAGGATTTCAATTCGATCTAATCTGTAGTTTTGGGAATATTTGAAAATTACAATTTTGAATGGTTATATCTGAGGAATCATTGGGTGGATTTTACCCATTCACGAATTCGGCCTTCGTAATTAAGGTCCAAACCAACCCTGTATATATCGAGTTTCTGAGTTGTTTATTTCGGAAGTTATTGTGTCGACAGTAAACCGACTTAGGAAGTCGATGGCCAACTTCAAAAAGTTAACGTCAACTTGTCGAACTTCGTGAACATAACTTTCAGCTTTAATACTGTTTCGATTAAACTAAAGTGGGGATCGTGATCATAAGCAATACTCTACCAAACCATAACGCAGATAGTACTGTATGTATACAAGCACCTGCAAGTTAAAAGCAATAACTGCCCAGAGCTGTGCCAAAGCCTTGTAGTGCTCGTGAAAGCACTCGAAGCACTGTGGTCGCAAGCACTTTATTAAGCCAGTGCTTAGTGCTTGGTGCTTCGAGAATTTTTTCAGAAGGCTTAGTGCTTAGTAATTCGAAAAAGTGCTCCTAAGCACAGCAAAGTGCTCCCGAGCACCGCAAAGTGCTCCCGAGCACCGTAGGGCTTTGAAGCACTTTTCGGGATTACTAAGCACTAAGCCCTTCATGGACTTGTCGAAACAGGAAAATGTAGGGCTATCGCGTGATTGGAGTAGACAAAGAGAACTAATATATCGGTTGTCTCTGTTGGACATTCGACAAGGAATACAAGAATTCTCATCCGGCACATTCGTGATATATGTGTTTAAGTTTAGTTTTGTGCTACTATTACCTATGAAAACAATAAAATGCTGTCAGAGTCAAAGTGTAAACGCGTAAGCTTTCAGCTGGGAGTATCGAGATAGAATATTTCGAATTCTATCTCGATCAGGGAGATATTAGAATTCCGTTCTGAAGAGTGTTGGAAAATTTCAAGAAATCCACTGAAGTGAAGTCACGTGGATTATACTTATTAAATTTTCGTATTCGTATGTCACACATTCCGGTTCACATTTAAAATTTCATTACTTTCGCACCTACAGATCGGATTGAAATGATATTTTGCATTCTTTGATGTAGTATAAATGCGTGCAGGTTCGTGAGATATTCCGAGATAATCGCAAAATTAGAATATTCAAGAAAAATATATTTCTTGAGATTAACTGAATCCTGGATGAGTTATTTCAGTCATTTATGGCAAATGACCAATCTATGCATTCAAATACTTTATATTTTAGTTGAATTAGATTACTACTTATATGATGGGAAAATAGAAATGAAATTGTTTTTCGATCTCCTGATTAAACGGTCATCACGAAACTTGGCACGAAGCTGTCCATTTTAGGAGTTATGGGACAAAAACATATAATTATGCTCACGTCAATAACACTGGAACTGATAATGCCTATAAACGAACTTAGCCGAGATATTCAGGCTCTGAACCTACCCTGAAATCTTTCAGGGATCTAGATTTTTCGTTTGGAGAGTAATCGTGTTTACGGACGGCCGAACAGCCAAACATCGATGTTGATAACGGATTCATCATCAGAGAGTCAAAAACGTTAAGTACTGGATTTCAATTCGATATTATTTGCGTTTTTTTGAGAAATATTGGGAATATAAAATTTTGAATGGTTATATCTACGGAATCATTGAGCGGATTTATCCATTGACGAATTATACCTTCGTAATATGTATAACCATTCAAAATTTCATATTATTAGTATTTCCGGAAATAAAGATCAGATCCAATTGAATTCAGTACTTCAATGAAAAATGACAACTTGAAGATTTGTTGCGAAATTTCGTGGGGAACATAATTAGCAGATCCTCAAATATAAAATTTGTGGCAACAAAATTTTGAATTTTAATTCAATTTAATTGAACGATCATCAAGAAATCGTACCAATTTGCTCATTACCTTTCGTCAACTAGCCTAACGGCCGATGGTGAATGCAATAACTTCCGAAAGAAACAACTCAAAAACTCGATATTTGCAAAGCCTCAATTACGTAGGCCGAATTCGTGACCACTCACCCAATGATTCCGCAGATGTACCCATTGAAAATTTCAACACGGACATCGCGAAATTTCGCACATAGTTGCAAATCAGCATTTTCAAACTAGTTACCAAGTTTTCTAATGATTGAGATTGTATTTTTTCAGTTACTCCGGAAAAAACAGCGATACTGAGTAAAAAGCGTCCCAAACTTCCTTCAAATATTTTTCCCAATATCTCTGAAAATTATGAACATATCTTATACTCCATTCACCTTCTATCATGTTTTTGTAACTAAAACCAAGGCAGGTTGGCGCTCCTGAAATATCGACAATGTCAAAATAATTCGACGCGAGGTTGCCAATTTTTACTCTCTTTCAATAACAATTCAGCTTCAGCCATAATAAACTAATAAATTAACATTTCGCTTTGATTGTATTGTATTGAGCCTTAAGTAGGTAGTCATGTTTGAATTGAACAAATTTCTAAACGAATAATTTCAAAAGTTATATATTTCCTGGAATTGTTTCGATAGGAAGTAGTACATTGAAAATGAACTTGGTATATCCTATGTTGGCAGAACATTGAATTTTTATGCACGAAAATAACATGAATTATACAATATCTCATTCAATGCTATTTCTCTAATATTTTAGGAATTGCTTTTTTCTGGGAATTGAATATTTAAGTTGACTTCAAAGTATGTCCGTAAAACATAATTCCATATCTTGCTTTTGACTCGAATACTGCATGATAGGTAGTTTTCATGGAGAATTTCTCCAGATATCTTGTCATTACACCCAAAGATAACAGACTGAAGTTAAGCTGCATCCCAGTTTAGAAATATGTTGATCCCAATCCAGTGTATGTATCATTCACGTAGATTCTTAAGACCTTTGTAAATGGAGTTAGTTCTTTTGAGGTTATCTGTGACACAGGTTTCGAAGTACTACTACATTTTTATACTGGAATATTTCAAGTTGGGCAACAAGGTATTTAAATGACTTCTGTAGGCTTATTTCTTGAGAATTTAGAAAAGTGGGGAATTCGAAGTAACGGACTACTCTATCCATCATTTTTCAGTAAAATTCCAAAACACTCGATTCTTGATTTCCGTACAAGAAAAAAGCATAACTGAATCTTCCAACCATGTTTACATAGTGAAATATTTCCAATATTAACAGAGAAAAAAGTTTCTTCAACATTCGCCAGGTTTTTGGAATTATTGAATTCACATAATATTTTCTCAAATTCATTACTTTCCAAATATAGATTGACATTTTGAAAAATAAGTAATTACTACGACCTCTTTGTAGAGAGGACAACGTTGTGTAGTTATCTGACGGGAAAATGACTATAACCTAACTTTTTCAAAATATACACGGTGAAATCTGTCAGGATGTCATGGCAAACCATAGAACTCTATATTACTACCTGGAAAGGACCCGACCCTTCTTCAACTAAGCTTAAGGCTGGTCGTCCACTGCAAGCGATTTCGAGAGGCGCGATAGGAGCGTAAACGAACGAATTTGCGCGACAGATCCAAATGAATGGAATTCTAGGTACCCTCGTCGACTGGCAGCGACTTCATACGGGCGACTTCGAGAGAATTCGAGCGGCGCAATCGTATCCAGATCACTTTGGATCTGCCGCTTCTATACGCTCGAAAAGAGGAGCTAGCCGTCGGATAGTGGAATGTATAGTTTGTGAACGGAATATTTGTTGAAGCTCGTTGTTTATTGTTGGTGAAATTTAGATGGATCAGATTGAAAGGTTAATGAATGTTGTCTTTTTTCTTACATTAAACTCACATCCAGAAATTCTGTACGTGTATAGTAGCCTACCTGAAGTTGGACTCTTTGGCAATAATCGGCTGTTTAGCATTCCAAATATAATTAATCCAGCGTGTTTCGCCATTATCTCGGGTTTTATAGCTCTTATTATCTCAATATCTATTATCAATTTGTTTTTTAGTCTCCGACCAATTTTATTCCGAACATTTTTCTATATGCTCAAGTGTTTTTTGACCATACGTACTGTAATGATTCAACTACGTTTCAATCAATCTCATATGCAGAACGATCTTTTCGATCACAAAATAAACCTAGTTTTTTCTTTATAAAATGCTACGGATTTTTACTAGTGACCTGTTTTCTAAAATACACATGCACTTCTGCAAAATTTTAAGAATTTATGAATATCTGTGTCACCATCATTTCTTTCGATGTTTGCAGTTCTTAAAGTTTTGAAGTCACGTTCTAGATACATTAATAACATACTCACCTTCTGAAGCTGACTTTTCACAGATAAAATTCAAATCAGCCATAATTTCGAAGTTCCACATCCTTTGTTTTCGAAGTACCCAGGTCATCAACATTCACACTTCAACTTTCATTCCAGAATTATAAATGAGTATACGATATTAATCATTCATTATCAAGATGGTGAATTGTTTCCGATAATTTCATTTTTTTTTTAATTTGAATCTACCTTAGCTCAAAAATTTTCCCCATTCCGTAGCAAACATATGCCTGATCAAGTGAGATTAATCCTTGAAATGAATTATTAATCTTAACATTAAAACAAATCAAACACTTGACTTCGTTCACAATTTTCAATTCAAAATATTTTGTTGACATGCATGTTTCGGGTTTTACTCCATTATCAAAACTGAAACGAAAATATATGGGAATACACAAATATACATTGATGAATTATTAATTCTAAATCCATCCCGTATCACAATTTCTTCAATAAACACGGAAATCTGAAGTAAAAATCCTCTGCTACGCAAGAACAAGAACGAACCGAAACCTCGCGAACTATCTGCCAGTGGACGACCCCGAAGCTTGAGACCGCTTCGGTCGTAAAAGCTCCTCGGCGCTCGTAAAACGCGTAGCTCATAAAAGCCCCAAATCGCTTCCAGTGGACGGCCAGGCTAAAGCGTAACAAGGGGCAACGAAACAAAGATAGCGCTAATTACGGTAACCTCTCCCTGTCACACCCATTGAAGTAAATGGTGTTGAACGGCTCAAATTTGGTTTTACTTGGAAATTCATGTAGTTTGGGTATTACATCGTTTAGAAAGTGCAATATTTTTGAAAATGAATATCTATTTTTCTCTGATATGCCATTACTTTCTCTGCCTTCACCGCGTGTGGTTCAAAAAGTGAAGACTTATATTGGTGTGAGCAGTGCATTGACGATTGACGATAGTTTCATCATTATTACAATAAATTTAAATAATAGGAACATAGGAAAATACTTCTCGAAAAGCACTGACTTAAAGTCAGGAAAATTTAAGCGCTGGTTAAAATTCATTGCCAATGCGAAATATGACATACTTTTTTCCGATATTTTTGGAAATGTGAGTCGAATCGAGCTGAAATTTCGAACATTGCTGTTCAGATTCGACTTCAAGGTCTGCGCCAAGTTTCATTGAAATCTCATTGATATTTTCCGAAAAAAATATTTTTTTAACGATTCTTCATGCAATCATTTAGCAAGTTTCAATCTGATCGCATCAGTACTTCTTGAGATATAAAGGAAATAAAATAATATATTTGAAATGGATATAACTTCGAAATTGTTAGGTAAATTTTGCCCATTAACGAACTTATTTTGAATTTTTTAAGTCGCTATAGCTTTTCTCGGTAGTAAGTTATCGTGACAACGGGCGGCTAAATAGAATTCAATTTGACATTTAACTCTTCATCAGTGAGTCCAACCTGGTCGCTTGGAACCATTTTCAGCAAAAAAAGGCAAATTTACGGAGGATGATAACTCGCTGTTCCCCAGAAAAACCGCTCACTAAGTTGAAATTTCACTTGAACATGTGCGATCTTCTTCAATCCTGCCTTATTCACGAATTAGTCAGAAAAAAATTCAGGTTCTCCTAATTTGACACGAAAAATTAAAAATATTTAGAATAAATGCGACAGAGTTCCCTTTACTGCAATGAGGAAGAAAGAGATAGATACCCGTCCACTTCGCGGGTTGCATAAGCAACGAATTGGCTTCACTTGTCGCTCAAAACGGGTCCCTTCCAGGTATATAATATACAGTTCATTGTGGCAAACCGGGATACTTTATAAAAGTGAATGGAGTGTACTGAAATTTGGTACACTGCTATGAAATATGGAGCTCAAGGTATAAACAGATTTTTTTCGAATGTAGTGAACTGTTTCCGATAATGAAAATTTTTCTGAAAAATTTTTGAAAATATGTTTTTCATTTTTACCGACTGTATGATCTCAACAAATTTTGCAGGAAGTTGCGTGTCATTGTGCCCCAACTAAGTGCCAAGTTACAATATCAGGGAAATAACCTCAAAATTTCAAATAGCTGTAAGGCTGAAACCGTTGGGCCGCTTGTGCCCATTAACGAACATAACCGCGGCATTCGGATGCGCGACCTATCCTGAAAGTTTTAAGCCGCTAGTTTACTCCATTCGACAGATATCGGGTGCTCGGTTGGACGGGCGGCAGAACAAAATCGTCTTCGACATTGGAATCTTCATCAGTGGGTTCAACCTAGTCTCTTGAAACGATTTTCGGCTCAAAATTCGAAAACTACAGACAAACCAAACACCAAACGATAGCACGCTATTCCCTAAGACATGCGCGCAATGGACTTCTATGAGGCATGTCTTTATGTTTCCATTATTTCAACAGCATATTATTATAGCGAAAACTATAATGGGAAGTAATCGAATGTCGGTCTGTAAGTTTGAAATTTTAAACCGAGAATGGTTTCAAACGACAATGTTTCACTCATTAATGAAGAATCCGTAGTCAAAATCGATTCTGTCCAGTCGTAAACACGATAAATCTCAAAGTGGAAAAGCTCTGTTTGGTTTCCAAATTATGGTAGGTCCTGGGATGGTTTTGCGACTTCGAGAAACCGATGTGCAGTCACAGAATAGAGAAGTATTATAATACTTCTCTATTCTGTGGTGCAGTGGTAAATCTGAGTTGAGCTTAGAGATCGTCGATTCGAAACCCGAATAAAGCACAAGAGACTTCGTTTATGGACAAAATCGCTCGAATAGTTCCGGAGATATTGGTGTCTGAAATTTCATATGTTTCTTCTATACATGGACTTTTTCCCCCATTTTCGACCAAAAATGCCAAAGTTACAGACAATTTGCTGAAAAAGTCTCAAAGTCGAAGTGTTATATTAAAAAGTGCTTAGTGCTCGGTGCTCGTGTAAACGAATTACTTTCTAAAAGTGCTTGGTAATCGCGAGCGTTTCCAAAAAATTTCAAAAAGAACTGCCGTGAAGGCAGCAACTTTTGCGCGCATGTTCAATGTAGATCACCGCTTCAGCAACGAATTTTAACATGCACGCAAAAGCTGCTGCCTTCACGGCAGTGCTTTCTGAAATTTTTTACTGATGAATTACTGGATTTCAATTCGATCAAATCTGTATTTTTGGAAATATTGGAAAAATAAAATTTTGAATGGGTATATCTACGGAATCATTGGACGGATTTTACCCATTCAGGAATTCGACCTTCGTAATTAAGCCCCAAACCTACTCCACAAATATCGAGTTTCTAAGTCGTTGCTTCCGGAAGTTATTGTGTTTACGGTCAGCCTAACGGCCGACTGCGTTAACACAATAACTTCCGAAAGAAACAACTTAGAAACTCGATATTTGTAGAGAAGGTTTGGACCTTAATTACAAAGGCCGAATTCGTGAATGGGTAAAATCCACCCTATGATTCCGTAGATATACCCAATCAAAATTTTATTTTTCCAATATTTCCAAAAATACAGAACAGATCGAATTAAAATCCAGTACTTCATCGAAAAATAACAGTTCGAAGTTTCATACAGAATTTAATGAGGATACTCCACCTAACTGCCAAGTTTGAATCCAATCGCTCAAGTAGTTTCTGAAATAAAAATAAAAAACTTCAAAACTTCAAGTGTCTATAACTCCGAAACTATTCGACCGAATTGGCCCATTAACGAACTTAACCGCGGCATTCTGATGCGCAACCTATCCTGAAAGTTTCAAGTTGCTAGCTTCCTTCTGTCGAAAGTTATTGTGTCTACGGCCGGCCGGACAGAATCGATTTTGACACCGGATTCGTCATCAGTGAGTCCAACCTAGTCGATTGAGACCATTTTCGTCTCAATCATCCAAAATTACAGACATTTGGACAAAACGATAGCACGCTGTTCCCCTAGAACATGCGCGCAAAAATGAGTGCTTAGTGCTCGAGATTCCGGAGCACTTTTCGAAAGGGCTTAGTGCTTTGTGCTCGGAGCACTTTCCATCAGTGCTCGGCACAGCTATTGATAACTGGTCGCACTCCTCGACGTCGTCTTAGGGCCGGTATTATAAAACTTAATGGGAAGTTAACTTTAACTTTAACTGAAATTTTGACAGTTATGTTAGGACATATCTGTCAAAACTGTCAGTTAAAGTTAAAGTTAAGTTTTATAATACCGGCCCTTAGGCTAGGAACATAGTGAAGCGACCAAAGGCGAATTTTGGCGCTGTAACCACAGGTAACCATAGTTAGTAGTTACCCGTGACGTCATAGTCACGTAGTTACTTCTGTCTGTCAACTTCAAAGAGAACCTCACTTTTTTTTCTTACTTCTGTCTGTCAACTCCAATGAGAACTTCGATACTATCTTGTATCGGAAGACTTCTTTTATTTAGAAGAATGGAAATTGTTTCCATTTTTATCAAACAAGCGTGCAAAAACAATAATAAAAAACCTGCCAGATGTTTCAAAAATGAACATTAAAAATTGGGTAGAATTCTCGACTTCGTTGGAAATTAATTTATCGTTATCGGGAAAGAAGTCAAATAAATTAATAAGGACTACAAGTGTATTCTTTATTGACATTTCCTAGCTTTCGTTCCTACTTTTGGAACTTCTTCAGGGACTGAAAACGAAATGATGTTACTTTGAAATGATGAGCAGTCACTTATAGAAGTGTTAAAAAAAACCTCACATTCAATGTGAATTTTGAATACATAGGACCAATTACTATCTACCATATAATTTAATGTTTCATCAATAGCTGCAACTTCTGAACCATAATTGGTTTCACAATAGCAATTATTAATTAAAATTTCTTACACTTTCTTTTTAAAATCTAAAAACAACAACTAATGCAAGCTTAAATGCAATCTAAAAAAAAATTTGCACAGGTACAAAACGACAGGAGAAGTGACTTCTTTCCCGATAACGATATATTGAACATTAAAAATATTTGAAACTTCCATAGAATATGACTCCCAAATATTTTCATTCTCGAATCTATGTTCATAAACTCATTCCATTTCACTCTTTCGAAAGAGATAGAACTACATACCACACGAGTAACCCTGCTCAAGAGGAAGGTTACGCGGTATGGTATGCGTGACGTCATCAATACGTCATAGTTACATAGTTAGCTTCGCGAAAATGTGGTAACCCAAGTAACTACATGTAACCACAATCTGTAGTAAGCTGTGGTTACAGCGCCAAAATTCGCCTCAAGAGGTGCGAAGAGGACAGCAGGGAGGATAGCGGTTCCCGAGAGTAGCGGCGATGACGAGGTGTCATCACAATATCACATAGTGAGGCGACCAAGAACGGAAAGAGGCAGTCGAGTTTGATTATTTTAGAGGTGGCGCGTTTTGGAATAATGGATTTAAATGAATTTATGCTGTTGAAAAATTAGTTATTGAAACTCTGGTATCTGATGAAAAATGATGAAAATAGAATAACTTTTAGTGTTCACGAAATTAATGGATCTAGGAAATACATGGTGAATTTCATCATTTGTATAAATAATTACGCTAGCATCTGGAAAATTTTCATTCATTATTCCTTACGCCTTCACGGCAGTGCTTTTCTAGATTGTTATCCGATAAATTACTGAAGTTCAATTCGATCGAATCTGTATTTTTGGAAATATTGGAAAAATAAAATTTCGAATGGGTATATCTACGGAATCATTGGGCGGATTTTACCCATTCACGAATTCGACCTTCGTAATTAGGCCCCTACTCTACAAATATCGAGTTTCTAAGTCGTTTCTTCCGAGAGTTATTGTCTTTACCTTAATTACGAAGGCCGAATTCGTGAATGGGTAAAATCCACCCAATGATTCCGCAGATATACCCATTCAAAATTTATTTCCGATATTTCCAAAGATACAGCTTAGATAGAATTGAAATCCAGTACTTATTCGAAATATATCAGTTTCGATGTTCATACAGAATTCAATGAGGAGATTATGATAAGAAGATCACAGAATATTGAATATGTATTTGAGAGAAAACATTTGAAATTTTTTTCAAATTGTTCTAATGACACGATCATCACGAAGTTCTGTGAAAAGTGTGGTTTCAGAATCTTCAAACTAGGTGCGAAGTTTCATCATGATTGAATTAGTATTTCTTGAGTTATACCGAAAAAAAAACGATATCGGGAAGAAAAACACGAAATTTGAAATATTTTTCCCCAATATCTCCCAAACTAATAACCGTATCGAATTGAAATTTGGTACACTGCTGTGGAATATGGAGCTTAGAGTTTCCACTGAACTTTTTTTCGAATGTGATAAACAGTTCGCGAAAAAAAATTATTTTCGGTTCCAGTCGTTTTTGAATTATCGTCAAAATTTCAAAAGGCTCTAACTCCGAAACCGTTCGGCCGATTCAGGTCGATAGGATTTTCCGTACGGCCGTGATCGATTCTAGGGAACGTCCAGCCGGACAGAATCGATTTTGACACCGATTTCGTCATCAGTGAGTCCAACCTAGTCGTTTGAGACCATTTTCGGCTAAATCATCGAAAATTACAGACATTTGGACAAAACGATAGCACGCTGTTCTCCAGAACATGCAAGCAAAAATTGAATCCAAATTATTGAAAAATTGGACCAACAACTTGTCCAAAACATATCTATTATGATGTTGAGCATCTCTTCAATTCCACAACGCATTTTTGCAAATATCGAACTTATACACGCTTCAATATCCATTTTTATTCATTACTTGCAACCGCGCGGCGAGGAGAGAAAACAAACTTCCCTGATCGCGCCTCTATCCTCGCTCAAACGCCTCGAGCTACCTCTTTCGGGACCGCCGCACTATGTACTTCCCTATTCGAATGTATGTGTTTGAATTTGCCTCTATCCTCTCTGCTATCCTCTTCGCACCTCTCGGTCGCTTCACTATGTTCCTAGCCATACCCTCCTACTGCCATCGTGCATACCTAGACAGAAACGCGATGCGTCGCTGAATACGACATGATGCCATTCATCCTACCACTGCTGTAGTTCTCTGCACCAGTTCGAACATAGAACGGCAAAAATTTTCGAATTCCTCTTTCATTCCTGTCACGTAATACGGGACTCGAATCCGAGAAGAAACCAACATACCATTGTGCAAACTCTTTGAAATTGACACACTGAATCTGTCAATTTGAGGATTAAACATCAGTTTCATAAAACTTATGACGTCCGATCATCTCGTTTATTACAGTTCGAATTCGATGGATCGGTCGAAAATTGAAAACTGAAATTGAGCCTTGAATTTATTGTCGATTGACAATCAAGCCCCTGACCGGGCGATCAAAGTTTTGTGAAACCGGCCATAAATGTATTAATTGACAGATTTAATCTATCAATTTACAAATTCAAGGTGTCAACTGACAAATTTAAATGGGTCACTTGTCAGAATTAATGTGTCAATTAACATATGAAATATGTAATTGACAGTGCATATGTCTTAATTGACATTTTTGAAGGCACTGATATCTGTCCGTTATTTTCTGTCGACTTTACTGAACCTGAATTAGTTCCGTTAAGTCTAAACGTCATCAGTAAACCCCTCAGGAGAAGAAGTAAATTTTAAACCTAGGAAACTTACTTATTCTTTTGAGCTAAATTTAGTTATTCCAAAATATATTGGTGATGGTCACAGAATAATTGCTGTCATTTCTAATAATATGTATCAGTAAAGACACAAACGAGTAGATCTTTCCTCGTTCCTCTTTACTTCTCGCAGCCCATTATATTATCATCAAAGCGGCACTAATAAAGTTCAACAAGAATACGACAAAACTACCTACTCCTAGGTAGAAACCCCAAAGATTATAAAACTTTATTTTTCTTCCAAACAAAGACCTCCCCAAAACCAACACAATAAGTTCTCCCTTGCAGGTAAAAATTCCTTTCGACATCTGTCTCATTCTAATCCTAGTTCGCCGGTGCTTTGAGCCCGAACCCCAGCTTCAACTTTTCGCAACGGGATTGAAGCCAAAAGGAGAAGGGATAGAGAAAAGGACAGAGTGTTCGTTAGCCCCATCAAGTTCTCCTAAATGGGAGAGCAAAGGAGGAAAAGCTTTATGCGGCTTCAGCTTTGCTTTTCTCCTCCTCACGTTTTTTGTTGATAACGTCCTCAACTGCCCTTGACAAGCAAGATTTAATAAACCTGATAGAGGAAGAAACATTTTTCGTGAGGGACTGACAGTTAACGTTGTGGGTCGGCCAAGGGTGATATTTCACATTTGTAGTGATTTTGACTTCGAAAAGCTGGGGAATTAGCACACTTGTTCTACTTTGGATCATTTTTGATGTTCTCTGATACAACTATTAAGTCCGCGATTTCCTTGTTATCTGCCGAAAGACAACACGATCCATTAAAAACTATATTTTTGGAAATATTGGATAAATACAAGTCTGAATGGGTACCTTCATCTACGGAGTCATTGTGCGAATTTTACCCATTCATTTCATTTTACCCTCCGTAATTGAACTGAAAACCTGTACTCTACGAATATCGGGGCTTCAAGTAGTTTCTTAAGGAAGTTATTATGTTTTATTACCAAAAGTACCTCCGGAAGAATCTTCTGAGAGGCTCAATAATTGTAGAGTATATTTGAAGTTTGATTTCAACCAATTTGTAGAAGCCACAAGATGATTCCACAGTTATACCCATTGAAAATTCAATTTTCCCAGAAATACTGGTTCGGATCGAATTAAAATCGAGTTCCATGAAAAATTAATGCTTGGAATTTCGTGTGGATCATATGATGAGTAGATCGACCAATTAAAAATATTTGAGAAAACATAGAAAAGCACTGACGTGTAGTCATCAGCTTTTACGCGCTTGTTCACTTTGCGAAATTGTGAAATTTAAATGAGATATAAAAATTTTCAAACAAAAAAAAATTTTTCCAATTTTTCCATGGATGATTCTTTCTAGTGACACTGTTCATCTTCCAACCGAATTTAATTTCGATCAGATAAATATTTTTCGAGTTATTGAAAAATCAAAATTTCAAATATTTTTAAACTTTTTTATTACCTTTATGATGAAACTTGACCGTCAGCATTTGCTCACTTTTTGATACATTATGATCCGCTCACTATTTTTTCGAGGTATTTCGGATTTATCAATTATACCTTGGAAAAAAACAAGAAGATTTACAATATATCCGAGATTAATTAATACGACCAAACTCAAATTTATAACATTGTTGCTAAATAGTGTTTTCAAGCCTGTGCCGAATTTCATTGAAATCTGATGAGCAGTTTCCGTTAAAACAATTTTTTTACATTTTTAAAGATTCAGCTGAAATCAATTCAGCACAACTTCAAATAGAGAAGTTGTACCTGTAGGAATGAATAACGAAAAAACTATTAAGAATGAATTATGCAATTTTACTCAATTAATTACGGCCGATCATAAACACAATAACTTCCGAAAGAAACAACTTATAAGTAATAAGTATAAAAACTCTATATTTGTAAAGAAGATTCGGACCTTAATTACGAAGGCGGAATTCGTGAATGGGTAAAATCCACTCAATGATTCCGCAGATATACCCATTCAAAATTTTATTTTTCCAATATTTCCAAAAAAAATAAGATAGAATTGAAATCCATTACTTCATCAAAAAATGACAGTTCTTAGATTCATACAGAACTTAATGAATAATATAATAAGAAGATCACAGAATATCGAATTTGAATTTTTTCAAATTGTTCTGATGACACGATCATCACGAAATTTTGCACGAAGTTATCCTTCAGTTTCTTCAAACCAGCTTCGAAGTTTCATCATGATTGAATCAGTATTCCTTGAGTTATAACGAAAAAAACAACGATATCGAGAAGAAAACAATGGAATTTTACATATTTTTTCGCCATATCTCCGCAACAAATGGCCGAATCAAATTGAAATTTGGTACACTGCTGTGAAATATGAAGCTTGAAGTATGAGCGAAATTTTTTTTTTGATATGGTGAATTGTTTCTGAAAAAAAATTTTTTTAAAAACATTTTGAAAAATTTTTTTTCAAAATTAAGTGACCATATGATCCGAACAACGCATAAAGTTGCGCTGCAACTAACTGCTAAGTTTCAATCCAATCACTACTCTAGTAGTTCCTGAAACATCAGGGAAATAACCTCAAAACTTCAAATGGCTATAACTCCGAAACCATTTGGCCGATTTGGCCCACTAACGAACCTTACCTTTGCATTCCGTTGAGCGAACTCCCCTTAAAGTTTCAAGTAACTAGCTTGCTCCGTACGACAGTTATCGTGTCCACCGTCAGCCGGACAGAAACGATTTTGACACCGGATTTGCATCATTGAGTCCCACCTAGTCGTTCGAGACCATTTCGGTTCAAAATTAGAAAATAGAAAGTTCAGGCATTTCCGGTTAAACCGGAAATCCTAGATATGGATGAAAAATAATCTTCAGAATCCATGTCCGAAATTTCAATCCGATATCTTGCAAAATGAAGATTTTTTGGGTGAAGAACCTGATTCCTGTGACACCCGGTATAAATAAATATTTACATATTTGAATTTCATTAGACTAAAGTCTGATGAAGTCTCTGCAAACGAACAGCTTTACATGATAAGTAATTAATATAGATAAACCAACCATATTGTTGAATATATATATATATATATATATAATAAAATTGAATTTTTTCTTGTAACAACTTATACATCGATTGAAAAATTGTTTACTCATAACTCATGTTTACTAAACTCGATCCACTCTGACATTAATAGGATGTACCTGTAGAATACTATTTTATATAATTGCAATTTAAGTGGACACAATAAAAATCACATAAAGTATGTACCTTCTAGGTACCTATTTTTCTTTGTGATAATATATTTTTGGGATGGATTTCTAACGAGAATCTAATTATGAGTACCAGCTAAAAATATTAGTTTCGTAATTTCCATATATTTATTCAACTAATTCGATTTTTGTTTGCAAAGAACTGTTAGAGAATTCAATATTGTGTACCTAGTGAAAATATTAGACTGGAGAAACCATCTATTCGCTAATTTTTTTAAATTGAAATATAATTCGGGGTAAGTCCACACTTTTTTAATTTTGAGGAAAGATGAATGTAACTCCAAAACCGTTTGATCGATTATGCTTGTTTCAAAAAATTTTCAACTTCATGAAAAATTAAGAATATAATATTGGTTCCACTTTTATTTATACATTTCTATATTAATTAAAGAAAATATGAACCAGCCAGATCCCAAAATCTTTCATCAGGAAGTTAAGATTCTTTGAGTGGAGCCAATACCTGAATGGGTGACCAATATGTCTACGTAAACATACGAACTACGCATACTTACAGACAGTGCTTGTCCACAAATCATTTCAATAGTTTATCGAAATAATTGCTTTTTCACAAAGGCTGATTGACATTACTACAGATTCTTAATGATAGATAATAAACCAACAGGCAAAATGTTTACAACGCAAAGATGAATTATCACAATTTATGAAATATAAATAAATAAAATCCTCGTGTTCCTACAACAGACAATACTTTTCTTTATCACTTCCTTTTCGAATACAAACATCAATTTCATTTTTCCTATTCTCTTTCGAAGCGAAACGAAATTCATTCCTGTTATTATTATCCTTCTGCGTAATCGGAATCGAATAGAAGGGGGGATATTCTATTCCAACTATAAAACACAGAGGGATATCACAAACACGTGAATGAATACATTTCCTGTACATTGTTATATTCAACATCCTTCAAAATTGGGCGATAACAAATAACTTATCAGCTATATCTTTCAAATGAAAAGAATTTAGAACTACGATGAGTTATTTCGTACTTGGAACAGCTGCTTTATCGATCGGCGTAATTCATGTACTTGAATTTATGGTAGTCCTCCTATACTGTGCTAGCTGCGGACAATTAGGTATGGGATTACCGAACTAACTATTCACTTCCGGTGAAAGTAGGCCATACAATTTCATGAAATCATCAGGTTCAAAACCAGGATAATTTACATTTCGTAATGATTATTGAGGAATTCTTTTTTCATATTTAAGTACTAAATAACGATAATAATAATTATGTGGAAATACTTCAACATAAATCACTATATCACTATAGTTCGTGAGTTTCGTTTTTTCCATTCTGAAATGTTGAAATTCATAGCAAACAACATTATAAATTAGCCGCAGTTATTATTATCACAAATTGTAAGCATAAAACATAGATAACGTTGAGCGATAAACCTATACCATAAAAATGTTAATCAGCATTATCATTTCAAAACCTGAAACAGCGATAAAGAACATAAATCACCTCCCCTCCCGCCCCTCCTTGAACTAAGTCCAAGTACTAACTGCTGTTGCCAGGCAACACCATACAGTTTCACATCCGCATAGTCCGTTGTGAGAATTTACATCGTCGAGGACACAAAGGAAGTTTCGCTGAGTTTCATGCCATCCCCACTTTTCGTGGTTCCGAGTGGTTCCAGTTTGGTTCGCTTGCGCTAGATGTGCCCCTCCACAAAACGACCATAGCACAGCGTATTTTCGTCCTCCCCGCATCTCCTTTCCCCCCCGCGTGTCAGACGGTTACGTAGCCCCAGCATTCAGTCGCGTAGTAGACTTCTGAATTCTATGCCGTTCCCGTTTGTACACAGAAAGTTATCGGCGAAAACCTTCATTCCAAGCACAACAATTTCAACACTTTCTCACCATTTTTTACGGTTGCGCCAATAAGTGTTCATTATCGTGCTATCTATCAAATTTTGACAGTTGTCATAGAACTTCGGTTCGTCAGTTAATTTAATACGCAACGAACTCCAGCGCTTAGTTTAAATTGTTAGCCATGCTTGTGAGTATACACTGGTTAAATGTAAATAGATTATAAGAGTTATAACTTGCGCATTGGGTGGATATAGCAGTTGTGCTCGAGTTGACTCCAGATCCCGTTCTATGCCGTTGTCCAATTAAAGAATGCTTTCAAATGACTATTTGCTATTGTTTCTTGGATGAAATTTTTTTGTGAATGTTCTTGGAATGTGTGCGAATTTTGACATGCTTGTGATTAGTTGACTTTAACGTGTGGTTTTCGTTTTTATTTTGTAGCTGATATTTACATTTCATTTTAGGATGAAAATGAAAAATGTGTCTGAAGCCGAGATTTTAAGGCAGGTCAAGGGTGAGTTGACACAAGTTTCATATTTTAGGGTTATTTATGCCGGCATAAAGTTTGAATATTTAGCTTTGTCAGTTTTGATGGATGAAAAGTAGACAGTGATTTTAGGTTAATTGCTTGAGATATAGTGATAACGTTTATGACCATATTAAATTATTTTTTAATTTTATTGTTTTTCGACCGCTTTTTTTGTTGGTTTTCAGTGGCATGATTTACAGGATTTAATTGCAGATTTGAATACTTAAAATTTTTACTTGCAGCTGTTCGAAATATGTTATTCTTTTTTCTTGTCATATAAGTATGCATGTGTACCTGATAAGAATTAGTGCAACGAATTTTCAACTGCGAATTTTCATTAGTTGATTACTGAGGGGGATCAACAATCCTCATAAAAAATTTTCGACAAGCTAACAGCAAAATCCCATGCTTCAATTGATTTTCACAGCAGGTGTATTGAAAGAAAATTAAAATAATCTTTAAAATTATTGCAGTTTTGAATTACACACCAAATTTGCTTCAGATATTCATTTCTGATTTATTGCAACAATATGAATTTCGATATGGATAATGATGAGTTCTGAAACTCTTTAAATCAAGAGGAAGCTACTTATAATACTCATTCTCGAAGAATTACCTCAATTTTCCAACACTTCAGTTTACTGTCTTGAAGATATCAATAAAATCGAGATTCTACTAAAATCTCAAGTGAACTGATTTTTGCACTGAATACTACTGTATACAGGGTGTCAATTTGAAAACTTGCCGGGTCAAATATGTCACTGCAGGGATGTTGGAACAAGTCAATTTTCAATCGGAGTGGGACATATTTTGAGCAGAATTGTCAGCCAAAACCTCCTCAACCCTAAGAGTATGGGTTAATCACCCCTACATTCTCAATAGTGAACAGGAGGTAACCTTTACCTCAATTGGAAGACAATTTGCTTTTTCACATGAATACTACAGTTTGAAAATTTTCATTGAGACCTTGAAGTAGTTACAGGGTGTTCATACTTAGTCTATAATCAAATGGGATGGTCGAAATGATTTACTTTACTAGCTAAATAATAATAGAGTCTGTTCTGAATTGTTATCTCGCGTTGGCAGAAGTTTCGCGGGAAAATTCACCTCAAAACATCAAGGTCTTGACATAATTGGCCTGGAAAGTTTTCAAATTGACACCCTGTATAATCAGATAAATAGGGGAGGTACTTTGAGTTTTTCTCGAATGACATAATCAGGCATTTTCATCAATTGCAGTCGTGAAAAATAATTTTCGTCATTAGAAAGATTTTCTTGAAATCAATTTTATTATCTTTTGGTTCATGGCTCACAAATATGAATACTCGGTCACCACACAAATAAAATCAACATCCCAGTTCAACAGCCTCGAAATAAATAAGAAGTTCCAGTTCAAGCCAATAATTCAGAACATTTCAGAATCATTCAATAACAACTATAAAATTCATGCTTATCCGGTCCTGATATAGAAGAGGATTCTTAGATTTTATTGAAAACCCATTTTGCGGTTTTCAGGCTTGTATCCTTTGATAACGGCATGTAAGGATTTCATCTTCAAGAACTTGCATTTGTTGGTCCCATTCAAACCATTTTGGTCGTTTCGAAAATTCAACTCATCCCTATCATATACATGTCTTGAGCAATTCCACAATTTAATTATACTGAAACTCAAAGGTAGATACCTCACCAAACTCTAACAAGTACTGTCTGAGGCAAATTAGCTGTATCCTGACGCTACCATAGACACAGCACAATTGATTCTGGACACAACCGTGAAGGGAAGACACTACCGAATAACTAGACTCTATTTTCTAGTATAGAATGTATCTCAAGACAATTTATAGAAGTTCAATGCACTATTATTGAACTACAGACACTCATAAATATTGGCAACAGCAAAGTAAACAAAAACGACAAAACAGCCGAACAAATGAAATCACATCGAAATTTGAAAATTTTTTCACTACCTTATATCATCATTCAAGATGGCAGTTTAGTTTTTTCGTAATTCTAAGGAATCTTAAGCATGGTTATGGATGACGCAGTATGAAAAAATATGGAACCACTAAATGAATATAATATGGCGCAAAAACATTTCGAAACTAAATTTTTGAATACCATACGGAAACAATTAACCGAAAAAATAATTGAACACGCTTAGTTAGCTATATTACCACATTCTTCGAAGAGTATGACAGTGACCTTGACCTCAATAATTCAAGGACATTTGAAGTCCATACTTTTAACCTTACTTTCAGTATCCTGATTTGATATTGGCACCTCTAAAATATGTTGAAGAGTTAAATAGATGGTTATACAAAGACGAATTGATGAAATTATGTAACGCTTTCAATAATTATAATATCTTGCACAAAATATATACAGATGAGAGACAGGATTATAAAAGCTTAGGCATAGAGTAAGCTTAACTACAAAGGCCAAGCATACTTTACTTCTCGTTAACCAAGGGCCGGTATTATAGAACTTTTTCAGGCGCACAGAGAGCAGTTGACTCTCATTTTTGAACCAGATTTTATGAGTTAACTTCTACTTATTTTGTCAAAATAGTTTTATAATACCAGCCCTTAATCAGGAGTACTTAACTCTATAATTCCGAAAAGAATAGGATTATTTGTATTTGTAGCCAAGTTTATTTTGTTTCTTTTGTTAATTTCTACAGAGTATCTGTATATTCTGTATTCTGATCCTTACTCTGTGCGAGGAAGTTCGCCAGTTCAAGTGGTTATTATCATTTGAGTTACAGGCCACTGATAAGTTGATAGATAATGTTAAAAATAAAACGTACCTATGGTGTTATATTTGTGGTGAAATATGTTTTCCAATTTTTTATTTCAAAAATGATGAGCCAGTTCATATGAATTTTGTGCCTGGCGTCTTTCATGAAACAGTGTGTCTTCAAAAATAATATACATTTATTGGACGATATCGTTGTGTAGGGATCACAGAAATTTGATGTTCCGTAAATTTAGTAGTTAAACATAGTAATTTTGGAACTTGTTTGATTTTATAAACTAGTTATTAGTTAGGCTCAAACTGTTCAGTATTATCGTGAAAAGTTTAATAAGCAAATTGTTCATTAATGATTATGTGTTTCAAATTAGACAGCGCAATAGTGTTTTCATTTGAATCATAGATTCAATCTGATACAGGGTGTTCCCAAATAGACGTTCGTACGTATATTGACAGATTGAATCTATGATTCAAATAAAAACACTATCGCCCTGTCTAATTTGAAATACATAATCATTAATGAACAATTTGCTTAATAAACTCTTCAGGATGATACTGAACAGTTTGAGTCTAACTAATAACTAGTTTATAATATCAAACAAGTTTCAAAATTACTATGTTTAACTACTAAGTTGGGATTACTTGGACGACATCATGAATTTAAGTTTAAGTCAAGTTAGTAAAGGTTTCGTTTTCGAGAGGGAGTTGAAGTCAGAACTGAAGAAAGCTGAAATTCAGCGAATATATTACATTTTGGGTTACTCCATATTGTATGCCAATTCCCCGTGCAAATCTGGAGGGCGATATTTCTTCTAAAGCAATATGTTTTGATCAGACACTGGTAGTTAAAAAACTATGATGAAGAATATCAATTTCACCGCCGTTTCGAGAAAAAAATTATCTCTGAATTGTCAGAAAAATACAAATCCTCTTCCTTCTTATCGTGGAAATTAAATATTGAGCTATCATAACCAAAATGACGAATATCAGGCGAGAATGGTTGCAGCTGTTTCACGGTTTTTATCGATCAGACCACCCTACCTTGGTAAACCGCAGAATAAGACTCTAGATACTTATTGCCTCTTAGATGGAGCACTGCAGTATCCCTACATATAGCGCGCCATCTCAGGAGCATCTTGCGAATCCTAACCTTTGAGTGCAGAATATTTTGGTCGATGTGCATGACGTTCATCCTTTAGTCGTATCGTATTAATTATTGAGGTTCTCTAGAAACAGGTTTCACAAGAGGAAGAAGAGAATTGTTGTACATATCTTTCAAGTACCATTGGTGGACCTGAACAATATTCTGGAGGAAAAAGAGCACCTTGTTTCAAAAAAAAAAATTGCCCTGTGAATTTTCTAGGGTAACAATGTTCAATAGTGAAATTTTCGAAATATTCGATTCAACTGATAGCATTTTGAGTATTTGAACCGCTTAATTCTCGTATCAATCAAGAGCCTGAAGTGTTATGAAATAATAATACTAATGAAAAAAATATATAACTATAATCGCAGAGTTTATAGATTGTACCAAACGCAGCAAGGTGATGATTCAAATGCGAATAACACAACGTTTCATTTCCTCTTAGAAGAAATCTACCACTTTGTACCCTTTAACTTTTCTGTAGGTCAAATCTGACAGCAGTTGAACTTAGATTGGTGTCAAATTCAAAATTCAGAGAGGACAGATTGAACGAAGTGTCTTAACAATAAGTAATCGCTCGCTAACATTTAGTAATCAAACGATTATCGCTAGCTAAGCATTACTCAAAGAAGGCGATAAATATTGAACTAGGAGTTGTCTAATCTATAAAATTGGAAAGGAACCATCGACCTTATTCAAGCATTATATAGAGAGAGTCTCATCTCTAGCTTGGATTGAATTCAGTAAATCGAAGACAATTGGTTTGTTAGAAATATGATCGAACAGGACTATAGGAATTTAAAACTTCGCTCTCTTTGATGTAATAAAATTTGAGACACCGTTCCAAATTAAAGATATGACGTCATCGTCTATATGATTGAATGTCAATCTCACTTTTCATCACTATTCTTTAAGGAGATGTCAAGTTAAGAATGCCTAGGAAATATCAGTTTTTTATTCAATTTGAAAATAAAGAAATCTAATAAATGTTGAGGATATTGTCAGTTAGTGAATGGACAACATTTTTAGCATTTACCGTATTTGAGTATCAGGAAGATCAGTTGCCTTGTATACTCCATTCGCTTTTATAAACTATCCCGGTTGGCCATGACATTCTGACAGATTTCACCGTGTATATTTTGAAAATGTTAGGTTATAGTCATTTTCCTGTCAGATATCTACACAACGTTGTTCTCTCTATAAAGAAGTCGTAGTAATTACGTATTTTTCAAAATGTTTATTTACTTTTGGAAAATAATGAATTTGAGAAAATATTATGTGAATTCAATCATTCCAAAGACCTGACGAATGTTGTAGAAACTTTTTTCCTATCATGGTTGGAAGATTCAGTTATGATATTTTCTTGTACGGAAATCAAGAATCGAGTGTTGAAATTTTACTGATAAATAACGGATAGAGTAGTCCGTTACTTTGTGATAGTTAATTCGAAAAAAATCAAAGTACTCGAATAACCCGGCAGTAAAACGAACAAACGGACCCATGCTTTTCGATATTCTCAAGAAGTAAGCCTACAGAAGACATTTAAAAACCTTGTTGCACAACTTGAAATACTCCAGTATGAAAATGTTGGCTAGCTTGTGATGAATTATGGATTCCAAATTATCTGGGGTACATCAGAAGAAACAGATTTCAAATCTACATAGCACTTCCTGATACTTTGTCTCTGCTTCTTCAAAACTACCTTGGTTATTTTTAGTTTCCAAGCGTGATGATTATGTTGAGATTGAGAGTATTGGCATTTGGCAACGTCTCTGGCAATTATTTTGACATTGCCGTCATTTCACGAGTGCCAACCTGCGTCAGTTTTAAGTAAAAAAACTTGGTAGACCTAAATCATGGCCAACGGGGATAGTATATAAGCCATCGAATATTGTTAGCGCGATAGAAACGCCTTTTCCAATGGATCAATTGAGCCAAGGCTCAAGTTAGGCTTTCCAGTGCAAAATGGCGAAGGGATCGCTTATTCGAATCATAATTTTAGATCAAATATCTGCCTAATCGAATCATACAAAAAAATTGATATTACGTACGCATGTGTAACGTGATATAGCCGATGACATCATATTTCAATAGACGACTTCGGTCCAAGTTGCCAACCCACAAATTTAGTCCAATTTACTCATACTGGGGAAGGGGCATTTCAGAACAAATTCGACATGATGAGGTTCGCGTTATTAACAAATATCCGTCAACAGTGCCTAGGCTCCTGAAACCAGATAATTCTTTCCAAATATGGGTTTTTGTTAAGATGATCTCTGATTGGCTGGAAATTAAGTTGGGATTCCTGATCTCTTGTCAATAGTGTCAAGTTCACATAAGATATGTTCTGCAAATAATTAACTTGGTCATTTTGATGGCCGATATTCTGTTCCGTAAATATGAAATTCGGTTGGTTCCTCGAAAAAGCTCTTGAGCGTCGTGAACTGCCCTTAACTCTTCAAAACAGATGATTGAATCTCTGATTGGCCGAAATTTATGTTTGGGTTCATGATTTTAGGCCAATAGTGCCAAGTTTATAAAAAATATATTCCGTAAATCAACCTGGTTATCTCGGCTTGGTTCCTGAAAAGAAGGTTATTTATGGAATCCCGTTACTGAATAAGCGATAGATAGATAGACAGGTCTCCAAACCGACAGTCGATTTTGTATGGTAACATTCATAGATTTCTGATTCAGTTAGACAAAAGACAACAATCAACAATGAAAACTACTAAATATGGTCTTTGAATCATAATATTATTTATTGATTATTCTATACCATGATGTAAGCAAAACATGGTGTGCTCATCTGGTTTTCTGTTATCGTATTTACCAATCATGACGTCACTTTTTTCATTCAAATTCAAAGCACAGAATATATATTTCCTTGAATTTGAATGAAAAAAGTGACGTCATCATTGGTAAATACGATCACAGAAAACCAGATGAGCACACCATGTTTTGCTTACATCATGATTCTATACTATGGATATGTTGTCATAAAAACGAACGCCTTTCTGCTGAGGAAATAAATCGCTTTTTCATAAGTCAAATTCCGTAAAAAACATTTTTTCATAAACCAACAGAAGATTTCATACTCACGGAATGGAAAAACAGCAATCGAAATATCCAAGTTGATTTATGGAACATATCCTATATGAAACTTGACAGCATGATGCAAAAACACGGTGTGCTCATCTGAAAAAAAGTGACTTCAGCAAGATTAAAATACAAGGGAATGTATATTCTGTGGTTCGAATTTGAATGAAAAGAGTGACGTCATCATTGGTGAACCGATCACAGATGAGCACACAATAATCGATTTCAAGCGATGGACGAAAATCTCCGGTTATAGTTACGGTTATCCACATTGACAGATAATCCTCTGCCTACATGTCAGTTTGGATAACCGCAACTATAACCGGAGCTTTTGGTCAATCGCTTGAAATCGATTCATGTTTTGCTCACATCATGCTTGACAGTATTGGCGTGTAATAGATGGTAGCAAGGAGTAAATTATTAAAATTTGGTGAAGTAAACGAATGGTTTACAATTTTTTCAATTAAATTTGTTGATAATGTGTCTGTCCACCGCGGTTATCTATACACTCCCCAACACGTCTTGTTGTTTTCGGGTGTTTTTCGAAAATATTCATTTAAGAAATATTGCTGTGACTTCTTCTAAAAAATGTTTTCTATTTCTGTAGAAACATTTTCATATCTACTTCTTACGTGTAATAAACGAAAAAAATTTAAAGTAGGCTACATTCTTGAAATAGAAATTTGAAGCTGTATCGAAATATGAGAAAGTAGACGGGGTGTCCCATCAAAAAAAAAATGTTCATAGTGATAGCTCATAAAATATCAATTTACAGAAAATTCTATTAACGTCATTGAATTCTACGTGAAAGGTTGATACGAGAATGTGTTTACAGAAATGAAACATTTTCAGCAGAAAAGAAGTTACAACGATAGTTTTAAAATGAACATTTTCGGAACACAACCGATAACTATGCAACGGTAATAGCTATGAAATTTCGGTTCTCCCAAATGAGTTTTTCACGAACATTGGCCTTCAAACACCGATGCTAGTTCTCGTCTATCTAGTACAGAAACAGGACTTCCAATTTGGCGCACCCTATGAAGTTACTCGCAGACCACCTTATATAACAGTCCTTCACATTATTTGGCAAATCTTGGAGACAATCAGGTCGATTCTGTTTGCGTATTGCTATAAACCTTGCTATTCTAGTCATATTGCTATCTTTATAATTTATAGCAATATGGCCATGATGTTACGTATTCTGTTTCGAGTGTTATAGCAATGTTTGTTATGAATTTTGTCATAACAATATTGCTATCATAGACTTCCATAATTGGTGATTTTAGAGCTGACAACACTGTATTTTGTGACTTTGGAACTACAAGGAAGAAGAAAATAACCCTAATTCGTGAGTTTTCTTTATGGTTTCGCATACATAACCGCTATCTACGGCCTTCTTAATTCATGTAAACATCGACATAAAAAATGTTAGGAAACGAAACGAGTCAAATTGGCCAATAACCAATTTCCTGGATACCAATAAAATATTGGTTATCAGAAATCGAATGTAGCAATTTTATTCAGGCTGTTGCCTATGCCTGTATCTTAGTCTAAGAATTTTACTTGAAATTAAATAATATTCTAGAGAACATTAGCATATACTTTTTTTTATTCATGTAAACATCGACTTATTCGAAAATGTTATGAAACCGAAAAACCAATGAAAGTCAAATTGACCTATTTTCTGGATACCGATAGAATTTTGGTTTCCAGAAATCAAATGCAGCAATTTTATGCAGGCGATAATTAATAATTCGAAATTCGATGAACTTTTCTGTTGGGAATTCAAAGGGATGCCTGTTGTTGGGATCATTAGAATAATCAGGTCAGCTGTTGCTTACTATGCCGGTGTTTTAGTCTAAGAATCCTTAAAATTAAATATTCTAGAGAACCTTGAACACATTTCTATTAGCACATTCTTCCCTATCTTCAATAATTTCGAATTATTGGAAGAAATAATACTGAAACAAATGGATCTCTGAGAGATTCCTTTTCTAAACTTTCTTGTTATGAGGCATAGCAAGTACTATTTTGAGGTTGCTAAGATAGCAATGTTTATAGCAAGATTCTTGTTAAAGTGACAGATCATATTGCTCAAAATGGTTGATCAGAATACCAATAATTCCAATCTTGTTATGATAGCCATATCTTTTTCATAGCAATATTGCTATTTGCAAACAGAATCGACCTGAATGTATAGATATCATAAAAAGCTTAAAGATCCCTCGAGTGTTCTCCCGCAGAAAAACCAACAAATCTTCTTTCATCTGTTACAGAAGAGTGTTTCTCCAGTGACGACGAATCGATCCAACCATTGAGATGTTGGGATTGCAACGTGAATTTCACCACTAAATTCTACCTGTACAAGCATCTCTTCCATCACATCAAACAGCCCACAGTCAAGCTGACTAGAGTGGTGCTTCCGCCCCTGAAGATAACTCTGAAAAACACCACCGGAAATAGTTTCGAGATAGTGCAGTCCCCCACGTCGGGGAGGGGATCCGACTCCGAGAGCGACAAGCTGGAGACAGAGGGGGGCAAGGAGGAGCAGAGTGAGGTAAGGCATTATTTCTGTCCGTGGGTTTCTACTTTCTACAACTTTGAGATAAGGCGGAGATGAAGCTTCTGTAGAGTTCGCTGTTCAGGATGGGAGTTCAAGAGGGTACCAGCTTATCCACAATATTGTGGATAGAAGTTTATCCTGGCTTCTGGAAGTTTTGCTTTTTCCCACACGTGGGATGCGCTGGTATTCTAGAAAATTCTACTATTGGACCTATCAGTAAAAAAGGCATCTTTTTCATGTTTCAACGAAACTCTTGTCATCGTAACTATTCATTTTTTTTTCATTGCGGAAATACTGAAACAAGAGGACAAGTGTAAGGCATTTTTGAGAGAGCAATCGAATTATCTTCTAAATGACGTGTCACTCAACCCCTCTTCCCATTCAATATTTTAGAGTTTGCTGTCATCACGATCACAGGGTTGCAACAAATTGCTTGAAACCAACTGGTAAAAATGTCCTCTTCATTACCAAAGTTTACCTTGTACCGCATCCGGTCTTTTTCGACCCCGTTACCTAAACTCAAAACCCACCCATGAACAATACTCTATGATCCTGTAGTAAATTCAATAGGACTCTACGTTGTATTTGCAACCCAAAATACTTTCATACTCAGCGAATGAGAGAGAATATTGAACGGGGAGTCAGGATAGAATGAATAAAACAACAATGGGAGTTTTTCCTGAATTTGGGTTATTACTGCGAATGCAAATTTGAACATAATTATTATGGGTTGGATTCATCATTTTCCCAAATTACCTTCAGAAAGTAATCAAAATCAGGTTTCAAAATTGGGGTTTGGGATTCGTCAGGCATGCACCAAATGACAACGGTGTTAAGTAGAATAGCTCTTTCTGCTATAGAATAATGAAATATTTATTCCTATTCTGTGGTACACACGTGTTCTTCGTCAATATAACCAAACAATTTCCGTTTGCGATTTGTCAGTAATATGACAGTTTGACAGTTTGTGCTCTTTTTTTCTATTCCTTGGTCGTTGTCTTCTACTCTAACCAGATCGAAGTATAACTTTCTCTGTTTTCCTAAGCAAAGTAACACATTTGACGTTCTTTTCTTTCCGAGAAAGCTGAATTCGACGTTGCCATATCGTGCACTCAAGACAAATCCCTTTGAATGCTATTTCCCATTTTTATTTTTCAGTTTTAGGTGATCAAACATTTTTTTTAAAACATAATATTGAAACTATATGTTTGAAATGTGATGTTCTGAAGGTTTTTCATGAAATTACTGCATTTTCGTTTGAAGGAAAAACCCCCATTCGGCTATTGAAGGAGGAAAAGAATGCCTTGAAAAACTCCAGAACAGATATTCATTATAAAATCACATCAGGAATAATTAGTAACTAGTGAAGTCAGTTAAAGATCCAATCTCTAAAGAATGAAACGAAGAACCACGAAGGTTGTCCAACAGATAAGTTTCCCTTATAAACCTCATTTATATAAATAGTATCAGCATAAACAATATAAAACAGGGTGGCTATGTTAAACGTTACAGGGTTGTTGGACCTTTTATGCATAACGTTGACAGCTAGGCGCCAATAAAGGGTAAATGTAATATTTTCATGGAAAGACACTCAACTGTCGACAACTCTAGACTCTAATGTATGAAATACATAGCCGGATATATCTTCGATGTATTATAGAAATACTTCAACTGCTAAAGTCACTTCTTGTGGAGAAAAACTTATTCCGACTGAGGCACGAAATACTGGTTTATCATAGAACGATCACTTTCGGCATTCATCATCCCTGCATTTCCAGGAGGCTCAATTTTAAAGAAAACATCCCGTTGATTCATCAAATGCTTAGCAATGTTTCAAACGTGGTTATTTGCGCGAAATCCCAATGCACTTGTTCAAGGTTCCAATTGGTGAATTGTGGGCAGGAGTTGTTAAGTCAATGGGGCTTTGTAGGCATGAATATGTAACTCTTTCGTGGGAAACGCTGAATATCAGCTGTTGCAATGTTCAATTCTTCTCCATGTTCTACATGATAACGAATTAATGTCCCTGGATTCTCCGTCGACCCATCGGTCTGTGATGACATAATCAATGTGTTATAACAATCAACAGTGAGCAGAACAAATTTTACACATTCATTGAACTACCCTTTGAGATATATGTATACATTACCCCAATCGAAGTAATTGTTTAAATTTCGGGTTTTTAATCAAGGCAATTGACCAAACGTACCTTTCATTCTTTCTCACAATCCATGTATAATATTTTCGAAATTTTTGAATATCCAATAGGCTACTTTCTTGTTTGATTAAACAGCTCAGAGCTTGGAGGATCGCTCAACTCTGATAGCTCTTCTTTATGTTCGATTACAACATCTTTGTGGGCATTTTGATGAACAACTTTCAGAGATCAATATAATAATATACTTGCGTCACTAGGTTTGCAGGTGAATGTGATCAGAGATATCCAGGCTCTTTGATCTTTGATTATGCCACCTTCCTGAACCTATGCCTAGGCATAAGCCCTATGGGGAAATAAAATTCAGTAGCATTCAGTAGAAGATCTTAATTCAGTATTTTCATAAGCTATAGTGGATTTTCCTAAGGGGATGTATCTCCCTCATCCACCGCCTTTGGATACACCAATTGTTGCTTCGTGGATAAATTTGTTCATTACAAGATCCATGTAGTGTGGCTTGGTTCTACCTCCAGAACTGTGACTGAAATAATCTTTTGCTCTATAACTCTGCTTATTCAGCCCAGAGATATCTTCATTGGTTTTTACAAATCTACTGACTTGCACATGTGGTATACAATAGGTATCTGTACCAGCAATATCCTGTCAGCAGTCTCACCATTACACAAAGCTCAGCTGTTTGGCAGTTTCCGGAATAAGGTGATTAAAATTCCACGTATCTTAATGCCTGTACAAATCGAAGTGTATTCCCCAAAGGAATTTTCTGTTATTAAGCTCCTATTGATGAACTGCTGTCGTGTAGTGGTCTGTCTTAAGCCCACATAGGGTTCTTGTCCAGCAGGTGTTACCTTTGAGGTTCTTCAAGGTCATCGACTTTGTCATTTCCATCAATACCACAGTGCTATGGCACCTATTAGAGTCATCTTGTTGCATCTAACCACTTGCTTTATGGTATTCCGGTCTAAAATTATTCATTATAAACCAACATAATCACTAGGACGAATATCTGTCGATAAATCAACAAATATTCCTCCTTGATCAGAGCTAACCACAGTTATTACTGATCGTCAACTTACCTTGGATAAAACCGCTAGGGAAGAATCTAGGTACTTGTCACCTTTCAGATGGATTACTGCAGTATAACTACGAAAAGCGCGCCATCTTCCAGGAGCATCTTGCGAATCCAACCTTCGAGTACAGAATACTATACTACTACTATAATAATGTTATGTCTCGTGCCTGGCTAGTGCCTCACAGGTTATAATTGATGATCTCAGGGCCGTGCCGTATATTCGTGTTGCAATGCAATAGCAATAGCGGCGGTAGCTCAGTGGTTAGAGCGCAAGCCCCATGATCGTAAGGTTTGGAGTTCAAGCCCTTGGCCGGGAAATAACTTTTCCGGTTTTTAGAGGATCGTCCAACCATTCGCTGTTGGGTATACAATTAACAGTGCTGTTCCGAACGCGGCGCAAGGAATTAGTAACAAAGCCTACACAGAACACACCCGGTAACCTAACTCGCACAAGCTTTAAGCTTCTGAGGGGTTTCGTTGCCTAGGATATTCGGAAAAAATACAAATACAAATTATTATGTGCCAGATTATCGCATTGCCAAATGTTTCATCGGAAGTTCTTTTCCAGAGGAACTGCCTATGTAGAGTTAAAGAATTTGGTTTTAGCTCTAAGATTTTATGGGTGAATTTTCATCAGCAATCTTTGCGTTTCAGGAGAAGACCAGAGTGGAAGAGGAGGCCGATAGTGACTACACTTCGAGCGCGGGCGATACGGGTGCACAGTCACCGCCTAGCGGCACCCTTCTGGACGAATCAGCGGCAGACCTGGACGACTTCGACGCCGCCACCCTTGAGGACATTAACGGCATCATCGAGAGCGAAACGGGCGGTAGCGGTGCTGAGCAGGACGCGGGCGGCGCCGGCAGCGGCGACGACGACAACATGGTTACAGGCCCGATTATCACGGAGGTCCTAGATGATGCTGAATCAGGTGAGGATAAAAGAACTTGACATTAGAACTGACTTGCATATCTGGTGTTGATAATTATTAATTTGCTTGGAAAAAATCACGAACTCGTGGCAGAGAGCTATTGGACATGTGTGACGTTGCTTCATCCTGCTGGAACCATGTTCTTTGATTTTAACCAGGAAAATTTTGCAGTTCAGACAACAAAAACTCATCCAACATTCGATCGTAACGCTCTGAATTCACTGTAATAACACGTCCCCATTCATCTTTAAAAAAGTATGGACCGATAATGGGGGTTTTTCCTGAATTTGGATTATTACTGCAAATGCAAATTTGAACATAATTATTATGGGTTTGATTCATCATTTTCCCAAATTACCTTCAGAAAGTATTCAGAATTAGATTTCAAAATTGGGGTTTGGGATATGCCAGGCATGCACGAAGTGACAACGGTGTTTAGTAGAATAGCTGTTTGTGCTATTGAATAATGAAATATTTATTCCTATTCTGTGGTACACACGTCTTCTTTGTCAATACAAGCAGACAATTTCCGTTTGCGATTTGTCAGTAATATGACCGTATGACAGTCTGTGCTCTTCTTTTTCTATTCCTTGGTCGTTGTCTTCTACTCTAACCAGATCGAAGTATAGCTATCTCTGTTTTCCTAAGCGAAGTAACAAATTTGACGTCCTTTTCTTTCCGAGAAAGCTGAATTCGATGTTGCCATGTCGTGCACTCAAGACAAATCCCTTTAAATGCAAATCCCCATTTTTATTTTTCAGTTTTAGGTGATAAAACATTTTTTTTAATATAATATTCAAATTATATGTTTCAAATGTGATGTTCTAAAGGGTTTTCATGAAAACTACTGCATTTTCGTTCAAAGGAAAAACTCCCATATCCTCACGATGACATTGCAGCCCATACGGTTACTTTTGCCGAATGAAGGGGTTTCTGATGCTTACATTTGGTATTGGTTGCACAGCGACAGTTCTACTCGTATACGTAGTATTGACCCATTGAGAGGAAAACGAGCTTCATCCGAGAATATGACGTTTAATGTTTGTAAGCGCTCAATTGCTTGGTTTACGAATTCTAGCCTATGAATGGCATCCTGGGGTTATAGTTCTTGCACCAATTGAATTTTATAGGGGTGCAGCTTTAGATCTTTGTGCAAAATGCGGTGTAGCGATGATCTATTCACGTGCAAAGCACTTGCACGCTTCCGAATGGAGAGATCGGGATCATCACGAACCAACTGATTAGTCCGTTTCACGTTCTCCTTTTTTTCTCGATGACCTTGGTCGTCCGGATTTTGGTTTACTAATTGTTGAACCGATCTCCTCAAACTTCTTCACCCAATTCCGAATGAGAGGAATGATTGGTGCATGCATCCTTTGAGTGACCTAAACCTCGAACATTGCAGAAATTTCCTAGCGCAACAGTCACAGAATTACCGTTTTTGTAAAATTCACGCACGCACAACGTGTGGTCGGCTCCCGAGAAAGCCTTCATAGCAACTAAATTCCCAAGAGCCAGACTACCGATTAACATAACCCTCGCGTCCACACAGTATTATTATGATTCGAATAGAGACCTTGGTCCAATATTTATTGTGTGGTTCGGTCCGCTCTGGTTTACAGCGCAGCACACGTTAAGAATTCTGAGCGATTGATAAGTCTTTTACATGAGAACTCTTCAGATAAATGATAAATTTGAGAAGACTAATATTTTACCCGTTTTTTCAGCAGATAAGGACCCCTTGAACAAAAACAATTATGAGACCATTCCAGGGGCTGAGCCCACACCTCCACCTGATCCTTCACCAGATTCGTATCCAAAGATAAGGATCAAAACAACAGGATTATTGAAAGATCCTTTAGAATCAACCTGCACTATCACTGAAATCACAGATGATAATCCTAATGGAATTCCTCTTCAAGGTAAGTTTTTTTTTGATGAAAAAATGTTATGATATGAGAAAGGGCGGTTTTAAACAACCTCATAATAAATAAATGTAAGGAGTTTTCGAATGTGAATTTCGACAGGACTTAAAACTCATAAAAATTAATAATTTCACAACATATCACTCGTTTCAAAGTAGAAGAATAACAGATTACCAGATCATCTGTCGAAAGTTCCATTTGTTTTCAATAGGGAAGTGAGGTTAACAATTTTTTTTTTGTTGTTTTTTCTTGATTCAGCGAATACAAATACAAACTTTTGAAACTTCGTTTATGCTTCGGGATGTTTCGCAGTAGAAGAAGCTTCACTATGAGACAACTTGCAACCAATAAGATCTTAAGTGCGTTGTCGTTTTACTATGGTTTACCTTCACCTTTGCAAAGTTGATAATCTTCCTTTCAACTTTGGCTATCAGCACCAAATCACACCATAGATTTTCTATTTCCTGGACCAACGCTTTATATCTGCAAGGCATGTTTTTGGTGCTACGATAGATCTTTCGGCTTTGAAACTTCCATTATGTGCTGCAGCCAAGATGACCTCTTGTGCGTGGTGATGAAACTGTATGAGCCTCTTCTCTGGAAAGCACACTCATTTTCCTGTCTTTCGATATTATGGAGTATAAATCTTTCTTCTCTTTCTTGAACTATTCATTGACTTTCTCCTAATACCTCAATGAACAAGGTATTTATCAGAGGTATTTATATAAAAGTGAACAAGCTGAAAACTGCAGATACGCCGGCAATTTTCTGATTTCTGGAATTCAACATCATTTCTCCAAATCAAATGGATTCTTAACCCCGAAATGAAATGCCCTATTTGTGAAGAGCTTGATTACATTTTTCATGCCACTTCAGATGCCAATTTTGTACCATTTAGAAAATTTTGCAAATAATTAAAAAGATAATAGTCGCTTGTGCCAAGTCTGGTTAGGTATTTCGAAGCGTCATGTACGTAGAAATCATCACATCCAGTGATAACGCTCAGGATTTTACACTTTCCCTAAGCACTACCAGATTATAATTAATTATAGAATTAAAAAAATTCGCTTCCCTTTCCTTTTCACAAAACATTACCACTCAATACTCAACTCAAGACTTGGCTATTTTTAGTTCAGAAAATAATAACGGAGGTCCTTTTCATGAATGGGTAAAACCCACCTAATAAGTCCGTGGATATACTCCTACGGAAAATCAATTTTCCAATATTTCCAAGAAAACAGTTCTGACCGAATTGAAATCTGGTACTCGATTGAATTATTACGGCTAATAACACAAGGTTCATGGAAAATTTCTGCGAATCGTTCATGAGTTTTCATTTGATGTATTGAGGAATCAAGAATGGGGGTTTTTCCTGAATTTGTGTTATTACTGCAAATGCAAATTTGAACATAATTATTATGGGTTTGACTCATCAGTTTCCCCAAATTACCTTAAGGAAGTATTCAAAATCCGGTTTCAAAATTGGGGTTTGGGATTTGCCAGGCATGCACGAAGTGACAACGGTGTTTAGTAGAATAGCTTTTTCTGCTATAGAATAATGAAATATTTATTCCTATTCTGTGGTACACACGTGTTCTTTGTCAATATAACCAAACAATTTCCGTTTGCGATTTGTCAGTAATATGACAGTATGACAGTCTGTGCTCTTCTTTTTCTATTCCTTGGTCGTTGTCTTCTACTCTAACCAGATCGAAGTATAGCTATCTCTGTTTTCCTAAGCAAAGTAACACATTTGACGTCCTTTTCTTTCCGAGAAAGCTGAATTCGACGTTGCCATATCGTGCACTCAAGGCAAATCCCTTTAAATGCAAATCCCCATTATTATTTTTCAGTTTTAAATGATCAAACATTTTTTTAAAAATACAATATTGAAATTATATGTTGGAAATATGATGTTCTAAAGGTTTTTCATGAAAATTACTGCATTTTCGTTTGAAGGAAAAACCCCCCATTTTAAACGGGCTTAACTCTGGAACCAATGGGCGGGTTTTGCCACTTACGATAAGCGTGCAAAAACAGACAGAAGAGGGATATTTTTTACGGTTGGTTCAAATCATTTTGTATCTACCCTTTGTTCGTGATGACAGCAACCTCTTCAATCTTAAATGGAAAGACTGTTTGGACGATACCTTGTTTCAAACGTAATTCGATTGACTTTTAAAAAATGCCATATACTTGACCTTTTTGCGCGCATGTTCTAAGGGATTATAAAAAAAAATTTCAACATTTTTTTTGCGGGAACTATCATATTCGGAAAAAATTTCGCTCATACCTTAAACTCTATATTCAGCAGCAGTATACCAAATTTCAATTCGATACGATTATTTTTTTCGGAGATATTGTGAAAAAATATGTCAAATTTCGTGGTTTTTTTCGATATTGGTTTTTCGGAATAACTCGAAAAATACTGAACAAATCATAATGAAACTTGGGAACTAGTTTGAAAATGCTCATGGACAACTTTGTATCGAATATAGAGATGATCTTGTCAGTAGAACAATTTGAAAAAAAAATTAAAAACTTATTATCGTACCGAACTGAAATTTGGTACACTGCTGTGAAATATAAAGCTCAAAGAATTACCAAAATTTTTTTTTAGTTTTGATACACTGTTCCTAATTATTGACCTCAAGGTGTGCCGAATTTCATACAAATCTGATGGATATTTTCCGATTTTTTTTTCTACGAAATTCAACGCAAAGTTATGGGTCGGCATTATTCAATCGATTACGAAGTTTCTATCTGATCGCATCATTTTTTAAGATATAGAGGAAATAATCTGTTAATTTCAAAGGGGTGAAACCAGTTTAGCCGATTTTATCCGAACTTAACCTCAGCATTTGGATACACAACATGGGTACCGTGAAATGTTCAAGTCGCTAGTTCTTTTCGTTCTCTAGGTATCGTTCCAACGGACAGCTTGCCGATCAGAATCTATTTCGACATATCGGATTCTTCATCACTTAGGGTCGGTTTTATGAAACTATTTTAACAGATATCAAGAAATTAACTTGTGAAATGTAGTTCGAAAAAAATAACTAGCTAACTTCTGGGTGAAAATAATTTTTATAATCCGGCTCTTAGTCGTTCGAGACCTTCTCGAAAATTACAGACATTTGTGCAAAACGATAGCACGATGTTCCCTAAATCATGATACGCGTAAGTCCCTAAGCTTAATTGTTCCGTTCGGTAGTTACCAAGACCAAAGACCGATAGCCAACCAAACAGAATCGTATTTGACCTGATTCTTCATCAGCGAACCAAATGATCTAACATAATTTTTAGCTGAAAATTCGGAAATTACAGAAAAACTGCTAAAGCGTTCAAGCGCAGTCCTCGGAGAACAGCGCGTAAAAATTGTTGACTTAACCCCATAGATATAACAAATTGTAAGTTATAATTTCTATGCTTTATGTAAGTTATAATTTCTATGCTTAACCCCAAATTAGGAGATTCTAGAATCTGACGATTGCGAAATTACACACCTGTACAATGAACTCTAAAAAAAGGATTAATGAAATATTTTCGACGTACCTTGTATATTAGCTCCTTTAGTCGATCCATCATTATTCTTGATATTACGAACAACATAAATAAAATTCGAAAATTGAAAGCGTAAACAAATTTGAGGTTATTAAAACATTAAAACTGCTGATACTGTTTTCTGTGATCAATATTTATTTTTAACTCAGGATCTAGTTGATTCTTTTCACTCTTCAACCTGTCGGTTTTTAATAGGTATATTGTCACAATATTTCACGACATTATTTCTCACAAAATGATAAGAATTTTCGAATTCGAGAAATCGAAATTCGGCAAACAAGCACACGCAGCCATTCCTCATCTGAAAGTGTTCAGAAACTTCAGAAGTTTTCGTTTACAAATTCCAGAAGTTGAGTTTATACCTTATATGCTCTTAAATATTGAACCTAAGAGGATATACTTTTGGCTTAATCTTGTTTTTTTTATAAGAATTCACTCGCTATCATCAATTGAAATTAATTTGTTCTTTACAGATTCTTCAAATGGGGGACATATGTGGTCTACACCCTCCTTGGAGGATCCCCTAAAGTTACCAGAATCGGATGATAACATCTTATCCCTTTTTAATAATAATGACAGAGCTAAAGACTTCGGATTTACGACTAGTGATAGCGAATATATTTCCTTGGATCGTTTGGATAATAGAAATAATAGTGGAGCTTTGGTAAGTACACGTCAGTAGTGAAATAATTATATGATATTAATTGTAGTTTTTATAGCAATTGTACAATCCTCCGACTTCAGGCAGTCAAAATCCTCTTGATTCTTTGACTGGGTTGCCCATGCAAGCTTTAGCTCAGCAGGTTTCCCGGTTACAGCCATCAGGAAATGGAATGCACCAACAGAATGTATTGATCAATATTCAACAGTTTCCACAGGCACCGCCGCAAGCTCCATATCAGCCTCCACCTATGTACCACCATTCTGGGCAGCCAATGTACCATCCGCAGCCCTATCAGTATCAGTAAGTATATTTCCATTTATTCACTTCTTTTTGCATTATAATCTTATCATTTACAAGTTTATTTGAAATTGTTTTGTGTGATTTCTCTTTCATTTGTTTATCAAGCACTAGCATGTTGAAATCAAACCTTTTTTAAGTACTCGGAGTAATAAATAAAATGACACAGTTTGTCTGTCTGCAATAGTATCGAAACCTAATTTCCCTTCATCTTAAAGAGAAAATTTGAAGTTTTCTTGAGTTCTATTTGTCGATTCAGTGCATAAAACTTGATGTAAAGATTCTATGTCTTTTTTGCAGGCCTCCAAATCCTTATTACGGTCCTGGTCCAACTTACCCACCACCACAACATATGCAACAGCCCCCACAACTTCCCCAACTGACTTCGATAGGGCAGCCTATGAATCAGCCTCACATGAACCAACAAAATCAGCTGGGTCAGCCACCGATGAGTCAAGCGCAAGGCATGCCCCCTTCTTCCCAAGGGGGACCGCAAAATCAAGGATCCATGATGCAACAGCAGGGACAGTACAGACAGACAATACCCCGTGTTCCTGGTCCTCGACAACCGATGCCTGGTCAGAGAATGCCAATGCAACCAAGACAGATGAATTCCAGGGGTCCAATGGCTACAAGACAGGTAGGTTTTTCTTTCAATTTCAAGATTTCTGGCTTCCAAATGATATTGGTTTCGTGCGTCGTTTGACATTTGTCATACGTTGGAGGTAAAACAAACCCACTTTCCCGCTTTGTTTATGTTATGAAGTACAGCATTTTCAACAATTTCAGCATAAATTTACAAGTTAAAATGGTTTATATTCATAGAATTGGTGAATTACTAGACCTGTGAGGCCAAGTTATTGTGTCGTTGTGAAATGCAACATAAATACACCGAGAGACCAAGGAATACATTCGCTTTGTTTACATTGGCTAAGAGCGATTATTTGGAGATTTTAGTGATTTTATTCATTTTACAAGTGAAATTTTGTGATAATGGATCTGATTAACTGATATTCAATCTCATATGATAATCGTTCAAAACGATAAAAATGAAAATTGCAGTATTTATCCTTGTCTTCTAAAGCCTAGAGTTTCCACATCAGAGATAGCATTTATTATAAGTATAACTATTGAAAATGAAACAGTAAAATGTTTGGCTCATTAATTCCTGAAAATAAACAGCAGAATGAAATCCAACAAATGTATGGAATGGAAAAAACATGGGTTCCAGAGAACTTCTCAGTACTATTTCAAATAACGTTCTATGTTGCAAATTATCAAATCACTACAATAATTGGTCTACAGTTGCTATGTCAGTGTTATCATAATCTTCAATTATATATTTATTATACTAAATATATGTTACTAATAAAATAATTCGTATGAAATTTTTTCCTTGAACACCGATTTCGATTCATCCTCAAAAAATTCTTTACTAACCATATAAAATGCTTTTTTATCATGCAGATGCAACATTAGGGCTTTCATAATCTTTAGTAATTGACAATAAGGTCAATTAGAAACATATTACAAACAACAAAATGTAGAAGTTCCATCCTTGAGTAGTCGAGCCACATTGGAACGTGTTCGGTTGAGAACAGGGAAAGTTATCTGGTTCATTATTATAAAATGCATGCAATATTTTGACAAATCTGTCACATAACGAATTGCCTTGATTGGCTTTATATAACATATAGAGATGTGAGTGGTAACCAATCAGGATGGGTTTGTCATTCATAACGCCAGCTGTTGTAGTGTCGAGAAGATATAATTCTTGAAATGTGTATAACAAACACGAAATATTCTTATCATACTTATCTCATCATGAGTCAACTTATTAAACAGAATAAATTAAATAGATAGTCTAATATAATTCCTTAACTAGTGTGGAAATGCCTCCAACAAACTCTACCATAGTTTGTTACTTTGTCAGAACAGTTTTTTCAATTTATGGCGTGAATATAGGATGTTTGACATCTCTGGGATAGTTCACATAGTATTCTATTTCTTCGAATACCAGATAAAACTTAGGGGAATGGGTCAAAAATGCAAATATTCAAATATAAAGTCTACACTACAATATATCTGAAAAATCGGATTCCTTCGTCTCTCGGTGTATTTATGTTGTATTTCACAACGAAACAATAACTAGGCCTAGTTATTCACCAATTCTATCAATAGAAATCATTTTAACTTGTGAATTTATCCTGAAATTGTTGAAAATGCTGTACTTCATAACGTAAACAAAGCGGGTAAGTGAGGTTGTTTTACCTCCAACGTATGGCAAATGTCAAACGACGCACGAAACCAATTAATAGTCTCAGTGAATTTTGCTACAAATTTTATCTTCATTCTTTCAGCGTGCACCAATGACTAGGCCCCGGGGAGGGACAATGACAGGTATGAGGGGTGTAAGGCCACGCTTACCAAACGGTCCCACGAATAACCAGTTTAGAAATACAACGCCGCTCAAGAGGACCCCAGAACAAATCAAGCAGGAGCAAAATGTTCAGGCTAAGAAGAAACGGTTCGATGTTTTGACCCCAGATAAGGACGATGATGATTGTCAGGTGATTTGCATGCAACCCAAGAACACGGACGGTTTGCCCCAAATCGAAAGTGTTCAGGTGAGCTTTTTTTTCAATATTAACATATTACTAGTTGTTAGAGAAATTGGATAACGCTTTGATGGTATTACATGGGAATGTTCGGTTGGGTTGAGTAAGAAATCTTGCATGTAACACGAGATATTGTATTTTATGTTTTTCTCAATCTATTCCTATACAAAATTACATCCTATGATTTCACATTTCGCGAATTTGAAATAATTCGGTATGCTCTGATGAATTCTAATATTTGTGAGGGCTTCAAGGAGGCTAAGTTCTCATTCCTCCTATAATGCTCCTGTCCAAGGTATCTTTTGCGTAGGCTCACAATGGCGAGGCATTCTGTGATCAGGTGAACAGGGGTTTCCTCCTCCTCCCCACTAAATCTGCACTCGTCGGTTTCTGATAAGCCCATTCTCATCATGTGCTTCCTTAGGCGACAGTGTCCTGTGAGGAAACCAGTGAGGAAGCGTAACTTATTCTTACTGAGATCCAGATGATTTTTGGATCTAGCAATTTCAAAGTTCCGAAGGAACTTTTTAGAATGTTCCATTCCTGGAGAATTCCTCCACAGTGCCCCTCTTTCATTTTCTTCTTTCTCCAAAAACTCTTTCTTATAGGTACATTTGCCTATACCACAGAAAGGTTCTGGGCCAGTAGGTAGCCTTTGTGCTCCCTTTCTGGCTAGAGTGTTGGCCTCTTCATTTCCTTTGATTCCTGAGTGCCCAGGAACCCAGACTAAGGGGGCCTTGTTATTCTTGCCTACTTCATTGAGTTTCCTTCGGCACTCCCATATCAGCTTTGAGTCGATGACATGGGAGTTCAGTGCTTTAATAGCAGCCTGACTATCAGAATGGATCACTATGTCACACCCTTGATAGTTTCTTTCCAGGTTTATGTCTATGCATCTTTCGATAGCAAGTATTTCTGCCTGAAAAACACTCGAGTAGGAGCCTAGCGATAGTGTACATTTAGTTCTAGGCCCGTATACTCCAGCGCCGGCACCCGTCGTGGTTTTAGAACCATCTGTATACCATTTAACGGTATTTGCTTTGAAGTTTGGGGTAGTGTATTCCTTTTCCCATTCTTCCCTTTTACATAGCATTGAGTCAAAGTTCTTCTCGATGCTTACTTTTTTAATCATAACATCACTAGGTAGGTTCGCTAATGAGATGTACTTGTTCAGGGAGGACCAAGCTCTCTGACTTTTGACTCTCTCATTCCCTATACCTTCCCTAGAGATTCTAAGGATAGCTTCATGGGCTACCCTTTTGATCACTAGATGTAGAGGACTGAGATCTATGATGACCTCAAGTGCTCTAGTCGGTCATGTTCTCATAGCCCCACTGATGCAAACACAGGCAAGCCTTTGTACCTTGTGGAGTATTTTCCTCGTGCTTGTCTGCCTTGCTTTAGCAAACCAGACTACTGCCCCGTATGTTATTATCGGTCTTACAATCATGATGTACATCCATCTCAGTATTTCAGGGTTACACCCCCAAGTTTTGCCGGATAGTCTATTGCACACCATTAAAGCACTTATCGCTTTACTAGCAGTAATTTTAACATGCTCGTTCCACAGAAGCTTACTATCTAGGGTGATTCCCAGATATTTGACTTCAGACTTCCATCCTACAATAACTCCATTTACCGAAATGGACTTCATAGCTGGAAGGTTTCTCTTCCAAGTAAAGGGAATTACTGTGGTCTTTGCTGGGTTGATTTTGAGACCCACTGATAAGCACCACTGCTCAATAATTCTGAGGCCCCTCTGCAACAACTCACAGAGGACATCCTCGAATTTGCCTCTTACTATTAGGACTATGTCATCGGCATATCCTATGCATTCGAAGCCAAGCTCCGTAAGCCTGCGCAATAGTTCATCCACTACCAGGCTCCAAAGGAGGGGGGATAATACTCCTCCTTGAGGTGTTCCGCGAGTAGTTTTAACAGAGATGGTCTGACTGCCCACCCATGTCTCAGCTGTCCTTATAATGGTTTCTACAATGATACAGCCGGCGCTGTTCATAGGCTTTTAAGAGTGGACACTACAAGACAGAGAGCGAGAGAGAGTAGATATGACAAGTTACGTAACGATACGCTGCGAAGTATCGGCCGTTCAAATAACCAATAGAGATTTTTGAAGGCGATTGAATTTCTTCAATATTCTTTTGGATAGAATAATCTATTACAATGATGAAAAAACACATACCAATGGGGGTTTTTCCTGAATTTGGGTTATTACTGCAAATGCAAATGCAAATTTGAACATAATCATTATGGGTTTGATTCATTTTTTTCCCAAATTACCTTCAGAAAGTATTCAAAATCAGATTTCAAAATTGGGGTTTGGGATTTGCCAGGCATGCACAAAGTGACAACGGTGTTTAGTTGAATAGCTTTTTCTACTGAAGAATAATGACATATTTATTCCTATTCTGTGGTACACACGTGTCTTTGTCAATATAACCAAACAATTTCCGTTTGCGATTTGTCCTTTGAATAAAGAACAATAGGAAGGAGCATAACGCTTTTCTACTTCGTATAAAAGTGGGACATAGGCGCCCATATTGAACCTCCAAGTATGACTCATGTTAGTTAGTTTCTTCAGACAAAGAAGTCTCGCAACAAGTTGATCTCTCTTCAAAGTGAAAGAAAAGTCCCCACTTTGTGAGGCATTATGCTCCTTCCTTATGTTCTTTTTTCAGAGGATTGGTCAGTAATATGACAGTCTGTGCTCTTCTTTTTCGTTGTCTTCTACTCTAACCAGATCGAAGTATAGCTATCTCGTTTTTTCCTAAGCAAAGGGGGCGTTTTTTTCTTCATCGAAATGATTAATGGATTAACCTCTATCTTTCTCTTCTTAGGTGGAGAACAAAAGAAGAGAGAGAGGGAGCTACACCGATTAATCAGTTCGATAAAAATAAAATCAAAGTAGCACATTTTTCAGTTTTTGGTGATCAAACATTTTTTTAAAAATATAATATTGAAATTATATGTTTGAAATGTGATGTTCTAAAGGTTTCTCATGAAAATTACTGCATTTTCGTTTAAAGGAAAAACTCCCATTACAGCTCAACCTTGATTCAGAGTACATCAAACAAAATTTTATTCTGAAGAAAAAAGAAGTGTGTTTAAAATCCAGTTTGAAAATGAAGATGAAATAAGTTTGGCAAAGGTGTTCTCATTTTTCTTCTCATTAATTTTGAGGCACCTCTTGAATCTGGTAAAAATTACAATGAATTATATGGATTGGATCATTTATTCAGGATGTCGTTCCAAGTTAAAAACTAACAATGCTTTTATGACCTCATTCTCATTTAGCAGAAAAATTAACTTTCTTGAAACCTGTTTCCTAATATTAACACTGAGAGATCAAGAACTCATCCTGCTACATTAATCACGTGTTTCCTAAAGGGGCGATTACGATCTCAGAATGCAATGGGTGTAATGTGTAATAGTGATCTTAGAGGTTGCTGTTATCAATCTCACAGTTTACCTGTTTATTTTAACTTAGGTGCTGATTTATAAGAGGTGGTATCTTTTCAAAATGTCACAGAACTTCTTCCAAACCACGCGGATTTTGTAGAAAATTCGAGAATGGTTTACATCCATAAAATTTCATACATCCTCACTAATACTTCTAACTCCTATTTTAATAATAACATACATAGGGGCTTTCAATCCAATATTTTCAACATGTGTCTTTAATATTTATCCACCAGCAGGATATTCCCAGATCTAAATTAATATTTCTTTACAGGGTGCTACCTCCGAATCAGCCGAAAGCAGCATTATGCATTTATCTGACTCGATCACCTTGTCCGTCAGGAATCCACCGCCTAAGCCAGCGAGTCCCAAAAAATCCGACGCTAAAGCGGTGGCGAATATTTTGGCAACTCGTGGTATAACAGTTACTCCGACAGCAAAACCGAAATCAGATAAACAAGACAGTCCGATAAAATCACCATCACCGTTGAATTTGAATGGTGCAGTTAGTATTATTCCTTCCGCAAAACAACAAGCCAAAAAGGTAAGATATGATTGTATTGGTTTTATTTGCAGGCCCTTGGTAAAGCGACGCTTTTTCATGGCCGATATCCAGGGTGTCTGATGACCAGTGGTACTGCTATGATTGTAGATATCTAACTCGCTTAAGGAATTGTTTTAGATGTACCCTTTCAAAATTCTTAGAAATTTCACACTTGACACGTGATTTTAATTATATTTCGTAAGATTGGTAATACCGCGGATTGGATTCAGGGAACAAAAATTAAATTCTAGGTCTGTAAAAGGAAATTTCATTTTTACGCTTTGCTGTAGGCGCAGCGCGTTATCATTTAGTCACGATGTCTGTAATTTTCGAATTTTGAGCCGAAAATGGTCTTAAACGATTGGGTTGAACTCCCTGAAGAAAAATCGTTGTTCGAATTCAATTCTGTCTGTCCGGCCGTATGTGCTCCAACTTTCGAAGAAAAGACTAAGCGACTTGAAATTGTCAGATTAGGTTTGGAGTCCAAATATCCCGGGTAAGTCCGTCAATAGTTTTGAAGTCAGATCCCATTTGGAATTTTGAGGTAAATTCCTCGATATCCCAAGAAGAATTGACTCTATCATATTGAAACTTGGTGGACAGTTTTGGAATACCAACGCGCAACTTAGAGCAAAATTTCGTGTGGATCCTTGTTAAAAAATTTTAAAAATTTTATTCGAAAATTTTTAGAATTTTTGATGAAAAACTTCTTTTTTCTCTGAAAATATTGATTATATTTCAAGGGAATTTGGCTCAAACCTTAGAATCGGTATTTAACAACAATGTTCCAAATTTCAATCGGATGCGATATTTATTTTCGTATAAGGAAAAATCGCAAATTTTTCCGCCGCGAAGGTATTTATTGGATTGATTGACACAAATAGCTGAATTTTAAATATTTTCAAAAAAATTAATTTCTGATTACAGTTCTGGAATTTCGATGAAAAAAGTTCTCTTACTCGAATAGCGGCGGTAGCTCAGTGGTTAGAGCGCAAGCCCCATGATCGTAAGGTCTGAAGTTCAAGCCCTTGGCCGGGAAATAACTTTTCTGGTTTTTAGGGGACCGTCCAACCATTCGCTGTTGGGTAAACAATTAACAGTGCTGTTCCTAACGTGGCGCAAGGAATTAGTAACAAAGCCTACACAGAACACACCCGGTATCCTAACTCGCACAAGCTTTAAGCTTCTGAGGGGTTTCGTTGAAGCCTAGGATATTCGGAAAAAATACAAATGTAATGTCACCAATTGTACAAGATATCATTGAAAGCCGTCGAATAAATCAGATTATAAACGTTTGAAATTCTAACAATTTTGTAAAAAAACTTTGTGGATCTAAAATGAGAATCATTAACCAAATTTGAATACCTCTTCGAAACTCGCACAGATATCCTCTATCTACTTCTGAACACTGTCTTGCTGGTCAACAGACACCCTGTGTTTATATCCTAGTAATTTTTTTATGTGATTTCTTGTGGGAGTACCTTGGTTTGAAATATATCTCGTGAAATTATTATTTACATTCATCTTTGCAGCCTGAATCTCAGCTTCCCACAGTAGATCTAACCGATGATGCACCGTCTTCTGGGTTGAAATCTCCAACATCTCCTCAAAAGAATAGTTTTGGACTGCCTTATCGTTGTCACTTGTGTCCTGCCCAATACCCCAATGCTTTGGGTCTGACCAAACACAAGCAGAACTACCATAAGACTTCTGCGGGCAATATAGACATGGGAATACCATTGATAAACCTGAAACAACCCGGCATTCTCCACAAATTAGGCCAGTTGGGTGTTCACAATTTTATTCCGTTACCTACACCCCAGCAAGATGGGACTTTTGCTATACCGATCATAAATTCGAGAAATCCTGCCAATGTTCAAGCGCTCGGTGCTACGAATATGCTTATATTAGGACCTGTTAAGGCTATTCCAAGGCCGGCGAATCCTAATGCCGCTAATTCTCCACAGAAACCTCAAACATCACAACCAAAGTAATTTTCGTAAAGGTGGAGAATGTGTGTGAAGCATTATAACAAATTCGAGGAAGATTTCAGCACACACTACCATAAGGTAAACCTGTAGATGTAACAGACGGTTTGGACTAAATTTCCTCTCGTTTATATCTTCAACTTTAGGCTCCCTTTTCATTTAGAAGCTGTGTGTGCTGAAAAATGTTTCATCTCAAGCTCGCATATCACTTATTTTGGAAAATCTACAGTCATCCTTATGTTATTGTTTGTTTGAAGAATTTACTCGTTTCACATCAAAATGGTTACATTGTAGAATGTACTTTCAATATTCATTTATGTTCCTTATGAAACTGAAGTAGTTAGAGTTTAATTTCGGTTGTATTATAAGATTTTTTGAGGAATAGAAGATTGAACTTTTTTTTGTTGATAAATAAAGTCGTGAGCTTTATTGATGAATTGATCAAATTCCTCAAAATATTATTGTGTTCTATGAATACTATGTATAAAATACCTATGAATTCATTTTTTATGAATGTTGCTCTGAGCAAAAAATGCATTTGAATTAGATTTTTTTGGTTACAAAATTCAATTTCAGCAAAGGAAATTCATCTTGTTTCGAAAAAATTATTTTTTTTTATTTCGAATAGACTGATTTATTTTCTGTATTTGATGTGCAATCATTGTAAATAGTTAAACTTAATATTTTTGTACAAAGGTACGATTTTTGTGATAATATAATAAATGAACAGATATTTTTTATAATTGTTTTACTTTCCTTTACCATGAGTTATTTCTGAAAATGAAGAGGTGGAAGTACTGATCTGAAGTAAGAGACTTCTGGGCGTATTTGCATTTGCCTATGCACGCCCAACTCTTTCTTGATAATTTCAAAAACAGTGAAGACATTCCAGAAGCGCAGGGAAAAGTTTCCAAAACAAATAATTTGGGAGCCCTATAACCAATTTTGTCCATAAATGAACAACCAGCAATGATGAACTTCTTTTCTTAAGGCAACAATTTTCGTCACTTTTATTTTGAATATAAAACGAATGATCATCAGTACAAAAATTCAATATTTAGATTTTTCTTGTGGCAATATTTCAAATTTTGAAAAATATCTATAGGACTGCACCTTATTGAACTAGAGAAGCGGGACGGTTAAACTCAGAACACAAAATTCTGATGCGCTTGCTACTTCGAATGCACTAAATTTGCTTTGATAAACTATATTCTAGCCCAAAGGAAACAGTTATATAAAGTTTTTGCTGCTATCTAGGACTCCATAACGCACGAAACGTTCATTAGCGAAAACGCCGTGCTCCAACTGCCAATGAACCATGGTGAAGGCGAACGCTGAGTGGTACTATCAGAAGTTTCGAATTGGAATGCGAAATGCGACACTCGCCCTTTTTCTAGCCCTCCCACGTGTTTAGCAAATTTAGTATGTTGCTGTGATGTCTAGTACTGTCTGTTCCAAAAACGTCCGGTTTCCGCGGCGCTCCAGTATAAACCAAGAAAATAATTGAGCTTCAAACTGAGCCCTGCGGCACACCAACTTAAAATTCCCTAAAAGCACTCACATATATTAGTATCCTAAGATTACCAGTCTATGAAACAGAATAGCCTTTAGGTTACAAGCAAACGTTTCACTGTATCTGTTAATTGATTAATATTTGAATTCAAAAACAATTAATTTCTCTGGCACCTGGCATAGAAAACATCTGCATTGTTCAATGGTTTCAGTTGACAGCTGCAGATTCTCCGCCCCCAAAGTGACACGCAATCAGCTGTTTAAAAATTGGAAATGGTTCCTAGTAAAGTGTAACATTCGGTTGTCGGTTGTGATTACCATCTGAACTGAATTTTCATTTGTATAGCGGAAATTATTCAATGGATTTCGTGAAAATGGCTATTATAAAAGGTTGTGATGTTGATGTGCATTAATAAAATACGTTTGTAAGTAATCAATTCAAGCTTCTACTCGATAGTTTCATGTTGTTGCATTGTTTTTGTTTTGATTATTTTGATCTCTTGGGTTGTAAAATCCTGGGGTATGTATATAAGCAATAGGAAAAATAGCCGGCACTGAATCTGAATACGGTTGATCCTCTCAAATTGAATAATTGAAATATTAGACTTCTAAACAGTCACCTCAAAGTTTATTTAACTTGTTGGGAACAACTCATATAACTATACCATAACTCGGTACAGTGCAAAAACCAGAAACATTTTTGGATACTCATATATAAGTTAAAAGATAAATAATTTAAGACTTTCTCAATAATCTCGGATATGTTGGAAATAAAAGAATTAACCATACATTAATTGAAAGCTAGGATATTTTGGCCTCTCCTAGATAGATTGGTTTATTTAATTGATAACCATAAGAAGGATCAATTTGTTATGATTTGATGCATGCAAGGTTGAATAAAATTGATTAATTTCTTATTCGTCCACAAGGATGAGGTTGAATTTGATATGCTTGGTTGAATTTTGAAAACTGATCTTTTTATTTTCTGAATTTCAATGGATTGAGTTTTAGCTTCACATGTGGAATTAGGAATTATAATTTTGTAAAAGGCTATTTTTGTGATAATTAATAAAATTCTAGTACAAGTTAGGAAATATACCTACTTAAACATCTTTCATATCTATATAATCATCAATGTTACTGTTTGGACTTTTTTGATGGTTTTACCCTTCACTGTTTCAGATCACCAAGTTAATACAATACAATGAAATAATAATATTTCCAAGTCACTGCCTCATTTTAATAGTTATGGCTACGATTATGTATCCTACGCTCACCAAGTCTCAGAGTATGAGAAGTAAAAGAAAATCTGCTGTTGAACTGCTAGCAGAAAGCAAGCCATTTTATGTGAAGTCTGAAATTGTCAGGGATACCACTCAGGCAATACCTTCACGACCTATTCCAAATATATCATCTGGTTATGCTACGTACACTCGAAGTAAATCAGTGAATGTGGGTGGAGGACCACCACAGGTTTTCTACAAGCCTATTAATTTTTCTCAATGTGAGTATATAGTTCTTACTTTGTATTTTTGTCAAAGTTGCAACTCTGTGGGTCCATTATAGATCACTAGATATTTTCATCTGTGAGAGACTAAAGTTCAATGCCACCCTGAAGATGGCTATGGTTGATATGGTCTGAGTTCACTGGCCTAGACATATCTTTGGATTTGGCAGAGTTTGTCGGTTTGCAAAATTATTAGTTTGATTTGGGGCAATTATTTTCAGTATTATAAAACATCAAATGGATATTATCGAGAATTTACAAATGATTTGTCACGCTAAGAACAGTATGATCATAGAAACACTATATGAATTATTAAAAAAAAAAAATTCTTCCCTTTTGGAACAGGGATGTTATTCATATATTTCAATTAAATGTTTCATCTCAAATTTCCTATTCTTGGGAAGGTTTCTTCTAGACCATTGCATATAAAAAGTACATTTTGAACGGAATTGATCGGTATATTTTGAAATTAAGTGAGAAAATAATATTTGAGATGGATTTTCTCCCCCGATTTTTGTATTGGTCCATTATTTTCACGAACAATAAACATCAAGAATTACCAAACAAATCATCTGCATTGATTAGCTCTAAGAGTTCAAAATTCAGTGTCCTAATTAAAGCCATCTGAGATTTCTTTTCAATAACTGATGAAATATAGATCAGAGTGAATTTTAATTTCTTGGTTAGTTGTAAACTATTAAATCGGTTCCTAAAATTTTAAGTGACATTTGACAGGCTCCTTTCATTTTAAAAATTCAAACGGGGTGTGACGAAGCCTCAAGGTTCCTGTTAAAGTTCTTCCATTTAAACATTTCTAGGAGCTATGGTTTTCATGCAATCCTAAGAAAGAGATGACTATGTATTCCTCCGAAAAAAAATTCTACGGAATTATTGAATGTGGCTAATAGCTTAATCGCACATCTTCAATGCCCTCCTTTCATGTAAAACAGAATAAAATGTTTAATAATTAAAATTAATTTAAAAATGATGCCAAATTCTTCCAAAATAAGCTTTAATCGATACTTCAAGGAAAGGTATGGGATTTTTTCTAACGTTTGTTTCAGATACTTTCATGGAAAAAAACAATTTTATTTAATTTTCACTAGTTCTGTTTCAGATATTGGGAGTGAAAACCCATAAAAAACCTAAAAAAAAAATCATTATTGTAGAGTCCGAAAATCGTTTAAAATTCGACAGATATCAATTAACTTCGAAAAAATCGCAAATTATTTTATTCATTAATAAATGGTGCTTTATAGAATTCTTACGGAAATTGTTTGCGTTACAAACAGGGAAAGATATAAATTGTCAAACTTGACGCATATAAATTTAATTGTTGCTGTTTTCGAAAATAAAACAGTGATGATGAATTTTCCATTTCTGGGACTCAGAGTTATGGAGGCAGTGAATACTGCTTCATTAAAATTATTTCCAAAGAAATCAAGAGAAAAATACTTCTTTTCAATCAAGAACACTAACACCTGTAAAGAAATATCATTTCCTTACAGTAAGTAAATGGATATTTCCTAACAGATGGGAAATCTTGACATTTTCTTTGAGAAATTTTTTAGTGATTTGGGGAAAATATACTTCATACTTATACTCCATTCACTTTTATAAACTATCCCGGCTGGGCATGATACTCTGACACATTTCACCGTGTATATTTTGAAAATGTTAGGTTATAGTCATTTTCCTGCTCAGAATAAAGAGGGAAAATAATGAATTTGAGGAAATATTATGTGAATTCAATAATTCCAAAGACCTGTCGAATGTTGAAGAAACTTTTTTCTCTGTTAACACTGGAAATATTTCACGTATATAAACCTAGTTGGAAGATTCAGTTATGCTATTTTCTTGTACGGAAATCATGAATCGATGAGTGTTGAAATTTTACTGAAAAAATAATGGATAGAGTAGTCCGTTACTTTGTGATAGTTCATTCGAAAAAAAAATGAACATATTTGAATAATCCTGCAGTAAAACTTCTAAACGAAAAGACAAACCTATGGAATTCCCTACTTTTCGAAATTCTTAAGAGATAAGCCTACAGAAGAAATTTAAATACCTTGTTGCACAACGTGAAATACTCCAGTATGAAAATGTTGTGATAAATTATTGATTCCAAATTATCAGGATTACTATCAGAAAAGCAGATTTCAATTCTGCATAGCACTTCCTGATACTTTGTATCTGCTTGATGATAATGTTGAGATTGGGGATAGAAATTAGCATTGGCATTTGGCAACGTCTCAGAATTATTTCGACATTGAGTCAGTCAGTTTTAAGTAAAAAAACTTGATATACCTCTAAATGAGGGTTTTTCCTGAATTTGGGTTATTACTGCAAATGCAAATTTGAACATAATTATTATGGGTTTGATTCATCATTTTCCCAAATTACCTTCAGAAAGTATTCAAAATCAGATTTCAAAATTGGGGTTTGGGATTTGCCAGGCAGGCACGAAGTGGCAACGGTGTTTAGTAGAATAGCTTTTCCTGCTATAGAATAATGAAATATTTATTCCTATTCTGTGGTACACACGTGTTATTTGTCAATATAACCAAACAATTTCCGTTTGCGATTTGTCAGTAATATGACAGTACGTCAGTCTGAGCTCTTCTTTTTCTATTCCTTGGTCGTTGTCTTCTACTCTAACCAGATCGAAGTATAGCTATCTCTGTTTTCCTAAGCAAAGTAACACATTTGACGTCCTTTTCCTTCCGAGAAAACTGAATTCGATGTTGCTATATCGTGCACTCAAGACGAATCCCTTTAAATGCAAATCCCCATTTTTCGTATTTATAGTACAGAAACGCATCATTCGAATGATATTCCGTCTCAGTCCACGAACATCTTGTAAGACTGTATTTGTAAAACATGAGATTTTAACAGCTCCATGTATATATTTATACAAATGTCTCTTATTCATTAAAAAGAATGAAGAGTACACTCCTAAGCTTTCCAGCGCTCACAACTATGGTACAAGGAATACTAGAACTTTTATTGTACCTAAACATAGAACAGCGAAATATGAGACATCAGCTAAATATAAGAGTATTATTTTGTATAATCATCTTCCTGATTCAATTAAATCACTGAAGTTATCTGCTTTTGGTAGGAAAATAAAATCTTTACTCCTAAGTAAATGTTATTATAGCATTAATGAATATCTTAATGATGAATGCATTCAATGATTTGTGATTTCATTTCCTCTCTATGTTATGTATATTTTGACTTGTCCTATACACTGTATTGTGTCTAAATGGATAAATAAATATTCTATTCTATTCTATTCTATTTATTTTTCAGTTTTAGGTATCAAACATTTTTTTAAAAATATAATATTGAAATTATATGTTTGAAATGTGATGTTCTGAAGGTTTTTCAATAAAATCACTGCATTTTCGTTTAAAGGAAAAACCCCCATTATGGCCAACCCGGATAGTTTATTAAAGTGAATGGATTATAGACGTTTCTGCAAGACCGATATTAACCGAGAAAGCTATTGAGTAAAATATAAACAATCGCCCTGTAATTCAAAGTGACTCCGAGAATTTCAATCGTCATGTTATAGACACAACTCAAGTCCATTATGTAAAAATTGAGCAATTCCGTGAAGTGCTTACGTTAATAAATATCTCATCAATAAAATTACCGAATCCACATGGCGTGTTATGATATTCAGCTTGAGTCAGCACAAATCCTAAAAACGCATCTAGTTACCTCAATTCCGGGCTAATAACTTAACGGTCGAGAGACTCTAAACATAAATATAAATAGATATACGCGCGGCTATATGGAAATATATCGGGTGTCCCACGAATTCGTTCGTTAGGATATTTTTGGGAAGGAATCGATATTCACGTTTGCAACGGGGGTTTTTCTTGAATTTGGGTTATTACTGCAAATGCAAATTTGAACATAATTATTATGGGTTTGATTCATCTTTTTCCCAAATTACCTTCAGAAAGTATTCAAAATCAGGTTTGGGATTTGTCAGGCATGCACGAAGTGACAACGGTGGTTACTAGAATAGCTTTTTCTGCTATAGAATAACGAAATATTTATTCCTATTCTGTGGTACACACGTGTTCTTTGTCAATATAACCAAACAATTTCCGTTTGCGATTTGTCAGTAATATGACAGTCTGTGCTCTTCTTTTTCTATTCCTTGGTCGTTGTCTTCTACTCTAACCAGATCGAAGTATAGCTATCTTTGTTTTCCTAAGCAAAGTAACACATTTGACGTCCTTTTCTTTCCGAGAAAGCTAAATTCGACGTTGCCATATCGTGCACTCAAGACAAATCCCTTTAAATGCAAACCCCCATTTTTATTTTTCAGTTTTAGGTGATCAAACATTTTTTTAAAATATAATATTGAAATTATATGTTTGAAATGTGATGTTCTGAAGGTTTTTCATGAAAATTACTGCATTTTCGTTCAAAGGAAAAACCCCCATTCCGGACTTAAGCTTTCACTAGTGAGATGACTGAATGTTAATCTGTTGAGATCCGTGGGACTTCCTGTTTAACCGGAAGTTACCGGAAGTTTTTAATTTATGTCAGAAAATTCATTCTTAACGTGAAATTCCAATGAAATCCTAGAAAAACACTGCCGTGAAGGCAGCAGCTTTTGCGTGCATGTTCAATGGTGATGACCGCGTTGGTAACAAATTTGAACAAAAGCGCAAGGTTTTTTTCGATGAAGTACTGGATTTCAATTCGATCTAATCTGTATTTTTGGAAATTTTGGAAAAATAAAGTTTTGAATGGGTATATCTACGGACTCATTGACCGGATTTTACCCATTCACGAATTCGACCTTCGTAATTAAGCCCCAAACCTTCTCTACAAATATCGAGTTTCTAAGTAGTTTCTTCCGGAAGTTATTGACCTAACGGCCGACCGTAAACACAATAACTTCCGGAAGAAACAACTTCGAAACTCGATATTTGTGGAAAAGTTTTGGACCTAAATTACGAAGGCTAAATTCGTGAATGGGTAAAATCCACCCACTGACTCCGCAGATATACCCATTCAAAATTTTATTTTATTTTAAAAAAATACAGATCATATCGAATCGAAATCCAGTACTTCATTGAAAAATTACATTTCGAACATGATGTAAAAAACTTTCATCGATTTCAAGCGATGGACCAAAAGCTCCGGTCATAGTAACGGTTATCCAAACTGACATATAGGCAAAGGGTAATCTGTCAATTTTGATAACCGAAACTATAACCAGAGCATTTGGTCCATCGCTTGAAATTGATTATGGTGTGCTCATCTGAAAAATGAGTGACGTCAGCAAGATTAAAATACAAACCGTGGGTTTCACAAAGCTTAATCCTCTGATCAACGCGTTGATATTCTGTGGTATTGCTAAAAATGAACTGAAATTGAATAGAATTGGCTTGATCAGAACAATCAAGTTAATCAGAGCTTTGTGAAACCCGCTGAAAGAGTTGTATACTCTGTGCTTCAAATTAGCATGTTAATTCAAAGCACAGAATATACAACTCTTTGTATTTTCTGTTCGTTCAGAATAGACGACTTCGGCCCAAGTTGCCAACCCATAATTTTCTTCACAAATTTTCTATCACTAGGGAACGGGAATTTCAGGACAAATTCGACATGATAAGATTCGCGTTTTTTATAAATATCCATTAAAGATGCCTCGGCTCCTGAAACACGACAATTTCTTTCAAATATAGGTTTTTGTTGAGCTCATCTCTGATTGGCTTAAATTTCAGTTGGGATTCCTGATTACATGTTAATAGTGTCAAATTTATGTAGGATATGTTCCGCAAATCAACTTGGTTATTTCGGTTGCCGGTTTTCCACTCCGTAAATATGAAATATTCATTTGGTTCCTGAAAAAAAGCGGAATTGCGGAATTTGATTGATGAAAAAACGTTCTTCCTGTCACTAGAACGACAGTCAATGTTCTATGGTAACATATTCATAGCATAGAACAATCTTTATTGACTTTATGATCCATAGATCATAGAAGAGACAACAATCAACAATGGAAAAATTACTAGGTATGTTCTATGGATTATAAGGTAAATAAAGATTGTTCTATGCTATGGATATGTTACCATAAAACATTGATTGCCATTCTGGTGCATAGATTTAATATGTCTGTGTTCTGGTGACAGAAAAATTGCATTTTCATCAATCAAATTCCGTAATTAACCCTTTTTTTCCAGGAACCAACTGAATATTTCATATTTACGGAGTGGAAAACCGGCAACCGAAATAACCAACTTAAATTTCAGCTTAACAAAAACCTATATTTGGAAGGAATTATCTTGTTTGATGAGCCGAGGAAGATCACAGAATATAGAATATTTGACAATCAAATTCTAGCTGTGAAGTTTAATCATGATTGAATCAGTATTTCTTGAGTTATACCGAAAAAAAATATATAGAAGAAAATCACGAAATTTGACATATTTTTTTTCCAAAATTATGATCGTATCGAAGTGATATTTGGTAATGCTATAAAATATGAAGCTCAAAGTCTTAATGGAATTTTTTTTATCACGTGTTTCATGTGTTCAAAATTGCCATCTTGGCAACGCTTTTGGGACCTTCTGAATCATGGGTTTCAATTCTGTTTCTTGCGACGAAAACATTACTCTCACTTAAAAACAGCATTTTTATAATGAAAATCTTGGAAGTTATCCATGTTTCAGCAAAGCGCCATTTTCAATTTTTTCATTGGAATTTCACGTTAAAAAAGAATTTTCTAACAGAAATCCAAAAGTTTCGCATTAAGACAACTCAGAATTTCATAAGGTATCTATTTTCATTATGAAATATGTCTCATTTGAAAAACTAAAGTTGGTGTCCGGTTAAACCGGAAGTCCCACGAATCTCAAAAAATTTATAATACATTCAGTCATCTCACTATTAAAAGCTCAAGTCCGAAATTGCCAACGTGAATTACGATTCCTTCCCAAAAATATTTTAACGAACGGTATTCGTGGGACACCTGGTATACTGAACGATTCACGGAATTGAATGATGAAAGTGACGAATACGATTTATCAACCGTGAAACTTATTCGGATGAAAGGAACGATGGCGGAAATATTTTTAAAACTGGGACAACGCTTGATTTCTATAGAATTTGATGAGTAAATTCATTCGGAAACGCTGAGAATTTTTCACATAAGTTAGGAATTAAATCAAACTTTCGTGGGCATCGAGCTGTACTTTTGCGCTTAACAGCGAGCAGTTGTTTCGTCCAAATGTCTGTTATTATCGAATTTAGACTCGAAAATGGGCTCAAAGGACTAGGTTGGACTAACTGATGATGTGTTCACAATCGATTCGGTCAGGCCGGCCGAGGACAATAGGTTTGTTTTGGTTCCGAAATTCAGAACTGTCCTAGAGCAGTTCTAGAACTGCGCAGAATCTATGCGCTGTGGAAGCCCGATTCTGAACTATCCTAGAACCTAGAACAGTTCTAAAAGCGATGAAACTAAAACACGAATTAAGTTTGGGTTCTCATCGAGATCGTAGAGGAAAAAAACTTACGTTTGAGTTGGCAGAAAAGGGGAATGTTAATCATGTCATATATTGTGTGTGGTTTAATTAAAAATATGCGAAAGTCCTTGTCGCACCATGTAATATACAAATATTTTTGGAAATACTTGCTTCCACTTAATTTTTTTTCTGAATTTTCTTCATTACTTCAATTATATTCCGAAATGAACCAATAACAAATTATTGGTTTATATAATAATGAATTTAATGACGAACGTATTTCAGATATGTGCTTTTCAGAGAAAAATTAATTCGAACATTATTATTCAATAGAGGAAGTGCACTCTTGTATTCATAGATTTATTTAAGAAGTATACATCCCAGGTGTGAACAATGGAAATAAAATCCATTAGAATATCCTAGTAAGTCGTAGCGAAGGAATTATACTAAATAACAAAAGTTTAAATTTAACAGTTAACCGTTTCCTCAACAAATAAAACAATCAAAAACCAAATCAACACGACGTCGAAAAAGTCAACCATTTAAGGGTCGGTATTATAAAAATTAACTGGAAGTTATCTTGAACTTTAACTGACAGTTATGTCCTGATATAACTGTCAAAACTGGCAGTTAAAGTTCAAGATAACTTCCAGTTAAGTTTTATAATACCGGCCCTTAAATGGTTCAAATGACTGCAACTACGAAACCATTTGTCCCATTAACGAAAACAACCGCCGCATGGTGATGCGCGACCTACCCTGAAAGTTTCAAGTTGCCAGCTTGCTCCGGTCGACATTTATCGTGTCCCCGGGCCGTTGGCCGGACATAAAACTGCGGATTCGATCCAGGGAACAAAAATGTTCCTGAAAGTCCAGGTCTGAATCAGAAATTTCATGTTTACGCGTTTGTTCTAGGGAACAGCACGTTATCGTTCAGTCACGGTGTCTGTAATTTTCGAAGTTTAAGCCGAAAATGGTCTTAAACGATTGGGTTGAGTTCCCTGAGGAATAATCCGTGGCCAAATTCAATTCTGGCCGTCCGTATGTGGTCTAACTTTCGAAGGAAAAGACTTAGCGACTTGAAATTGTCAGATAAGGTTTGGAGTGCAAATATCTCGGTTGAGTTCGTTGATGAGTGGAATCGGTTGGGTAGTTTCGGAGTTAGGCCGATTTGAAATTTTGAGGTTAACTCCTCTATATCTCGTGAAGTATCGATTCGATTGGACAGTTTTGGAATACCAACGTGCAACTTAAAGCAAATTTCGTGTGGATCCAGTTAGAAAATTCAAAAAAACCCGCAAGATTTCCCGTCGCGAAGCTATAAGTAAGATATTCACATCATTGTAAGCAGTGTGAGTTACTGAACAAAAAATATGAAGACCAACATAGGCGGTCTCTCTTTGTTTGGAAGATATGGGCCCCCAAAGTTCCAAATTGTTACATTTTCAGATCCTTTTTTCCGCCATAAAAATGATCTCTCACTTCTCAAATCTAGTTCATAAATCATCCTTGAACCTTCAACCAACGAATAGAGACACTTTCTTTCAAGAATATTCATTATTTAAAGGAAGAAAAGTGAAAATATTAGACAACAACTTAACCTATATTTCTACGAAATACTTCTCAATGTTAAAGCGGAGCTTGGCAACAGCGTCTTTTTATTCCTGGCCAACGTATTATGACCGAAGGGTAGGTGCTGGCGGGAAATATGAAATGATGGACATTTGAAGGATATGATTGTGAGGAAAATGCTTCTGTCACTGAAGAAGAGGAGGTTATTCTAACACCAACAAAAAATCATTGAGAATATTTGTTTAAGGTTTCACTCTCAATATTTTCGTTTGAACTTTCTTTCTATCCCCTTCAAAATAGGGAGGTTTTTATCTACTTCGTTTTTTGTTGTGTCTTCGAGATGGTCCCAGTTTAGAATGAGATTCAGGGTATTCCAATGAAATGGGTTGAAATATATGTCAGGGTGTATTCTCATTCCATTACTATGAGTGTCAACCTTGTAAATTTCATTAGAAACGAATTCTCCTATTGGAAGATTTAGAGTTTCGCAGTAAACAGTAAGAACTAAGAACATATTTCATTTTTCTCGCCAGCAATAACCTGTCATTCAGGAATACGCACGATGGTACGATTCCGACCGATGAAATTTGCGCCATTGCCAAACTTCACTTTTAGTCTGAGTCGAAATCAGAAGGAATAGAGGTTAAGTGGTTGTCCAGTAATCTCATTATTTTTTCATTAAATATTGATTATTCTTGAAAAAAAGTGTTGCTTATTGTTGGTTGAAAGTTCAAAGGTGGTGTGTGAACCATACAGATGAAGTGAGAGATTGTTTTTATGGTGGAAAAAGGAACCTGAAAACGACTCATTTTGGAACTTTGGGGCCCATATCTTCCAAATTAAGGGAGACCGCCTATGTTCGATTTCACATTTTTTTATTCAGAAAATCACACTGCGTACAATGATGTAAATATCTTTTGAATATCTCGGCGACGGGAAATCTTGCGGGTTTACTAAAGTTTCATTCGAAAATTCTTGCAATTTTCGATGAAAAATTTTTTTCTCTCAAAATATTGATTAGATTCCAATGGAATTTGACACAAACCTTAGAGTCAGTATTTAACAAAAATGTTTCAAATTTCAATTCGATCCCTATTTACTTTCGGAGATATAAGGAAACAAATAGGCCAAATTTCGTTGTTATTTGGGATTTAAACGTTATTTCCTCAATATCTCAATAAGTACAAATGCAATCAGATTGAAACTCCGTAATCAGGTGGAGATTACCAGCACGCAACTAGGTGCAAAATTTCGTGTTGATCTTTTAGTTAAAATCTGAACAAGCGCGTAAAAGCTCCTGCTCTCACGTCAGTGCTTTTCTAGATTTTTAAACTTCACGTATGGAAATCCGTATACAAATGTCAGAAATATATAACATGGGATTGCATATTCAATGTTTCAGATATGGCTGTTTCCCCATCGAGGTCCTTGCCTCCAATCTCGCACAGACGCTCAGTGAACGCAGGTACAAGCGACATGCTTCAGAACAAACTCAGACAGTTGTTGGTTTGCGATAGCGCCGAGGAATTGAGCGTGGAACATATCGCCCCCTTGAGCCCCCCTGCCGAATACGCGCAAAGATGTCACAAGAGCCTCCCGGATCTGCACTACAGGACAGAACTACAGGGTTCGAACAAGAGCAGCAACAAGAGTTTGTCCAACAGAGACAGCGGAGGTTCAAGCGGTCACTATACACAAAGGAGCGAGCCGGCTCCGCAGTTGAGACAGGTAGGTTGTGATTCTAATTGTTTTTCGATTGGTAAGAGTTTACACCACTTTGGTGAAGGTGCAGGATCTTCGATTTGATTTCAGAACAAGATGTTCGCATGCACTAAAAGTGGCATTTAGGGAGCATCGTTGCCAGACTGAAAATAATTCCTATGCCAAAAGAATGTCATGTCATTTTCAAATCTTAGTTATTCCATATAGGTTGTTTGAAATATAAGATAATGGAGAGCTACATGAGAGGAAGACAACAGTGTGTAAGGGTTGGAGAATCAACTAGTACGCCCAGGGCCGTGACGTGTGGGGTACCTCAGGGAACAGTGCTGGGTCCGGTGTTGTTTCTCATCTACATTAATGAAATATTCAACATTGAACTACAGGCAGATATTATCAGTTTTGCTGATGACACAGCGTTATTTTTTACAGGAGCAACACCGGGGGCAGTCAAGATGAAGGCGGAAAGTGGTTTCGATCAGATGTTGCAGTTTTTTCAGACCAAAAGGCTTACAGTCAACATCGAGAAAACGAATTTTATGTACTTCACCAGCGATTTAAGAAGAACTCCTACTTTTGAAAAACTCAGAGCCCAAAATTCCAACTTCATGATACAAAAATCAGATAAAATCAAGTATCTAGGAATAATAATTGACAGTCACTTGAGGTGGGAGGAGCAAGCCAACTTGGTCGTGAAGAAGCTTAGACCGATGCTTAGTAGGTTTAAAACCATCAGAAAATTATGTGACGAGAAAGAATTGAAAACCGTGTATCATGCTCTGGTGGAAACGCACTTGAACTATGGAATATTAGGGTGGGGTGGAATGGCTGACTGTTACTATAAGAGAATAGAAAAAATGCAAAAATGGGTATTGAAAATTATATTTAAAAAACCTATTAGTTATCCCACTCAAGATTTGTTCAAGGCTGCAAAAGTTTTCACCGCCAGACAGCTCTATGCAAGGACTCTCCTCATATACCAGCATAGTAAAGGATCACATCCACCTGAAAAGCAAAGAAAATTGAGAAATATCAGCGTACATTTGCCCAAACTGAATAAAAGTAGCTCTCTCTGAAATTTCATTTACCTCGCTCCGCTTCTATACAACCGGCTACCAGAACATATTAGAGATATTAGGACTGCCTCCAACTATAATACCCATATAAGACATTGGATTCAATATCAGGGATGGACTTTTTGGACTGTCTTCTGGAACAGATATAATTTTGTATAGAGTTTCCTATAGAGTTTTCTATCTTGCCTTTGAATTGAAGTAGCACTCACCTTCACATATGTTCCATTTTTTTTTGTAGATTCTTTAGGATTTTAAAAACATAATTATCAGTCACACAAATATTTCAGAAATTTATATTTACCATGCACAAGTGCCTGGCACTTTTGTGGTCATCTTTGTGTTTATTAAATTCACGGATTATTTGTGATTATCTGTCGTTATAATATTTTGTTGTCCTTTGATTTTCTTAATAAACATCATTATTATTATTATTTCAAATGCACTCTTCAAAATTTTATTTCTTCTGATCAGGACTTACAGTGTCTCAAACTAAAATAACCTGACCCTGGATAGAATTCATTACATTACTTGATAATTATTTTATGTATTTTATTTGCAAATAAGGATTAACCATGTCAGATGAATCAAGAAACTATGGCTCAAGTCTTATACAAGGTTTCTGCACAATCTGGCAATGAGGATCCCTAAATGACACTGTTAGTGCATGCTCATATCTTGTTTTGATTTCCACTTGTTGAATCTTTACGTTTACCGGAAAGGGATATATTTATTTCAAAACCAAAATAATTTATGATGTGGGTGGTTTATCCCATTGCAAGGAATGATATGGTACATTCAGGTCGATTCTGTTTGCAAATAGCAATATTGGTAGGAAAAAGATATTGCTATCATAACAAAATTGGAATAATTGGTATTCTGATCAACGATTTTGAGCAATATGGTCTGTCACTTTAACAAGAATCTTGCTATCAACATTGCTATCTTAGCAACCTCAAAATAGTACCCGCTATGCTTCATTACAAGAAAGTTTAGAAAAGGAATCTCTCAGAGATCCATTTGTTTCAGTATTAGTTCTTCCAAGAATTCGAAAATATTGAAGATAGGGAAGAATGTGCTGATAGAAATGTGTTCAAGGTTCTGTAGAATATTTAATTTCAAGGATTCTTAGACTAAAACACAGGCATAGTAAGCAACAGCTGACCTTATTATTCTAATGATCTCAAGAACAGCCATCCCTTTGAATTCCCAACAGAAAAGTTCATCGAATTTCGAATTATTATCGCCTCCATAAAATTGCTGCATTTGATTTCTGGAAACCAAAATTATATCGGTATCCAGGAAATGGGTCAATTTGACTTCAATTGGTTTTTCTGTTTCATAACATTATATGCTAATGGAAATGTGTTCAAGGTTCTCTAGAATATTATTTAATTTCAAGGAAAATTCTTAGACTAAGATACAGGCATAGGCAACAGCTGAGATGATTATTCTAATCATCTCAACAACAGCAATCCCTTTGAAGTGCCAACCAAAAAGTTTATCGAATTTCGAATTATTAACACCTGAATAAAACTGCTGCATTCGATTTCTGATAACCAATATTTTATTGGTATCCAGGAAATTGGTTATTGGCCAATTTGACTCGTTTCGTTTCCTAACATTTTTTATGTCGATGTTTACATGAATAAAGAAAGCCGTAGATAGAGATTATGTATGCGAAACCATAAAGAAAACTCACGAATTAGGGTTATTTTCTTCTTCCTTGTAGTTCTAAAGTCACAAAATACAGTGTTGTCAGCCCTAAAATCACCAATTATGGAAGTCTATGATAGCAATATTGTTATGACAAAATTCATAACAAACATTGCTATAACACTCGAAACAGAATACGTAACATCATGGCCATATTGCTATAAATTAGAAAGATAGCAATATGACTAGAATAGCAAGGTTCATAGCAATACGCAAACAGAATCGACCTGATTGTCCATTACCACCACACATTTCACAGCAATCTTAGCTAAAGGTGGAATCATTTGATTGAAAACCCAATTTTGAAATTTGAAATGTTGTCTTGTAAAAGACACGGTCATTGATTTTCTAGTCTAAAATGAAATTACAACCCTCTAAAAACCCAAAATTACTTCCTGCGTGTAGAACCGTGAAACGTTTTCCTTCTGACTTAGTTTTGGATGGATTTCTCATCATATTAGACTCATGTGTCCATCGACGGACTGAAGTACCGTTTTGGTAAATCCAAGTTTCATCTAGTAACACAAATCTGATATTTTCATCCAACGATTTATACTGTAAAAATTTGAGCAGGAAAGTAATTTTGGCCTCAACAACATGTTTTTGTTCACATAAAATTTGTTTATTTACCCTTTTGTATTTGTAACCCATTAATTTTATAATTTTAAAAAGTGATGTCCATTCTCTGTTATATTCCAAATGTTCCTTTGCAAAAGTGAGCAGTGTATCAATCGAAAAGTGTTCATTTTTCAAATTATAATTCCAAATTTCTCTTTTTTCAAAATAAATTCTTCAGTCAGTGTCTTTTAAGTGCACCAATAGAAGGAAATTCTTTGTCCTCTCTTTCACTTGAAATCTTTCTTATTGTGTCGATGTGCAGCTAAGAGATAAACACCTATTCATATAAAATATAATATCTTGGTTTCACACATACGTCGAAAATGTTGGATAGCTGTGATAAATTATTGATTCCAAATTAGCAGGGCTACTAACAGAATGAGCAGATTTCAATTCTACAAAGCATTTTCTGATACTTTGTCTCTGCTTCTTCGAAACTACCTTCGGTATTTATAGTTTCCAAGCGTGATGATTATATTGAGATTGAGACTATTGAGAGTAAAAATGAGCATTGGCAACAGAATCTTACAAGATAATTCAATGAAAAAAAGAATATTTTTAATTTGTTAAAATTTTATTGGGATCAAGAGCTGTTGATAAATCCCATCATAGTAAATTAATTTTTTTCAGGAATCTCGTAGAGACTCAGGCTCCAGTACGCAACACAGTGGTGGCAGTTCCTATTATTGTTGCCAAGAACCTGAGTGTCGTAATCGACAGCAGCAGGTTTACCCACCACCTCCAGTCTTCAAACGTCAGAAATGTCTTCGTTATAAGAGAGACAGGCCTATACTTCGCTCAAAATCGGATATTAGTGACAGGTATGAATTATTATTCGTACAAAATGCCCCTTGTGTTTTGAGGTGTTCGAACTATTGAACAATATCGGAATAATTCAAATGATCAACGAGGTGAACTATACGAGTATCGTTTCAAGTAGGTTGGTGGCTGTGTACTCAAATTATCAATGATTGATTGAAAGAAGTGTATAATTAGATATTATGTTTCAGTTTACATTTGAAAATTTATTTTAGCTTCTTTCAATTTTCCCATGTCAATTTTATAAACGTCCTGAAATACGAAATTGTTGAAAGAAAATAGGTTTGTTCTTTGTACCTGCATGAACTCCACTGACTTCCAATAATCAGTGCAGCTGAGTGTAGTCACAGATAACAGAATGAGTGGAATTAGTGTAGTTCAACTCAAGATGACGGAATTCTATGCTCCTTTTATTTTCGCTACCATTTCGAGGTGATGTTGATTTGTCGCAAAGTTTTTCTTAGTCATCACGAAAAAAATTCCATTTTAAATAACGATATGATGAAAATTAGTTTCGTCCAAAAATAACCACATATACAAAATAAAACACTTCCAACCAGGAACCAGAGACAACAACAGATGTTGATGATTATGATTTATATGTACTCATAACGATTACAGAAGATAACCTCACTCTATGCACTGCACACGTAATCTGTGACTATTGGTTTCGTGCGTCGTTTGACATTTGTCATACGTTGGAGGTAAAACAAACCCACTTTCCCGCTTTGTTTATGTTATGAAGTACAGCATTTTCAACAATTTCAGGATAAATTCACAAGTTAAAATGATTTATATTAATAGAATTGGTGAATAACTAGGCCTAGTTATTGTTTCGTTGTGAAATACAACATAAATACACCGAGAGACGAAGGAATCCGATTTTTCAGATATATTGTAGTGTAGACTTTATATTTGAATATTTGCATTTTTGACCCATTCCCCTAAGTTTTATCTGGTATTGGAAAAAATAGAATACTATGTGAACTATCCCAGAGAAGGCAATCATACTATATTCACGCCATAAATTGAAAAAACTGTTCTGACAAAGTAACAAACTATGGTACAGTTTGTTGGAGGCATTTCCACACTGGCTAGGGACTTATGTTAGACTATCTATTTAATTTGTTCTGTTTAATAAGTTCACTCATGATGAGATAAGTATGATAAGAATATTTCGTGTTTGTTATACACATTTCAAGAATTATATCTTCTCAACACTACAATAGCTGGCGTTATGAATGACAAACCCATCCCGAATGGTTACCACTCGCATCTCCACATGATATATAAAGGCATTTCGATATGTGATAGATTTGTCAAAATAGTGCATGCATTTTATAATAATGAACCAGATAACTTTCTCTGTTCTCAACCGAATACGTTCCGATGTGGCTCGACTACTCAAGGATGGAACTTTTACATTTTGTTGTTTGTAATATGTTTCGAATTGACCTTATTGTCAATTATTGAAGACAATGAAAGCCCTAATGTTGCATCTGCATAATAAAAAAGCATTTTATATGGATAGTAAAGAATTTTTTGAGGATGAATCGAAATCGGTGTTCAAGGAAAAAATTTCACATGAATTATTTTATTTGTTACATGTATTTAGTATAATAAATATATAATTGAAGATTATGATAGCACTGACATAGCAACTGTAGACCAATATTGTAGTAATTTGATAATTTGCAACATAGAATGTTATTTGAAATAGTACTGAGAAGTTCTCTGGAACCCATGTTTTTTTCCATGCCATACATTTGTTGGATTTCATTCTGCTGTTTATTTTCAGGAATTAATGAGCCAAACATTTTACTGTTTCATTTTCAATAGTTATACCTATAATAAATGCTATCTCTTATGTGGATACTCTAGGCTTTAGAAGACAAGGATAAATACTGCAATTTTCATTTAAATCGTTTTGAACGATTATCATCTGAGATTGAATATCAGTTAATCGGATCCATTATCACAAAATTTCACTTGTAAAATTAATAAAATCACTAAAATCTCCAAATAATCGCTCTTCGCCAATGTAAACAAAGCGAATGTATTCCTTGGTCTCTCGGTGTATTTATGTTGCATTTCACAACGACACAATAACTTGGCCTCACGGGTCTAGTAATTCACCAATTCTATGAATATAAATCATTTTAACTTGTGAATTTATCCTGAAATTGTTGAAAATGCTGTATTTAATAACATAAACAAAGCGGGAAAGTGAGTTTGTTTTACCTCCAACGTATGACAAATGTCAAACGACGCACGAAACCAATACTAACTCCCAATATTTCCGCAACGTAACCGAGCGCAAGTTTACAACAAAACACACTGAACAGTATCAGTGGAGTTAATGTAGTTCAACGAACGAATCTATTGATTCTGCAAATTTTTTCTTTATTTTCTGCTGAAGGAGTCAGATATAGACTCTCAAACATTACAGTTCTCTTAGCTAATCGTTTGTATTGTTCGTATATTGTTTATCAGGCACCATTCTATAAACTGCCCTTGACAAATAGTTTGAATCTCGCGTTTTCCATAAATAATAATTTTATTTGATTTTTAATAGTGATTTCTCAGATATTGGAAGTGGAAACCCAGACAAAACCTTAAAAATAACATATTTTCTTCTTCCCTTTTTATGTTCCCTCATAAAATAAGCAAATTTTTCGCCTCCAAGCGATAATGATCCACTAAAAAAAGTGCTCCCTGTTTATTTCAAGTATATTTCACTTACAGATACTGGAGACCCCCAGAACCTCCTACAAGCCACTTGGAACAATTCTTCGAACATCTAGGCCTGACCAGCGACTCGTACGAAGAGATGTTGAGCGACAGCAGGTCTTCCGATAGCCCTGTCTTCTTCTCAGACATCTCTAGCGTCGACTCGAGCAGACCCATCGACAACGTAGATTACTGCCCGCCAGCGTTCAGACCCAGTGAGCCCCCTTCGATCGTCGAACGTAACGCGAGAATTATAAAATGGCTGTGCAACTGTCGAAAGTCCCAACTTACGTGAGGAGGGTAGTGAGTAGATTTAGTACGGCGAGGATTGGTCGACAAACTCTTTGTTTACTCTTCGAACAATTTGAAGTTATCGCAAAAATCTATGTTTTGTTTAATTTTTTGTTCTGATTCGAACAGATGATGCAGAATCAATTCCTTAGTTTCGTGAGGATTTGGAGGGTCTGAAATTCTTATTTTAGTACTTTTGGAGGTCAATTTTGCTTCATGGGGGCTGATGGATATTAAAAATCATTTTTACTCAATTTGATCTCCTGGACATAGTCTGAAGTTGAAGCTGTGAAAACTGTAGATATCAACAATCGGTAAACCCGCAAGATTTCCCGTCGCGAAGCTACAAGTAAGATATTCACATCATTGTAAGCAGTGTGAGTTCCTAAACAAAAAATATGAAGGCCAACATAGGCGGTCTCTCTTTGTTTGGAAGATATGGGCCCCCAAAGTTCCAAATTGATGCATTTTCAGATTCTTTTTTCCGCCATAAAAATGATCTCTCACTTCTCAAATCTAGTTCATAAATCATCTTTGAACCTTCAACCAACGAATAGGGACACTTTCTTTCAAGAAAACTCATTATTTGAAGGAAGAAAAGTGAAAATATTAGACAACCACTTAACCTATATTTCTACGAAATACTTCTCAATGTTAAAGCGGAGCTTGGCAACAGCGTCTTTTCATCGCTGGCCAACATATTATGACCGAAGAGTAGTTGCTGGCGGGAAATATGAAATGATGGACAGCCGAAGGATATGATTGTAAGGAAAATGCTTCTGTCACCGAAGAACAGGTGGTTATTCTAACATCAAAACAAAATCATTGAGAATATTTGTTTAAGGTCTCTCAATATTTTCGTTTGAACTTTCTATCCCCTTCAAAATAGGGAGGTTGTTATCTACTTCGTTTTTTGTTGTGTCTTCGAGATGGTCCCAGTTTAGAATGAGATTCAGGGTATTCCAATAAAATGGGTTATATAATAACCTCGATTTCATTGTATATCTGGGAAGGGCGCGACCTATCACATATGAAAAAAATGTACGTTGAAATATATATCAAGGTGTATTCTCATTCCATTTCTATGTGTTTCAACCTTGTAGATTTCATTAGAAACGAATTCTTCCATTGGAAGATTTAGAGTGTCGCAGTAAACAGTAAGAACTAAAAACATATTTCGTGTTATTTCATTTTTCTCGCCAGCAATAATCTGTCATTCACGAATACGCACGATGGCACGATTCCGACCGATGAAATTGGCGCCATTGCCAAACTTCACTTTTAGTCTGAGTCGAAATCAGAAGGAATAGAGGTTAAGTGGTTGTCCAGTAATTTCATTATTTTTTCATTAAATATTGATTATTCTTGGAAAAAAGTGTTGCTTATTGTTGGTTGAAGGTTCAAAGGTGGTTTGTGAACTATACAGGTGAAGTGAGAGATGGTTTTTATGGTGGAAAAAGGGTCCTGAAAACGACTCATTTTGGAACTTTGTGGGCCTATATCTTCCAAATCAAGGGAGACCGCCTATGTTCGATTTCACATTTTTTATTCAGAAAAACACACTGCATACAATGATGTAAGTATCTTTTTAATATCTCAACGACGGGAAATCTTGCGGGTTTACCCAACAATCATTTACTTTATAAAAGTCGATCATTTGATCTTGGTTGAAATGGATATTCAGGCTTGTCTTATACTTTTCTTCCAAATTTAATATTGAAAGAATTCAGATGAATCACTTGAGACAGTAAAGGTTTAATGATAATATCATGCATAATGTTTACCATTGTGAGTTGTTTTTTCGAAAGGAGGTAATACTGACCATAATCTGATCAATAATTGTTCTTCGTAATATAGGTTAAAATTTTAAAATCAATACTTATCCGAATTGGTTTTCTCTTTCCAATTCTTTCAAATATCTTTTTTAAATGAATTTCTCAATAGGATCAAGCTCTAGATCAAAAGCTGACTTAATGCATGAAATTGTATTGAAAAATTCAATTTTGTTGTGGTTAAATTGTGTTGTATGAGAAATTTTCCTTTCTTTTGGGATGAGAAGTTATGAGCCAAGATAACGGAGAAAATAGAATTCATTAGATCAAATTGGAGTCAACTGAACATATGTTACATCATGGGTAACAATTCATTTCTTTAAAGACAATTTTGTGCAATAGAATTTGAATTAAAAAAAAAATCGTTATCTGTATAGGCTCTTCAATATCGTGGTATAGATACATCCGAAAAATCTATTTATGAGAGAAACCGTCATTGATAGTTGTCAAAAGATAATACGAATGCTATAATATTGCAGGAGTTTTTTGTTATTGTATATGGGACCCTCGGTATAGAATGAATACTTCTGTCATTTGGGAATGCCGGCCAATCAACTCCACAATGAACACTTAAGATTGTGTTTCATCTGACGATTTTGCAAAGTTTCCCAATACAAGGGGGCTGAATTCACAGCTGTCTTCTGTCGCTTAAAATTGAAAAAAGTAAATGTACATGGAATTAATGGTTGAAATTGGTACCAAATTTGGAAATCATGCCTAAGTTGTTCCAGCGATTGAATAAATTCTATATTTTACTCGCTCTGTTCAGCCAGCACTTGTTCTGGCACACCCTGTATATGTTTCATAGTGTGCTATCATCCCTTGAACATTTTCAATTTCATTTTTATATATTTTTTACCTTGTCTTTATTATATTGAGTATAGCTTTCATGTATACATAATGTTTTGCAATTTCTCAATAGTGAGTAAGGAAGTTTTTATTCAAAAGAGATGTATCAACTTATTTCCATTTTGGTTTTGTCACACTCCAACTTCTGTTTTTAACTCAATACATTCGTTTTCATGAGCTAAGGAAATATAGGGATATAAGGAGTTAACCAGCAATCATTTTATACCACTTCAGAAATCAGATAAATAATTTGGTGAGTATTTTTTATTGAATATATTTTTCATTTTTGTTATTTTTGAAACTAATTTAGCGTTCTTGAGGTGGCTCAGCATAAGTCAGCTAGTCAGTTTATTTTGCAATGTTTCCAAATTTTTCAAACACGTTACTTGCAGGTCTGAAAACTGCAACCTTGTCTTCTAAAATCATTTGAACAAATTGATTTAAGGATTCTCGTATTACTGAGAGATATGCTGTTAATCTAGATCGCTGATCTCGTATTATGTTGTGGGCAGGATGAACAGGAAAGTGACATTTCGAGGTTAAAGTTAAATAACATACTTACAAATAACATTTGTGAGCCATCGAAATTTACCTGTGTAGGTTACTTCTCCATTCATCTGTTTACTGTTTTAACCTACTAATTTTCATCTTGATGACACTATATCTCAGTATTTCAGTTTTCTAAATTTTCGTTCTGCTATATGATTTGATATTCTAAAATCGAAAAAAATTGTATTCAAAAATGAAGAGATCGAATATATAACCCATATTTCATTTATGTATGTTGCAGATGAAGGTCCCTATTTTTAAGAAGTATTTGGGTTTAGAATATTTCCGAATACTCATTCTAAAGACTGATTTAATTAATATTGAAATGAGAGTATTTCTCCCCACAAAGGTTTTCTAGAAGTATTATTTTGAGAGACTGCAATTTTTCATTTCTAGGTATCGCCATATGCAACATACTAAAATGATTAGTACCAATTAGGTCTTATGTAACGAATTTTGTCGGATTTCATCATACAATGAAAAATAACTGTTAGAATATGTGTAATGTAATATGTTGGATATCAAAATATTTTGATTCATGGTAACTTTTTATAAAACGGTGTGAACATGTGCGTTTGAAACCATAATCAGTGATTTATGAATTAAATGTTGGAAGTATTCATTTTTAAAAGTAGCAGTTGTTAACAAATTTTCTATATTTATCTGTTGTTTAAATTGAAAATAATTTATTCAATTGGTCTTTCTTGACTGTATCAGAATTATTTATATATTTTATCTTTAGTGTTTTAATGCATTGTTTTTTACATGCTTCGGAAACTAAAATTTCAACCTTATCATTGAATTTGTGTTCTTCAAAAACCATGACTATGGAACTGTTAGACTTATATGTTAATTGTATCATATTGAGAATAAGTTTACATATTTCTTTTGTTTTGAATCGTTAAGTTTTATTAATGATTCTTTATATTTACAATGGAAAATTGTTAATCGCTTCTTTTGGTGTGTATGTATGATATGTAGACTGTTCGGAAAAGTGGTTATATTGATGTATGAAGAATTCTTAGCAACCATAATATTGGACTACTGCTGTTAGTTATGATGCCATGCATCAATTCTGTCTAGTCTGTACTTAAATTATCATTGTTTCTATTTAGTGTAGCTGAAAATGTTTAATTCTCGAAAGTATACACTACATTGTATTTTAAATGTTTCATTTTTTGCAACCATTGCGTGAAATCCAACCAATGATTCCGCATATACTGGGTGTCTCAGGAATTAGATTCACCAACAAAAAAATCTGCATATTTCGTTATATCGGATCGAAATTTTAGACATTGATACTGCAGATTGTTTATCATCGACTGGAGTAATTAATGTTTGCCTATGACTGCTGGTTAAATCGGAACTTCGGCTTCTCTTTAAATAACTGATGTATATTTTTGCATATTTGATTTCTACGTTGAATTTTGGGTGACATTGTTTGATTTTAATGCTTGATTAATTAATTTTGCCGTTATTACAAATCATAAAAACTCATTCTCACTAGAAATTGACTACTTGGGCAGAAGTTATATGTATTTTGTTTTAGCCACATGTGAGGGGTGAGAGCCTTCTGCTCTCATCACGAAATTTCGGAGGAAGTTTTAAATCAGCATGTTCCAACGAGATGCCAACTCTAATATGATTGGATCAGTTCCGAGTAATTTCGGAAATAACGATTCCGAGGAAAAGACAACGAAATTCGTATATATTTTTTTGATATCTAAGAAAGTTGCATTCGAGTCAAACTGAAATGTGGTAGATTGTTGTGAAATATAGTTTGAAGATATTGCAGAATGATGAACAGTCTTCGAAAAAAGTTATTCTCAAATTCACAAAAATTACCATCCTAACAAAATCCCGCTCTTAATTGCGCGTCAGCACGTTGCAACTAACCACCCAGTTTCAATCCGATTGCTCCAGTAGTTCTTGAGATATCAAGGAAATAATCTCGGAAAGTTCAAATGAGTCCAAAACGATTTGGCCCATTACGAAATTTAACGCCGCCTTCTGATGCGTGATCTTCGATCTAACCTGAAGGTTTCAAGTCGCTAGCATGGTCCGTTCAACAGTTATCCTACCCTTGGCTGGCAGGAAAAAATCGCTTCTTACACCGGATTCAAATGGTTTGAGACCATTCTCAGGGACAACTCTCTGCTATTTTGCTCGAGGCCAAAAAGTAAAAGTTTTCGTTTCTGTGGAACTTTTCTGTCAAAATACAACTTAACCTCAACCTTTCAAACGGGTGGCTCAGTGGTGAGACTTGCTAGAGCAAGCCTTTTGAATTTTTAATCATGAATGTTGAAGTACTTGGATGTACAAAAATTATCGAACGATAAATTCTATTTTCCGTCCTACAAATATATGAATATATAACGCCGAATTACCGTTGAATACGGTAATGTAGTAGATCTGCACTTTTTGTTTACATATACAGTAACAAAATAACCTTGTGTTTATATTCTTTGTTTATTCAAATAATGAGATAATATGTACTTAAGTAAACAACACCTTTTATTTGAATATCAGAAGTAAATGAAGTGCATGGGTTAAAAGGAAGATGTTCATTTATTTTCAAAAAACAGAAGGGACATAATGTAACATGACAGAAAGAATATTGGATTGTGGGTGTATTTTTCCACTTCTACCATGCTTTTACACGCCTTCTCCAGATGATGCGATGGGAAAGCAGAGGAGTGATGAAATAGATAGACAACTAGGCAAAGAAAGGAAAGAATTTCAGAAGGCTCACCGGCTCCTGTTATTAGGTGCCGGTGAGTCTGGAAAATCAACAATTATCAAGCAAATGTATCTAATACACGTTAAAAACTTTTCTGAGAAAATGAGAATTGAAAAAAGAACTGATATACGAGGAAATCTAGTCGAAGCAATTGTTGTAAGTGTCTTAATTATTATCTTCAATTTTATACATTGATTTAAAAAAAGTTCACTGGTAAAAAGAGATATTTCATATTTATTTCAAGAGCATTCTTGAAGCTATGCCCAAATTGAACCCTCCTGTTGAGATTGAAGAGCCTGATAATGTGGAAAGAGCAAATTGGATTTTATCACAATCATATCAGACTGAAAAATTGCCAGAAGAATTCTATGATTTTTGCTCTGCTTTGTGGAAAGATAAGGGACTTCAAGTAAGAAGTTTAAATTCACATATTCCTTCAATATGCAAAATCAGTTTAATTCTCATAGATTTTATTGTGGAGAACTAAAAGTGAAGCAGGCTATATATACTGAACTTCTTGTGATTGGTTCTTCCCTTTTTTTTTTCAGGCTGCTTTTGAAAGAAGTAATGAGTTTCAGTTAATAGACAGTGCTCAGTATTTTATGGAAAGACTGGATAGTGTTCGTAAGGAGAACTATGTACCAACTGAACAGGATATATTGAGGTGTAGAGTACTTACACGTGAAATTTATGAGCTAGTATTTCAAGTTAGTAACGTCAAATTCAGGTGAGTGTTCGAAATAATATTATGTGAAGTGTTTTGATTTTTGATTATGTTTTCTATCTACCTTTGATTCAATTTTTTTTTCAGAATGATTGATGTGGGCGGTCAGAGGGAAGAACGGTGTAAGTGGTTCCTGTGTTTCAATGATGTAACTGCAATAATTTTTGTAACCGACTGCAGCTCATATGATATGGTCTTACGAGAGGACGAGACGAAAAATAGATTAACTGAAAGCTTAGATTTGTTCAAGGTTGTGTGGAACAATCGATGGTTAAAAACCATTTCTGTTATTTTGTTCTTGAACAAGCAAGATATATTCCACAGAAAAATTCTATCAGGTTTTATTTGAATATTTAAAGTATGTTCAATAAAATAATATCATTCTTTATAGGTAGAAGAAAATTAGAGGATTATTTTCCAGAGTATGAGAAATACAAAACACCAGAAGATGCTAAGCCTGAGTTGAAGGAGTCTCCTCAAGTAACAAAGGCAAAGTATTATATTAAAAGCGAGTTTGAGGTGATTTTTTGTCTTAACTACTCAAATCTGATCAGTCTCATTTTCTTATGATGATAATGAAGAGCCTCTATTTGTATTCCATGAAATGCAATCATGAGTAAAAGTTTAGCTTATGCTATTCACTCTGCGTACGTGAGGAATTGCTGAAACATGACCTATTTAAACCTGGGCAACATCAGTCTATTTCTAGGTCTCATAGTAATAGTATCTATTCATTTCAACGATTCATTTTATAATTGAAAAGTGAAACAAGTCAATACAATAGTACATTTAAAGGCGCAAACTGATGAACGCGATTGTCGCTCAAGCGATGACATTTGAGTTGTCAGATGCTCTCCCGCCAAAATCGCGCGATTCTTTTTTTGTAGTTGAATAATTTCAACTTTAAGAAAATGGCGGGATATTCAAAAGACTCAAGATATATGCATGAAATGTAATATCTTTTCAACATTAAGGCAAAAATAGAATGTCATATTTACTTACGAAAAATTATTATGTTGATTTATATATCTGCCTCAAATAATCATTTCTACAGAACAAACTTATTCCATCAAAAACAATTTTTTCGATAGCCTTGTGCATGTCCAAGAACTCAAAAGCATCTATTAATTCAATCCCTTAAACAATATAGGTATAAAAATGATTACTATACTTGTTGAAAAACCAGAACCACATGGAAATAAATTCATTCAATTTGGAATAAAACATTTCATGAAAAATCGCACATTTTCATAATGACAGATGTCAGTCACGAATTACTGACAATGGGCAAAAAAATCGCGCGATTTTTATTTTTTGATGCGTCCATGAGTACGAGCCTTAAAGCTCACAGCCTTGGATGAACTCCTCAATACTATAAGGTTCACATTCAATTATAAATTTCAAAATAGAAATTTTTAAGCTCCAAAATTATTTATGCGTTTATGAGGCAAGGCATTATAAAGTCTGATAGCACTGTAGAATGCATATTTTTGCATCATATTTGTTTGGTGAGCAGAATAAATTTAGTGTTGCATTCTCCTTGTGTAATTAAAGATTTCACATTTCGATTTCAATGTTTTATATAAACATTAGTAGCCTGTAAACATACACAATTTTATTCCCTCAATTGTCTATATGCTAGTCTGAAAATTGTCCTCAACACCCATTTTTGGTTAACAAATATCTGATCGGTTTTAGAAGAACTTCCCTAGAGTATTATGCCATATGTCAGGACTGACTGAAAGTTAGCATGGTATAGTGTTTAAAGTATGCCTTGATCGATGTGGTTTCTGAGCCTCAAAAAGGTGTAGATGGTTGTGTTGAGCCTCTTCCTTAGATGTTCGATATGCGGCTGCCAGCTCGAACTTTTGTCTAAATGATGACATCTAAAAATCTCGCAAAACCATTTATCGCAACTTCAGTGTCCCGAAACATGAAATTTTCACGAAAGCTTCCAGCATATATTGAAAATCATGGCGTTCGTTTTCTGGGCTTTCATAGTCAATTTATATTCTTGGCACCAATCCAAAATATTTAGCAAAGTAACCTCCATCATCTTGTGCATCATCTTGAAATATAAACTTGTGACGCAGATATGGAGGGCTCTGCGAGGTCAAAATCCTCTTCTTTAAAAGATACCCACACTAGAAGACAACATAATTCCCTTTAACAGTTCATGTTATGTATACCCAAAATATATGGTATCTTTAAAATGTTATAATAAGGTGTAGGTTACTTATTCAATTGTGATTTCATGTTTATTATTTTTTACAGAAAATTTGTAAGGACACCAATCATGCGGATCATCGTCTTTATCCCCATTTCACATGTGCTGTGGATACAGAAAATATAAAAAGAGTATTTGATGATTGCAGGGACAGCATTCAGTGGAAATATTTGAAAGAATTCGATTTACTTTAGTTTTCGACGTAACAAAGATGAAACTGAGATCAGTTGTAAACTATTTCTGTTTTATATTCGCAGTGGTTTGGAATATGAAATGGAAAAAGAGTATGTGTTTTACTACACAATCATAGTTACCATATTTTTAGTCTATCACAAAGTATATGTATAATCAGAGATTATTATCTTCAAAGAAATCTATGAGCTAAAGATGAAACATAATAGATTTTGCTAGTATAAATTAAATTGTAAGTTATACTTGAATTGAAAATTCAGTTTTTATTGCATTGTGGGTTGACTCTTTTGATTCCACTTTTTCAGAAAAAATACAAGCTATCATTAACTGGTGAAGAAAACCTGATAGTTCTGAAAGTTTTAAAAGACATTATTGAACTGGTCTGATGAAGATACTAAAATGAATAAGTATTATTTTAATCTCAGTATTATTTTGATGTATTTACTTAACTGTTAAATATATTTCTATATGATTAACAAGTGAATTTGTTGTAATGTTCATAAAATTTTGTTTGTTTTAAATGTGTTTAAAAGATGGTCATTTCTTGATCAAAGCTGTGCCTCTTTGAATAAATCTTGTAAGAGTGTTTTTGATGGCAATCAATGTGCTTAGCAAGTGATAGTTTACCTTATAGTCATAGATAACTTATTTCGTTACCTATAAATTTATATACAAGATTTCGAAGAAACGCCTGATCATTTGTAGCGAATAGTTCATTCAAATGTCAATTTTTAAACCTCAAGAAGCTAGATTTCTCCCTAGGGAACAAATTGTAACAATTTCAATTATGATGAGAATCTAATTTTGAAAAATTGAAATTTTTTCCTAATAAAATTCATACTCACATAATGAGGAATTGGCATGATATTGTTTCTTTCATGTATAATTTTTTTCTGGGATATCAATTTCACAAAGTTAGATTTATCAAAGATATTTCATTATTCAAATTCTTATTGAATGCATAAAATTGTTGAAGAATATGCACTCTTATACTCTAAATATATGAAAAGAAAAACTGGTTAATTTAATACTTGGTTGATACTTGTTCAACTTTCTCATATTAATCCAGGAGATGAGGATTTCAAATATCAAGTCCTCCCTCTTCTCAGTGAGGGTTAGAGCTCACCTTTAGCACTAACTATTGTTTTGCGAGCGTGTTCTGGGTAACGGCAACTCCGCCAATCAGGAAACCGAAATCGCATTCTAAAAAAATCCGGAATTGAAGCTCAATCGAGAACTCCTATTATGGCCAAAACGGTTTCGGTGTTAATGGTCTAAAACGATCAAATGGTTTTGAAGTTATACTCATTTGAAATTGTTTGTATATATTTCGCCAAAACATCAAAAATTGTTTTTCCAGTTCATGGCTATTTTCTGCATAACATTCGAAAATTAAAACTTGGACAAGACGACAACGGGCTGTTCCACATAACAAGCGCATAAAAAAGGAAAGTGCTAGCAAGAGGACATCCTCTCGCCGATACAAATGACGTAGAATTTCACACATCCAAACAATTTTTTACATTTGACCAAAGCAGTTATTGTGTTGTTAGGTCATTGGACTGAACAATAGTAGTGGCGACATCTGCTGGAGTTACATGGACTATTGAAAAATGATTTCATTTGAATCCGCTAGATGCTGGGGAGAGCGCGCATAGAGTACAGTTTACTAGTATACACTATGTAGATTTCTATGCTGAATACAAATATCGGATTACTGTAATGATTACTTCTTGCTTGTTCTGCCATCTAGCGGATTCAGTTATATTTTTTTTTAGTCCGCTGTGCTTACAGCAGATGACGCTAGGTGCATCGTTTTGGCTGGAATTTCTGAAATAGTGTGCTCAAAAATTTCTTCCGAAATGACGACTTCATTTCAAGACCTTCATGCAGCTAATATATTCAGGAATACTCATAAGTTTCGAAGCTTTCAGGTAAGAGTTGAATCAACGCGAAAAAAGCCCTACTCGGCAGCTCATTCAAATTCGTCGACACAGTGAAATTCGATATATTTTTTCGATAGTAAATGGCAGATGGAGTTGAATTTAGTTACGCAGATGTGGGCCTTAAAGTTCCGAAAATGCACCGTTTCGGATCACGTTTCCTACCTTCCAAACTACTTTTCGTTACTTCATATCTCCAATTTTTATCCATCTTTATGGCAGCATCAGAGATTGTTCAGAAGTCTACTCGTTTTTCGACTTATTCATGAGAATGAAAGTGCTGGGTCCATCGATTCGAATAATAAAAAAACTCTCCTTTTAAAACTAGTTTGAGTAATTTTTCAACATGAGAGAGCTTGTTTGACGAATATCAATTTGTGATATCACTTTTGCTTCAGAAATTGAGTCTAAGTAAGATGTGTATAGTACTGGTGGTGTTACCAATTCCATTTTTTCAGCTGGCACCACAGAATACAAATATAGCTGGCACTGCGACACGAGTCCGTGATAGGCGCTAGTTCTCTTTTATTTCTATAGAGGGCTAAAACTGACAGTACAATTTGCCTCTGTTCAGACTTGAACCTCAAATCGGCATTTCATTAGCATCACCCTCGCATTCCGTATACAAAGGCACCACCTAAGTGGTGTTGTCATAAGAAACGCTATAGAAGTCAACCGAACTTGAGCCAATCTCTTAGGAATCGAAGAGTGCGTAGGGCTATAAATGTCAGTCAAATCTGAGGGCTGCTAGACTTAAATAGACGACTTCGGCCCAAGTTGCCAACCCACAATTTACTTAGCAAGTTAACTTTCACTGGGGAACGGGAATTTCAGGACAAATTCGACATGATAAGGTTCGCATTATTTATAAATAACCGTAAAACATGCCTCGGCTCTTCAAACCAGATAATTCCTACCAAATATAGGTTTTTGTTAAGATTGTCCCCGATGGGCTGAAATTTAAGTTGGGATTCCTGATTTCATGCAAACAGTGTCAATTTTCATAGGATACGTTCCGAAAATCAACTCTGTTGTTTCGGTTGCCGATTTTCCGCTCCGTAAATATGAAATATTCGGATGGTTCCTGGAACAACCGCATGAAAAAGGTTATTTACGGAATCTGGTTGATGAAAATTCGGTCGATTTACTGTCACCAGAACTATTTTCTATGGTAAATATCCATAGCATAGAACAATCTATGTTTACTTAAGGGCCGTATTTATAGTTGTTCCTTGAGGCTTCCTTGAACTGAAGGCCGCCTTGAATTTGCGTTTCTATGGAAACAAATACAAGTTTGTTTGTACAGAAACATAGAAAAGCAAATTCAAGGCGGCCTTCAGTTCAAGGAAGTCTCAAGGAACAACTATAAATACGGCCCTTAGGTTCCGAGTTCAGAACTGTACGGTACGGTTCTAGCAAAGATCTATGGTCTATGCTAGAACCGTCCGGAACAGATCTGAACTCGGAACCAAAACAAACCTAAAGTAAACATAGATTGTTTTATGCTATGGTAATTTACCATAGAAAATCGTTCTGGTGACAGTAAATCGACCGCATTTTCATCAACCAGATTCCGTAAATAACCTTTTTCAAGCGCTTGTTCCAGGAACCATCCGAATATTTCATATTTACGGAGCGGAAAATCGGCAACCGAAACAACAGAGTTGATTTTCGGAACGTATCCTATGAAAATTGACACTGTTTGCATGAAATCAGGAATCCCAACTTAAATTTCAGCCAATCGGGGACGATCTTAACAAAAACCTATATTTGGAAGGAATTATCTGGTTTGAAGAGCCGAGGCATGTTTTACGGTTATTTATAAATAATGCGAACCTTATCATGTCGAATTTGTCCTGAAATTCCCGTTCCCCAGTGAAAGTTAACTTGCTAAGTAAATTGTGGGTTGGCAACTTGGGCCGAAGTCGTCTATTGGCGTTGAATTCCGTTTCCAACGTACCTAATACAATCCTGGTTAATGAGTCAAAAAAAAACAAATAAGTAAATCAAACAAAATATTTATTAACAGTGGTCTTGTACTTTTTTTAACAAATGAAACAATATAAACAGAGTTGCACATTGTACTTAGAAAACTAATATTAACAGATATTTACAAGAGAAACGAAACATGTTGTGCCTGCAACAGCATCTTTTATGAAACTTAACCTGAAACTAAACGCGTAAGATACCTAAATGTAGGTAAAATAATAATTACAGAATGACAATCTTAATTAAGATCAATAACTTCAATTCCCGTTATAACCAATTCGATTATGGCTCAATAAGAGGACTGGTTGCAAAATGACATCTACACTCGAGTCAAAATAAATAAAATTCTTTTTCAAATTACAATATAACTACTCGAATATATGTATATTTACTACATAAAAATCATGGCACAAGTTCAATTTTACTACAAATCCAGTCGTGATCATTGAAATTTTGTAACCAGCCTGAGTGATAAATCCTAATGAGAAAAAATACCAACAAACCAAGACAAATTCTATATAACCAATATTATATATATCACATAAAATGTTTGACACATTAGAATAATGATCCTTCCAATACAAATCGGTTTAAAAGTGTTTATGTAGTCAAGCAACGTTAAAATAATTATTATAAAATGTAAAGATTTTCTCTATATCATTTCAGTCTTGTGAAATTTATCTAAAAAATAATTCAAATTAGTCAGTTTCTACTACCACAGGTGATTTTACTAAATTTTTCAGTTTGGCTGGGTCATTCAAGAAGACTTTCTTGGCTAAAGTCTACAAAAAAAAAATAGAATTAGTTAAACATATATGCTTGTCTAATATACTGGGCGATTCTTCAAGTTTTTCATTGTACAATTATTATAACCATACTATTTTCATTTACTATTTTTCCAGATGTGGCTCTGGTAGAAAGATACAGGCTGTTGAAATTTCCAAGAAAAATCAGTTTTCCTTTAATACCTTTGAGATGGTTTCTCTGCATGAAATGAATGTTGATGTAAAGGTTTCTTTAACTATGATACACAATCTTCAGTAATCACTTTCATCCTACTTTGAACGGTTTTCTAGTTTTATAAATGAGATTTCTCAATCATGTTTCTTTGAATTTCCAGCAATGTATTAGTAATTCTGTAAACCAGATCACCGTAAGAGCTACATGTTGAACTTTCAAACAAAGTGCAGGAGTGTATTAGCACATTGAGAAATATTTAAATGCTTATACTTTTTACCAGAGCCAAACTTGGAAAAATGGGAAATGAAAAAGCTTTCTAATTGATGGGAGGGAGGAATCTATGGTTAAAATTAATGTACAATTCAAAGATTATCCCTATATAAGAAATATTGTAAATTATCTAGCAAATAATTTTCCCAAAAATTCAATTCAAATTCAATGAAAAGATTAGTTGATGAAGAAAACGCAAACAGCGATTTCAAGCGATGGACCAAAAGCTACGGTTATAGTTACGGACAGATTATCTTTTACCTATATGTCAATTTGCATAACTATAACCGAAGCTTTTGTTCCATCGCACAAAATCGCTTAATTTCCCTATATCGATTATAACTATTACGGAGTATACTTCTATTTTACTCACCCTCAAGCTGTCTAAACATTGGTCCCCATCTGCTGTGTTTATCTCTGTAAGCAAGCTATTTGATCGCTCTAGCTCTGCATACAGTCCGAATGGTATTTTGGCCAAACATTCAAGTTTCATAATGTGCATTTTGGACCTGAGATGTTTAGCCAGATGTCCGTGTATTCGGAAAGCAATATTACAGTCTGTACACTTGAATGGTCGTGGTTCAGACGATGATTGGGCGGGTGAGGATGATAACTGAAAAAAAAAAAATTCTTCTAATTTTTTTTTCATTACAGTTTCATCTGAACAGGAGTAGTAAAAAAATCTGAAAGGAGAGAAAATATCCTAGTGATCGATTTTGGAGCAGAAATTCACTTTTGACTAGTCATTATTTAAAATTGAAATATTAAAAATCTAGAAAAGCACTGACGTGAGGGCAGGAGCTTTTACGCGCTCGTTCAAATTCTAACAATTAGATCAACACGAAATTTTGCACCTAGTTGCGTGTTGGTAATCTCCACCTGATTACGAAGTTTCAATCTGATTGCATTTGTACTTCTTGAGATATTGCGGAAATAACGTTAAAATATTCCAAATGAAAAACGAAATTTCGCACATTTTTTTTCCTTATATCTCCGGAAGTGAATATCTGATCGAATTGAAATTTGGAACATTGTTGTTAAATACTGACTCTAAGGTTTGTGCCAAAATTCATTGAAATCTAATCAATATTTACAGAGAAAAAGTTTTTCATCGAAATTTTAAAAATTGTCGAATAAATTTTTTTTACAATATTCTAACAACTGGATCCACACGAAAATTTGCTCTAAGTTGCGCGTTGGTATTCCAAAACTGTCCACAAAGTTTCAATTCGATGGAGTCAATACTTCATGAGATATTGAGGAATTAATCTCAAAATTTCAAATGGGCCTAACTCCAAAACTATCCAACCGATTCCACCCATTAACGAACTTAACTGAGATATTTGGACTCCAAACCTAATCTGACAATTTTAAATCTTTTCCTTCGAAAGTTAGAGCACGGACAGAATTGAATTTGACCACAGATTCTTCTTCAGGGACTTCAACCCAATCGTTAAAGACCAAATTCGAAAATTACAGACATCGTGACGAAATGATAACGCGCTGTTCCCTAGAACAAGCGCGTAAAAATCGATATTTGATCACGAACAACAAGAATTTATATCGAAAAATGGAATTGAAAACAATCGTGAAATATTCTTACCTTATTGTGATGACTAGCACTTCTTTCATGTTTCTGAAGATGACCTTTAGTACGAAAACTAACAGAACATGGTTCACATCTGAAAGGCCTTTCCAAGTAATGAACATTCATATGTAACCTGAAATATGCAAAAAATTAATACCACAATTCAGCCCTGCTAATTAAGCGATTTATCAAAAGAACAAAAATTCTGAACGAAGAACCTAAATTGACTACAATAAAACTAGACTGAAGACTAAGAATGACAAAGAGATATAAGTTTATTCAATCTGATTTTGGTTATTATGCCGTTGACAATTTTTGAATTGAAAACTTACCGAAGTTGCGAAGGTTTGCTGAAGCTTTTGGAGCATATAGTACAACTCTTACTTCCTTCGGGCTTAACAATCAAGTCATTTACTTCTTTGCTTATCGGTTGAAAAGTATCTGTTTCGCCAGCAGGAAATTCGTTTTTCGTTGCTAGCTTCAAATACTCTGACGCCACACTTTTCGCCATGGCGTTCTTCTCAATTTTAACCTGTTTCGTAGCAATGTCCGCTAGAGTCTCCATTGCACTGTTGTCAAACTCTCCGAACAATTTCGGAGAATCCGAAGATTTTGTTGCTGCGATCGCCTGAGCTTCAACAATGTAATTAACGTTCACATTAGTATTGATTCCGTTCGAATCTTCACTAGGTACTCCAACATTTTTCAATATCAGGACGTTCCCGTTGATTTTAGGATATTGAATATTATTATACTCAACGTTTTTATACTCTAATTCAGTTAATTTGGAACTTTCTTTAGGAGATAAATCATGAGGAACTGTTTCATTAAAAGTGCTATGTTCACGAACATTATTTTTGTGGTATCCAAAATCATAATTTTGGTACATTTCATCCTCAGCGTTAAGTTTCGAACTTATACCGGCATCTATATTCTTCTGAGCAGTGTTAACAGATAAATCCATGACTCCGTCGAACTTCTGGATTCTAGGGCAAAACTCGGATTCATCCGGTAATTTTCTTTTTTTTGCTTCTCTGTGTGTTCCATTGAAAACGACATTATCATTAACTTTTATTGTTGGAGATAGCTTTTCTGAGTTATGAGCAGCACCCGCAACCCTCAGATTTTGGGTGACTATAACACTTCTTTCGCTCCTCTCTAACGGATATTGAACAGTGCTGAACCTCTCCCTTGAAATGTTGGGCTCTGTTACATTTTTTGAACTTTCAACGGGCTCTCTAGGAACATCTTTCGTGTTACATTCTTTTTCGTTCGAAGCATACTTTTGTATAACGTGGAACTGCGTTATACACTTCGGCTCAGAATTTTCCGGAGTTTTAACCTCATATCGACTTGAATTATCTGTGTTCTCCGAACTGACACTCATAGGCTCATCTAACATTACGTCAGACATAACATATGGATATGTTAACGGTCTGTTTTCGCTGGATTTTCCCAACATCATTGTCACTGCGTTAAGTTCTACAGTTTTTTTTTCTTCAGGAACCGATATGGCTATATCTTTGATATTCAGCTTCAGGACAGTCGGTTGTTCCAGACACTTATTTTTTGCGTAGTTTGTTTTCGTAACAAAAGCTATTTCTTCGGTGTTCATAATTCTATTGGCGGCATCAATTTTGACCTGGTGTGGAGACTGATCGACTAGAGCACTTGTAGTTGAGATCGGTGAAAAGGAGTTTGCTGTCAGATTATGAGTGGATTTTTGCGATAAAGAAAGCAACCCATATGCTGCCTCATGTTCTTGCTGTCTCGTTGATTCATCTAGAAAGGATAAAAGTTTTTCATCGTATCGTCATTACTTGCTATGAAAATTTGTAAATAAAGATATAATTCAAGATTCGGAATTTAAAACTCATAATGCTTACCACTGCTGTCCATACCACTGTCATCAGTCTCAGAATCTGAGCTAGGGGTTCCACTTTGCTGTGTGGATGAATTAGATCCTACGCTTGTAGTAGAATTTTTAGTATGAGCTTTACTCTTCATATGTTTAGTTAGATTTCCTTTTGTTTTGAAACTGTAAAAGAAAATGAATTTACACAGTGTAGAATGGGGGTTTTTCCTGAATTTGGGATATTACTGCTAAAGCAAATTTGAACATAATTATTATGGAGTTGATTCATCATTTTCCCAAATTACCTTCAGAAAGTATTCAAAACCAGGTTTCAAAATTGGGGTTTGGGATTTGTCAGGCATGCACGAAGTGACAACGGTGTTTAGTAGAATAGCTTTTTCTGCTATAGAATAATGAAATATTTATTCCTATTCTGTGGTACACACGCGTTCTTTGTCAATATAACCAAACAATTTGTCTTCTACTCTTACCAGATCGAAGTATAGCTATCTCTGTTGTCCTAAGCAAAGTAACACATTTGACGTCCTTTTTTTTTCCGAGAAAGCTGAATTCGACGTTGCCATATCGTGCACTCATGACAAATCCCTTTAAATGCAAATCCCCATTTTTATTTTTCAGTTTTACGTATTCAAACATTTTTTTTAAAATATAATATTGAAATTATATGTTTGAAATGTGATGTTCTGAAGGTTTTTCATAAAAATTACTGCATTTTCATTTAGAGGAAAAACCCCCATTATACATTCACATTTAACAATTGAATTAATGAAGTAAATTTGCTGGATCATTTTTGCGACAATGTGAAATTTTTTGACTGACACTGAACACCGATATCAGTACACATTCAAAACTTTCTTACCTGAAATTACAGTGACTACAAGTATAAGGCCTATCGTTGGAATGTGTACGTATATGTTTCTTCAACATAGAGGGCTTCTTGCATCTTATCCCACATTGTTCACAAACATATCTACCTCGACCTGAAAAACAAGGTATTCTGTATACTAACAAATTATGGCCTAGTTTTAAGTACTATAATATAAAAATATCTCATCATGTAGTATTGTAATAAGATTGGAAATATACTCCATTCACTTTTATAAAGTATCCCGGTTGGCCATGATTTAGGTCTATCATGTTTTTGTAACTAAAACCAAGGCAGGTTGGCGCTCCTGAAATATTGACAATGTCAAAATAATTTGACGCGAGGTTGCCAATTTCTACTCTCTTTCAATAACAAATAACAATTCAGCTTCAACCATAATAAACTAATAAATTAACATTTCGCTTTGATTGTATTGTATTGAGCCTTAAGTAGGTAGTCATGTTTGAATTGAACAAATTCCTTAACGAATAATTTCAAAAGTTATATATTTCGTGGAATTGTTTCGATAGGAAGTAGTACATTGAAAATGAACTTGGTCTTTCCTATGTTGGCAGAACATTGAATTGTTATGCACGAAAATAACATGAATTATACAATATCTCATTCAATGCTATTTTTTCTAAATATTTTAGGACTTGCTTTTTTCTGGGAATTGAATATTTGAGTTGACTTCAAAGTATGTCCATAAAACATAATTCCATACCTCGCTTTTGACTCGAGTACTGCATGATACGTAGTTTTCATAGAGAATTTATCCAGATATCTTGTCATTACACCCAAAGATAACAGACTGAAGCTAAGCTGTATCCCAGTTTAGAAATATGTTGATCCCAATCCAGTGTATCATTCACGTAGATTCCCTAGACCTTTGTAAATGGAGTTAGTTCTTTTGAGGTTAACTGTGACACAGGTTTCGAAGTACTACTACATTTTCATACTGGAATATTTCAAGTTGTGCAACAAGGTATTTAAATGACTTCTGTAGGCTTATTTCTTGAGAATTTAGAAAAGTAGGGAATTCGAAGTAATGGACTACTCTATCCATCATTTTTCAGTAAAATTACAAAACACTCGATTCTTGATTTCCGTACAAGAAAAAAGCATTACTGAATCTTCCAACCATGTTTACATACGTGAAATATTAACAGAGAAAAAAGTTTCTTCAACATTCGCCAGGTCTTTGGAATTATTGAATTCACATATTTTCTCAAATTCATTACTTTCCAAATATAGATTGACATTTTGAAAAATAAGTAATAACTACGACCTCTTTGTAGAGAGGACAACGTTGTGTAGTTATCTGACAGGAAAATGACTATAACCTAACATTTTCAAAATATACACGGTGAAATCTGTCAGGATGTCATGGCAAACCGGGATACTTTATAAAAGTGAATGGAGTATCTTGCGTGTAACATAAAACATTATAATTTCATGTTTTTCTCAATCTATTTCATCTAAATCATCTTGTATGCTATCACACATTTTCACAGCTAGCGAATTTTAAATAATTCGGTATTGAAAATGGTAAAATAAAGCCGCTGATTCTAAATAGGTGATACCCTTCTTATGGTATAATCGCCTCATACGTCACTCGTCACAGCACGATTCAATAATGTCTTATATTCCGGATTCTGAAATTGCCAGATTGAAATCTCGAAACCACTATGGATTAACGAATTTTTTTATTCCAATAGAAGTGACATAGAAATTTGGAGTTTGGAATAAAATTTGTGAAATACTTTCAACAAATGTTTGATCAGCGATCCTTTAGAAGATCGAGGTTTTAATCTTCCTAGGAAAATTTGGTGCATTCTGAATCAACTGAGAGCAGAATAGACCAATATGAAAATAAACTAAGTAATTTTTCTGAAGCTATGATAGCATTTTTTTTTTATTTATTTTTTATTTTTCGCGTCAGTTCCGTTCTTCTTTATTGTGACCTTGAGCCAGCTAGGCATATAGACCTCATAGAGAAAAGTGGTCAATACCATCTGGCCAAAAAATTTATTTTTCAGGGCAGGTGGGATTTGAACCAGAGATATTCTGTTTTCTAGCTACACATTATATCACTAGGCCTTAGATTTTTATGATCTGAGATAGCATAGCAACTGTTGTCATGGCAATGATAAAGAAAAATTCAAATATCGCAGCGATAAGATATTGAAACCTTGGGAAAGAGTATATGTGCACTGAATCTAATGAAGAATTACTTTTAAGTTTACCTCTTCCTCTGATATAAGTATAGTCATCATTACATTCGTAGCCACCTGTAATGGAGCTGGCTTTTTGACTTTCATCTTTATCTTTTGTACACTCTGGTGAATTGAACTGAAAAAACAAATCATTTACTAATCACAAGACATGCCCAACAGTAAACAAAGATCCTCTCAAGTTCAAATTATTTTGAAAACCCCAACAAAACAAGGATGACCTTTAGCATTTGTAGTTAGAGATAAATTCTACCATGACCGCAAACGGTTATCTAACCAAAACTTTTGATTCAGATATGCAAAGGAATGCAATTCAGAATCTGATAAACATCAAGAAAAATTTATGTTGACAAATGTAAATTTCAATAAAATAATCAATTAAAAATTTAAATCCTCAGTTTGATATCATAAGAGTTCAATTAAGTTTTTTTGAATATTGGAGTTGATATTATCATGGTTGAATAATCAATTGAGTAAGTTCTTGATAATGAGTACTAAGTAGTATAACTATCATAGAATGAGGTGGTAGTATCTCATAATATAAAATAGTGAATAATAAGAAAAACACAACGAAGATAAAAACCTCACTCATGCACTAGAACCTAGGTGAATTCATTAAAATGCACAGAAAGAACGAACTCCTTAATAACCGAAGAAATCAACTTGAAATATAGCAGACTTAATTAAAATAACCACAAGTTCATGCACAATTTTGTGAAAATCATATCATAATAAGGATAGAAAAAAATCAATACAGATTTGTAACACAGGCAAAAAATGAAGTGTTATACACAGCCAAATGTAATGAATTCGATAACTAATAAATGAAGGGGTGTTAGGAAAAACGCTCGGACACGTCGATTTGTAATTTTAAATGCGCATAGTTTTCAAGAAAATAAAATTATATAGGGTGTTCCATGCGACCGTGGCCAATATCAACTTTCTTATTTTAAAAGTAACCCCCTGTATATTATTTATTCTTTGGATTCTTCAGAAAATTCTAGACACAATTCATGTACAATGTCCTATACCTATCTTCAACTTTTTCGGAAATATTTAGTGTTTTCAAAAATGTTGAGTAACGTTAGAAGACAATTCTACACCAGATTAGCATGTTGCCAAGACGTTCGCGGCGAGCATTTTGCACATTTCCTACATTGACATTAAGGTTTTTTTTTTTTTTTATAATTATTAGGAAATAATTAGTATTACTTATCAGATTTTAAGTGTAATGTACCGAATTTGTGAAATAAAATAATTTTTGCGCGCATGTTCTAGGGGAACAGCGTGCTATCGTTTTGTCCAAATGTCTGTAATTTTGGATGATTGAGCCGAAAATGGTCTCAATCGACTAGGTTGGACTCACTGATGACGAATCCGGTGTCAAAATCGATTCTGTCCGGCCGGCCGGCCGGTTGGCCGTCCGTAGACACGATAACTGTCGAACGAAGCGAGCTAGCGACTTGAAACTTTCAGGGTAGGTCGCGCATTGGAATACCGCGGTTAAGTTCGTTAATGGGCCAAATCGATCGAATAGTTTCGGATTTATAGGCATTTGAAGTTTTGAAGTTATTTATTTTTTATTTCAGAAACCACTTGAGCGATTGGATTCAAACTTGGCAGTTTGGTGGAGTATAACGACGCGCAACTTTGAGCCAAATTTCGTCAAGATCATATTGTCAATAAATTTAAAAAAAAATTTTTTTCGAAATTTTTTCACAAAAAAATTTTTTTTTCGGGAACCATTTATCATATCCAAAAAAAATTATACTCACACTTCGACCTTCTAATTTCACAGCAGTGTACTAAATTTCAGCTCGATACGATCATAAGTTTTGGAGATATCGGGAAAAATATGTTAAATTTCGAGGTTTTCTTCTCGATATCGTTGATTTTTTTGGTATTACTCGAGAAATACTGATTCAGTCCTGATTAAACTTCACAGCTAGTTTTAAGATGCTGAAAGACAACTTTGTGCGAAATTTCGTGATAATCGGGTTATTAGAACAATTTGAAAAAAAAAATTTATATGATTTTTTCATCATATCATCCTCATTAAATTCTGTATGAAACTTCGAACTGTTATTTTCGATGAAGTACTGGATTTCAATTCGATCTGGTCTGTATTTTTGGAAATATTGGAAAAATAAAATTTTGATTGGGTATATCTACGGAATCATTGGGTGGATTTTACCCATTCACGAATTCGGCCTTCGTAATTAAGGTCCAAACCTTCTCTACAAATATCGAGTTTCTAAGTTGTTTCTTTCGGAAGTTATTGTGTTTACGCAGTCGGCCGTTAGGCTGACCGTAAACACAATAACTTCCGGAAGAAACGACTTAGAAACTCGATATTTGTAGAGTAGGTTTGGGGCTTAATTACGAAGGTCGAATTCGTGAATGGGTAAAATCCGCCCAATGATTCCGTAGATATACCCAATCAAAATTTTATTTTTCCAATGTTTCCAAAAATACAGATCAGATCGAATTGAAATTCAGTACTTCATCGAAAATAACAGTTCGAAGTTTCATACAGAATTTAATGAGGATGATATGATGAGAAAATCATATAAATTTTTTTTTTCAAATTGTTCTAATAACACGATTATCACGAAATTTTGCATAAAGTTGTCTTTTAGCATCTTAAAACTAGCTGTGAAGTTTAATCAGGACTGAATCAGTATTTCTCGAGTAATACCGAAAAAATCAACGATATCGAGAAGAAAACCTCGAAATTTGACATATTTTTTCCCGATATCTCCAGAACTTATGATCGACTCGAACTGAAATTTGGTACGCGCGCACGTTCAAATTCGTTGCTGAAGCGGTCATCTACATTGAACATGCGCGCAAAAGTTGCTGCCTTCACGGCAGTGCTTTTTGAGATTTTATTTAAAACGTTGATTTTTGCACTAAATCTTAAAACACTTAATATTTCCGAAATAGTTAAAGATAGGTATAGGACATTGTGCATGAATTGTATCTAGAATTCTCTGAAGAATCCAAAAAATAAATAATATACAGGGGGTTGCATTTGAAATAAGAAAGTTGGTATTGGCCACGGTCACATGGAACACCCTATATAATATTATTTCCTTGAAAAATATGCGCATTTAAAATTACAAATCGACGTGTCCGAGAGTTTTTCCCAACACGCTCTCATTTATTCGATATCGAATTTATTCCATTTGGCTGTTACACTCTGTATAATTAAATGAATTGAATAATAAATCTTAATTTGCATGCAATTTCCAAGCAATTTTCTGAACATTTCACTTCAGTTGTTGGTTTATTTATCTCCAAATAATATGCTATAAAACAATGAAATTGTAATTATATGAGTGGCCCCCATATTAATGCTAGTTATGACATATATGCTCACCTTGTAACTTGAATGAGCCATTAAATCAGAACTCTTGGGCCCTGCTACTGTGTACCTCGAACATTTCTGCCTGGAGTCATACCCGGTTACGTAATACTTCTCCGTCTTCGTATCTTGCTGTCTCCACTCAGAATACATACTGAGCTTCTTGAAATGAGGAACGTACGAAGGTTGAGTTTTGTTCAGAGTACAATACACAGGTTTTGTTGTCGACTTCAACCCCAAGTAACTGAAGTAGTTTCCATTCAGATACTGCTGCACATATTTCTTGGCAACCCTAGGAGTATCCGGAGATATCAGGATTTGATTCAACAATGTTGGAGTTAGCCCGTGGTGTTGTTTCATAGATGCAGAAGTGGGTTTCAACGCTAAGCTGTTAGGTCTGGCGAATTTTTTTGATTCGGATGATGTTACTTTAACAGGAGACTTAATTTCACTCAATTTAATAACAGGAGATCTCAATTCCGTTGATTCAAAGTTCTTTGTGGCGGAATCTGTTTTTATTTCTAATTTTTCCAATACAGGAAGTTTCACAAGCTTCGATACATATGGTGAAGGTATCCTCTTGAATTCCTCAGTGCTTTCTCTTTCCGTAGAAATATCCAACTCTGCAGGAGTTCTAGGTAAATTTGGAGATACCTTTACTGGTGTTGAACACACACTGTTCCTCATATAAGCCAAATCTACAATTGGAGACTCAGCGACAATAGGGCCAGGCATGCCTGGGACATACCTAACAACTTTTCCATTTACCATGATATTCATAGGGTTATACATAATACTAGGTTGAGATTCTACTTCTTGTGCAGGGATATCACATTTTAAACGGATCCGTTTTGGGGTCTCTGGTGTAGTTGTTTTGTCTTGGTAATCACTCCTTATCATATTCTGCGGATTGTTATTATCAGAATCAACTTCGATTTTCAATGGTTGAGGAGTTTCCCGTGTCGGGTAGGTGAATTTGTTAGGAACAGGTAATCCAGGAATTATGAGATTAGGCTGCTTTAGATTTGGCGTCAGTAGTTTGACAGCATTCTGGCTGAAATCGAGAATATTTGGGTATTTCATGTATGAGGGACTGGGAGTGTTAATTTCTTCATTTGAAAAAGTGATGACTAAATCTGGCGGTTTCTTTCTTTCAATTATATTGGCTCCTCTGAGATTGATTCTACTGTTTCCGATATCTATACCAGGCGAGTCTGGTGATGCATCATACATCCTTATAACATTTTGTACTGATTTCATAGAATCTCCATCAAAATTCCCTTTGTTTGTCAGCACCGTTCCACCAGAATGCAAACTGCTCCTGATCACTCTTTTTTCACTCATTTTTCCCCCATAACTCATGAAATTAGGGCTTGCTTCGAATCCGTCATTATTATGTTCAATATGAAAACGCTTGTTATCACCGATGTCCTCGGATATCTTGAATTCGCCTCCAAACATTTTCACTGGTACTTTTTTCTCTGTATCATTCTGGAAAGATGTCGGCGTCATTAGATATTTTGAGGTTATCATTTCTTTAGCTTTCGGATACATCGATATATTGGGGAGCCCATCATCGAAAGAGAACGATTTAGTTTTATCACTGTCAACTAACCTCGTCTTCCCCAAAAATGGTCCTGGAGATTTGAGTGGAAACACGGCTTGCATTTGAGGCATACTGTCAAAAGCATTTTTGTTTTGAGTCAAAATAGAAGCAACATTAACAGAATTGCTTCGAGAGTGTTTAGCCCCAGGTGCAACGAAACCTTTACAATTTCTCAGTTTGTGCAGCTCCAACTCTGTAACAGTTTGGAAAATCATTTTGCAATGTGGACATTGCATATCAGATGCTAAATTCTTCAATAATATCTCCTTGATTAGACTCTTGGATTCAACGGCCTCACTCAAGCACCTCTTCCTCACTTTGTTTGTTAAGTTCAATGGTTCATCGGCAACTTTCAACCCTTCATTATCTCTAGATAAAATTCTCTGAGGAACTTGGGCATTTTCACTGTTATACTCATCTCGTTTCCTCTTGACAAGATATGCTTCGGAAGAATTTACTTTTGAATTATTTTTGGTGATAAGTTCATTGATATGATGCGATAGAATATCCGAATCACTGTGATCCGCCTGCTTGTTTTCATCTTCTATATTTTCCTTAGAAACTTGTTCATAAAATAACTTGGAAGTTGTGTGGAATCTTGGTTTATACAATTTAGTTTTGTAGTCAACTGGACGTTCTTCTGCTTCGTTATTCTGGTGTGTTTCATTACTGGGAATGGCCTCAAATGCATTGGATTCTTGGTCTTCTGAGATAACTTCGCCTCGAGCTTTACTACCTAATACTCTGTTCGCATGAGTTCTCGATCTACAATGTTTATATAGGTTCGATCTAGTCTTAAAGCTGAAACCGCAGCTGACACAAGGGTATGGTCTTTCGTTTGTGTGAGCACGAATGTGTTTCTGTAGTACACTAGGCTTAGAACAAGCCAAATTACAGTAGTTACATACATATTTCCCACCAGAACTTTTATCTGGCTGAGCAGGTATTTCCTCAGGTTTCTTCTCAATATCTTGATTATTTTGTTCCCTTTCAGGTGATACATTGTCATCAGACTTTACATAGTTGTACTTATACAAGTTAGTATCTAAAATGGAAGACTTTTGTCCATGGGAGTTACTAACAACATCAGAACAGCTAAACTTTGTATCAAAATTAACTTCATACCTGCAAATATTTGAAACATTCGATATGTTATGAGATTGTAAAGTGACTACAGGACTCTCTAATGATATGGAAGACTTGTTAACGCTTAAACCGTCAGTATTATAACCTAAACTGTCATTTGCTATGTTCGAACAGTCATATTTACTAGTTGAATCATGAACCTTGACGTGTGAAATGTCATTCCTGACGTTTAAACTGTCGTTTACTAAATTTGTACTTGTATTTGGCACTGTATGAGTATTGTCTGTACGACAAAATCTTTCTTTCACTTGATGACTGTTTTCCAAGGGTAGCGTTTTCTTCTCTTGGTTCTGTTCTGTTGTTCTGGGCCCATTTTTATTCTCATTGTTGTTTCGGGGTTCGTAGCTCAATTGTTTCTTGAATTTTTTATGCAAGTAACTATCAACGCTGCTTTCCATCGCTGAATATAACCTGTAACAAAAGATCTAATCAGTTTATGATAAATTGGAAATGAAGCGATATTTTGTTTCATTTTGTTTCAAAAACGAACCTCTGATTCAATAATATATTTACAATCTTACATCTGAATTCTTAATATTCAAGATTTAAATATTAGTAGATAAATTTCCGATGGGGAGAAGATTTTCCATGCTGATACAATAGTCCCGTTTATATCACGCATATATTTAAAATGACATTAATACTTGGAACAGTCTAGCAAACGCTAATGTTCATTATCGGTATTTACTATGGAAAAATGTTTTATGATATTCGAAAGAAATGGATGAAGTTGAAATTGAAAAATAAATGAAACAGGAAAATACCTCACATTCTTATAAATTCAGTTTATCCAATGTATGTATTTGTATTTTGTACGATCCGTGACAGGATAATCATCGACTTTGAACAAATGAAACTCATCAACGTTATGAAGTAGTCTATTTCCGATATCTATTCAATAACGACAAAATAATCATGATTATCTATCAAAGACTGTTCAAGAGGACATACGAACAGGAACCTCAAATGACTCATTCCTATATGTGTTGAATTGCAGGGAATCAGGGGAAATGATAACAAACTAACACATACAATATGTTATACATAATATGATATGTACATAAACGTTTATATAGTTTATACAACAGACCGATAAATATGGCCTTGTTAAGAGAAAAATCGTTATCATTTCGACTTGCCAGGGGGTTCTATTCACAGATCTACCATATTTCTTTGTTTTTTATCTCTCAACAAATAATGATTATTGTGAATCATTTGGTTGTGCTTGGATTGCGCTTGTTATGAGTGGATACCCCATATGATCCTCAATTTAAATTTCAACATATTGTGATAGACATACTTATTTCTTGATTACGTCGAGATTACATTAGATCAGATTTTGTCAGGATTTCTGTTCTTATGAAGCCCAGGAAAACCCTCGAAAGCGATCTAGACAGTGATAATGGTCTTTTAATTTGTACTTATATTTTTCGATCTCTGGAGTGTGAGAATCTGATCAAATGATCACATTTATGTAACACGAAATATTTTTTATTTGCGCACTTGGTCTTTTAAACGAAAAAATTATCATCTTAAATATCCTCTTCTTAATGAATCGAAAACAACCGATCCGAAATTCAAAAATCAAATGAAATTTCGTGATGATCACGAAAAGATTTCAACTCAGATCTGTGAGATTTCGATGATATTTTGCATTCACATTCAAGCCCTCATTTCACAGCCAAGTTGAAGGTTTACTTGATTAGATATGTAATTTCCACAAAATTGTGAATGTAATATTTCGAAAGAGTAATTATTGCGAGTTGATTTCACTTATTCTCTGAAATATTGCAAAAATTGTTTATTGATTTAAAATTAATATTTTAGGGATTTTTCATTCATTCAAGAACCATTCAAGCTTTATTGGTACTCTGAACACACGCTAAGTGAGAGATATTGGTATATTTCAAACAATCTACAAGGAAAAAAACACTGCAAATTTTACACAGGGGTTTATTATTTTCTTAGTTAAATAACCCAATATACCATTAATATCTTGAACAACTTGGAACCGAATGCGATGATTCATTTTCGATATTATTGGAAATTTGCAGCGTTTTTCTTTATATTTCAGGAACCTCCGGTCGGAAATTCGGTGGTAAGTTTTCGAGAAATAATTTTTTTTCCCCCAACCCTCCATTTAGAGCCCTTAGGGTACACCGATCCTGCTGAAAATCTTGGAGGATCAACCCCGAGTGACACGATTTTTCTACCAAGTTTCAAGGATTTCCGTCCAGTACCAGAGAAAAGCCCCGGACAACGGACAGCGGACGGACGGATCTTTTTTTATTCGTCCATTCAAATCTACATACTCCAAAACGTAAACTGTGAAATTTTCTGGGGGGTTAAATTTTTTTTTTTGGTCGATCACTAAGGTTTTTTATTTGATTTTATCAAATAATAAACCAAAATTGTTCGATAAGTCCAATCGTAGTACGTAGCTCTAAACGATCTCGTTCCATTTTACTTAAGTAGAAGATTCATAGTCAACTGTTCAGAGTATACACCTGAGTGTGGGTTCATACTGTAGCGTACAAAAATGTTGGGCAGCCAACATTTTCAAAATTCTACAAAAACTCATCGAAGCTTTACTACGTGAAAAAACTGTTTTGCAATCTTCTCATCATATGATCCTTCAGAAATTCTACATGAACGATCAACTGACATCGTAGATTTCAATTCGAACACATCGGTATTTTCGGAAATATTTCGAAAATAAAATGCCCAATAAGGATATCTGTCGAATTATTGGACACATTCCACTTCCAACAAATGTTAGGTTATAATCATTTTTTTGTCAGCGTTGTCGATTCTTAAAAAAGTTCCGAGTAATTAACTATATTCAATCCACGTTGATAAGGTCAGTCAATAGGCCTTGGATTAGGTCTATCAAGTTTTAGTAACTAGTAATGAGCCAGATTGGTACTAGTGAATTGTCGTCAAAGTCAAAATAATTCGGCGAGATGTCAATTCTTCCATAATTTCATCAATGCCTCTATCGTTCGGTTTAGTTACATATATTCCATTCACTTTTATAAACTTTCCCGGTCGGCCACGATTAAGGTCTATCAAGTTTTTTGACTTAAAACTGACGCAGGTTGGCACTCGTGAAATATCGGCAATGTCAAAATAATTCTCAGCGACGTTGTCAAATGCCAATGCCAATTTCTCCTCTCAATCAGAACATAATCATCACTTTTGGAAACTAAAAATGCCGAAGGTAGTTTTGAAGAAGCAGATACAAAGTATGACGAAGTGCTATGTAGAATTGAAATCTGCTTTTTCTGATAGTAACCCTGATAATTTGGAATCAATAATTTCTCACAAATTATCCAACATTTTCGTCGTAGTGAGTGAAAACCCATTGTATCGTTCAAATAGATTCCCAAGAACTTTTTAAATTGAGTTAGTTCTTTTAAGGTGACAGGTAAGGTTTTGTAGTACCATTACATTTTTATATTGGAGTGTTTCAAGTTGTGCAACAAGGTATTCAATTGTATTCTGTAGACTTATTTCTTGAGAAGTTCGAAAAGTAGGGAATTCCGTAGGTTTGTCTGTTCGTTTATAAGTTTTACTGCAGGATTTTTCGAGTACTTTTATTTTTTTTCCAATGAACTATAACAAAGTAACGGACTACTCTTATCCATTATTTTTAGGTAAAATTTAAACACTCGATTCTTGATTTCCGTACAAAAAATAGCATAACTGAAACTTCCAGCCATGTTTATATACGTGAAATATTTCCATTGTTGACAGACAAAAAAGTTTCTAGCATTCGATAGTTCTTTGGAAATCTTGAACTCACATATATTTTCCCAAGTTCATTTTTTTCCCAAAGTAAATTCACATTTTGAAAAATTCGTATTTCCTACGACCCCTATGTAGAGAGGACAACGTTGTATAGTTATCTGACAGGAAAATGACCATAACCCAACATTTTCAAAATATACAAGGTGAAATATGTCAGAACGTCATGGCCAACCGGTTAGTTTATAAAAGTGAATAGAGCATACGTAATTAATTACTATGACCTATGTGTGGAGCGGACAACGCCCTGCAGTTATCTTACAGGATAATCACAATAACCTAAAATTTTTTCATTATACAGAGTAGTATTTTTCAGAATTGCATAGCCTATCGACTGACTGTCAAAGAGCTGACAACGTCGAACCGAATTGATTTGACCTTGAGGCCTATCGACTGGCATAAAGCTGAATGAAGTATAGAAGCTTCTGACTTTATATCAACGCTTTTTCAGAAACTTTGCCGAAGCCGGGCGCGCACAGTGTGAACTCGCACTAAGGCCTGAGTGAACGCTTATTATTTTTGCTGCATTATGATAACGTATTAAGGAAATCCAGCTTATTTGCCGGTAAACAGTATCGCAAGGTTGTCGCCCGTTTGCTATTTGCCCCACATTCGGAGGAAGTAAATACGTGGATATTAAAAACCGAACCAATAAGATAAGGAATTTGCGGAAATAGATATCCACCTAGGGTTCCCCTTTCCTCCATCAAGACCTGCGGTTATGCCGAGTCCAGACGGTATAAAAATTAAACCATGTTTGTATTCAGAGATAATGACAGCGTACTGTATGAGAATAATTTAAGGGTTTTTGTATTTACCATGCGTTTCTTGAACCGTTAGACTGCTAATTTAAGCAGTTGTGGCAGGTAAAACGATGAATTCGCACTTGGAATATATTCCATATGTGTGTTGGGTATCTGATGAGTTTTGTTTTCTCAAAAAATTAATGCAGAATAAGTGTAATTCGCATAAATGAGAAATGAAACCCATTCTTCGCAATGCACATAATCATAATTGTAGCAATTCTGGTTTTTGCTTGACAATAGGTTTGTTCGTTGTACCCATGATGTGTGTAAAACATGGTGTGCTCATCTGCTCATCGTATGTACAAATGATGACTTATGAAACTACATGCAAATTCGAAGCACAGAATACATATTTCCTTGTATTTCAATCTTGCTGACGTCAATTTTTTTGCAGATGAGCATTAACTACACTAACTTCCAATTCTCAGTGCAGCGGAGTGTAGTTGAGTGTAGTCACAGATAACAGAATAAGTTTAGTTCAATCTGTTCTATGATTATCACAGAATACAAATATATGATTTTACACAAATCCAAGATGACAGAAGTCTATGCTTCTTATTTTTTTCGAGGTGATATTGATCTGTCGTCATGGAAAAATATTTATCTATGTTCCATAACGATATGATGAAGATTAATTTCTTTCAAGGATAACTTCAAGTTGCCAACCCACAAATTTCGTCAAATTTACTATCACTGGGGCAGGGAATTTCATAACAAATTCGATATGATGAGGTTCGCGTTATTTATAAATATCCGTAAACGGTGCCCCGGCTCCTTAAACAAGATAATTAATATCAAATATAGATTTTTTGTAATCATCTCTGATTGGCTGAGATTTAAGTTGTTGTTCCTGATTCCACGTCAGTTTATATAGGATATGTTCCGCAAATCAACTAGGTTTATTCGGTTCACTTATGATCCATAGACCATAGTTAGTTATTTTCTATTGTTGATTGTTGTCTCTGCTATGTTCTATGAATCATAAAGTAAATATAGATTGTTCTATGCTATGGATAAGTTACCATAGAAACTTGACTGTAGTTCTGGTAACAGAAAGATCACTTTTTCATCAATCAAATTCAGTACTTTTTTTTAAGAACCAACCGAATATTTCATATTTTCGGAACGGAAAATCGGCAACTGAGATGAGAAACATATATTTTAGAAAGTTATCTTGTTTAAGGAGCCGAGGCACCGTTTATGGATATTTATAAATAACGCGAACCTCATCATGTCGAATTTGTGCTGAAATTCCCCTTCCCCAGTACTAGTAAATTTGACGAATTTGTGGGTTACCTAACTTGAACCGAAGTCGTCTGCTCACAATGCAATGTTGATTGACAGATGTCATTCTGCGTGCTTGTTCGGGGTGAATCATAGACATATTACCGACCTCAAGTCATAATTTGTCTCGATTTTTTGCCATTGCCATAAAAAACAATAAAGATTTTTTCTGTCATTCATAGATAAGATGAATAGAAAAATGGTGCTTTTACTTTTCCATTCGTTTTCCTACTGAATCATTGGACTACCAGTTGTATTTTATACTGTCGCCACCGACACAAACATCAGAGCGCGTGGCATGACACTTTTGATGGTCATTCTGTCATTCTGCTTATTAATGAAACATAAAATGTCAATTTAGATAGATAGTTGCCTTGACGACCGGTCGTAATTTCAAAATAATCAGTGGGAAACACGAATTCTAGCGATATCCACAGCATTGGCGAAACAAAAGTGCACCTTTGAATTCATCTCAATAGACGACTTCGGCCCAAGTTGCCAACCCACAATTTTCTTCACAAATTAACTACACTGGGGAACGGGGATTTCAGGACAAAATCGACATGATAAGGTTCGCGTTATTTATAAATATCCGTAAAAGATGCCTCGGCTCCTCAAACAAGATAATTCCTTCCAAATATGGGGTTTTGTTAAGATCATCTCTGATTGGCGGAAATTTAAGTTGGGATTCCTGATTTCAGGTTCATAGTGTCAAATTTATATAGGAGATGTTCCGCAAATCAACTTGGTTATTTCGGTTGCCGGTTTTCCGTTCTGTAAGTATGAAGTATTAAGTTGGTTTCTGAAAAAAGGGTTAATTACGGAATTTGATTGATGAAAAAACGTTCTTTCTGTCACCAGAACGACTTGTTCATGGTAACATATCCATGGCATAGAACAATCTATATTTACTTTATGATCCATAGGACTTAAAGAGACAACAATCAACAATGGAAAAATTACTAGGTGTGGTCTATGGATCATAAGGTAAATAATGATTCTATGTTATGGATATGTTACCATAAAACATTGATTGTCGTTCTGGTGCATAAACTTAATATGTCTATGTTCTGGTGACAGAAAGATTGTTTTTTCATCAATAAAATTCCGTAATTAACCTTTTTTCAGGAACCAACCGAATATTTCATATTTACAGAACGGAAAACCGGCGACCGAAATAACAAAGTTGATTTGCGGAACATATCCTTAATAAACTTGACACTCTATTTACATGAAATCAGGAATCCCAACTTAAATTACCGGTGTGAAGCTACCGATGGATTCTACCGATGGATTTCGTCGACGGGGGTCATATGGCAACGTGGCGCGGTCGAAGCTAGGGTACTATGTCGGGGCGTTCGGGACTACCCGTAACGTGAAATTTAAGTAATTTCAGCCTAACAAAAACCTATATTTGGAAGGAATTATCTTGTTTGAAGAGCCGAGGCATCTTTTACGGATATTTATAAATAACGCGAACCTTAAGATGTCGAATTTGTCCTAAAATTCCCGTTCCTTAGTGATAGTAAATTTGTGAAGAGAATTGTGGGTTGGCAACTTGGGCCGAAGTAGTCTATTCTACTCATCTCTACTTACAATATATTTAATTTGTTTAAACAAGTAAATCCACAGATGAAGAAGTAATCTTAAGCAGGTTTACTTATTCCTCTAAGTTAACATTGTATGGAAATAAATTTCCGGAGTGTAGTTTGTTCTGGGATATTCTTTAGTTTGTTTTCATTTCAATTATGTCATTTATAACATTATTTTTGTATTCCATTATAAATATAGAACAATTAAGAGTGTATATTCAATTCATTAAGTGTATTCAATTTGTTTCAATATCCAACATCCACAAATTAATAGTAATCTTTATTTTGGGATATTTTTTAGATAGAATTATTTCGAATATTTTCGTTGAGGTTATAAATTGCAACTGATTTGAGTAAGAACATGTTCGTAGGGTATTTTTTTTCATCAAAGGATATTATTATCATTTTTTCTTAAATGGGTATAATTTTCATTATCGATTTGAAATCTCTTCAATCAATCATCAGTATAATTTCGAATATTCCCGATGTCTCCAAATTGATATTGGATATTGATATTGAATGAAAGTGGCCCTAAAATTGTGCCTTGGGGAACCCCGTATTCAAATACTTAAAGACTTCACAGCATAAAATTGTGTATGAGGTTTTTGATCGAGAATCTAGTTACAACATAGGACAGCAGCCATCGACCACCACAGGTTAGTGGACTAGAATTTCTCCATTCTATAAATTGCTAGGAATTACGAAACCGGTAGGTTGATATTAAAAACGTAAACTAGTTATGGGTGTTCTTACGACGGGGACCTTGAGAAACAACCGGTCATTTCCTAGCTGGCTTTATGATTGAACGTTAATAGGTTTCAAAACAATATGGATTTGCGATTATCGCAAACATTTTATGGATTCGCTAGATTGTGGGATGTTTTGGAGTGTGGGGATTTTCGACTGCATACTAATGGAGATATATCATATATCTCTCATATCTTCGTTCGGGGAATCCCCTATGAGGTCATATTTAGGAGAAACGTTGTTCCGGGAATTCTGAAGATGAACCATCTGCATGGAATTCCTGAGCAGATTACAACTCAGTCATATATCAAAGTGACGCCGAAATACTGTAAATATTTCGGGGATTTTTATGATGAATATGTCAATCGAGCTATAAACAGACAGAGTTTTCTTTCAATACCGTGCATGAAAAAATAACTGCTCATCTGCATCATCAATCAAATTGAGAAAATATGAAAAATCAGGTATACAGGGTGATTCAAAATTACTTTGACAAACTTCAGGAGGTGATTCCCCACAATGTTCTAATATGAATTGTCCAAATAAATAAACATATATTAGGAAATCTTTTTTTCCAAAATACAAGGTGTTTAAGTTTTATTTTTGTTTTTTTTTTAAATAACTTTCGATATACTGACCTAAATCAAACGAAAATTGGTATTGAGAGGTTTTTTAGGTGTCGAATTCGGACCTGATTTTGTTATTGCTCTAATTCTTAGGCGAAGCCACCTACACTTCTTTTTCTTTTATGGAGATTCATAACTTTTTTGAGTGTACTTCAAGCACATTTCTCAGTAAAATAGTCGATTCCTCTATCATATCCACGTAAAAAAGCTACCTTTGTTATAATTCGCTATAAGCAACCTATTTCTAGATCAAATTTATACTATCCTTATCGAAAACAGGTGAATATATCAGTCCAAAATTTCCAAATGAATACGAAATCACGAGAGAAATCGCTTCTCACCATAGTGAACGATGCATTTTAGGTTAATGTTAGTCCTCCAGTCTCTATCAACTGTCAAAACTGCTCATGACTGTCCGGATTCTCTTGCACATTCTCACGGGGACGACATGTTACCGGTAAATGTTGCGTTCAGATGGCGTACTGGTGTTGATTGGTGTACACTGTACTGTATCATTCGTCTTGAATTTGGATTCACCACATATTGAGAAATAGACATATTTAGACCAAATATGGCGCCTTGGGCCCAAGTGCAAAGACATCACAAATCAACATTACTCGCCAAGTATATTTTTTGGAATCATCAACATGCCCTCGGACGTATGTAAAGCTTGAAATGATATCCATTCCAAGTAACCCAATCTCAGAGTAGGCAGTGAGTGACCTTTACAGTGTAACGAGAAAGTCGACATGATGTAGGAGTACCGATTATTACAAGTTTCTGTATGAATTATTGAACGGAATCCACTTATAATTACAGACAATCATTACACATATTGAAACTTGGGACTGCTGATCTTGAACAGATTCTTTATATAAACGATTACGGAATACACCATGCATACAGATCGATATTGCGTTAAGCAACAAGCATAATCTATTCCCGGTAACGTTTAATTGCAAAAAATACAGCTACTTGCTGGTTGCGGTTTTCGCTCCAATGATACTCTTTCCTAGAAGAATCGTGCGATAGGTTACCTCTTCTTCGGATAGATGTGGATACAAAAACGCTGATCATTTCACACGGAGACTTATTATATTCAATGGACATTTATATGTAGTCTCTATCTTCTTGTGACCAGCAAGTCATCAGACCCGTTGCGAAATTATTCCTGATTTCGACTAGCATCGTTTTCCCGCCATCGTTCCTGTCAGACGCCAGTACTTCATTAAAAGTTGGGATACGTACATAAATGGTGTTTCAAATCGAGCGTTTTTTTAAGAATAAATAAAACACATAGGTAATTTGCATTCATTTTCAAAATCTTTTTATTGGTAATTGAAGTATCAGTTATGAAATTTATATACGGAAAATAATATCTGTCAAATGGCCTCGTCTTGCAGCTCTACAGAGACGTCCACTCATTTGTTAAAATTTTCAATGACATTTTGACATAATTGAGGCTCTATCTCACTAACGACACGAATAATTTCATCCCTTAGTTCAGGAATCGATTGCGGATTATTCTTATAGACCTGGCTTTCCACATAACCCCAAAGAAAATAGTCCATCGGTGTCAAATCACATGATCTTGGTGGCCAATTGACATCACCGTTTCTGGAGATTATTCGTCCAGGAAATTTTTGTTTCAATAAATCAATTGTCATTTGCAAAGTGAGGTGTAGCGCCATGCTGTTGAAACCAAATGTCTTCTAGATCAATATTCATTAATTCAGGCCACAAAAATTCGATTATCATCCGACGGTATCGATCACCATTGACAGTTACAGCTTCATCAGCAGCATTTTCAAAGAAGTAAGGTCCAATTACAACACCTGACCATAATGCACACCGAACAGTGACTCATTTAGGATGCATAGGTTTCTCATGAATAATTCGTGGATTTTCCCCATCCCAGGTACGACAATTTTATTAATTAACAAAGCCAACAAGTTGAAAATGTGCCTAATCGGAACATGATTTTTTGAGAAAAATCAGCTGGTTGTTCCTTGATGAAATTGACAAATGAACGACGTTTTAAATTAACTAATGTTTTGAGTTCCTGTGTTATTTATTTATTTTTCATTTATTTTTATTTATTTAATTAATACACCATTCAACAGCCGAAGCCGATCATAGAATGGGAACAATTACAAATCGCTTCATTACAAAAAATATATATATATTTGAACCTTATATGCCTTCAGAGCTGAATCCTTGTGTAAAATACGTCATGTCGTGGACCCACTGAGTTCAACTTGTTGTAAACGTCGTCTAATGGGCATTTCAGGGTCTTAAGCAACACTTTCACGAACCAAATCAATATTTTCTTGAGAACGAGCGCTACGACTGTATTTGTCACTTTTTTGATCTTCCACCGAACCAGTCTCTTGAAATTTTTGATAATTCGTCCAATAGTGCTTTGAGATGGACCATTATGTAAAACATAAAATTCACGTAATTTTCTGAAAACACTTTTCACAGAACACTGATTTTCATAAAATAATTCAACAATTTGAACGCGTTGCTGTATCGTGTACGAAGCCATTTTTATAAATGTCATACCTTACACTTTTTAAATGTCAAAATACCCAGACGAATTCAGTGCGCCATCTATATTTTATTTATTCTTAAAAAGAAACCGCGCACTTTGAAACACCCTTTATTTTGACTTTCTGGGAAAGATTAAATAAGAAATTGCATTCAATAAAAATTAATTTACTGATGTTATGTCATACCTTGAAAACATTTCTAGTACTTTAGGGGGATTAGAACATTGTTTTATTGAAGTTCAATCAGAGTACCTGAAAAATGCGAAATCCAGTTCAATTTAAAAAGAGCGAATGTTGAAAAGAGTTTTTAGAATTTAAAGCGAATTTATTGTATTCGGAAAAAAATTAATATCACAATCAACAAGATTTTTTTGACTGCCAGTCAATACACACATTGGTTGTTGTTGTGTGTTTAATCTTCTTGCTTTGTATTGACAAATTCAACACTAAACAACAAATATTATTTTTTTCTGACCCTAAATCAGTTAATTTCCGTTTCGTTATTCCCGTTAACTACAGTATTCCACAGGACAATCATTCTTTTTGCTATTGTTTACTGTAAAATGAATAGAATATTGGTGATTTCACTTTCATTTGTTTTCCCACTGAATACTGTCGCCACCGACGCAACCAATCAGAGGGCATGATACTCTTGATGGTAATTTGTCAATAGCCATTTTGCTTACTAATGAATCACGAAATGTTAATTCAGGCAGACAGTTGCCTTGACGACCGGTCGTAATTTCGCAATAGCGCCACCTTCAATGGAAAAAATGAATTGTAGCGATATCCTCGACATTGGCGACACAAAGTATATCACCTCATTTCTATGCATATTCGTCAATATAGACATAGAAATACTATGTCAATGGTCGACACCATAGACATGTCCGAGCCATAGAAATGTCCATTGCCCGAACCATAGACATATCCATTGTCCGAAACAAGTGTCTTTTTCTATGGCGAACCATAGACTTCATCCTTATGTTATGCATCTTGATCAAAATGGAAGGAAACTGTTTTGTATTGCCGTCTGCAGAAAACTACCGCACCCCCATAAGACTCTAAGATAATCGAATCAGCGAAAACACCATTAATACGTGCATTTCAAGTATCTTCAAAAGTGCGAAACAGAATGGATGTAAAATTAAGGACAACCAGCTTATGGCAAATTAATTCCAAACCAACAACGATATCTCGTGCGCCTCATTTCGTCATTCCGAGTTTCCAGGAACGACCAAAAATTCGCAAGAAAGCCGGTGGAACACCAAGACCTGGCAGATGTGACTCAGTCAGACAAGGCTGTCGAACAAATAATTTCATCCGAACGGGTTTCGAGAAACCGAATGTATAAACGAATTACCAAGAAATGCCCCCCATTGAAATACCTGGGATTCTATCAGAAACGGCGTTGCCGTATTTTTAGATACGTTCGTTCAAATTACGTACTTATTAATCATTCGAGCGCTTTTCGGAACGAAAGAACCTGATTTGGAGTTTGCGGAAAATGTCAAACAATGTTCGACATGCAAGCGGATCTATCTGTTTTGCGTTTAATATCCTGGATGGCCGTGAAGCACAGGAAAGATAGTGGAGAATCAGAAAAGTTTTTGAAATACCGATGATTTTTGATGATAAGTCTGGAGCAAGGTGGAGTTTTATTTTATTTATTTTTGGATATAGAATTCAAGCGACATACGTTATTTGTTATCTGTGCTTCTGACAGACAACAATTGCGTTCATGAAATTCATTCGGCGAGAATTTACATCAGTTTGTACTAAAACAATAATTTTAATTCAAGTCTGAAGATGAACCACCCTCATTAAAGTGACTCAAAATTTATTCTGATGAAAAATTGCGTCATGAATGGTTGTTATCTTCCTTCATTATCATCTTTATTTACCACTCAAAATTAGCACAGATTTGCAATTATCTCAAGTAAATATTCATGAATATTCGTGTGATACAAATATAAACTCGTAGTCCCTATCAGCAAGGTCAAAAAAAACTATAGGGAAATTTTACTGAGACTAGACATCTCAGCAATCACATGATCTTTTAGTATTTAGTTTATTCAACAATTATTAGTAGTTAATATTAAATTCAATTTTGATACTATCACAGTTCATTAAAGTGGAGTGTTAATAATAGTTACTTTAACATCAACATAATATATGACAGGCGAGCGAAATCACGATTAAAATTATCGCAAGAGCCAAGCAGATGAATTCTTATCCGGTAATCCATCTCCATTGGTTGTCGGTAAAAAATATACCAAAACGAAAGCTTAATAATGCAGAATATCCCACCGCATTGTTGCAGCATGAACATCATAATAATAAATAAAATTCTGAATCGTGCAGAGAGCTTTAATTTCTATTCAATAAGTTTGATATCATGATGTAAGTGTTTTTTCATGTTTGCTATCGATCATAAAACTTAAGTTAAATGCAGCTTGCATTTAGTGCCACAAACATAGAGATATGCTTATTCTTCTTCCTAAAAATGTCCTCGTCATCTATGTCTATGATCACACAACGTTTTTTTCTGAAGTCTCAAACTGAGCATAGAATTTTATGACAATGAAGTTCGCAGTCCGTTCATTATTCTCGTGGATTCCAATCCCACATGCAATGAAGTTAGGTCATTCATATATTGACGTATGTGTTTGGCGTATGCAGGCGAGCGCTAATTAACAATAAAATTTACTGCATAAATACGATTGACGCTGATCTCATCTCATATTGCTGACTAGGACGTTCACGTGTACAAATCGTTTCTGCTTATCCATTTTCGCAGTCTAATGAATGGGATAGTTGATTCTGACATCCCAAATTTCAAAAAATAATCGGAAAGTGGCAGGTTCTCGAATCAACGAGTGTGAAATGAATTAGATTCGATGAATATCCAAAAAAGGGATGATATTACTTCATGCAGATTTTCGAAAGATTGCGGTATCATTTTTTTTTCAGTAATCGGTTTATTTTATTGAATAAAAATCTTCACCTTTTTTATTCAGCGTAGACATAAGGTTTTTTTCTACGTTCTAAGATTCTTATGAATTCCATGTTCTTCTTTGAATATTGAATGAGAGCCATGCCAGGATGGTGGAAAAACAGGACATGAGAACAAGAATGGAGAGAACTAAGCGTTCTGATGAATTAATATAGAATTTTGGCGCGAAATGTCTACCGTTTTTCCACTATGAATATATAATATACATTTTTTCACGACAATGACGTATGGACTACCTCTGTAGAATATCATTACGTACGACATACGTTAGGTGGGTATATGGATTCACTGAATGTGAATTTTAAATTTATTAGGGGTCAAATACACATGGTCACGGTTGAAAGGGACAAATTAATTTACACAGGAGTAGCACGTGATAATTCCTTGGAATTTTTTGTTTACACGAATATCAAGCCGTAAACACAATAACAATTCAAAAGGCCAATACTCCTTTTCTATGCAACGAAAAATGTGTTTGTTTTTGGCATCTAGCATCGATTACAAATGATGTACGAATATTGAATCTCCAAGTCGTTTCTATATCGAGGTTATAACTGGAAACATAATATCTTAAGTATTAATTAAAATAAAATTTTCCGGGATGATGGAATATGGTGTTGTAAGGATAAAAAAAATGCAAGAAATTGATACTATGTCAGTCCACCGACGATTCGGAAATATATTTTTTCCATCTTCAGGACTCTACAAAGCATTATAAAATGAAATCTGTTGTAAAATGTGCACAAAACTAAACAGTTTACAATGAACGTGAAAGAACAGACTATAAATTATCACAGACAGTTCAGAATAATTCGAATAAAAATAGTAGTATATTTCTCCTCTTTTATGTGTATTTATTTCTGTTTCTATTCGAATTATACCAAAATGTAATTTCTACGATGATTTCTAGTCTGTTCTTTCACTTATATAGTAAATCGCAGTTCAGTTTTGTAGACATTAAACAAATTGAAATTATACAATAGATTTCATTTGTAAAGCCTTTAAGATGGCAAAATATATTTCAAAAACTTCGGCCAACTGACATATCATCAATTTCCTGAATTTGTTCATCCTTACTATACCAATCCATCATCTGTGAACATGCGGTTATTCCAGGAAATACGAAGAGTCGAAACAAGTAAAGCATGTTCGAATTGAAATCCTGACCTAGTAAAAATGGCAGCGAGTAGGTTCATACCAAATTTCGTTAGGATCACACGATTAAAAAATCGCAAAAATGTTTCATCAGGAAGTAAAGCTGCTATGGGCGGGGTTAACGCATGGATAGGTGGTCGCACTGGCTACTTTTTTAACAAACGCGAAAAATCTACATCTTCACGCAAGTGCTTGCCAAAAATGATTCTGAATTTTTTGTTTTATCGCAACTAACTCTCAATGTTAATTAAATCTGATTATGTGTAAACACAATGAATACTGAACCAAAAAGAAGAAAGACTTGAACATTTCAGAGTGGTTAGGAGGTTTCTTTCCATTTGGGTCTTTTAACATAATTCTGAAAATACGGATAGAACATGTGAGCCCGATATTTCGGAAAAAATATAATACAAGTTTTTAAAAGGAGAAAACCGAAGCCGAATGTTCATCTTGTTCATGTAGTAACTTAGCCGAAACTTGAGGAGTCTGAGGAACAAGAATATAATTTGGAAAATAATTTTTTCATACAATGGGGGTTTTTTCTGAATTTGGGTTATTACTGCCAATGCGAATTTGAACATAATTATTATGGGTTTGATTCATCATTTTCCCTAATTACCTTCAGAAAGTATTCAAAATCAGGTTTCAAAATATTTGGGATTTGTCATGCATACACGAAGTGACAACGTTGTTTAGTAGAATTGCTTTTTCTGCTATAGAATAACGAAATATTTATTCCTTTTCTGTGGTACACACGTGTTCTTTGTCAATATAACCAAACAATTTCCGGTTGCGATTTGTCAGTAATATGACAGTATGACAGTCTGTGCTCTTCTTTTTCTATTCCTTGGTCGTTGTCTTCTACTCTAACCAGATCGAAGTATAGCTATCTCTGTTTTCCTTAGCAAAGTAACACATTTGACGTCCTTTTCTTTCCGAGAAAGCTGAATTCGACGTTGTCATATCGTGCACTCATGACAAATCCCTTTAAAAGCAAATCCCCATTTTTATTTCTCAGTTTTAGGTGATCAAACATTTTTTTAAAAATATAATATTGAAATTATATGTTTGAAATGTGATGTTCTGAAGGTTTTTCATGAAAATAACTGCATTTTCGTTTAAAGGAAAAACCTCCATTCCTATGGATTGTATGATCCACATAGCTGCTAAAAAATTCCTCAACAAATGGCCTGAATATTATTTTTAATCACCGCGGTTAGGGAACGAACGAAAACAACTCAATGCATCATCTGTTATTTCTTGAAAGGTTGGGGAATACTGGGATCAGATCAGTAGTTCTGAGAAAGAATCATAATCAGGTATAACAAAACAAGACCTAACACATAGCGGTCTTTCCAAGAACAACAGACACTCCTATCGGCTACCATTACTGAGAATTTCAACTGAATCTGAAGGCGGTAGCATTTTATAAATAAATACAAAGGAATTTCGAGTGACGACCTGAAGGAGTCATACTGTCTAAAAAACGTTGCTAATTGTACACAAGGTATTTCCAGATCAAAACAACAAATAATTTATACCGGCATATATGTAAAGAAGTTTTAACGAAAATTTATTAGAAGTGAAACTTGGTAAAAGAAGATTTTCTCTACGCTTCGAAAGTACTCAGTTCAAACTTAAAGTCAACCATATGTAAATATAATCAACGTTAAAACAAGAAGCAGATTCGAAATGTTTTGAAGCTTTTGGGGTTCATCATCAGTACCAGCTCTCGAGTTCGAGGAATTCACTAAGCAATAGGGTTGTTGACAATTTTCCGAAAACATTTTACCCAATATCTTGATATTTCAAATATTCAACTGTTTCAACCGTTACTATTTGGGAGTTGATCATAATTGAAACAAATTTACCATTACTATGTTTTACTGCCAACAATTATGATATGTTTTACAATATGTAAGGTTTACATTTTGGCGCGCATGTTCTAGGGGAACAAAGTGCTATAGTTTTGTCCAAATGTCTGTAATTTTCGATGACTGAGCCGAAAATGGTCTTAAACGACTAGGTTGGCCTCACTGATGACGAATCCAGTGTCAAAATCGATTCTGTCCGGCCGGCCGTGGACACGATAACTGTCGAACGGAGCCAGTCAGCGACTTGAAACTTGTGTGGTAGTTCGCGCATCCCAATACCGAGGTCAAGTTCCTTATTGGGCCAAATAGTTTCGGAGTTAAAGCAATTTGAAATTTTGAGGTTATTTCCCTCATATTTCAGAAACAACTGGAGCGATTGGATTGAAACTTGCCAGTTAGTTGGAGCATAATTTCGTTGAATTCTTGTGGTCACTCAATTTTAAAAAAAAATTTTTTCTGAAAATTTTTTTTTTTCTGAAACCATTTTTTACATTCGATAACAATTCCAATAATACCTTCAGCTTCATATTTCAGAGCTGTGTGCCAAACTTCAGTTCGATACGGGTATCAGTTTCGGATATATTGGGAAAAAATATGCAGAATTTCTTCTCGATATCCTTGTTTTTTTCGGTATAACTCAAGAAATACTGATTCAATCGCCATGAAACTTTGCAGCTAGTTCGAATATGCTGAAGAATATCATTGTGCAGAACTTCGTGGTGATCGTGTCATTAGAACGATTTAAAAAAAATTCAAATTATTTTTTTCGAATATTCAATATTCTGTGATCTTCTCATCATATTATCCTCATTCAATTCTGTATAAACCTTCAACCTATCATTTTTCGATAACGTACTGGATTTCAATCCGATATAATCTGTATTTTTGGAAATATTGGGAAAATAAAATTTTGAATCGGTATATCTGCGGAATCATTGGGTGGATTTTACCCATTCACGAATTCGGCCTTCGTAATCAAGGTCCAAACCTACTCTACAAATATCGAGTTTTTAAGTTGTTTTTTTCGGAAGTTATTATGTTTACGGTCCGGCCGTCAGGAAATTTGTCTGGCAAATGTGGAATTCTCGCATTGTGCGACCTTCTTGCATAATCAGTATTTTCGGCACAGAAATTCATACGATTATTTTAAAACTCCTTATTAATTGAATAAGGCTCCAATTGGCATAGGAATCTTGTTTAATCTTTTCGATAGGCGGAAAAATACCCGTAAACAAGCGTGTTGATGTTTTTATTATCCTGGGTTGCCGCAGAACTAATTTTCAAGGTTTTCAAACTTTTCTGGGAATCCTGGTGGTATTTATCCTAAAAATCTGCCAACGAAATACCCAGAAGGCAATAATTGATAAACAAACATAGTTTGAGCGTATGAACAACATTTCTGCTTGCGTAATTTCTCGGAACGGTGCGCTGTTTGCAAATAGTTTGGAGAAACGATGATGACTTTTTGATGGAAATCTTCTTCCTTTTATTCGCAAATGAAAACAATGATGAATCAGGGATTGAGTGATCAGAGATTTGAACGCATAAGTACCGAGATGTTACACGTATGGGGGTCGTTTAGGTTTATTATTTGATAAAATCAAATAATAAACCTTAGTGGTCGACCAACAAAAAAAAAATTTTACCCCCCCCTGAAAATTTCACAGTTTACGTTTTTTTAGTATGTAGATTTGAATGAACGAATAAAAAAAGACACTGCAAAATTTACACAAGGATTTATTATTTTCTCAGTTAAATAACCCAATATACCGTTGATATCTTAAACAACTTAGAACCGAATGCTATGATTCATTTTCGATATTATTGGAAATTTGCAGCGTTTTTCTTCATATTTCAGGAACCACTGGTCGGAAATCATCCGGGTAAAATTTTTTAGGTTTAGTTATGCAAAAGTAATCAACGCTCAGAGTTTCATGAAAATTCGGTGGTAAGTTTTATAGAAATATTTTTTTTTCCCCAAACCCCCATTTAGTCCCCTTAGGGTACACCGATCCTGCTGAAAAGCTTGGAGGATCAACCCCGAGTGACACACGATTTTTTTGCCAAGTTTCAAAGATTTCCGTTCAGTGCTTCCAGAGAAAAGCCCCGGACAACGGACGGCGGATGGACGGATTTTGGTTTATTATTTGATAAAATCAAATAATAAACCTTAGTGATCGACCAACCAAAAAAAAAATTTAAGCCCCTCTGAAAATTTCACAGTTTACGTTTTGGAGTGTGTAGATTTGAATAAACGAATAACAAAAATCCGTCCGTCCGCCGTCCGTTGTCCGAGGCTTTTCTCTGGAAGTACTGAACGGAAACCCTTGAAACTTGGTGGATAAATCGTGTGTCACTCGGAGTTGATCCGCCAAGCTTTTCAGCAGGATCGGTGCTCTAAATAGGGGGTTTGGGGAAAAAACTTATTTCTCGAAAACTGATCACCCAATTTTCATGAAATTCTAAACGTTGATTACTTTTGCATAACTAAACCTTAAAAAATTTACCCGGATGATTTCCGATGAGTGGTTCCTAAGTTATAAAGAAAAACGCTGCAAATTTCCAATAATGTCGAAAATGAATCATAGCATTTGGTTCCAAGTTGTTTAAGTTATCAATGGTATATCGGGTTATTTAACAAAGAAAATAATAAACCCTTGTGTAAAATTTGCAGTGTTTTTTACAAGGAACATGCAGCGCCTCTAGACCTCACAAAACTATTTCTCTTCTTGTCCTGCAAACCATGACTCTTCAGCTGCTGTCGTTTTTTTGTTGGAAGAAAAATCATGAAATTCAGTTGATGATAGTCGGACGTAGACAGAACAGGTGAGTAAGGAAAGTTTTCGATTATTGTCAGCCCTAATTCATCACCGACTTGTGCTATACTTTGTAGTCTGAGAGGATCGATAAACATTTTAATTATTATAATCAACTTGTTGCTCTGCATGGTTTGTATGTAGTGGCTTTGTCCTGCAAAATTCAAAATACCTTCATCAAATAGTAATTGGTTGTAGTGAAGGTTACTCATGATGGTGATGATTCTTATAGCTTTCTTTTGCAAATAAATAAATTTTTTATGTTTCAAAGAAGATAATCCCAAACCTCAACGCCTGCATGGCTTCTAGATTGAAGAACATCACCTTGCTATAATTCTACCACTTCGGTAATAAACAAATTCAAACCAATTGAGCTTTTGCCAATGTGTATTACTAATAATTTGGTGGAATCACTTTTGTCTTAGATAACAATTTGGTTTATATATTTTCACCATGATGTAAATAAATTACATCATCGTTTCAAATCTCCTCTTTCGAGGCTTGTTGAATGTATTTAATTTGCAGAGTTCGACGACAGACTACAGACTGGCGATTACATAGACAAAGAAAACGGACTGAGACTGCGCATTTGCTTTAAATCTGAGGACGATAGTGGTACGAGATCAATTTCTTTCCTTGTCATGGTACAGATAACACGATGTGTTGATCAGCATGCTGTGAGTGCATTCAAAAGCATGCATCTTACGGTTCAAGGTTGCACATGTACACACGATGTATTTTTTACGTTATTCTTTCACATAGAAATAAGAAGACGCAGGATGATAGATCTTCTTTTTCTCTTTCTAACCTCATTTTATTGAGCAGTCCATCCATATCGTGCAATTCCAGAGTTACGACAAACTCAAGTAGTTGAGGCAACTTCAATGAAGAAGTTCCTCCATCCTACATAATTGCATAGCCTGAAGACAAATTCAGAGAGTATTGATAACAGAAGTTCGCACGCATGCGCCTTACTGAACCTTGTGCCCTAAGAACACTGTTAAGCGCCTGAAGGGTAGTACGTCCTGCAATACTATAAGAAAAATCCTCTGGTGACAGCTCTTGTATAGAGAGGTACGATCTGGACAGCACGAGCGCATGTTGCAGCTATAAGAAAGGAGAGACATCTGATCAGAGCTTTTACAAACCGATGTTCAATTCCAATTATTGTATTGATTTAGAATAAATTACAAAGTTTGCTTCGAATTCTTTATTTTCCTTTCATTATTATTTCGAAAATCTCTGTAGATACCATGATATGCAATCCCCTCAATGCTCAGTTCGAAGTTCAACTTCGAGCCGTAGCGCTCTGCGAGCAAGTAGGATTTACGTGTGCTTGTTGAAAGTAACCCTTTTTTACCTGTCGTCGGCATGGAGTTCCTCTGATTGAGGAACTGCGCATCAACATCAAGTTTTTTGCAAAGCTAAGTAAGAATGGTCGTGAGATGTTTGAGTGTTTGCAACAAGTTTACGGAGACACTTCTCTGAAGGAACCAACTGTCAACAAGTGGTTGAAAAGGTTTCGGGAAGGCCGAGAAGATGTGAAAGATGACCAACGCTCGGGACGCCCTTCCGCATTGAGTTCTGAGGAAAATGTTCGAAGAATTCGTGGTTGTGTCCTCAAAGACCGTCGTACATTGAAGTTTTGCGTCGTCTCGGGGCTCGTGCTCGAGTTCGACCGGATTTGGCACAAGGAGGCAGGTGGATCCTTCATCACGACAACACGTCTGCTCACACGTATCTCGTTGTGCGTGAGTTTTTGGCCCAAAGCTCAATCACCCGCAGTATTCACCCGATTTAGCTCCTCGCGAATTCTTCCCGTCCCCGAAATGCAAAATGTTGCTTCGGAAACGGCACTTGGGGAATGTGGAAGCCATCAAGGCTGGAACGATAAGGCAAATGAAGAGCCTCACAACTGAAGACTTTCAGCGATCGTATCAGCAGTGGAAACGGCATTGGCAGAAGTGCATCTTGTCTCAGGGGGAGTACTTTGAAGGAGACCATATTGAAATACCTGAATAATTGTAAAATAAAGTGATTATTCCACTTTTATACGTATTTCCCGGACCAACTTCGTACATTGAATTGAACAAAACATGTAAGTACACATCATCAAGAATTTATTTCTGACTGATTCTCAACTGAATTCAGCCAGAAGGGAATCATTCAACAATTTATATGTAATATCAAATTATGTTGCCCACATCATTCAAATTTGGCTACGTTTTCTCAATTTCTATTTGAAATTTTGGACGATTCCGGTCAGGTTGATGTCATCTACACGGATTTCCAGAAGGCCTTCGATAGAGTGGATCACCAGATTTTGCTGAATAAGTTGGAGTATAGATACGGGTTCAGTACGCGGTTGATATGTCTTCTTAGGTCCTATCTGTTGCATCGCAGGCAGTTTGTTTTTGTAGAGGGGTTTCGTTCTTTCGAGTATTTGTCTGTGTCTGGTGTGCCCCAGGGATCTAATCTTGGCCCACTTCTGTTTCTACTGTTTGTCGATGATTTGATTTGTGTGATTGATGTGATGAGGCTGCTGTTTCCGGATGATTTTAAGATCTTTCGCAGGGTGACTTGTGTACAGGACTGTTTTAGATTACAAAGGGCGTTACTAGAATTATTGAAATGGTGTGAGAATAATCGTTTGAAATTGAATTTGTCTAAGTGCCATATCATTTCTTTTACAAGAAAGACGGAACCCATTATTTTCGGTTATTCTGTGGGAAATGTAGGTTTGTTGAGAGAGAATATTGTTAGGGATCTGGGAGTTCTGTTTGACGGTGAGATGTCATTTGTTCCCCACATTAGTGACCTGCTGAGTGCTGCTTTCAAGTTGTATGGCTTCATAGTTAGAAATGCAAGACATTTCCAGAATTCAGGAACACTTGTTCTCCTATTTAGTGTCCTGGTGAGAACTAAACTTGAGTATGCCGCTTTTATATGGCAGCCTATACATTCCTGTCACGCTCAGCGTTTGGAGTCAGTTCAGCGGAGATTTCATAAATTTCTCTCATACAGAGAGGAAGGTGTCTATCCCTCGAGAGGTGCTGACCATGCTGTACTCTTGTGTAAGTTCGATGCTGTCTCTCTGGCTGATCGGCGAGGTTTGCAGGCCGTCATCTTTCTATACAAGTTGATTCACGGTGGTGTTGATTGTCCATACCTACTGGAGAGGCTCAACTTTTCAAGTCAGTTATTCCGCGGATTATGGTGTTCGGTGCTGCTGCACTGTCTGAAAGATGTATGCGTCCTGTATTTTCGTTTCGTATTGTGATCTCACATTGATGTAAGTGTCCTTTTTATCATGTATATATTTTTCATTGCTGATTACTTATGTAACTTTTAGTAGCCCTGAAGAAGGAAATGTAAATCTCCGAAAGCTAGGCCAATACAATAGAGAGACATTGATGTATTTTCATTGACTGCCTACCCGATCATTAACCAATAGACTCAACTTTTATGTTCCAAGGTCCAACATGAGATCTAGGCCTTTGTTTTATTTGGTTCCCCGTAGAAATAATTGTATGATTCGAACACCCATTCAACATATGTGTAGCCTAATGAATAACTTGTGTGAGACCTGTGATATTTTCGTTGACAATTCGAACATTGTAAAACAGAAATTTCTGAGTTGTAGAATATAATGATCATTTATTTTTGAGTTATTAATTAAAACTTTATTTTGTTAATTTTTCTGTAATTGGGTTTTTACCTGTGGAAAAATAAAGCTGTTTATTATTATTATTATTATCATTCGAATCTAGCGCGCCCACCACTGACGTCACAAAAAGAAGGGCAACATCGATTACATTTCGCTACACCCCTATCAAACCCTGAATGTACCAGGGTATCCAATATTTCAATTTGATTTTCTCGTTGTTGACTTCTGTCTTAAATTAGTGCGATTCTTGAACTTGATGCAAAATACAAGTCATTTTTCCTGGTAGCGTATCAATTCACTATCGATTAGAAAATACTAGTTAGTCATCATTTATCGGAATCGAGTTCGGGTGAGTACCAACAATATCGGTTTATCTCCTTCGATCTCATCATTTACCAATAAGATATACGACCAAATTCCGGGAATGAAAAAAAACGACTTCGTACTAGGAAAGAATTCGTATCTGATAAGAAAAACTTCAAACTTAGGACTCTTTCATACTTTTAGTTATCTGAATCATCAGTTTTATCTATTTTGTTGAGTATATTTCCACAACTTTTGAAGCGTTTTTTTTTTCTTCAAATTTTAATAAATTTCTCAGAGTTGCGCCATAGGTGAGCCTTAATACCAGAAGGAACCTGTAAGGGCTTCAGGAAGGCTAAGTTCCTATAATTCTCCTGTCCAAGACATTCTTTTGCAGGTTCGCAATAGCGAGGCATTCTGTAATCAGGTGAACAGGAGATTCCTCCTCTTCCCCAAAGTATCTGCATTCGTCGGTTCCCGACAAGCCCATTCTCAGTGAGGAGGCGTAACTTGTTCTTACTGAGATTCAATTGATTTTTGGACCTTGCAATTTTATATTTCCGAAGGAACTGTTTGGAATGATCCTATAATTATAACTGTGAGGGGACCTTTGGTGGTTTAATACATAGGCAAAACTGTGCAGGACTTTGGTTGTTCATTATGGGTTTGTTCGTTGTACCTGCATGAATTGCACTAATTACACTTCCAATAAACGACTTCGGCCCAAGTTGCCAACCCACAATTTTCTTCACAAATTTACTATCACTGGGAAACGGCAATTTCAGGACAAATTCGACATGATAAGGTTCGCGTTTTTTCTAAATATCCGTAAAAGATGCCTCGGCTCCTCAAACAAGATAATTCTTTCCAAATATAGGTTTTTGTTAGGCTAAAATTCTAGTTGGGATTCCTGATTTCATGTTAATAGTGTCAAGTTTATAAAGTATATATTCCGCAAATCAACTTGGTTATTTCGGTTGCCGGTTTTCCGTTCCGTAAATATGAAATATTCGGTTGGTTCCTGAAAAACAGGTAATTACGGAGTTTGATTGATGAAAAAACGTTCCTTCTGTCACCAGAACGACAGTCAATGTTCTATGGTAAAACATACCATCTTTATTTACCTTATGATTCATAGAACATACCTAGTAATTGCTGATTGTTGTCTCTTCTATGTTCAATGGAACATAAAGTAAATAAAGATTAGTCTATGCTATGGATATGTTACCATAGAACATTGACTTTCGTTTTGGTGACAGAAAGAACGTTTTTTCATCAATCAAATTCCGTAATTGGCCTTTTTCCAGGAGCCAACCAAATATTTCATACTTACGGAATGGAAAACCGACAACCGAAATATCCAAGTTGTTTTGCGGAACATATTCTATATAAATTTGACAGTTTTAACATAAAATCAGGAATCCCAACTTAAATTTCAGCCAATCTGACATGATCTTAACAAAAACCCATGAGTTTTGAGGAGCTGAGGCATCTTTTACGGATATTTATAAATAACGCAAACCTTATCATGTCGAATTTGTCCTGAAATTCCCGTTCCCCAGTGACAGTAAATTTGTGAAGAAAAAAGTGGGTTGGCAACTTGGGCCGAAGTCGTCTATTGACTGTAGTCACAGATGACAGAATGAGTGTAGTTAGTGTAATTCATACAGGTACAATGAACAAACCTATTTTTTTGTGTTCGAAACAGAAAATAGTACCAAAAATATAATTTTATTGACGAAACTTTGTTGAAAATTTGTTCATCAACCCCCTACAGTAAGCAAAAGGAATTAAGATTCCTTCCATTATTGATATCTTAACCCGATTGAGCTGATATAGCAAATATAGTTTCATGTTGAAAAAGTTGTGGAATTTGCGGAAAGGTGCCAAGACTTCACAAGTAGTCTACCAAAATTTACAGGTAAACTTCCATGATTTGTTTAAAATTTCGAAGAATTATTTGTTTCTAATTGAGCTTTACAATTCAACTGATTGGATTACTCCTAAATTAATTGGATATACATTTCATTGAAATATATATCATTTCGGGCTCCGAAGATGTGTAATAAATTGTTTCGAAGAATATTCAGGTGTTATGTGCGGCAAGAATGTTACTATAATTTATACTCTGTATATATGCAGTTTAAATAAGTTTTGATAATCGAACTGAACAAAAAATGTTAGTGCACTTCTTAAAATTTTATTTTTGATTGATTCTTGATGGAATTCAGCTAAAAAGGAATCTTTCACCGATTTTTATGTAATATCAAATAGCGTTGTTCATATCATTCAAATGTAGCTCCCACCAATGACGTCACAATATGAAGGACAAAATTGATGGCATTTCTGAATCCCTCTTCTTACGAACCATGGAATTTCCATTCAAATACACTAATAATCAGCACTCCAAACCCCAATATAGCGTAACAAGTAAAGGAAAAAACTTCGAAATAAATGGATGTTCCTATACCACAGTTAGAATTGAAAATTTGGCGGGTTCCCAAATAATCTAATCGTCCAATACCTCTTTCGGATGTAAAGAAGAAAACTACGGGCATTTGGACCAACTGATAACGCTCTTGTTCCCTGAAAGATAAAATGCTTCGGGCGAGATCAGTACGTGAATGGATGAACTTTTTGTAATAATGAACGCTTTGTAATAAGTATTCATCTTTCGAAATAAATAACTTATATCAGATTTTGATACTAAGTATAGAGACAAATGAGCAAGCGCGGATAGGGTCCAGAATGAACGTCAGTGTTCTTCGCAATTTTTATAATTTCATCTTACAACTTGATTTGTTCTTTCTGGACACCCTGTAACATAATATATCAAGTTAAAATTATTCCATAAGATCTTCTTGTAGCTCAACAGTTCATAACCGCACATTTGAACTTGAAGATTTCGATGAACGTTAAAATCGATTTATAAATATACATATCAGTTGCTGCAATGCCTAACCTCAAAATCGATGTTTTTATAAATAACTTCGCTTAAAACGCAAGTGTGGGGATTCCCTGTTGTCGGACAAAGATGATAGATTTCACGGTTTCTCAAACATTTAATGCCCACTATAAATAAAGATGTGAGAGATTTGTTTTTGACGTACGCCAGATCGAGATTAATGATGGAACAATTAATTCGTTGTTATTCCGTCAATTGCATTTCGAATAATCTGCTATAAATAAGTTGGAATTTCTGTTTTTTGAGTATCCCACAAGCAGAGGTGCTCTCGAACGAGCAATTCTCAAACACATAAATCAAACATCATCAGTAACATTTTCTTGTAGAAAATGCCAAATACCGTAGCACTTAATATTCTTATTCTTTATTCAATCGATTCATTATTTCTTTCGAAATCGCTGGTTGAGAAGCTGTGATTATGTACCTACCGTATTTTGTTTTTTCAAACCCTACTTGAACAATAGAATAATAATTTCTCTAAAATAGCTCTTCGGGCAAACTCGTATTGTTTTCCGAGTGTACTAAGTTCCCTAGTGATAACTGGATCACCCTGTATATTGATCAAAATAAGCACAAATACATACCTAGATAGGTTCAATATACTTTCAACAGGAAATAACAATGTTAAATTATAGAACTTCCATATAAGTTTAAGATGTTACAATTGTCACCATAATTTACATAAGAGCTCAATAGACGACTTCGGCCCAAGTTGCCAACCCACAATTTACTTAGCAAGTTTACTTTCACTGGGGAACGGTAATTTCAGGACAAATTCGACATGATAAGGTTCGTATTATTTATAAATAACCGTAAAACATGCCTCGGCTCTTCAAACTAGATAATTCCTTCCAAATATAGGTTTTTGTTAAGATCGTCCCCGATTGGCTGAAATTTAAGTTGGGATTCCTGATTTCATGCAAACAGTGTCAATTTTCATAGGATACGTTCCGAAAATCAACTCTGTTGTTTCGGTTGCTGATTTTCCGCTCCGTAAATATGAAATATTCGGATGGTTCCTGGAACAAGCTCGTGAAAAAGGTTATTTACGGAATCTGGTTGATGAAAATGCGGTCGATTTACTGTCACCAGAACGATTTTCTATGGTAAATATCCATAGCATAGAACAATCTATGTTTACTTTAGGTTTGTTCTGGTTCCGAGTTCAGATCTGTTCGGGACGGTTCTAGCATAGACCAATAGTCTGTGGTTCTGAACTCGGAACCAAAACAAACCTAAAGTAAACATAGATTGTTCTACGCTATGGATATTTACCATAGAAAATCGTTTTGGTGACAGTAAATCGACCGCATTTTCATCAACCAGATTCCGTAAATAACTTTTTTCACGCGCTTGTTCCAGGAACCATCCGAATATTTCATATTTACGAAGCGGAAAATCGGCAACCGAAACAACAGAGTTGATTTTCGGAACGTGTCCTATGAAAATTGACACTGTTTGCATGAAATCAGGAATCCCAACTTAAATTTCAGCCAATCGGGGACGATCTTAACAAAAACCTATATTTGGATGGAATTATCTGGTTTGAAGAGCCGAGGCATGTTTTACGGGTATTTATAAATGACGCGAACCTTATCATGTCGAATTTGTCTTGAAATTCCCGTTCCCTAGTGAAAGTATACTTGCTAAGTAAATTGTGGGTTGGCAACTTGGGCCGAAGTCGTCTATTGGGACCAAACCATCGAATTCCAACCAGATGCGTATAAAAAAAAAAAATTTGAATCAGGAATTGAAACACCATTGCCCTACCGTGAAGAATGCAGAAAAATATTCGAATACTTACATTAGATCAATGAAAATGTTTACTGCCCTATCTTTTGATACAGCCCTGACTTGAATTAAATAAAGAATCAATTTACTTTCAACATTTTGTACCTTGTAACTTCCGTTAAAAACGAAGCATAGATCGATAAATAATAATACCCATAAAAATCAAACTCTCTATCTCGGTCTCTATGACTGAACCAGAGAAAATCTTGGCTTGTTGGAACTCTCCTCTAATTATTATCAACCCTCAACAAATAATAAAGAACGAAAGGATTGATGCTAGTAGAAAAGTTAACATGCTGTCAAATTCTAAGATTTCAATATTCATCTCTATTGAATAATAAACTGTGATAATAGAATAAAGTCACAAGTAAGATAACATAATCTCAGTGATGCCCAAAAAATGAATTTCAAGAATAAGATTAAAAATACGCAGAAAATGTTCCATCAAAACAATTCAAAAGAATCTTCATTACTATCAAGTCGAAATGTACTTGTTTTTCACCATAATTGTGGCGAATAGTTTCGGATTATCTGAATCATATTCATACTTAACACTTCTACCTGCAATCTGCAAAATGCATCAGCAAGGTGTCGAATTAAAGATGATGAAAGATAGCTATCATCATACCGCAGTAAATACAGTACGTTCATTGAATAGTAATAGAAGAATACTTGGAAATATCTATAACGAACATTAGTAAGAAATACCTACCTTCTTAATAATAAGTTATGAATAATGCTTAAGTAAACGAAATCCACGGCAGTCTGGGGGATTTCTACCTGTTAGTTCATTCTTACAATGTCGTCAAGTTTTGGAACAAAATCGGATTTCCTGGTTAAAGGTTTCCAATAGGATTTAAGAAATATGGTATCTAGAAGCATGAAAGAATGCGAAGCTATGAGTAAACATTCAGAATTAAAGCCCCAATTCTCTTGAGTATGTAAATCAATGATTAATCGTTGATCCCACACGAATTTCTGAGTGTATTCTCAAAATCGCGGTATTTTAAGATCAGCTCGTGTCAAAACATAAGCACTCGGCAAAAAATATCTCAAGATCGTTTGGCATTCTCAACAACTAAAAATTTAATGTTATAACGTCAGTTTCGACTACAGCCAACTCGATCGAATTGAATATAGAGGAATCCGTACGCGGAGACGACCTACGTGGGCCAGAGGGGAAAGGGGGAGCCCCACAAGATTCATCAGAGACATAGTATGACGCCAGTGTCATAGTCTGAACGGCGCCACGGTTTAATTGCGCGAAAAAATGTCAACACTTATCCAGATAATCAAGATCCTTGTGAATATTTGAAACATATTGGGGCACAAACGAATTAGAAAAACCAAATATTTACTCACTTGATCACTGCAGGAAGTTACTCCTACACAAAATCACACCTTTCTCATGTTTACACCAGAGAATATCCATTCAAAGGGCACTCCATTATGTTGCTATTATAAGCACATGTCAGAATGTTAAAAAATATCCGTATGCACCTCTGACGAGTTCAAAAATTCACAAAACCATCCAAAAATCAGGATATTATGTTGGCACTTCAGTTTCAATTGATGTTTTGGTTACTCACGAGGAAGGTATATTAAACTGTATCACTTATCTGTATGGTTTTCTACAAAGTTTGAGATAAATCCAAAAGATACTGCGTGTAAATTACACACTAAAATGATATGGTTGCTCACACGGCGCCATGTTTACTTGTTTCAGAGCTCCATCTCTGTCTAGTAAACATTAGTGACAAAGAACATCACGAAGTCTTGTGTTCGCCACTGCCAGCATCTCCGTCTCTGTCTGACACGGGCGATCCCTATAGTGACATCACCCTCTCTTGTCCAGCTATTTGTATTCTGTTCCATTACCCGAGAACTTTCAAACCTGTTCGCGTTCTGTCTCTCTCTTTGGTTGGATTCACCTTAAAGGTCGACACCCACAGGAGATGCGCGACAAGTGTCCGATCTCTGGAGGGAACAGGTATTTTCTGAATTTTTATACTCGGAGTATTTATTCATCTCATAATAAATCTAATGTGCATGTTTAATGTAATTTAGATCATTAATGCAAGCACGCAGTGTTACATTTCACAGTAAATGACAGTTCAACATACAAAACTGTAATACTTTTTTTAATATATCACATTTCGTTCTTGCACGCTTTTTCTAGGTAACAAAAGCGTTAACGTTCGTCTGAAATGTCTGTTATTTCGAATTAGAAGCCGAAAATGGTCCTGAGTGATGAAGAATTTCCAGCAATAGTTTTCGGCCGAGTACTCGAAATTTATTAAGTTCGGGGAAACTGATAAAGCGTTTTCCCCAGAACCAGAAAATTTAAATATTGAAGGTGTTCTGAGGACTGGTAAAACCGTGAAACAGCTGTAACCATTCTCCTTGGACACCGTTCGTTTGAACAGCCAATATGTGCAACCATGAAGAATCGTTTTCTCGATAAAATTTTCGACGGCGATTGACTTTTTCAGTATTCTTATCGAGAGAATAATCGATTTCAATACCTAATGAAAATACATGCACGAGACCTATTGTACATATTAATATACTCTATCATTTATTAAGCTCCACACCTATTTACCCTAACAGCCGACCATGAACACAATAACTTCCGGAAGAAACGACTTAGAAACTCGATAGTTGTAGAGTAAGTTTGTGGCCTAATTACGAAAGTCGAATTCGTGAATGGGTAAAACCCGCCCAATGTTTCCGAAGATATACCTAATCGAATTTTTTTCCCAATATTTACAAGAATACAGATTAGATCGAATTGAAATCCAGTACTTAATCGAAAAATGGTAGTTCGAAGGTTCATACAGAATTTCATGAGGTTAAAATGATCAGAAAATTACAGAATATTGAATATTTAACACGACAATCACGAAATTCTGCACAGAGTTGTATACCAGCATTTTTTTACTAGCAGCCAAGTTTCATCATGGTTGAATTAGTATTTTTCGAGTTATTCCGAAAAAAACGATATTGAGACAAAACCACGAAGTTTGACATATATTGAAAGCGCTATTTCAACAAAATTCTGCAAAAAGTTGCATGTCCTTATGCTCCAACAAGTTACCAAGTTCCAATTAAATCGCTTCAGTAGTTCACGAAATATCAGGGAAATAACCTCAAAATTTCAAATGGCCGTAATTCCGAAACCATTCGGCCGATTTCGCCCATTACCGAACTTAATCTTCGCATTTTGAAATGCAACCAACTCTTCAATTTTCAAGTCGATAGAATCCTTCGTATGCCCGTAATCGTGCATACGGATGGCTGGCATGACATCCGTTTCGTCATCAGTGACTCCAATATACTCGTTTGTGATCATTTTCGGCTCAAAATTCGAAAATTACAGACATTTGGAGAACACTTTAGCACGTTGTTCCCCTAGAACATGCATTCAAAAAGGGCCAAATATCTTATTTCTACTCCAATACTCCATTCGAATCTTGTTTTGCAGTACATATTCAAAAAAATAACGATCTGATCTTATCAGGAGTTTGTCGAACCATTCGGTGTTGGGTAGACAATTAACAGTGCTGTTCCTGATGTGGCGTAAGGAAACAGTTACAAAGCTCTTACAAACCCACCCGGTCTCCTAAAGTCGCAACAGCATTTAGCTCCTGAGGGGTTTCCTGGAGAAAAAGAATCCTACGAGAATCGGCAACAAATCCAATAATTTCACCGGAATACCTCTTGGGAGTCAAATCGGAGTGATTCGACTGTCTGTCACGGAGAGAAAATGAACGTTTTAATTTACCAGACACATTCCGAATCAAATTAAATACGAGCCTTGAAAAAGAACCACGAAAGGTTCGAAACGTTGGCGATGTAATAAGTGATTCGAATAAATTGCTGCCCAAATTCCTGAAAAACTGTATTGAAAATACAATAATGACCTGAATTTTCAAAAACAAATTTCGGAGGACCAACAAGTGCTAACTTTGGCGCAGTATTTTTCGCATACTATTCAGGAAACAGTATTTTTCTAGTTGGTAGGAAACCAATTTTTTGTCCGAAAGCTTTTCAGGCACAATTAAAAGCTGAAACAATTATTACTCAAAACCACGAATTGAATAAAGCACATATGGAAGGTCAATAATCAAAACTGCAATGACTCCTACAACCGATTTATCTGATCCTACAAGGACGGTAGTGGGCGAACCCCTTAAGAGCTCATTGTTGCGTCAACCTTTCTCTTTCTAAATATCTCACTCTCCTTTCGCACCAAACATTCGATATAAGTACAAAGTCTATTTAAATAATCATGAAAACGTAAATCGGATATTGTACGTAACGAACGAATCTAGCCAATCGACATTATTTTCTCCACTCCGCGAAGTTCAAGTCAGTAGCAGAGTAACAGACGTAAAAGGTCGGTACATCGATCGGTTTATGTTCTGATAACAGGCTTGAAAAGACGGATCGGTTTGGGCAGAAATTACCGCGAATTGGCGTTGAATTCGTAACATTATCTGTTATATCACGTTCTAAATATAGCAGGCTGTGAAATCATCATGAATTTCTGTGGTGCGAGATTGTCATCTCGCGTAGGTAGGCAAGACGGGTAAAGCCACAGAATACTAATATATCGAAGCGAGGTGGCCCCGGGCGAAGGCAGCTGTATCTCGATTCCCAGAATGAATTTACTGGAATCGCTCTCCTTTCTCTGTTTAGCATGGCGGAATTTCCTACAATTGCACTTCTTTGTCTACGCGCTACGTTGCCCTGGGTTCGGTGCGGAATCTCCTGTGCTCCATCTCGCTCGAGGACCGCCGCGCGTCCTTGTTTATGTAACAGGTTTTATGCTTCCGTCTCGCTCGGTAGGAATCTCCCCTGCGTCCTTGTTCAGCGATGTCGGCGACTCTAGATTCTGCCGCGTTGCCGGTTGTTGATTTCAGGAAAAACGTAGGATTGTCGTGAATTGACGGATAAATTACCTCCTGTTATTGAATTTTATTACGAGTAATCAAATCAAGTAAGGAGTGATTATGGGAATGTCTGGGATTCACTGTTTATGTTATATAAGTGGAACACCGTTGAATGAATTATAAATCTCAGACTTCCCATTCAATATTCAATAGAGGTAAAATAATATTGTAATTCTACAGAACGCTGACGTGAAGTTATCAGGTTTTTCTTTTCAAACAAACAAAAATTCAGAAAAAAAATTTGAAATTTTATTGTTTTTGCGCGCATGTTCTGGGGAACAGCGTGCTATCGTTTGGTCCAAATGTATGTAATTTTCGATGATTGAGCCGAAAATGGTCTCAAACGACTAGGTTGAACAACTCACTGATGATGAATCCGGTTTCAAAATCGATTCAGTCCGGCCGGCCGCCCGTAGACACGATTACGGTGGTACGGAGAATCTTATCGACCTGAAACATTCAGGGTAGGTCGCATTTCAAAATGCGACGGTTAAGTTCCTTAATCGGCAAAATCGGCCAAACGGTTTCGGAGTTAGAGCCCTTTGATGTTTTGACTTTATTTTGGCGATAATTCAAAAACTACTGGAACGATTGGATCGAAACTTGGCAGTTAGTTGGAGTATAGCAACGCGCAACTTCTCGCGAAATTTTGTTGAGATCATACTATCCGTAAATTAAAAAAAAAAAAAATAGATATGGTATATGGATCATAAGGTAAATAAAGATTGTTCTATGCTATGGACATGTTACCATATGATTGTCGTTCTGGTGCATAGGCTTAATATGTCTATGTTCTGGTGACAGAAAGATTGCTTTTTCATCAATCAAATTCCGTAATAAACTTTTTATTTCAGGAACGAACCGAATATTTCATATTTACAGAACGGAAAAACCGGCAACCGAAATAACCAAGTTGATTTGCGGAACATATCCTTTATAAACTTGACACTATTAAAATAAAATGAGGAATCCCAACTTTAATTTCAGCCGTTTATTTCCAGTGATACTAAATTTATGAAGAAAATTATGGGTTGGCAACTTGGGACGAAGTCGTCTATTCGATATGGTTATTAGTTTTGGAGATATTGGGAAAAAATATATGAAATTTCGTAGTTTTCTTCCCGATATCGTTGTTTTTTTCGGTATAACTCAAGAAATACTGATTCAATCACGATGAAACTTCGCACCTAGTTTGAAGATGCTGACAACTTTGTACAAAATTTCGTGATGATCGAGTTATTGAAACAATTTGAAAAACATTTCAAATTTTTTCTTTCAAATACATATTCAATATTCTGTAATCTTCTTGTCATATTATACTCATTGAATTCTGTATGAACCTTCGAACTGTTATTTTTCGATAAAGTACTGGATTTCAATTATACCTAATCTGTATTTTTGGAAATATTAGAAAAATTAAATTTTGAATGGGTATATCTACGGAATCATTGGGCGGATTTTACCCATTCGCGAATTCGACCTTCGTAATTAAGGTCCATACCTACCCTATATACAATAAATATCGAGTTTCTAAGTTGTTTCTTTCAGAAGTTATTGTGAACTTAGAAACTCGATATTTGTAGAGTATAGGTTTGGACCTTCATAACGAAGATCGAATTCGTGAAACCCGCTTAATGATTCCGTAGATATACACTATAATTATTATTATAAATCATTATGGGCGGAAAAAATGTCTCCAACCTCTTCTATGGGTTTCCCCAGGGTTGTAACTAATGTACATCGCTCTTTCAAATTATAAATATGAAAATTTTCCCCTAGTATGGTATTAACTTATAAGGGTATTTTAAAAAAAAATCTAGAAAAGCACTGCCGTGATTCAGCAGCTTTTGCGGGCATTTTCAATGTAGAGGACCGCTTTGGCAACGAATTTGAATATTCGCGCAAAAGCTGCTGCCTTCACGGTTATGCTTTTCTAGATTTTTTTTCGATAAATTACTGGATTTCAATTCGATCTAATCTGTATTTCTGGAAATTTTGGAAAAATAAAATTTCGAATGGGTATATCTACGGAATCATTGGGCGGATTTTACCCATTCACGAATTCGACCTTCGTAAGTAAGCCATAAACCTACTCTACAAATATCGAGTTTCTAAGTCGTTTCTTCCGGAAGTTATTGTGTACGGTCGGCCGTTAGAAACAACTTAGAAACTCGATATTTGTAGAGGAGGTTTGGACCTTAATTACGAAGGCCGAATTCGTGAATGGGTAAAATCCACCCAATGATTCCGCAGATATACCCATTCAAATTTTATTTTCCTAATATTTCCAAAAATACAGATCAGATCGAATCGAAATCCAGTTCTTCATCGAAAAAGTACAGTTCGAAGGTTCATACAGAATTTAATGAGGATGATATGATAAGAAAATCACAGAATTTTTTTTCAAATTGTTCTAATGACACGATCATCACGAAATTTTGCATAAAGTGGTCTTTCAGCATCTTCAAACTAGCTGCGAAGTTTCATCAGGAGTGAAGCAGAATTTCTAGAGTTATACCGAAAAAAAAACGATATCGAAAAAAAATCCTCGAAATATGACATATTTTTTCCCGATATCTCCAAAACTTATGATCGTATCCAACTGAAATTTGGTACACTGCTGTGAAATATGAAGCTCAAAGTGTGAGTGGATTTTCTTATTGGATATGATGAATAATTTCCGAAAAAAAAATTTTTTGGAAAAAAATTTCGAAAAAAATATTTTTTTCAAATTTACTGACGATATGATCCTGACAAAATTTGGTTTAAAGTTGCGCGTCATTACACTTCACCTAATTGCCAAGTTTGAATCCAATCGCCCAAGTAGTTTCTGGAATAAAAAATTAATAACTTCAAAATTTCAAGTGGCTATAACTCCGAAACTATTCGACCGATTTGGCCCATTAACGAACTTAACCGCGGCATTCCAATGCGCGACCTACCCTGAAAGTTTCGACAGTTATCGTGTCGTCGGCCGGCCGGACAGAATCGATTTTGACACCGAATTCGTCATCAGTGAGTCCAATCTAGGCGCTTGAGACCATTTTCGGCTCAATCATAAAAAATTACAGACATTTGGACAAAACGATAGCACGTTCTGTTCCCCTAGAGCATGCGCGCAAAAATATTGATATCCATAATATTCATCATCTAGATTAATCTTGAATGGAAAATGGTCAACCTTATGGTTGAATTTGCAGATTTTCATTTTGACCTTCATGATGGCTTCAAACGTGAACTGTTCGAACGGCTGAATGCGTTCAAGCGAGACGTTCTAGAACTCGTAGAATTCTTCGTGAAATGAAATCACGCAAGATGCGTTTGTCAGTACAAGATTTTCGCTTCTTGTTTGACGACCTGCTAGTTTAGCTTCGAAAAAACTGTTAGCTAACTGAGTAATCATAGCTCGTTCATTCATTTGTTTCAGGGGAATGCGCTGTTGCAAGATGCTCCTTGTTTTCTGGGGAACAGGAAAATCTCGGAATGTTTTTTTCGAGTACCATTAGTGTTGGAATTTTTGATCGAAAATTATTTGAAGTGTTTGTGGGACATTGAATGCTATGAATTTGAGATACTATATTCATTTTATAAGGGAAATTACTATTGGTATACGTACCTTCCTGGGTAGTTTTTCTTATATATAAGGTCATAGAGTGCGCGTCAAAATTATGGAACAAATTAATTTTCTCAGAAGAAAAATATATGGTAACAAAATCCTGAAACAGGTCAATTTTTGTTTCACCTTTACCAAATTTATATGCATTTTTGAAGGATTTTTGTGCCATCCGCATTAACCCTCTAAATTTCTTGAATAGGGAAAGAAGGTCGTGCGGTACTTTTTTGGCAAGGTCTTTGTATCTTCTTGACAGGCGTGCAGAAATTTTCAAGAACATTTTTTTTTGTTAAATTAGTTAGTTCAAAGAGGTTTTCAGTATGTGCACTCATGGCACATTTACTTTGAGACGATGGTAGCTAATGAAATTTGTCACCGAACGAAAGTCGACCATTACAGTTTTGTTCATGCACAACTGTCAACCGCCTCACGTGAAAAATTTTTTTTTTCCATTAAAGGGTTCGTAGGGGTTGAAAGTTGTGCATGAACAAAACTGTAATGGTCGACTTTCGTTCTGTGACAAATTTCATCAGGTACCATCGTCTTGAAATAAATGAGCCATGACAAAGTGCACATACTGAAAACCTCTTTGAAGTAACTAATTTTTCAAAAAAAAAAATTTTTCTTGAAAATTTCTGCACGCATGTAAAGAAGATACAAAGACCTTGGCAAAAAGTACCACATGACCCACTTTCCCTATTCAAAAGATTTAGAGGGTTGATGGGGATGGCACAGGGTACAACAAAAATCATTCGAAAATTTGATAAAAGTGAAACAAAAACTGTCACATCAGTATGGAAGCATTTCATTAGAAGAATTTTTTTTAATTCGTTTATTTGTTCTTATTTGCATCGAAGATTTTTATAAAATATGGTGAACGATGGAACAGATTCATACTTATGTATCATGGGGAGCATTCGAATTTATAAAATCTATGGATAGGTTTTAGAAAAATCCGAGAATTTCTAGTCTCATATTCATATATGAAGCTAAATACACTCCTCCAGTTCTTCTGGTTCTCTTCAGCATGTAAAATATATACATCGAAATGACATAATATTGTTTACAATTAATACAGTTCTATTATGATGTTGGAAGACTCAAACTGAAGATGCTCGAATAAAAAATTAAATTATTTTAGGTAGAAAAAATAAAGTGACTAATAAAATCATTTTTGAGCTAAAAATTCAAACCAAGAAGCGCGTAAGTGGTTTATACGCATTCGATCCGCCTTTTAATGTTCAGCCGGAAATGGATTCACACCAGTAGCGCTTGGTGATAATTTTTTTTCAGTGGGACGCTCATTCCAGTTATCGTCTTCACCAAACAGCAAGAAAAAAACCTAGAAAAGCACTGACTTTTGCGCGCATGTTCCCTTTTGCTGTTATCCTTCGAGCATGCGCGCAAAAGCTGCTGACTTCACGACAGTGCTTTTCTAGTTTTTTTTTCGGAAAATGCACGCAAATAAGAACGATACCGAGGAAGAAACCACTAAATTTGAAATATTTTTTCCCAATATCTCCAATACTAATAGCCGTATCGAATTGAAATTTGGTACGCTGCTGTGAAATATGAAGTTCAAGTTATAACTGAAATTGTTCTCGATTATGAAAAAAGTATCAGCAAATAAAATTTTTCGAAAAAATTTTGATTTTTTTTTAATTGAGTGACTATACGATTCCAACGAAATTTTGCTCAAAGTTTCGAGTCGTTATGCTTCAAATAACTGCCAAGTTTCAATCTAAGCGCTTCGGTAGTTCCTGAAATATGAGGGAAATAACCTCAAAATTTCAAATGGCTCTAACTCCGAAACTATTTGGCCGAACGAACGAACGAAATTTAACGAACTTAACCGCGGCATTTCGATGCGCGAACTACCCTACAAGTTTCAAGTCGCTAGCTTCGACATTAATTGTGTCGTCGGCCGGCCGGACATAATCGATTTTAACACCGGATTCGTCATCAGTGAGACCAACCTAGTCGTTTCAGACCATTCATCAAAAATTACCGCCATTTGGAAAAAACGATAGCACGCTGTTTCCCTAGAACATGCGCGCAAAAACACCCTTTATTTTGTTTCAGTCCTCTGTGAGGGGTGAGCCCTCTACACTAACTCTAATTACATTGAGTCTACATCATGAAATTTTTGTACGCATATTATTTGATCATATAGTAACTGGATGGTAAAAACAATTCTCTTTAATTTCCAACAGTAGAGCAGAATTAAAGGGTACACTGTTTCCACATTTCAATGGAACATTTGATTTCTCACCTTTTTCCCAAAAATAGCAATCGACAATTACTTAAAGGTAACTCTCTTCATTCTTTTTCAGTCATTGAATAGGCTGAGGAAATTTGACACATTCCATTTTGTATTATAGGTAAAGTGAGGTTGGACTCATTTTCTTCAGATAGCTACGAGGAGTTGTTCAATCTATATGAAAGTCGTAATGTTTATGTATGTAACTGAACCGACTAAAGAGTCCTTAATAAAATATGTCAGAGTTGTCAAAGTCCCGCTGAATTACTTCTTCTTTGACGAAAATTCACGAGTGCCGATCTGACACAGGTGTAGTTATAAAAAACTCAATGATCCAATTTCAAGGCATAATGACTGCCTAAAAGTGAATGGAAGCATAGTTGAGCATTTTGTTTCGAGTTATTTTTCTCAGTGCAAGCTTGGAAAAAATTGGCAAGTGCCATGTAAAGGGTTTTCCAATAAGAGGTGTTATTTTGATGTTCATAGAAAAATGCCATTCTTCAATATAAATGATCGGATGTTTATTTCATTATAAAGAAGAAACTATGCCGTTAATAGTGGAAAATAACATCAGGAAAATGACCACCACGACCACGCTTACAGGACCATATCCTTTTAATGAAATTTTCCATAACCAAATCGTAAAGTGGCTGCCCTATGTCATCGATAGCCTCACGAATTCCATCTTTGAGGTATCGAATCGACGCTGGGCTATTGGCGTAGACCTTCTCTTTCACGTGGCCCCAAAGGAAGAAGTCGCAAGGTGTTAAATCACAGGATCTCGGTGGCCAATTGTGATCACCTCTATGGTTTCGTTACTTGTGTGGCACGTAGCGCCGTCTTATTGAAAGTAAACGTTGTCCAGATCAATACCATCCAATTCCGGCCATGAAAAATCATTAATCATCTCTCGATAGCGCAATCCATTCACCGTAACTGTTGCTCCAGCATCATTTTCGAAAAAGTAAGGTCCAATGACTCCGCCGGACCATAAACCGCACCAAACAGTCACACGTTGAGGATAGAGAGGCTCGGGTTTTCCGAGGCCCAGATGCGTCAATTTTGCTTGTTTACGAAGCCACTGAGGTGGGAATGGGCTTCATCACTCAAGATGATTTTTCGATGGAATTCCGGATCAAATCTTTATGCAAAATACGGTGTAATGACGTTTGTGGAATGCCAAATTCCAAAGAACGACGAGGAATGGACAAACCTGGGTTTTCTTCAACACTTTCGGCTACAGCAGCAATATTCTCGGCTGTTCTTGAGCGACGTGCACGGGTTTTATTCTTCATATCACTAACTTGTTCCAACAGCTCGAATTTTTCCACCAATTTCTTTATTGCGGTCCTACAAGGTGCTTCACGACGACCCAAAAATGTTCGAGTTTTACGAACCGTCTCTGCCAAATTTTCACAATTTTTATAGTGAATTTTAATAATTTCAGTGCGATGTTGAAGCGTGTATCGTTCCATTTTTGCGCGCATGTTCTAGGGGAACAGCGTGCTATCGTTTTGATCAAATGTCTGTAATTTTGGATGATTGAGCCGAAAATGGTCTCAATCGACTAGGTTGGACTCACTGATGACGAATCCGGTGTCAAAATCGATTCTGTCCGGCCGGCCGGCCGTAGACACGATAACTGTCGAACGAAGTGAGCTAGCGACTTGAAACTTTCAGGGTAGGTCGCGCATTGGAATGCCGCGGTTAAGTTAATGGGCCAAATCGATCGAATAGTTTCGGAGTTATAGGCATTTGAAGTTTTGAAGTTATTTATTTTTTATTTCAGAAACTACTTGAGCGATTGGATTCAAACTTGGTAGTTTGGTGGAATATAACGACGCGCAACTTTGAGCCAAATTTCGTCAAGATCATATCGTCAATAAATTTTAAAAAAAATTTTTTTCGAAATTTTTTAACAAAAAAATTTTTTTTTCGGAAACCATTCATCATATCCAAAAAAAATTATACTCACACTTTGACCTTCTAATTTCACAGCAGTGTACTAAATTTCAGCTCGATACGATCATAAGTTTTGGAGATATCGGGAAAAAATATGTCAAATTTCGAGGTTTTCTTCTCGATATCGTTGATTTTTTGGTATTACTCGAGAAATACTGATTCAGTCCTGATTAAACTTCACAGCTAGTTTTAAGATGCTGAAAGAGAACTTTGTGCAAAATTTCGTGATAATCGGGTTTTTAGAACAATTTGAAAAAAAAAATTTATATGATTTTTTCATCATATCATCCTCATTAAATTCTGTATGAAACTTCGAACTGTTATTTTCGATGAAGTACTGGATTTCAATTCGATCTGGTCTGTATTTTTGGAAATATTGGAAAAATAAAATTTTGATTGGGTATATCTACGGAATCATTGGGTGGATTTTACCCATTCACGAATTCGGCCTTCGTAATTAAGGTCCAAACCTTCTCTACAAATATCGAGTTTCTAAGTTGTTTCTTTCGGAAGTTATTGTGTTTACGCAGTCGGCCGTTAGGCTGACCGTAAACACAATAACTTCCGGAAGAAACGACTTAGAAACTCGATATTTGTAGAGTAGGTTTGGGGCTTAATTACGAAGGTCGAATTCGTGAATGGGTAAAATCCGCCCAATGATTCCGTAGATATACCCAATCAAAATTTTATTTTTCCAATGTTTCCAAAAATACAGATCAGATCGAATTGAAATTCAGTACTTCATCGAAAATAACAGTTCGAAGTTTCATACAGAATTTAATGAGGATGATATGATGAGAAAATCATATAAATTTTTTTTTTCAAATTGTTCTAATAACACGATTATCACGAAATTTTGCATAAAGTTGTCTTTTAGCATCTTAAAACTAGCTGTGAAGTTTAATCAGGACTGAATCAGTATTTCTCGAGTAATACCGAAAAAATCAACGATATCGAGAAGAAAACCTCGAAATTTGACATATTTTTTCCCGATATCTCCAGAACTTATGATCGTATCGAACTGAAATTTGGTACGCGCGCACGTTCAAATTCGTTGCTGAAGCGGTCATCTACATTGGACATGCGCGCAAAAGTTGCTGCCTTCACGGCAGTGCTTTTTGAAATTTTTATTAATGGCTTAGTTTCCACTTGTCAAATGTCAAAAAATTACAGCTTCAAAAGTGACATCTGCGGAAATAGCGGGCTATTCAAAATAACACCTCTTATTGGAAAACCCTTTACAAGAAAACATCATCATATATTTCATAGCAACATTTAAGGGTTGGTCTACTAAAGAGTTTCAAGAATAAAACATCAAAGAATATATTCAACATATAAATGTACATATATCTATATCTAATAATATATAAATTTAAACAAAATATTGTTCAAATCAGTTAATCGGTAAATGAACATCAATAATTTGTAAACATTTCATAAAATTGATTATTTCCTCTGTATCAACAGAACAACCTATAATGCAAATGCAAAGAGATCCTTAGATTTTTAGATACTAAAAACGAATTTTTTATTCATTACAATGAATCATCATCAACAATATATTTTTATTTTTAGTCATTTCTGAATTCGAGAAGTGGAGGAATTTCCTCTGCTTCTGTAGCAGTCTCTGTTGGTGCAAGAACTTCGGGTGCGGGAGTGTCCTTCGGTGCTTTAGAACTAGTAGACGGCTTTGTTACTGTAGTAGTTGTAGCGATTTCTTCTTGGGACGGACATTCTAGGTGAACGCAGTGGAAGACCTGAGAGTTCAGAAAATCCATTCATATCAGATGGAACTTTCCAATTATCAGGGACTAAATTGATAGGATGATTTGCTTGTTCAACAATTCAGGAGTTTACTTTTGATGCGATTTTTGCAGAGTCGGTAATTTTCGAATTTTGTGCCGAAAGTGATTTTGAACAATAATTAGGTTGAAAGCAAACAGTACCCAGAGTACGTTTTTCTCAAGAAAATTTTTCGGTGCCAATGGTTGAAAAAAAATATTCAGAATGCGCAATGTTGCCACTTCTTTAAATTTTCGGAATAATAAATCTGAATTGGAGTGAACAATAGAAAAATAACCAAAATTGCGCAAGTACATCCCGAAAAAAAAATTCAAAAATTAATCACTGAAGCCTGAAGAACGGCACTCCGTTTTTACGCGCTTGTTCTGGGGAACAGCGCGTTATCGTTTCGTCACAATCAGGTCGATTCTGTTTGGGTATTGCTATGAACCTTGCTATTCTAGTCATATTGCTATCTTTCTAATTTATAGCAATATGGTACGTATTCTGTTCCGAGTGTTATAGCAATGTTTGTTATGAATTTCGTCATAACAATATTGCTATCATGGACTTCCATAATCGGTGATTTAAGATCTGACAACACTGTATTTTGTGACTTTATAGCTACAACGAATAAGAAAATAACCCTACTTCCTGACTTTTTTTATGATTTCGCATACATAACCTTCATCTACGACTTTCATCCTTTCATGATTCATGTAAATATCGACATGAAAAATGTTGGGAAACGGAAAGAGTCAAATCGACCTATTAGCAATTTCCTGGATACCAATAGAATATTGGTTACCAGAAATCAAATACAGCAATTTTATTCAGGCGTTAATAATTCGATAAACTTTTTTGTTAGCACTTCAAAGGGATTGTTGTTGTTGTTGAAATGATTAGAATAATTATCTCAGCTCTTGTTTACTTTGCCTGTATTTTCGTCTTAGAATTTTCCTTGAAATTGAATATTCTAGAGAACCTCGAACACATTTCCATTAGCATATACTTTTTTTTCATTCATATAAACATCGACTTATTCAAAAATGTTACGAAAAAAGAGAAACCAATTAAAGTCAAACTAACCAATTTCCTGGAATATTGGTTTCCAGAAATCAAATGCGGCAATTCAAAGGATTGGATGTTGAGATCATAAGAATAATCATCTCAGCTGTTGCTTAGAATGCCGGTATTTTTGTCAAAGAGTTTTCCTTAAAATGAAATATTCCAGAGAATCTTGCTCAAATGTCTATTAGTAAATACTTCGCTATCTTCATTCAGTTCTATTTTCGAATTCTTGGATGAAATAATACTGAAACAAATGGATCCCTATAAGATTCCCTTTCTAACCTATATTGTTATCAAGCATAGCAAGTACTATTTTGAGGTTGCTAAGATAGCAAGATTCTTGTTAAAGTGACAGATCATATTGCTCAAAATCGTTGATCCGAATACCAATAATTCCAATCTTGTTATGATAGCAATATCTTTTTACTGGCAATACTGCTATTTGCAAACAGAATCGACCTGAATGTCGGTAATTTTCGAATTTTGAGTTGAAATCTGTCTCAAACGACTAGGTTGGACTCACTGATGAAGAATCCGTGGTAACATTACATTTTGTCCGGCCGGCCGGCCCTGCGTGTTCTAACTTTCGAAAGGAAGGAGCTAGAGTCTCCAAATTTTCAGGTTAGTTTTCGATCATGAATATCTCGGTTGGGTTCGTTAATGGGCCAAATCTGCCGAATGGTTTTTGTGCTATAGCCATTTGAAGTTTTGATTTTTCAATAACTCGAAAAATATTTATCTGATCGAAATAAAACTTGGTTGGAAGATGAACGGTGTCAATAAGAATAATTATTATTAGTTTTTTTTCAGAAAATTTTTATATTTCATTCAAATTCCACTGAAATTTCCAAGTCGCCATTTCCCAATGTGAACAAGCGCGTAAGAGCTGCTGACTTCACGTCAATGCTTTTCTAGGTTTTTCTATTAACGTCGAAATTTCTAGCGGCTATTGGCACCGTTGAAGCATACAGACCGTCGGCAGGTGCCTAAACCTTGAGATATTTACGAGGTTTGATGAAACTCGAATGTGGCCGAGTTGCCGAAATCCACGAAGCAGTAATTTACCAGCCTGCGGTATTGTTTGCTCTTAAACTCACACATGAAGAATCTTTGTTACAGTCAATTCCGCCCGACCGAAAAAAACACGATAATTCTCAAAGAAAAAGAGACGTGACTGGTCAACCGTTAAGAGTTAACGACGATAACTTTCAAATGGAAAAAACCAAGAAACTTGAAACGTTCGGTGTGTAGGTACTAGCCTGAATGCGCCGTTGAGGAAGTTAAAGGGTACCATACTTCTAACAGTTTCAGAGTTATGGCTCTTTGTAATATCGTTTCCTAAAAAACTCACGAAATATTGACATCGTTGAATTGAAAGTTGGTTGTTTAATGCCAATGAGCAGATTTATGCACACTTTCATGAGGATAGTGTGACTAGAAAAATGAAAAATGAGATTTTAGCTCGATTAGATACGTATTTTTGAAATTGCTCAAGACTAGTATAATTATTCATTTCACCTGCGCTATGACCAACTATATTTCAAACATTTATATTTTGTTGAATTCCTAGTTTGTGAGTTATACCTACAGAGTGAGTTTTTATATATCGCTTTTAACAACAAATTTCTGCCATGAAATGAAACAACTTTTTTTACCATTTTTCCAGATTAAGCTCCGGTTAAAAGATAAAGGCTGTTGAAATTGAAAAAAAAGGTTTTTTGTAGCCATCCTACTTAAAACGGTATCATCGTTATGAACTCCGATTCATAAAACTATAAGAAATTAGCTTCAAGAAGGCAAATAAAGTGGACCTTAAGTCATTATAAGAATCTTCAATCATTTAAGAATACATTAATATTCCTTATAATTTCTCTTGAAAGTCCGTTTCCGAGATATTCAACGTTGAAGGTTTGAATTCTGATAGAAATTTGTCTTTTTTGTGGATCCGCCTCTGAGCCAGTAATGTTTTCGAACTCCACCCACGTTCATCTGGACTACAGAATACAAATAGTTAAGCATCTATTTTATGCCAAGACCATAGAAAAAGACATTATGTGTCCATGTCAACAGACCAGACTTCTCAGAGAGTTTCTAAGGTTCAATTAATGTGTTTACGCTAACTGGGTGATTTCATGTGATTCAATTATGAGTTTCTTGAAAATAAGGATAATTTATAGAATTTTCGATATGTGAATTGTGGAGGATGAAATTGTGCATCTTATGGTGGAAAAAAATGGATATTGCATTAATATCAATTGCAGTGTTTCAATAGCTTTGTTCGTTGTACCTGCTTGAACCACTACACTAACTCCATTGATACTGTTTGGCGTGTTTTGTTGTAAACTTGCACTCTGTTCATTGCAGAAATGTTGGCAGTTAGTGTAGTCACCTCTGAATAAAGAACATGCTCCTTCCTGTTGTTCTTTATTCAAAGGTAGTCACAGATATCGTGTGGAGTGCATAGAGTGAGGTTATCTTCTGTGGTGGTTATGCGTAAATATGATCCTGGACATCTGTTTTGTCTCTGGTATCTGGTTGGACTTGTTTTGTTCTGCGTGTGTGGGTAATTTGGACGAAATTAATTTTCAACATATCGTTATTCTAATTGAAATATTTTTCGCGACAACTTTAATTAAACATCACGACAGATAAAATCATCTCGAAATGGTAGCAAAAACCGAAGAAGCATAGAATTCCGTCATCTTGGATTTACGTAAAATCATCTTTCATATATTCTTTAAACTGTGAGAATCATGGAACAGATTGAACCACACATACTCCACTCATTCTGTTGTCTGTGACTACACTCAGCTGCACTGAGAATTGCAAGTCAGTGTAGTTAGTGTAGTTCATGTAGGTACAACGATCAAACCTAATGACCAAGTGTTGTGAAATAGTTACAATAGAATTGAGTGAGTGAATGAGTTTTCTCAAGCATATTTCTTTGAATGTGCTATAAAGATTACCGTAAGAAATATCGTGAACAGAGTGCATTAGCACATTGTGAAATAGTTTTAACTCGTACCCTGAGCCAAACCTGGACAAATGTTAAATGAATAATGCGCTTTATCTGATGAAAGGAATCCATGGTTAAAATTAATTTACAAAATACACATATATTAGTTCAAAGTTAAAACCATCTCTATTGTATTGATAATGTTGCATTTCAAGATATTGTGATTAAACGAAAGTATGCTCACCTCGTTCGCAGTATTATTAGTTCCTACAATTTTGATGAAGAGGACAGGTCTAGGGGGAAAAGTAATCACTTGCCAGGACCTGCAGTTTTCTCGAGTATTGTCAACCAAAGTTTCCCAACTCCAAACATCAACAGAAGTCTCAATATAATAACTGTAGCTTCTATCATCACAGTCCCAAAGTAGGAGTCTCAGGCTGGATACTATATAGGGTTGCCCTAGAACATAGTCAAAGTGTCACCCCAGGCATCATAGCTTTCTTGTGCATCGTCGCATCAATCGGCAGTCGAAACTAGGTGGTCTTTCCTCAGTTTCGAAGATATGAGCCCCTATACTTCGGATGAAGTCTATCTTCAGATCACTTTTCTTACTACCAAAACAATTCCGTATATTGAACTTTTAGTAAGTTCAGAAATCATCCCTAAAAGTTTTCCACAACGATTCGCAGTATTTCAAAATATACTCAATATCTGTTTTTTTTAAAGAATTTAACTTTGATCATGCATGCAGTTTGGATTGAAAAATATGAAAATCAAACTCAGTTGTACCATTGTTTAAGAACTCTCCTTAAACAATGGTTGTACTATCCTAAATCCAACCAACCCAATTCAACATAGGACCCTATATATTTGTCTGGTTGATTGATCAGGGGGCCAATTCTTCAATCTCGATCAAGAATTGAAGCGTATGACAATTGCCATATTATCTTTGGGTCGATTTTCTAAGTTGAATATAAACAACAAGTAGACATGACCTGCGCATGGAACCGAATGTCACTAGACAATCGAATGTTATATTACACACCGTACCACTCGTTGCTAAGTCGAAGGAAACGGTGATAAGGTTTTGTTCACAGCCGGATCTAGGGCGTGGCGAGGGAGGCATTTGCCACGGGCGCCAACCAACTAGGGGCGCAAAATTATGATTTTTTTTTCTTGAAATTATGTGTTTTCACTTCAAAGTCTATTCATACTTTAGAGCGGTGCTATAGTGCATGCACCTGTTGTACAATATGCGGCGACAAGTAGTTACCAATAAATTAACAGATGAGAAATTTACACTTGTCGGTCGCCATACGATTCCCGATCGCGTCCAGATGTTTGTTATTCGAACACAGAAGACCTAAATTAGCGGCAAGTTCAGAGGGAGTTTAATGGTTCGAGATAGCGGCGGTAGCGCTCCGTCTAGAGTCGGTTTCTTGAAGTCATGACAAAGAGATTCAGACCGTCCACATTATTAGCCGAATCGTTCATCACACCGGCTTTGATAAGGGTAATGTATTTCGAAGACGTTTATGACCGATAGGCTTGATGAAATCACCCCAGTCTTATTAATACTACTTTTTTCTCGCATGTGGGGTACTTTCATGCAGCGGCGCATTTGATAGCATCAATAAAGAAAATAGGAACCAGGAACTTATCATTATATTTTATATCATGTGCAATATCGCAAATAACGTGATCGTGCAAGCGGGCCGGGAAATTATTCGTGCTGGAAAAAGTTAGAAAATTTCAATCAGGTATGTACAATTCAGTTCCATTCAATTCAATTTTGAGTTGAGGATTTTCGGGCGCTCGGTCAAATTTGATCGGAATCTCGGAAGATCAGGGATAAAAAATTATTAGACCTAAAAAAAATACTAGTAATATCTCAAGTTACTTTAAGAACGATGCGGGTTTTGTGTCGACCAAAAGTGGTTTCACTAGCGAAGCCCATCATGTAGCGGAATTTCCTTCTACTTCTTCAAGTACCGAGCCTATCGTAAGAAAGTATTCCACTTCGGATAATTCGGACAAGGAAAATTCTTTTGACGAGGAATCAGGACTTACTGAGGTTAAACCTGAACCAGTTGATATTATTGACCCCACATTACAAAAAGTAATATTAAAATGTTCGTTATGACCTTTGTTGGCATGTGTGTTCTCTAATGTATTTCAGTTTTTCATTCACACTTTCATTTATTGTTTTTTTCAAGTTTTGTTTATATTCGGATTTGAGATTTCTCGATACCTTGCATTCAGTTTATTTCTTGGATATTTGCTTGAAACCTAGTCGAAATTTCGAATAGAACCCTCACAAATTTTGCAGATGATGGAGAAAACTTAGAAAATCGTCATAAACATATGACAATTGTCATACTCTTCAGTTCTTGATCTAGATTCAAGAATTGACCCCCTGATTTCCATATTTTTATTCAAACTCCCGGCATTTAAGAGCAATGATGATATTGCTCATTGTCGATCTTCAATATCGATAGAAGTCAAATTATCTTCGATATAATCGATGTTTTTTAAAGACACAATAAACATATTCGAAAGAAAACTCCTCGAATCGTCGTGAAAAAATTCCAAGATAATTTGTGGTATTAGTTATTGATATACTGGTAGAGAAAGTGATATGAAAATGGATATTTGGAGGACCACATCTTCGATAACAAGGTATGTCCAGAAGACCAAATTTAAGTGCATAACAATAAAGATGTATTATACGCCTGCTTTAACGTTGCCAATAGCTGCGAGAAATATTAGAATGCGTGAAATTTCGACGTTAATAGGAGAAAACGACAGGTCGTTCTGCAGGCCAAAGCCATTATTTTATTATATTATTTTTTTGGGATGTATTCATTTTTCTTTGAATGCGTAATGTTATTTATCTCTCCATTTTCCACTCCATTTCAGTTTTTATTTGCCCGAAAATTTTTGAATATTAAAAACTGACCAGATTGCGCATTCTTATTATTTTTACAACCAAAAATTTTTTGAAAAAAATGAACTCTGTCCTCCAAAAGTCACTTCGTTTCATTAGAGTTACTGTATGCTCTTAAGAGTATACAGTACCTAGACTAGAACGGGGAAACATTTGGAGGCCACAGTTATTCACAAGAATTTTTGAAAAAATAAGTACTGAAAAAAAGTGAAAAATTCTAAAATAAATAACATAGGCATTCTCACAGAGAAATTAAGTACATCAAAAAATAAACACTGAAGCCTTCAATTCGACACCTCGTTTTCTACTACTGGTATCGTTGCAGCATGCAGACCGTAGGCGGGTGTATGACCTTGAGATGTTAATGAGGTTTTATGAACCTTGAATGTGATTGTGCTACCGGAATCCACAAACGCGCAATTTACCAGCCCAATTCTGAAGAAAATCGACTTAACTTGATGACAAGTTACTGTTTGCTCTTAATAGAGATATGGAACACCGCGCCAGTGTTGCTGGACCCAGCATATGTACCTTCTTAAGCAACAAAATAAAATATACCTACCTAATTGAACCAGTATGCAACCGGAACCTAACTGGTGGCAAGTGTAACCTGAATCCCAGTCATAGTGTTTAGTGTCTCCGTTTAGAAGGGCGTTACGTGCACGGCTGAAAAGTCGATAAATCTCAATTTCAGGCAGACTACATTCGTATTAAGCTCACCTCACCCCTTCTATCACGATCGCGCTCTTTTTCAACGTGGCAACATTGTAGTTAGGACTTATTATGCCATCGACCAATTTTGGAATTTCGGTTTTGTAGTACGCTTCCAAGTTCACCAGATGGAATACCTTGATTGAAAAACAATCCTGTTTGAATGAAGGAAGTGTTTTGTAGAAGTTTTAAGAAAAATAATATCGAAACCAATGATGAAACACTGGATTCAGTCTTTAAAGTGATGTTTTCGGCGAACCAGGCTAAGGATCACTCTATAAATTCGATGGAGTAAACAGGAGATTCTCCATATATTGAAATGTTTCCACTTTGGAAGGTACTATCAACAAATTCCATAATTCTTTGTGATGCTTAATTTAGGATCTCCAACAAAAATACAATGTATGGATCAACGTTGCAGATCCTTATTTATTTCATATTTTCAAAGTGATGCCTGGTTTACCAGAAAAGCCTTATATACCATCCACCTTGAATCACCCTGTATACAATTTGAATCAGTTTAAACAGGTTCTCAAAGCTAAGATTTTTAAAAACAGGTAGTAGAACTGAGCAAAATGAACCATGGAATTGCTCACAAATAAGAGGGTGAATCAAATATAAACGAGTCTTTTTTCAAATTTATTTTTATTTTGAACGCAGAAATGAATATAGTTTATTTTTCTACTTAATCTCCTGATTTGGAAAGACATTTTCCCAGCGGATACGCAGCTTTCCAACTCCTTCCACTTAGAAAGATGCAGGTCGTGCCTGCAGCCAATTGCGCGCGTAGGCTTCAACCTCAACATCACTATCGAATCTTTGGCCCCCCAAAGTTTCCTTGAGAGGGCCAAACACATGAAAGTCACAGGGTGACAGGTCTGGACTGTAAGGAGGGTGTTCCAATGTTTCCCACCCCAGTTGCTCTAATTGTTCCCCTAGTCAAGGCTGCTGTATAGGGGCGAGCATTGTCATGGAGAAGAACCACTTTCCTGGTCGATAAGTTTCGTCTTTTGCGGCGATATGCAAGTCGGACCTCACTCAAAACGTCGCAGTAGTAGGCTGCATTAATTGCCCTACGCTTTTGCTTCAACCTAGCTCGAGCTAGGTTTCCGTAAGGTGTGCGCCTGTTGGGTTCCTCGCCTTCTCACAGCTGACCAGAAATTGCATCGTCTTCAGGTGTGTGAACGTCTTCTTCCTCTGTGAGTATGGAGTAAGTGCTCCCATAACTTATCCCAACGTCACTAGCAATTTCAGAAGTGGTACGACGTCTGTCATCTTCAATAAGCAATTGAACACTGCTGATGTTGTTCGCTGTAATTCTGGTGCGAGTTCTGCGGTCATGGTTTGAATTTTCAACACGATCACGACCCTCTAGCTCGCAACAGTGTCTCTTCCTCGAACTGGACAGCCAATCTTTTCAAGATTGTGGCCAGTTTTACGCCTTCTGCGGCGATAAACTAGATCATAACACGTTGCTCAATTGACGGAGGTACCTCTTGCTCCAACATCGTCACGGTGGACCAGCATTACCACATTTTTCTCCAAGGAATCTACTCGCTATCTGCACAAAATCTACCGAAAATCTACTGGAGCAAATACGGAATCTACCTAGAAATCTACCGAGTTGTTTATAGAACTGAGATTGATAACTTTTAAGTATATCGATAACCTATATTTGTAATCATTCCACACCATTGAAGAATTCTACATAATCCATTCACCAACCTAATACAGAACTAGGAAATGGTTCTATGAGGTTACAAAAGATGGCAATAGCAGCATTTCCCCTGGCGCAGAATCGACAAAGTAGAACATAGAACATAATAAACAAATGTAAGGCATCTATATTCTATCATTCTCAGTTTCTCCTTCAACACTGCTGCCAAATGCACCAATATAACTTGGTTCCTCAAAAATCGGTTGGTCATTATGAACTTTCGCCGGAAACTGAAATCTACTGCGAAAAGTTGACTTCTGAATCCTGGGCTGAATTGGCGAAAACCAACCGAAAAAGTAGAAATCTACTGAATGTGGTAAAGCTGCGGTGGACACTGAGAGGGCCGAGCCCACGTGCTCCCCCTATTCCTGACAAACCTACCAAACAACAAAGCGGGAACGTTCTCCCTCTACTATTGTGCCTGAAGGGCGAAAAGTCTCGTTTATATTTGATTCACCCTCGTACATTAAATTAATCTTTACAGTTCTGGTGTTATCGAGTAGCCAGATATGGTTTAAATGCATTTTTCATTTGAAACTTTAAGTTAGGCATAACATGTCACTTCCACTAATTTCCTATTTAAATCGTAGTATTACAAACGATAGGAGAGATAAGACACCGCTACATTTACTACTGTGTCAAGATGGCATCTTTGGCCTCAATCTCGCAGATAATTCTGATTTCCTATTTATCGCCTGTATTTTTCCCATTTTCATATCTGATGCTAGAGCTCTTATTCACGATAGGTATGGAATCATGCAGATATGGATTATTCTGAAGTTCTACACAGTTTGAAAAAATCCTATTTTGAAAACACGTACATAAAAATTTCAGTGGCATGGATGTTCAATACAGCAAATAAAATCAAAGAGCAAGCAAGGGTAATTTACCTTATTCACTGTGTTTTGTGTTCCCACCACCCTAATGTATTGAACTACTCTGCTATCGAAATATAAATTTTGCCAGGACCTGCATGAGTATCTACTGTAGTCTATCACTCTAACCCAGTCTGTTTGTTCCATAGATACTTCGATATAGTATGAGTATGACCTGCAATCCACGTTCGATCTATCAGTATAACATGGGAAATACAGAAATGAAGAATATCAATAGGTCTCTTGCATGTAATGTAACACAATCAAATTTTTTTTTGTCATTTTCTCAATCGATTTCGATACAAGGTCAAAAGGTTTCCTATCACACACTTTCACAATTCGAGAATAGTTGCCAACCAGAAATTACTTTACACAAATTCAATATAACTGGGGAACGGGAATTTCAGAACAAATTCAATATGATGAGGTTCGCGTTATTTACAAATATACGTAAACGGTGCCACGGCTCCTCATACCAGATAATTATTTCCAAATATATATTTTTGTTGAGATGATCTCTGATTGGCTTGAATTTAAGTTGGGACTCCTGATCTCTTGTCAATAGTCTCAAGTTTATTTCGGTTGCCTGTTTTCTGTTCTGTGTGAAGTATTCGGTTGGTTCCTGAAAAAAGTTTTTTTCAGAATTTCATTGATGAAACGTGATGTAAAAAACATGGTGTGCTCATCTGAAAAATGAGTGACGTCAGCTAGCAGAAAATACAAAGATTTCTATATTCTGTGTTGAATTAACATGCAAATTCAAAGCACAGAATTTATAACTCCTTGTAGTTTCTGCTAGCTGAAGTCACTCATTATTCAGGTGAGCACACCATGTTTTTTACATCATGGCCGAGTTTTTTAATTCACCAAATTGGTGTGGTGGAAGAGTGATGGATCCACCAAATCGTTTTTTTATTGTTGTTTGAATGACGTAAATGTCAAATTATCTAGTCCAACATCCACCATTTATGTTCTATGTCCACCACACTCCACCACAACCACACCATTTTGGTAAATTAAAAAACTCGCCCCATGTGATGAAAAAGCAATCTTTCTGTCACCAGAACGACAATCTATTTTCCATGGTAACATATCCATGGCATAGAACAATCCATGATGTAAGTAAAACATGCATCGATTTCAAGCGATGGACCAAAAGCTCCGGTCATAGTAACGGTTATCCAAACTGACGTATAGGCAGAGGATAATCTGTCAATTTTGATAACCGAAACTATAACCAGAGCATTTGGTCCATCGCTTGAAATTGATTATGGTGTGCTCATCTGTTCATCTGTGATCGCATTTACCAATGATGACGTCACTTTTTCAAAGTGAAAGTGAGTTTTCATTCAAATTCAAGGAAATATATATTCTGCGCTTGAGTTTGAATGAAAAAAGTGAAGTCATCATTGGTAAATACGATCACAGATGAGCACACCAATGTTTTACTTACATTATGGAACAATCTATATTTACCTTATAATCCAGAGACCATAGTTAGATATTTTTTCATTGTTTTAAGTGTTCTATGGATCATAAAATGAATAAAGATTGTTCTATGCTATGGATATGTTACCATAGAACATTGACTGTTGTTTGGGTGACAAAAAAATCGCTTTTTCATCAAACAAAAAATTCTGTGATCAACCTTTTTTTCAGGAACCAACCGATAATTCTATATTTACGGGACGGGAAATCGGCAACCGAATTGATTTGCGGAACATATCCTTTGTACACTTGACACTTTTGACAAGAGATCAGGAATCCCAACTTAAATTTCAGCCAATCGTAGATTGTCTCAACAAAAACCTATATTTGAAAGGAATTATGTTGTTTGAGGAGCCGAGGCGCCGTTTTCGGATATTCATAAATACCGCGAACCTTATCATGTCGAATTTGTTCTGAAATTCTCCTCTCCCAGTGATAGTAAATTTGGACGAAATTTGTGGGTTGGCAACTTGCACCGAAGTCGTCTATTCTGAATAATACGGTATTAAAAACGCTGCAAATATAAGTTTGCATGAAAAATTAAAAATATGATAATTCTTGTTACATCCATGAGACCTATTCAATTTGACATCAGATTTTTCACCAGTTGTTTGAGATCATTATCGGTTCAAAATTAGACATATCTAAAATGTGAGCAAGATGATAAAGCGCGGTCTCACAGGAGATGCGCGAAAAAATTTAGATCAAGATGTTTTCAGATGAAACAGAGATTATTTTCTAAACTACTAATGGCGCTCTTGAACCTTCTTCGAGAGGTAAGTACTTACCTTAAATCTCTGTCCCACAAGAGCATCTTGATGTGATTGATGATAGATGGCGTACCTAGTTTGACTATAATTCCCGTATCTCCTGGTCCTACTATAGCATGTCGAGTATAACCTTTTTCCATATCGTAAGAGGTAACGTCTCCGTCCAGCAGATATTCTCTCAATTCGCCTTCGATGACTTTAGATTCTGACCAGGGACCAAGTACGTTTTCTCCAATCACTGTACATGCATCGAAAAGAATTTATTTACATATTGGAATCATCTTTTGATTTGGGGAATAAATCTATTTGTACGCGCTTGTTCTGAGGAATTTTGAGCTGAAATTGGTCTCACTTATGAAGAATCTGTCTGTGGTCATATTTGATTCTGTACGTCCGTCGGCCGTACGTGTGTGCTATAACTCAGAGTCTTGAAATTTTCAGGATAGGTTTCGATCTTGAAATTCGTTAGTGGACAAAATCGGCCAAACAGTTAGTTATGCCCTCTGAATAAAGAACATAAGGAAGGAGCATAATGCCTCACAAAGTGCAACCGGGATGGATGTTGCATATGGCCGATTTCCCTTTCACTTTGAAGAGAGAACAACTTGTTCCGAGACTTCTTTGTCTGAAGAAACTAACTAACATGAGTCATACTTGGAGGTTCAATATGGGCGCCTATGTCCCACTGGGGTGCGTTCACAATTATCGTCGAACGATCGCACGACGACGCCCTGAGGTCATCCGACTGTTCACAATTGTCGTCGGGTGAAATTTATCTTCGTCCACGATTCGGGTAGAAACTCGCCGACCGATCAACTTTTAAACCCACAAAATAGTTGGTGAAAATTTGTCGCGGCTGCGCAGTTTACTCGTCAATTCAAAATCATGACAGTTTGAGTCATCAGTCACGAAACATGGACTCAACGAACTCCCACAATCTGGTAGTTGACGAAAATACTAAGTTACCAATTATTTCAGAGGATGGACAATCGGTACTGCTACACAGAGCGAGTGGTAAAAACATGGCAAATGATGTGCACTGCAACTTAATGCCACCATCTCCACAACAGAATCATCTTCTACCTCGCTATCTGAGGACGAATCTTCCAAACAAAAAAATGCAACTGCAGGATCCATTTCAAAAATAAAATCGAATTAAATATTGTTAGTCAAAATCACAACAGTTTTTTAGGTTATGATATGATAACAAACGAAAGTTTGACAACCGAATCGTGAACGAGGATGATTTACCGTGCGTCGTCCGTTACATTAAACCGAGGTGAGACGAACAACTCGGGTTGACAATTGTGAACGCACCCCAGATATACGAAGTAGAAAAGCGTTATGCTTCTTCCTGTCGTTCTTTATTCTAAGGTTATGCCTATATGAAATTTTGAGGTTAATTTCTCGATTTCTAACGAAGTACTGATTCGATCGGATTAAAACTTTGTGATAAGTTCTTGCATACCAACGCGCAACTCAATGCTCGAAACTTCGTAATTATCTGCAAAATACCAAGGCGAAACATATTGCAGAATTTCGTATGGGTCCCATTGTTATGAAATCAAAAAAAAATGTTTATTCCAAAATGTTTGAAATTTCTTCGCAAATTTTTGAGAAATGTTGAACAGATCTTAACGAAAATTGGCACAGACCTTAAAAACGATATTCAACAACGATGTTTCAGATTTCAATTCGATACGATATTTACTTCCGGAGATATAAAAAAAGTTAATGTGAGATTTCGTCGTTTGAAATTTTGAGGTTATTTCCTCAATATCTGAAGAAGCCTAAGAGCAACACATCGAAACTTCGTAATTATTTGAAGAATATCAACGCGCAACTACGAAAAATTTGTTTTCGAAAATTATCTACATCTTTATTGAAAAAAAAAGTTTTTCTGATTTATTGAACAGATTTCGATGAAATGGGGTATGGGGGTTAATTGAGAAGGTCGAAAGTTTAATTGACTTACTGTTCAGTGAAAAAGCTGATAACAAAACACAAAAAAAGTGTATATATTTCAAAGCGCAAGTTCTCAACTGGCACAAATCATTTTTGGAAGGCCAAGAACATGTTGAAGATGAATCTCGTTCACAGAGGCAAATCAATGCTGATTCCATGTGTTAACAATTAGGATTCAGAAAGCAGTATGATGAAATTGATTGATAATTGATACTTTGTGAAAGTATTAGAAACAAAAAATGAATCCAAGTTAGTAGATCCGCAGAACCAAAATACTAAATATGAAGATAATAATAATTATTATTAATATGGAGTTGTGTTGACGTTTCAACATAATGATGATTTTATAGTTTGGCTATATCTGAGACAATCTTTTACAAATTCAGTCACTTTTATGGTCTATTAATTGCAAACTACCACCTTAATCAAAATAATCGATTCTATAATAACAATTGACATAGTTATTCAACCAAACCTTATAGAATCTCAAATAGTTATAATGTTTCAGTCGCAATTTTAATTGATAATTTCCTGGAACCGTTGTGGATTTTCTTGAAATATTTCAGTTACATTCAAGCTGCCAAATGGAAGTTCCAAAAATATCGTGCAAACATATTTCAACATCACGAATCCGATCTGTAATTCAAAATTATTTTAAGATTTATCTTCAAGAAGATAAGCATCCATCAATTGATGGATAATTGCGAAGGTTTGCAGCAAACCGCAATGGATATATTTGAAAATAAAACCAATTTTTTTTATTCTGTTATATTTAAAAATCGTTCCTCAAAAGAATTCAATAGGGCAACTTCCTCCTGATTATCCTCACACGGCTCTGATCCGAAATCGGGGAATATGGCAATTTTTTTCACACACGGCAATTCAGGTTCTGGTGGTGTCTCAGGTGGATGCATTAACTGATACCTCCGCAATGCATACCATTCTCTAAAAGCTTCAGAAACACATCTTAAATAATTTCAGAATAAGCTATACCCCATTCGCTTTTAAAAGATCAGTCGGTAGGCCATGAATGTTTGATTCATTCCACTCTGTATAATCAAAAATTTTTGGGTTAGGATCATTGTCCTGACAGATACGTTGTCCGTTCTACACAAAGTTGTATTGTATTTACGAATGTAACTAAACCAAAATGTCGAGTCATTGAAAGAAACATGTAATAAGACTTGACAACGTCCTGCCTAATTATTATGATCTTGAAGACATTTCAGTAGTGCAAACCTGGCTCAGTCCTAGTTACAAAAACTTGATGTACCTATGCCGAGGCCTATCGACTGACTGTACAAAAGTGAATGGAGTATACATTCTATCTTTTTTGTTCTTATTTATGGGGTTTTTATTAGAGTTGAAATAACTGAGCAATTGGCGTTATCAATAATTATAAATTAAAAGCACTGAGTGAATTATAATTAGTATTGGTATCAGATCATTTCGGTTTGGATAATATGTAGTTTTGAAATCTTAAAAGTTTCGGAAGAATACTTTTAGAAAGTTGCTCGTGAAATGAACGGAAGGGCTTGATTGTCAGTCAGATGTAGATTCTGTGCTCGATCGAATGCAAACCTTAATCATCGAGTTGATCAGACGTCAAAAGTTTTGTGAAACCGACAGATAATGTTCTAAAATTTTTGGCGTGCATCGCTTCCACCTGAGAGATCAACAACCCAAATCAATTAATTTTTCTTCAATAGACGACTTCGGCCCAAGTTGCCAACCCACAATTTACTTAGCAAGTTTACTTTCACTGGGGAACAGGAATTTCAGGACAAATTCGACATGATAAGGCTCGCATCATTTATAAATACCCGTAAAACATGCCTCGGCTCTTCAAACCAGATAATTCCTTCCAAATATTGGTTTTTGTTAAGATCGTCCCCGTTGGCTGAAATTTAAGTTGGGATTCCTGATTTCATGCAAACAGTATCAATTTTCATAGGATACGTTCCGAAAATCAACTCTGTTGTTTCGGTTGCGGATTTTTCGCTCCGTAAATATGAAATATTTGGATGGTTCCTGGAACAAGCGCGTGAAAAAGGTTATTTACGGAATCTGATTGATGAAAATGCGGTCGCTTTACTGTCACCAGAACGATTTTCTATGGTAAATATCCATAGCATAGAACAATCTATGTTTACTTTAGGTACATAATAGAGAAGTAATACTTCTCTATTCTATACTTCTCTATTCTGTGCTTTAGGTTTGTTTTGGTTCCAAGTTCAGAACTGTACGGGACGGTTCTAGTTCGAAAATCATAGTCTGATTTGAATCTTGTGATTACTGAATCCCTGCAAATCCATTTAAGTATACATTTCGATCCAAGATATAGACAAGAAGAGCTGTTTTGTTAAGCGGAAGAAATAAGTGTGGTTGTGTCCGTTATTTTTCTCAAGGTCAGAAAGACTCGATTCCAGCAAAGGATGAAGTGATTTATCTTGTTGGTCTATGCTAGAACCGTCCCGTATAGTCCTGAACTCGGAACCAAAACAAACCTAAAGTAAACATAGATTGTTCTATGCTATGGATATTTACCATAGAAAATCGTTCTGGTGACAGTAAATCGACCGCATTTTCATCAACCAGATTCCGTAAATTACCTTTTTCACGCGCTTGTTCCAGGAACCATCCGAATATTTCATATTTACGGAGCGGAAAATCGGCAACCGAAACAACAGAGTTGATTCTCGGAACGTATCCTATGAAAATTGACACTGTTTGCATGAAATCAGGAACCCCAACTTAAATTTCAGCCAACGGGGACGATCTTAACAAAAACCAATATTTGGTAGGAATTATCTTGTTTGAGGAGCCCAGGCATGTTTTACGGGTATTTATAAATAATGCGAACCTTATCATGTCGAATTTGTCCTGAAATTCCCGTTCCCCAGTGAAAGTAAACTTGCTAAGTAAATTGTGGGTTGGCAACTTGGGCCGAAGTCGTCTATTGAAATTAAGTACCCTTATTATTGTTTCCACAAAACTGCGCTCTTGTATTATTGGTTTTCGAAATATTTGAAAACTTTAATAGTTATAATATATCATTATCATTAATTTGATACTACTTAATTCATTTGTCTATTTCCTTTTTAGATTTCAATAAAAAGATAACTCATACTGCTACACCATAGCAGTAAGTTCCAAGTTCTTAAACAATCTTCCAACTTTGATCTAGTAACGTAACTAGTTAGTAACTGAATTGAATGTATTTGAGAACCTTTTCCAATTTATCGAAAGCATCTATAGTGAACACTTTAATCCTTATTTGAAAGAAGAAGAAAAAAATACACAATTGAATGATTAAGCCATCAACAGGAGCATTTGGAGACACTTTTCTGCGCATTTTATTTATTGAATTATTCCATTTAATCATTAGTTTTTCAATTTGATACTCGATATTTTCTAAATTTAATTTGAAGAAAGCAATAACCTTTGGCTAATTAGAACATTAACACCAATTACCCTTCACCTCAATTAGTAATCCCATTTTAAAAAACCAATAATATAAATAATGCTTCAAATTTTTCCACAATTTTATGGTATGAGAGGAAAGTACACAAAGCTGACCGTTCTCGTTTGAGAAGAATATGGAAAAGTTTGTTAAAAACTTACTTGCTGAGATTATTAAATTCAAAACAGAAAAATCTGTATTTCTAATGAGAATATTAAAATATGGCAGAATTTAGAAATTGATATGTGAAGATTACAATAATTCGAAACGCTTCCGATCTACCATTAAAGTATCAGCCTTATTATCACTTGTCATAAAAAAAGCATTAATCATATTGTTGGTTAGAATCAATGATACAATATATAAAGAAACATCTAATGGACTTACGTAATTGTCCCCTATAGGGCAAACTGCTCAGTCTCACATTCGTTCTCTCAGCAATGGCGTCCAACAAAGCGTCTGGTTTGACTATGCTTGCAGGTCTAACAACTGATAAAAGTTGTGTAACAGTCATGAGAGGCAGTCGGACACATTTCAGAACATTATCCCCAATATCTTCGTTGGCCTTGCTCCAGTTGAGCACTCCTTGGAATATTTCCACTTCGGGAGCGAAGAATGAATCCCTCTTGAGTAAGTCTACGAGGGAGGACTGCAAAAGAATTATTTTTAGTGCTTGTTGAGTTGATAAGATGGACGAAAAAAAAAACGAATAATTTGGTTACTTTACCTGTGATAGTTGAAGGAATGATTCATGCGCCAATATCTTAGAAGCGTGTCTATCCATGAAATTATGACATACTTTAACAAGATTGCCAAGCCCATAAACCTGCGCAGTATCCAGGACAGCACATACATTACGTAGAGAAAGAAGCTGCTGTAGAACGTCACAGATCGCAGACTCTAATTCCACAAAACCATATTGATTGGCAAGTCCTAGCGTGTCCAGAATTATATCTTCCTTGAGTGTCATCAGATACATGTGACCTGGAGCAGTAAAGATAAAAACGATCAATTATGCAATAAACATGATAATTTATCACTTTTATTCCCCAAAAATATATGAACATATGGTGAAATAGTTTACCTGTATAGATGTACTTCAGCAGAATTTTGAACGCTTTTAGAGGTGCATCTGATAGAACAATTTCCGACTAAAAGAGAGAATCGATTAAATATTCCCCAGATCTTTTAATTCAACGAATTTACCTGGTTTGTTTCCTTCAACCCACCATATAACAATGCCCTGAAGTAATCACTTCTAGATGCTAAAATAACCTGCAATTTAATGAAGATATAAAGTTTGAGAGATCTATTAAGACACAAGAACTCGATTATTATGTGGAACAATTTTTATCATAAAATATACATGAAAACTATCATAAATAACAATAAGGAGGATAATTAAAACAGTTTAGCTTCTGATGTAGTCTCTAATTAATTTTTTGTCAACAAACAAAAGCTAAGGTGTCGAATACAATAATATTGATACCTTGTATACAATTTGAATGGAGAAATATGTTATTCTGGAGTACAGTTGTTATGACTGTATCAGTTGTAGGCTATTTATGAATTGAATGATAAGAACTCAAACTCATCTTTAACATTATCAACTACAGATCATGAGATGACTTCTTAATTATTTTTAAAGAAATAATGATTATTTAGAAATATGTTTTTCTTTTGATGTACTCACCTTGTGGGCATGAAGCCTCTGGCCCTCCACTATCAGGATAACATCCGAATATTCATGACTCATGCAAAGAGCAGATAAGTTTTCTGATAGCTGTGTAAGATGCTCAATATCTCCAAGTAGCGGATTTGGACTGTCCGAATTAGGCAGGTATTTCTGGCTACTCATCTTTTCGTCCAAAAACAGAAAAGATTTCATTAAAAAAGCCGATCTCCCGATTTCGCGAGTTGTACTGAAACTTTTTGAAAATGAAAAACCAAATGGGAAAACAAGCATAATAACGAAAATGGTGTACTTACATTGTTTGCGGCAACTTTCAATTGTCAAAATTAAATAAAACAATAGGTATTCAAAATAACATAACTAAAAAGAAACTTGTCTAAAATGAAATTCTTCCAGAATCAAGAGAAACATTCGTCAACTTTTGCAGGTGATTTTGACATATCTGCTATCTCCTATTTTTAACGTCAATAATGGAAAACAAAAAAACAAAGCTGTTGACATTTTGACATTTGTCAGGATCATCCAGTCTATGGTCTGGTATTGTTATTCTATGTTTATCACTCGATGAATTTCTTATCAACAAGAGCATTTTTTCACGACTTCCAAATTGAATAAATCGAAATCAGAAGTAGATATTTTATTCCGATAAAAAAAGCATATTACTTTTCATTATCCAAGCAAAATGTAACTTGTTTTTTATCCAAAGCTTTAATACAAGCTTCGCTAACCAAACACTGCAAATCAGCCTTCAGTTTTGGCTTGATTGTCCCCGTGACATCGCTCATAGCTTGCATTTGAATTCCTAAATTTATTGCAAAAATTATATCGGGATGGTTCAAATCGTATTCTTTCATATGTTCCGGCTTTTTCATGTGCATAGCGAAGTCTGTATGGTGCATTTCCGTATTCTTGTGTTCCACCTGTGGTGAAGGTTTTGTTGCCGTCATTATTGATAGAGAATGGGTTCTACTCACGCTGAAAATGGGATCTATTTCTTCGTTTACTGTCAAGTCTCCACTATATTCTTCATTACTAGTAGGGGGTAAACTGCTCGCCATTTTTGTGAAGGAAATTTTCAATTTTTATGAGTTTTTTATTGTTATTCCTTCAGTTTAGGAATCTGTAGTTTGCATTTTGCTTTAATTGCCTGTTTTATGACTTATTGATGTCTTTGATGGGAATTTGATGAAATGGAGATTGTGGGTCGGAAAATGTGTCATTAAAATGTCAACGAACATGACTGTGACAAAAATGGGTGGCTTGCTACTTTTTTCAAGTTGATGATTGTAAAAACATCCACGGACATACTGCGGCATTACGAAAGTGCGAATTTGCTACGAAACCTTAAGCGACAAGTATTCATAATATGTGAAAAATGTTTTCCCGGTTTGTTTTGTCTTGTTACCGCGACCACTTCAGATCATTTGTGGCCGCTACTCACATGTGGCGACATATTTGGCAAGCGTGGCCACTTTCGATCGTTAGTGGTTGCTTCGATACGACATTATTGTTATATTTCATTATACATAAATAAATTGATGAATTGTACTATAGGTTTTATGATAGGTTTCATGAATCACTGCACATACTGCCACGTTTGATGACCTCGGCCACTATCGATTGTTAGTGACTATGTAGTTGCATGTCGTTGCGGCCACTATAAATTTTTTAACGCTCAAAAGTAGTCCCACAAGAGACCGTGGGTGAAATTTCATTTCAAACTTTATTCTGAAGAATATGAATGTTTATTCATCCTCAATGGCAATTTGTCTAGGAGAGTAGAATTTCTATGACAAATTTGAAGTTATCATGAATGCCTGTATACCTACTTGCCAAACATTGTGGCAATGACGTTTGAACTGAGGAAAATTATTGTATTCAAATCTCTTACTTCGAAGAAAAAATGCGTAAAATTTTAGTGCAGTGAAGAAAATTGATTTATTCATGGAAATATCAACTTTTATTATAGAAAATAGGTGAGAATATTGGAAACCAGGCATAATTCTGTTCATTAACTAGGTAAATTTGCCATTTTCTCTATGTCTTTTTCGAGTTTTACCTACAAATTGAGGGCAAATACTTCTTCAAGAGCTTAATCTGCCTCAAATCTAATGATAAGGCAGGAAATTTCCCTGAAATATCCACATTAATATGAAATTTCATCCACATCCGTGAAGGAAGAGAAAAATTTCTTTTTCTCAACAGCTTCTCAAAATTATTTAAAATTATATAATATAAAATTATTTAAGTATATAGCTGATGCTGTGTATATCAAGGGAAAGTAGATTGATAAATAAAAAAATGAGCAAATTTCCCACAATAAAATTGTCGAAAAAAACTAATTGGCCTTTCTGAAAAAGAAAACATGGAATTTATCAAAAAAAAGTTTTCCGATTCCTATTTTGCATATGGAAGGTATACTTAACGCACATTATAATGCTCATGGAAGTAAATTGAAGTCATTATCATTTTTCGACAATATTAGTATTCTCAATCAAATGACTCGATAAACCTTTCACCGATTTGAATTTCAGATAAGACATCGCCACCAACTAAAAATGGCTAGTAACGCTTCCAAGTCTAAAAAACCTTGTCTGATTTCGTGTACGGGCAAGTGCAATCCGTATCGCGTAGGCATGGAACCGAAACCCTGTTTAACCGGAGAACCAACATGGAAGAAACTTGTCGAATACTTCGATAAGAAGGGTAGCAAATTCCACATAAGGGATTTGTTCGAAAAAGATGCTTGTAGATTCGGAAGATACAGGTGAGTGTGTTTTGTTTTCGCCAGATGAAATAACCTTAATTTGAATCTGGCTGTCAGAATTCACCTTGAGATGACCTTCAGGCGTTTTCAGGGCAAAATTCGAGGTTTTTCAATTGGGAATGAACGAAAAAAAATGTAATTTTAAAATTCAAGGCAATGTTGTGTATAGTAAAACATTCATCATTCAATTTTTCTCATCAAATAAAACCTTGCATAGACAAGATATACCTTGATACCTTATGTATAATTCTTGTTTTTATTTTTCTCTCGAATATACAGAAAAAACTTTTGGACCTTAATGGGTGAATTTCGTAATGTAAGAATTCTTATGAATATGACGTAATTGTCCTTCTACAATTTACGTTTTAAATTATGTGGATTGCGGTGAATTTAAAAAAACGCGCGTACTTTGTAAGCAATTTTTCTTAGAAATTTCTCTGTAAGAGGGAAATCGATTAAACTTGCTCGAATAGTTTGAAAAGTAGGCAGAGGAATTGATGGACTTATGCGTGAAATTTTCTATAACTTAGATTTCAATAAACTATAAAAAAATCGTCTGTCGACCGCAGGGTAATGCCTTCTAGAAACTTGGTTAATTCCTGGACATTGTATATTTTATACAATGGTATAGGCATAGAATAGAGAAGTACAGTTACTGAAATTCGACAGAAATACTGACTCGAACTTCTGAAGAAAAAGACCTAGGGATTTGAGGGGATGGACAAAATCTACCCAATTTCGTTGAAATCAGCTCGTCTAGGAATATCAAGTCTCTATATAAGTCGTTGCAAAATTTCACGGGGTTCAAAGATCGCTATAAGATCATAAAATTGTTTTTATCTGAAATAAGTCGATCAACGTTGAACGGGATCAGTATCACAGTACTGCCTGTATTGGTGAACGCCCTGTGTATAAATTTGACTAAGCACAAAAATGTACCTGACTTCACGTTAGTGCTTTTTCTAATTTTATGAAAAGCATATCTTACACTTCTTTATATATTGAATATTCTGGATGTACATTTTCATTCTGCTTTCAGTTTGAAACTGAGCACTCCAAGGGATGGGGACATCCTCATTGACTACTCCAAAAACCGAATCGACGACGAAGGTCTAAAATTGTTCTTCCAATTATGCAAAGACAGAAAACTGATAGAAGCACGTCAGTGCATCATGAAAGGTGCCAAGATGAATTTCACCGAAGGTCGACAAGTGCTTCATTCTGCCCTGAGAAATAGGGACCCAGAAAACAACCCCATTATTGTTGAGGGCAAAGATGTCATGCCTGACGTAAAGGCAGTGTTGGACCATATGAAAGAGTTTTCAGAACAGGTTATCAGTGGAGAGTGGAAAGGGTATGTGGTACAACTAAAAAATGATTGGAATATAATGCTTACTACCACAAGAATCATTGTATAAACAATTTGTTAAAGTCAGTTGGTAGGCAATGAAAGTTTGACACATTCCACTCTGTATATTTGGAAAATGATAGGTAGTCTTTCTGTCAGATTACTACGCGGCAATAATGTACGTAATTACCCCCAACCATACAGTCATTGATCAAAATATCTGAGAATTAGCCCAGTCATTTTGATCTTGATGACATTCATTAGTGCCAACCCGTCCCAGTTCTAGTTACATAAACTTTATAAACCTAATCCAAAGCCTACCGACTTACTTTATAAAACAAAATGCAGCATATAAGTACCGGGACCAGACAAGACTGTGTTTAAACTTTGAATAAATTTCCAGCTACTCTGGCCAACCAATAACTGACGTGGTAAATATCGGTATTGGAGGTTCAGATTTAGGACCTCTTATGGTCACCGAAGCATTGAAACCTTACGCCACTCAGTTAAAATGTCACTTTGTGTCTAACGTAGATGGCACACATATAGCTGAAGTCCTGAAGAAGGTACAACCTGAGACCACTTTGTTCATTATTGCTTCCAAAACTTTCACAACTCAAGAAACCATCACCAATGCAAACACTGCTAAGAATTGGTTCCTGGAGAAAGCTGGAGATGTAAGGATCTGATGTATTGTATGTATATACAGAGTGTAACAGCCAAATGGAATAAATTCGATAACGAATAAATGAGGGCGTGTTGGGAAAAACGCTGGGACACGTCGATTTGTAATTTTAAATGCGCATATTTTTCAAGAAAATAATATTATATAGGGTGTTCCATGTGACCGTGGCCAATACCAACTTTCTTATTTCAAATGCAACCCCCTGTATATTATTTATTTTTTGGATTCTTCAGAGAATTCTAGACACAATTCATGCACAATGTCTTATACCTATCTTTAACTATTTCGGAAATATTAAGTGTTTTTGGATTTAGTGTAAAAATCAACGTTTTAAATAAAAATTATATTATTTCACAAATTCGGTACATTACACTTGAAACCTAATAAGTAATACTGATAATTAATTAAAAAAAAACAAATAAAAAAACATTAATGTCAATGTAGGAAATGTTCAAAATGCTCGCCGCGAACGTCTTGGCAACATGGTAATCTGGTGTAGAATTGTCTTCTAACGCTACTCAACATTTCTGAAAACACTTAATATTTCCGAAAAAGTTGAAGATAGGTATAGGACATTGTACATGAATTATGTCTAGAATTTTCTGAAGAATCCAAAAAATAAATAATATACAGGGGGTTACATTTGAAATAAGAAAGTTGGTATTGGCCACATTCGCATGGAACACCCTATATAATTTTATTTTCTTGAAAACTATGCGCATTTAAAATTACAAATCGATGTGTCCGAGCGTTTTTCCTAACACCCCCTCATTTATTCGTTATCGAATTTATTCCATTTGGCTGTTACACTCTGTATGTATTTCAACATGTCGTTTTTTGTAGGAGGGAGCTATAGCTAAGAACTTTGTTGCCTTGAGCACTAATGCCGAGAAAGTTAAGGAGTTTGGAATAGACGAGGCAAACATGTTTGGTTTTTGGGATTGGGTTGGCGGTAGGTACTCTCTTTGGTCCGCCATTGGTCTGAGTATATGTTTGGCTATTGGTTTTAAGAACTTCGAGAGGCTTCTTGATGGCGCCTACTTCATGGATCTCCATTTCATGAACGAACCACTTGAAAAGAACGTGAGTTGCTAATATTTTGAGCAACTATCGTATATTTATCATCGATCTTCCCTGTAACTTGCATGCGTTTGCATTCCAAAAGGTTCTTATATTTGTTTTCACAGGCACCCGTGATTCTAGCGTGTCTTGGAATCTGGTATTCCAACTTTTTTGGAGCTGAAACTCACGCTCTGTTGCCATATGATCAATATATGCATCGTTTTGCCGCCTACTTCCAGCAAGGTGATATGGAGAGCAATGGAAAGCATATCACAAGGGCTGGGAATGCTGTGAGTATCAAACATTTCTTCGGCAGGAGATACAATTTATCCTAAAATATCTAATAGACGACTTCGGCCCAAGTTGCCAACCCACAATTTACTTAGCAAGTTTACTTTCACTGGGGAACGGGAATTTCAGGACAAATTCGACATGATAAGGTTCGCATTATTTATAAATAACCGTAAAACATGCCTCGGCTCTTCAAACCAGATAATTCCTTCCAAATATAGGTTTTTGTTAAGATCATCCCCGATTGGCTGAAATTTAAGTTGGGATTCCTGATTTCATGCAAACAGTGTCAATTTTCATAGGATACGTTCGAAAATCAACTCTGTTGTTTCGGTTGCCGATTCTCCGCTCCGTAAATATGAAATATTCGGATGGTTCCTGGAACAAGCGTGTGAAAAAGTTTATTTACGGAATCTGGTTGATGAAAATGCGGTCGATTTACTGTCACCAGAACAATTTTCTATGGTAAATATCCATAGCATAGAACAATCTATGTTTACTTTAGGTTTGTTTTGGTTCCGAGTTCAGATATGTTCGGGACGGTTCTAGGTATTTACCATAGAAAATCGTTCTGGTGACAGTAAATCGACCGCATTTTCATCAACCAGATTCCGTAAATAACCTTTTTCACGCGCTTGTTCCAGGAACCATCCGAATATTTCATATTTACGGAGCGGAAAATCGGCAACCGAAACAACAGAGTTGATTTTCGGAACGTATCCTATGAAAATTGACACTGTTTGCATGAAATCAGGAATCCCAACTTAAATTTCAGCTGTCGGGGACGATCTTAACAAAAACCTATATTTGGAAGGAATTATCTGGTTTGAAGAGCCGAGGCATGTTTTACGGTTATTTATAAATAATGCGAACCTTATCATGTCGAATTTGTCCTGAAATTCCCGTTCCCCAGTGAAAGTAAACTTGCTAAGTAAATTGTGGGTTGGCAACTTGGGCCGAAGTCGTCTATTGAATGAAAATAGTAAAATATTGCTGATTTCTAGGTGAATTATCATACTGGACCCATAGTATGGGGTGAGCCAGGCACCAACGGACAACATGCCTTCTACCAATTGATCCACCAAGGTACTAGGTTGGTACCAGCTGACTTTATAATGCCTGTGAGAACTTTTAATCCGATCGGAAACCATCACACACTCCTTTTATCGAACTTCTTGGCGCAAACAGAAGCTCTTATGAAAGGCAAAACAGAAGAGGAGGCCAAGACTGAACTAGAATCGGCAAAGATGAGACCAGATGAGCTGAAGAAATTGTTGCCCCATAAGACATTCGAGGGTAACAGACCTACCAATAGTATTCTACTCAAGAAGATCACTCCTTTCACTCTTGGGGCTTTGATTGGTGAGTACATCTAATATAATTAGTTTATTTCAAATGTTTTCGGTATAATGCATTCACTTTTATAAAGTCCGTCAGCAGGCCATAGAAGATGGACATATTCCACTCTGTATAAGATAAGATAAGATAAGATAAGAAAGGTCTTTATTTCAAAACAGTTCATGTTTACAAAACAAGAAAAGAAATGAAATAGTGTCATTTAAAAAAATAGGATTAATGTCCTCCAAAAAACTCCTCCATGTTATATGGTTCCATATTCAGCAGCAGCTTGAAAATTTCTTTCTTGAAAAGTTTAAGAGTTTCTATTCTTTGTATATCCCTAGGCAGTTTATTAAAAAGTTTTAGACATCTATACTCTGTTTGCCTTTGCGTAGTAGACAGATTATGTTTTGGTAGATTGAATGCCAATGTTCTTGTGTTATGGTTCTTCTTGCGATTGAAATGTTGAAAAAACAGATCTTTATTTTTATGAAGGAATATTAAACATTCCTGAATATACAATGCATACACTGTTAGTATGCCATTCTTCTTGAAGTGTCCTCTACATGATTCTCTGGGCTTTAAATTTTCCATTATCCTTATCGCTCTCTTCTGCAGTATAAACACAGATGAAACATTTCCTGAACCATAGAATACAATACCAAATCTCAGCTTTGCCTCAATGGTTGCATGATAGACTGACTTTAGTACTCTTGTGTTCAGATATTTGGCAATTACCCTGAATGCATAAATGGATGGTCCTATTTTCTTACTCAGATGTTCTATATGTTGTTTCCAATTCAGTTCCTCATCGATGTGTAGGCCTAAGAATCTGGTGCTCTGTGAAGTTTCATACTTGCTACAATTCAGAGTCATATGCTCGGAAACCTCCAACTTGGAATTTGGAGGGTGGAATAAAATCAAGTTAGTTTTGTTCTTATTCAACACCATGTTGTTTTTAGCAAACCATTCTTCAGTATATTGTAGGACTTCTTCTGCTAATATCTTGAGATCTGGCCACAAAGATTCTATCACAAGCAGATTCTTGTCATCGACATAGTCCTCAGCACCAACTTTATCCTCACTCCAATGAAAGTTCAAGCAGTAATCATTCAGGTATACTATGAAAAAAAGCGGTTCTGCAATGCTTCCCTGTGGCACCCCAAGTTTCAATTCTTCTGTATCTGATCTTATCCTATTTCCATCTGAGAATATCTCCACCAGCTGAGTACGTTTCCTGAAATATGATGTTATCCAATTCAGTGTTGGTCCTATAATTCCATAGCTTTCCAGCTTGTGCAAGAGCTTATCAACATCGAGGCAATCATAAGCCTTCGATAAAAATGCAAAATGTTGGGTTATAGTAATTTTCCTATCAGATACTATGCGGCGTTGTCCGTTCTGTATACACAAGTCATTACATGGTATAAAACTAAACCAAACCATAGAGTCATTGTTAAAATATGTTCAATTGTTCCGAGGACAACTGACTGACTTTAAAAAGTGAATGGAGTATAGTTATGTTTATTTCGAATATGATGTTCAACCTATTGAAAGTTTTATTCTATTTTTCGAAAATTCGTGTTTCCGATATTTAATTATTTGATAATAATTTACTTTCAGCAATGTACGAACACAAGATCTTTGTCCAGGGAGTAATTTGGGATATCAACTCTTTCGATCAGTATGGTGTTGAGCTTGGCAAACAGCTGGCCAAGGTTATCGAACCAGAACTTTCTAATGACGATGAAATCAAATCGCATGATTCATCCACCAATGGCTTGATAAGTTTCATTAAGGAAAATAGGTTGAAAGAGGGAGAAGTGGATGGTAATTAAATAAAATGGATGTGCTTCTCACCCTTTGGTTTTCTTCTTCTTCTTCCTGAAAATATGGTTTCAATAAAGAAAGAGCGAAATTTTTCAATTGATAATATTTTGGAATTATAGTATGTTGTGTTTCTTTTCAATATTCTGGAACATAAATATAAATTGTTCATTTATGAAATGTCACAATCAAGCTCAAGTTATCAACTAGTTGTTTCAAGAATATCTTGTTTCCTATTAGTTTATCAGGTTAAAAAGTTGTCCAGAATTCTCCTCAAAAGATTTTTTTTAGGATTACATATTTCACCCTCATGAATTCAATCTAAGCATTTTTGAGGATATATTTATTTATTTATTTAGTTGTTACTTCTTTATTTTCTTCTTACTTTTCTATCAAGAGAACTTCATATAATATATCATGAAAAAACTCAGCTATACTCCATCTACTTTCATAAAGTTAGTCAGTTGGTCATGGAAGTTTGTCACATTTCACTTTGTATAATTGAAAAATGTTTAGTTATATTTATTTTCCTGTGAGATAGACCTATAAAACTATGGAGAGTTTAATATGTCTATGGTGTAACTAAAACAAACCATTGAGTCTTGACCTTGACGACATTTCACTATTACCAACTTGACTATTCTATTAACACAAACTTGATAGACTGATTCCAAGGCCGATCGACTGCTTGCTAAAAGTGAATGGAGTATGTTCACTATATTTATTGTTGAGTAATTCAAAGGGCCCAAAATTTAAATGAACCAAAAACTCAAATTATTTTGAAATGATAGAGGAAGATGAAAGGATGAAAGGAGAAGAAGAAGGAGCGGGAGAAGCAGGAGGTGAAGGGGACGTTCCTCCAGGAGAAGAACCTCAATCTACCGAAGATGCTCCGCCGCCAGAAGAATAAACTATATGTGGAAAATAAATATAATATTTTGTATATTTCTGATGTTTTATGGATCTTTCGAAAATTTTATAAAAATATACTTATTTGCTTGCTCAGCTTCTCTTGTTTCGGTACTTAATCATCAGCTTCAATTAAGCAGACCCTATTTTTATGGAGGGCAAATTCTGTTGCAGTCCATTATATACTGCATGGTAAAATACTGAAATAATGTTCAGTTTGAGTTGTGGAAAACGGATATTTTGATTGATGTCTTTCGGTTTCTTATTAATTTTTTCACTGCATTCATATTGTGGAAATGATACCTTGTGTTGGAAAAGTCCTATGTGCAATCAAAATATGTTATATTGCTCTTCAATTCACCAAAAATCTTCTTTGAACTAGCTTCATGTAATTCTTACATAGTATGTCGATTTGAAAAGGTGACTCAAATAAAAAAAATATTTTTTCAGAACTTACAAAAAAAAAGAAACATGAAATTTTTCAAATAATACGTCAAATAACAGTATTTACTAGAAAACCATTACGAATACCGCGTATAGAAAAAAAAACTTCCAGATGGTGAATAAACATAATAATAAGCATTTTTGCACAGTATTACTGAATTTGTTGTTTCATATTTCAGGTATTATCTTTACTTCTTCAGAATAATAAATTGAAGGAGTGTACCAACATTTAAGATTTTAGGGGTTGCTGCCATCACGCCCTCAGGGTTGATACAAATCGATCGGAATCATCCGCATGAAATGCGTCCTACGAACCAAAAGTTACCTCTTACCAAAGTCTACGTCTTTTTTGATTTTGCTTGGGGACCGAGTTATTAATAAGGCTGGAATCTATTTAAATCGAAATACAGTATGTGTTACTACTTTTGGCTCAATATTCGAACGAATTTATATAATAATTACAAATTTTTGAATGCACCCTCTAATGATAAGTACACAAAAAGGGGACTGGAGATTATCACAGAGAAGATTTCCAGAGGCAGGATAACAATTTACAACCTAAAATACAATAACCTGAATTTGTGGGAACAGGTCGATTTGGAAGCAAAATTTTGAATCGATTATTCTGGGGAATAGCGCCCAAATGTCTGTAATTTTCGATTTTTTGCCAAAAAGATAAAGCTGTTGTTATTCGGAACTATAAATCCAAAAAATTGAATGTTAGAGCTTTCAAATTGTTACATCCCTCGGAAGATTATTTTATTAGATACATTTCTTCCATATTATCATATTGCAAACTGAACCCCATTATTTAAATTCACTCGCTAATTCCTATCAATATTTTTCCCGGTGACAAAGCGGCAATTAACTGAAAGCAAATAAAAGATTAAATGGAATAACGCGGTTTGTCTAGGATTTATATGAAACTGAACAACTTGCAGGTGTTCAGTAGTCGCCTAAAAGATTTCTCATTTCTGGCAATTACAGTCTATCAAGCTATCAGCGGTTTTAACCTTGAACATATTTCTAATCGTATCGAAAGATGGTACATTTTTATTTTGGCTCTGGCGCCGGAAACAAGTGGGAAGGAGATCAATTTGTTTAAATTGATTGTGAGAAAGCTCGATTGGGGGTAAGTGAAAGCGAAAACTGTTGAAACATTATTTTTGACAATAAGTTGTGGAACTTTTCCATTTTCGTTCAGAAAGTATCGTGAATAAAATACCTAAAAGGAATACGGATATATTTTGGTGATATGTGTATTTTGGGTTGCATGACCACTATGTTTTGAGGAGTAAAATACAATCGAAAGCGACACGTGGAAAAGTAAGCAACCATTAGAGCATTTTATTTAAACTGTTAATGTGCTATTCCTTTTAATTCGAAATATCTTATTGAGGGGTTAATTCAACATATAAAACTACTCGTTGATATATAAGAATTTAATTAATTTTTGATGACATCTTAACAGAAAAATGTTGATTTTTATGATTAATTAACTTCCTCAAAAACTATAATATGATGATTTTTCAATGCTACTGTAGATTGGGACATATAATTTTTGGAACAACTTTGATATTCTGAAAGTTTCATTTCATTTCGAACCCGCTATAAAAGTAACTTTTTTGTATTATATTGTAATAAATATAACATACATTCATATACAACTTCAAACTCGATTCATAATGAAAGAAAATTTCATTGAAAAATTTAAACATGATGGTTGAAATCGGACACTAGTATGTAAAATGGCGGCTTGAAGGTTCTTGCGAAATTTCATGAGGATTATATGATAAGAAGATAGCAATATTATTTTATCTGTTAGTAAGGCCTCACTACGAGAAATCATTATCTGGATGGCTGGAAGCTCTTGAATTTTGAACAAGTGCGCAAAAGTTCCGGACTTTAGTTCTGTGATTTAATTTCATTCAAAACTTTTCGGATCTGTACCTACTTCACATACATCGATGGAAGAAATTCATTTTATTGATAGAATTTTTGGAACATATAGGTACATTGTATTTTAATGTATGGAAATTTCCTTCGATGATGATAAACACAAAGTAAATCGTGCTTGTTCGAAATATGTCTTTTCAATATTCATTTTATTCGGGTCTATTACGTCAGTCTCGTGCATGAATTTTCGAATGAATAATCAGAAATTTCCTTGTATGAGTATTCCGTATATAAATAAAATTATTTTCATAATCCACATTCTCAATTAATTTCAAGGATATAACGCACATACTTTGTTGGGATAGTTGCGGTGAAGAAATACTAGATAGATAACAGGATTTGTTTAATAAATAAGTTATTTTCGAATTCAACTCAAAAAGAATCGTAATTCGAAAACCTAGAAAAGCACTGACGAGAAGTCAGCAGCTTTTTGCACGTATATGTTGTCCACTTTTGGTGATATCGTTTGAATATGCGCGTGAAAGCTTCTGACTTCACGCCGGTGATTACTAGTTTTTTTTGAGTTATCCGTGGAAAAAACCACGAAATAATTGATATATTTTTACACCATATCTTCAATCAATCAATCGTGTCAAACTGAAATTTGGTACACTGCTGTGAAATATTGAGCGCAAGATATGACGGTATATAAATTTTCGGATGGTTCCTGGAACAAGCGCGTGAAAAAGGTTATTTACGGAATCTGGTTGATGAAAATGCGGTCGATTTACTGTCACCAGAACGATTTTCTATGGTAAATATTCATAGCATAGAACAATCTATGTTTACTTTAGGTTTGTTTTGGTTCCGATTTCAGAACCACAGATTGGTCTGTGTCAGAACTCTACGGGACGGTTCTAGTTCGAAAATCATAGTTCGATTTGAATCTTGTGATTACTGAATCCCTGCAAATCCATTTCGATTCAAGATATTCGAAAGAAGAGCTGTTTTGTTAAGCGGAAGAAATAAGTGTGGTTATGTCCGTTATTTTTCTCAAGGTCAGAAAGACTCGATTCCAGCAAAGGATGAAGTGATTTGTCTTGTTGGTCTATGCTAGAACCGTCCCGTACAGTTCTGAACTCGGAACCAAAACAAACCTAAAGTAAACATAGATTGTTCTATGCTATGGATATTTACCATAGAAAATCGTTCTGGTGACAGTAAATCGACCGCATTTTCATCAACCAGATTCCGTAAATAACCTTTTTCACGCGCTTGTTCCAGGAACCATCCGAATATTTTATATTTACGGAGCGGAAAATCAGCAACCGAAACAACAGAGTTGATTTTCGGAACGTTTCCTATGAAAATTGACACTGTTTGCATGAAATCAGGAATCCCAACTTAAATTTCAGCCAATCGGGGACGATCTTAACAAAAATCTATATTTGGAAGGAATTATCTGGTTTGAAAAGCCGAGGCATGTTTTACGGGTATTTATAAATAATGCGAACCTTATCATGTCGAATTTGTCCTGAAATTCCCGTTCCCCAGTGAAAGTAAACTTGCTAAGTAAATTGTGGGTTGGCAACTTGGGCCGAAGTCGTCTATTGAATCGCTTCAGTAGTTCCCGAAATATCATACCGTACGCCCTTAATCGTGCGTACGGACAGCCGGACAGAATCGATTTTAACTCCGCGCGGATGCGTCATCAGTGAGTCTAATCTAGTCGTTTGAGAGCATTTTAGGCTCAAAACTCGAAAATTTCAGACATTTGGACTATATATGATAGCACGCTGTACCCCAGAACATGCTCGCAAAAAGCACTGCGAGCATTTCAACTGTTTGATATCAAGAAGTTCCCTTGTTTCCAGTAAAATTTAGGAATTGAAATCATTGGCTCAGTAATAAAGAAAGTTTGTTCGTTTGTTGTGCAGGCAGATATTAAACTTTGACTATTCGAGCCCTTTTAGAGAAAATGGTTGCTAAAGATTTGTTGGTTATAATGGTTTTCAAGCAGTTTCGAATTGAAAGGGACAAATGATATCTAAACAACTCCCTGTGAATTCATTTGCTCATGTTCTGTATTTGAGATGAACAATATCCACACTCATTTTTTATAAATTAGTTCAAATCTTTATTGAATGAACACTCGTCAAGTTTTTTTACTTCAAAAACGATATAAATTATTCTATATTAAATTTAAAATATTTCGAAATAAACGAGATTCATAACTATATGCTCTTGCTCTTAACAAGAACTCAACTGAGCCTAAAAACTCAAGTTTTCGTTTTGGCGGAACGTGTAGAGCCGATTGAAAGAGGAATTTCCAGAGTCCTCGGTATTTTGGAGGAGCTAGTAGCTGGTAGATTCTCAAACCAGTTGGTGACATTAAAGAGTATCGTTACATTGAATAATTTTTTAGTTTACTAGACCTGACTTATTCCTAGTCTCTCAGCTTCGCGCGGCAACTATTAATTATGAAATGAGTATGTGGCTGAAGTTGGTTCTGCAGTTCTGCAGCACAAGATAGAAAACGCCCTTCAAGGTATTCATCAGTTGTCAAGGAATAAAAGAATATAATTGAAATAGTTGGCAAGTCATGACAGGGTGAAGTCAGCTCGAAATTCAATCTTCCCAACATATCTGTAATCTGATACTGGATTTAAAAACGAAGGTCTGAAGATTCATGCAGAATTTCGTTAAGATCATTTCATTAGAAGATCGGAAAATCGATTTTATTAGAAAGTCAAGCTGATGCAGGCGGTGTCATTACCTGAATAGGTGGTTACTATGGCTACGAAGTTGAGCACGAGCGCAATAGATGCCGAATTTTATGGGAATAATTACTCAAAAGTTGAGTAGAAATGCTAAGACCCGTTGTATATTTCTATCTTACGAATTTAAAGCATTAAAGTATATTTTTTCCGAAAGTTATCGGTGTTGTTTACCGGAATGAGTCTTTAATTCAATCATTTCAGACTTAATTTTCGCGAGATTCATCAAGTTTGAAAGAAATTATTATAATTCATGGCGCGGTGGAGTAAGGATAAGCAATGATATGAAATTTTATGTACCCTGCAGATCAGTTTCCACCATTAGCCGGATCTCTCAGCTGGGAAAACTTTCCTGACGAAATTTATTGTTTTTGTAGCTATGGCTCTTCCAGAACCTTTCATGATTTCTGACGTTTTTTCAGGAGATGTCATCTGGTGATAAATTTCAGTTTGCCATAGATCGTGGTGGCACTTTTACCGATGTGTTCGCCAGATGCCCAGGTGGTGAATTGAAGGTGCTGAAACTGCTTTCTGAAGATCCCCAGAACTATAACGATGCCCCTACTGAAGGAATACGTAGAATTATTCAAGAGGTGAGTGCATCAGGGCATGAATAAGTCTTCACAATATTTTCATGAAAATTCTTATGTACCTACGAGTTCGTTTGTGTATAAGCTTCTCGCACAATTCTCTTTTTAGATATTTTTTTTTCACCAAAAACCCGCGGAACTTTCGTCTCTTAAGGTATCGAAAATCAATAAATTCATATATCGAAAGATGCGAGAAGTTCTGATGCATTCTTTAATATATTTCTTCACTTAACATATCTGCATATAACATTAATCAATGGACTAAAAGTCTGAAGGTGTCCAGTACCAACAGTGTTGTCGATTGACGAAAGCATTGATACTAAACCTTATTCGATGTGTAGTTCTCTACACATATCTAAATAGCTCTTGCTTGTTATCAGAATCTATCTCCCCTTGGCGAGTTCTGCTGAAAGTGTATATTGCATCACTTTATGATCAATTATATGCTCATTTGTATGAATATTCTTCCTTTATTACTTCTATTTTAAGACTGTTGTTAATGGCTAGAAGTTTATTTTCGAATTTCCCGCTTATTCTTTGTGCAACATTTTTCCACATGGACCATGAAGTCATGGTCCCATCTCAACAAGTCTGGTCATCTGATTCTAATTTGCTGTTTACATGTAGGTAGCTATCAGGTTTGAATAAGTCATGTACAGAAAGTTTGATAGTCAAACTATTGTTGTTTATGTACCATTATTAGGTTGATAGTTATTTGATGAAAATGTTTTGTTTCAAGGCTACTGGAACCACGTTAGATCGCTCCCAACCAGTAGACAATTCAAAAATAGAATGTATAAGGATGGGTACAACAGTAGCAACCAATGCCCTTCTAGAGCGGAAAGGCGAAAAAATGGCATTGGTTATAAATAAAGGCTTTCACGATCTCCTTCTGATAGGAAACCAAGCCAGACCAAAAATATTTGAATTGGTAAGTCATTTTCAACAGGCTCTAAGTGTTTACTTTTATGAGCTGGAAAAAATTTCATTTGAAATTTCTGAAATGGGGGTTTTTCCTTTAAACGAAAATGCAGTAATATTCATGAAAAACCTTTAGAACATCACATTTCAAACATATTATTTCAATATTATATTTAAAAAAAAAGTTTAATCACCTAAAACTGAAAAATAAATATGGGGATTTGCATTTAAAGGGATTTGTCTTGAGTGCACGATATGGCAACGTCAAATTCAGATATTCTCGGAAAGAAAAGGAGGTCAAATAGGAAAACAGAGATAGCTATACTTTGATCTGGTTAGAGTAGAAGACAATGACCAATGAATAGAAAAAAAAGAGCAGAGACTGTCATACTGTCATATTACTGACAAATCGCAAACGGAAATTGTTTGGTTATATTGACAAAGAACCTCGTGTTCACCACAGAATAGGAATAAATATTTTATTATTCTATAGCAGAAAAAGCATTTCTACTAAACACCGTTGTCACTTCGTGCATGCCTGGCAAATCCCAAACCCCAATTTTGAAATCTGATTTTGAATACTTTCTGAAGGTAATTTGGGAAAATGATGAATCAAACCCATAATAATTATGTTCAAATGCGCATTTGCAGTAATGACCCAAATTCAGGAAAACCCACATTAGTGGAAGTAGAGACACAGAATAGACAATTCATTATCATTTCAGGATATTGTTCGCCCAGAGGTACTATATTCAGAAGTGGTTGAAATCGATTGTCGTGTCATACCAGCTCAAGAAGGCATTTGCGAACTAAAGAACACTGAAGGATATCGAAAAATCACTGGAGCTACAGGAGAAGATTTTTATGTGGTCAAGGAGCTGGACAAAAACGAAGTTCTTCGCAGTCTGGAGAAACTGAAGAGATCAGGTATCAACAGTATATCGGTATCTCTGGCGCATAGTTACACTGTGACCGAACAAGAACTTGAAGTGGGAAGAATTGCAGAGGAATTAGGTAATGCCATTCAAGATGTGAATGGTGGTCTAATTATACAATTCGACCGTAATCAGTGTTGGTTAAAAATCATGATAATAATTTTAAAACCGTTATTTTAGGATTTTCTCATGTGTCTTTATCACATAAGGTAATGCCAATGGTCAGATTAGTGTCCAGGGGATTCACTTCATGTGCAGATGCCTATCTTACACCTCACATTAGGAGATACCTCCAAGGTTTCTGCAAGGGATTCAAGAATAATCTTCAAGGTGAGGAATTGGTAAATGTTTTCATCTCCTACGCTCTTATTCCGAACATGACTTCTTGTAGGAACTCGAGTACTCTTCATGCAGAGCGACGGCGGTCTGACTTCCATGGAAAACTTCAACGGAGCAAGAGCAGTCCTATCAGGACCTGCGGGAGGAGTTGTGGGTTATGCCAAAACGACGTGGCAGAAAGAAACCGATCTGCCTGTCATCGGTTTCGACATGGGCGGAACATCTACGGATGTATCAAGATTTTCTGGAACTTACGAACATGTATACGAATCTACGACAGCAGGTGTGACAATTCAGGCTCCTCAGCTCGATGTCAATACCGTGGCAGCTGGTGGCGGATCTATGCTATTTTTTCAGTAAGAATTTTACCTCTCCTTGCTTGTTTGGTGGTAAAAAACTGATTGAGCTTATTGAGGATCATCGTAACCTGTGGTCTAACCAGTAGTGATACCCACCAGTGGTCTAGAAGAATTGAAGGAGGACGTACAGTGTGTCAATTCGAAAGGGTATCAAACTTAATACCTCGGCCCCCATGCAAAATGAGAAATAATGCAGAAGGAGGCTTAGGGGGCTGGGTGACATTTTGTTCCAAGGTGTTTCGATTGTCTCTTCAAAAATGCCATACACTCAAGCTGTTTTGTCAGTAGCTACTTCCGAAAAAAAAGAAAATAGTTACGATCGCAGGAGTTGCAATGATAGATAAAATGAGGATTTTTTTCATTAATAGGTTCAATAACCGCATTTCCTAGAATAGCAGCGAATCCTAACAGAACTGCCAGATGCTATGAATTTGTTGTTGCATTCTTCAGTTATTTTCTTCATTTCTACATAGTAATAAACGTACCAACAAAAAAGTGAAAGACAATTCTTAAGAGGTCATTAAAAACTAGGTATCACTCAACCCCTTGCCACATTCAAGATTTTATGGGTAGCTTTCATCACGTTCTCATGTTTCATACAAATTGATTGAAACCAAAGCTTGGCTCTTTTTATATTTCTTCTATTTGCATGGTGCCGAAATAATATGAAGGTGGTATCTTTCAGAATTGGCACACTTTTTGTCCAGTTTCATGATTTTATGGCCAACACACTCTCTACGTTGGATTTTAGCCTACTGTTACAGAATGTATTCTGTAGACATGAAGTTTTTTAGTCACTGATACTTCTGTTCATCTTCAGAAAGAACATTTTACCTTGTAGGGTGGTGAATTTCCTGATTTTCATTGAGTTCTAGAACTCCTAGCCAATAAAAGACGAGGGTGTGATCACTTCAGATTGATCTAAGAATGTAAAATCGAAGGTTGATTAGAAATACTAGGAGGCAGTGGAATTCAGCGAATTCATGTACCCTTCAGGCCTTCTTTTCTGAAAATATTATATGTCCATTGCACATCTTTAAATATGATTTTTCAAAGATCCGGACTATTTGTGGTTGGCCCTGACTCAGCTGGAGCTGACCCAGGACCGGCTTGCTACAAGAAAGGCGGTCCTTTGACGGTAACCGACGCTAATTTGGCATTAGGAAGGCTTCTACCTGAGTATTTCCCAAAAATTTTCGGGAAGAATGAAAACGAAGCCTTGGATAAGAAGGCAACAATTGCAAAATTCACCGAATTGACCACTAATATCAACAATTTCCTCGATAAACAGGATAACCACAACAAGGTGGGGTATTTTTATTGTTGACGCAATTGTACTAACTCCTTAATATTTTTTGTTGTTTCGGAAGGCGGGAATGTCCATCGAGGAAGTCGCCATGGGTTTCATAAGAGTCGCCAACGAGGCAATGTGTAGACCTATCAGAGCTTTGACTCAAGCTAGAGGCTACGATACTGCTCGACATGCGTTAGCCTGCTTTGGAGGTGCCGGTGGACAACATGCTTGCGCTATCGCGAGAAGTTTGGGGATGTCAACTGTTTTCATCCATAAATACGCAGGTGAGAACTCATCACTCACGGAATTTTTGCTTCAAAAGTTAAAATCTCGGAGCAAGCAAAATCATTAATTACAAAAACAGCATCTTTGAATTCACTGAACGACTAGAATCGTTCAATTTCTGCAGAGATTATCTTTATGACTCCTTCAATAAAATATTTCATAATACAATATTCCACAATCTTATTTTCCCAGGTATCCTGTCCGCATATGGCATGGCCCTAGCAGACGTGGTCCACGAGGCTCAAGAACCATGTGCCAAGGTGTTTTCTAAACAGGAGTTCTCCTTCTTCGAGAAGCGTTTCGACTACCTGAAACAGCAGGCTCGCAACAAACTCATAGATCAAGGTTTCACCGAAGGCATGATCAATTTGGAGCCTTATCTGCACATGAGATACGATGGGACCGATTGTGCTATCATGGTAGGGGGAGGAGAATGCAGCTATGATGGATTTTTGAACTCTTTCCTTGAAGGCTATAAGCTTGAATTTGGATTTTTGATTGAAGGGAGGGATATCATCGTCGACGATATCAGAATAAGAGGTTAGTTTTGGGAAGGAAAGAATATTGATGCACGTATGATCATCAATTCAATTCCACACTCTTATATCAAATATGTGTGGTACATTGCAAGAGTTCATTCTGTATTTCATTTTGTATCTAGATGTGGAGAATCATGAGAAAAGTGACAATGTCTACTTTCCGTGCACGTCAGAACTTACAGTGTGCAAAGTTCGCACAGAAGCTCCTTAGCGAATCAAAAGACTGCCTTTTACTGCCTCCTGTCTACTCTTCGTACCAATATACTTCAGCGGGCACCTTTTTATCATACTTAATAGTGCTAATGAACTTGATTTTACTGTGTTTATAGTTGTGGAAAACTTAATGGGTATATTTATTTATTGTTTCCTGGTAATTCGTAATTTTCTTTTTGGGTATAACAAATAATTATTACAAGGCAACTGGTTGGATGGTACACGTTGACTCTTTCATGAGTGCCAGGGCACCACCACATTATCGAAGGAAATTAGATAGCCGAGCCACTGCTTGGCCAGAACCCTTATGTGGGCTTAGAAAAAACCTAAGGGTGCGAACCAATAGAGGAGCTCTCTGGAGAAATATTATACGACAAAAAGATTCGTGGACGATGTTACATATTACAGTAGTCCTCTACTGTCACGTGCAGAGTTTTGGGTAATGGTGGAACTGCTGACAAGCCAGTAAAAAAACCTCTTCTTACTCATGAACAAGTCAGCAAATGAAACAAGTAGGCTAGGTGGATCGAAAAGCGAATTTTTCGAAAATATTCATATTTCCAGAAGTGGCCAACCCAAAATTTTACATATGGGTGAGCTAGTTCTGAATACTCATAGGAAAGGCTGCTGAAGACGTCATTAGATTTGTTGACACTCTTGGTTATTTCCATTTTTCACCTGCTTCGAGATGTGAATCAGGAAATAGAAGCAAAGCCTTTGATCATAGTGTCTTTGAGCTGACTGTCAGTTTTTTAACTTTCTAGGTGTGGGCAAGAGCTTCGTCGCTGAAGAGAACTGCATACCGAAAACAACAGGAAATCCCAAATCACAGAAGTCGACGAAGGTCTTCTTCGACACCAAATATCTCGAAACCAAAGTTTACCAGCTCCGAGACCTCTTGGCTGGGGACAAAATAAATGGTCCAGCTGTCATCATGGATCAGCTGAGTACCATTTTAGTTGAGCCGGATTGTACGGCAGTGATAACTCAGAGGGGTGATATCAAAGTTACCATTGGGGCTGGAGAATTACAACGTATAGGGACCGAGCTTGACTCTATCCAGCTCAGCATATTTAGTCATAGGTTTATGAGTATCGCTGAACAAATGGGGAGGTGAGTAGTACCATTGTTTAAACGTTAAACAATCGTGATACATAATTTCAATGTGAAAATTGTTTGGTGAGAATTGTTTTTGCGCGCATGTTCTAGGGGAACAGCGTGCTATCATTTTGTCCAAATGTCTCTAATTTTGGATGATTGAGCCGAAAATGGTCTCAGTCGACTAGGTTGGACTCACTGATGACGAATCCGGTGTCAAAATCGATTCTGTCCGGCCGGCCGTAGACACGATAACTATCGACAGAAGCAAGCAAAATGCCGCGATTAAGTTCGTTAATGGGCAAAATCGGTCGAATAGTTACGGAGTTATAGGCACTTGAAGTTTTGAAGTTATTTATTTTTTATTTCGGAAACTACCCGAGCGATTCGATTCAAACTTGGCAGTTAGGTGGAGTACAACGACGCGCAACTTTGAGCCAAATTTCGTCAGGATCATATCGTCAGCAATTTTAAAAAAAATTTTTTTTTCGAAAACCATTCATCATATCCAAAAAAAATTAGACTCACACTTTGACCTTCTAATTTCACAGCAGTGTATCAAATTTCAGTTCAATATGATCATAAGTTTTGGAGATATCGGGAAAAAATATGTCAAATTTCGAGGTTTTCTTCTCGATATCGTTGATTTTTTCGGTATAACTCAAGAAATACTGATTCAGTCCTGATTAAACTTCACAGCTAGTTTTAAGATGCTAAAAGACAACTTTATGCAAAATTTCGTGATAATCGTGTTATTAGAACAATTTGAAAAAAAAAAATTTCTATGATTTTCTCATCATATCATCCTCATTAAATTCTGTATGAAACTTCGAACTGTTATTTTTCGATGAAGTACTGGATTTAAATTCGATCTGATCTTTATTTTTGGAAATATTGGAAAAATAAAATTTTGATTGGGTATACCTACGGAATCATTGGGTGGATTTTACCCATTAACGAATTCGGCCTTCGTAACTAAGGTCCAAACCTTCTCTACAAATATCGAGTTTCTAAGTTGCTTCTTTCGGAAGTTATTGTGTTTACGCAGTCGGCCGTTAGGTTTTACGGTTTTAGCAACGAATTTGAATATGCGCGCAAAAGCTGCTGACTTCACGTCAGTGCTTTTTTATTATGAGTGGTAATTCGGTTTTATCGGTCCAGACTATTTTATGTTCTTGGGAAGAGCGCATTATCCTTTTGCGAAAATGTCCGTTAATTTCGAATTTTGACCTGAAAATAGCCTTAAACGAATATGTTGGACTGCCCGTAGAGTAATCCTTGTTCAGCTGTCTCTATGTGCTCTAACTTTCCAAGGAGAGTACTGAGAAAGTAAAGTTCGGGTCGGAGCTTGAATATCTTGCTTTCGGTTTTATGGTCAGTCAAAATTTTGAGGTTGATTCCTCGAGAATTACTGATGCGATCAGTTTGAAGCTTCAAACTAGGCTGAGGAATACCAACGCACAACTTCATACAGAATTTTGTGAAGATCGATACGTTAGGAAATGGAATTTTTTTTAAAATTTCCTTGGTTTTCATGGACTATTTTCCTCGTCGTGATTTTCGCCAATCAGAAACGCGCAATTTTGATTTACAAATGGTTTCTAGGTGGAAAAACTGTTTGGCAGGGGCTGTCAGCAGTTTATTCGAGTTTACCCGTGGCCAAACTTGACAGTTGTTGTCACCAAAAATTACAATACCTTTGAAAACCTATACATAATGCATGCAGAATCTGTTATTCATGAAATAGTCTTGTCAAATACCATTCGGACATCTAATTTTTTCTGTGAAAAAATTGAAAAAACACATTGCAAAGTAATATTTTTTAACAAAAAGCATTGGTGCAGGTGCAAAAATCCTCGTCTTCGACTCTGATTTCTGTTGCCACCAGCACTCATGCTTCTTGTTAAAATATTACTCAGCAACGTGTTTTTTCGATTTTTTTCGGAAAAATTAGATGCCCTTATGATATTACTTACGAAAAAGAAATTATATGTTATATGTTTAACAACAATTTTTCAAATTTCAATTCGATCCAATATATTTGTTTTCGGAAATGTTCAGAAAGAAATATTTGTACCAACTTGTTGATTTGTAATATCCAGATTATCTCTTCAATACCCCGTCAGATGCTGAAACAATCAGATTAAAATGTTGTAGAATACCTACACCCAAAATAATGCAAAATTCCGCAAAGTTGACAACGATAAAAATTAAAAAAATAATTTTTTTTGAATCAATTTTTTTCGGAAACCATAAATCTGCTTCAAATGGAATTTGGCGAAGAACTCAAAATTGAAATTTAACGAAAGTGTTTTTGAGTTTGATACGATATTTATTTTCAGAGGTATAGAAAAATTTCGCTGCCTCCTTGTTAGTTGTTGAATTCCGACTTTATACGTTAGGATCGTGCAGGTAGAGAATTTTGATCGAATTGTTTCTCGAGAATCTGCCGGATTTTCGTGAAAGAAAATGATATTTTTGAAAATTTTATTACCTCGAAATGAAATCTGATACCACTTTGGAACAATATTTTCCGATCAAGCTTTGTTTTATGTTCACTTACGCTACCTCAGTTGATTGTCATATCTCCTCTTAGGGTTTTTCTGTCGAAAAAATTTGTAAATGAAAATTTTGCCGTAATGAGGTTTTTCCTTCGAACGAAAATGCAGTAATTTGCATGAAAAACCTTTAGAACATCATATTTTAAACATATAATATAAATATTATATTTTCAAAAAACTGTTTGATCACCTAAAACTGAAAAATAAAAATGGGGATTTCCATTTAAAGGGATTTGTCTTGAGCGCACGATATGGCAACGTCGAATTCAGCTTTCTCGGATAGAAGAGGACGTCAAATGTGTTTCTTTGCTTAGGAAAACAGAGATAGCTATACTTCGATCTGGTAAGAGTAGAAGACAGCGACCAAGGGAACAGAAAAAGAAGAGCACAGACTGTCATACTGTCTTATTACTGACAAATTGCAAACGGAAATTGTTTGGTTATATTGACAAAGAACACGTGTGTACCACAGAATAGGAAAAAAATATTTCATTATTCTATAGCAGAAAAAGCTATTCTACTAAACACCGTTGTCACTTCGTGACCCCAATTTTAAATCAGATTTTGAATACTTTCTGAAGGTAATTTGGGAAAATGATGAATCAGACCCATAATAATTATGTTCAAATTTGCATTTGCAGTAATAACCCAAATTCAGGAAAAACCCCCATTCCTCGATCTCTGCTGGAATGAAACGTACTAGCGCCCATCTCCGGATTTCTGGCGAGGTCAGGGGGGTGAAACAAATTCCCAGCAGTAAACCTACCATTATTCTAGACACCCCGATCTCTTCCTATATAGCAGAAAGGCATGCACGAACAAATTTCAAGCTGAAAATGCCGTGATTGAACGAAACGTTCGCGTCAGACAAACTTTACGAGGAAATGTCAACGCCACACCAGCCGGTGGACATAACATGTTGGCGCTCATGAAAAGTCGAATATTTCACTTCGGTCGCGTACACTGGCCGTTGCAAAGTCGTGTGGATATTAAAAAGTCTGAAACTGAAGGATTTTTCATTGTGATGAACGGCAGTTATGAGAGGTTATGCAGGTTACTGACTGAGATCCATTATCGCTTTTCATTATGATTATGAGTTTTAATTTTAAGTCCTTTGTCGCCTATCTGCCATGAATTTTGCACACGCTCGACGAGTGACACAGTGTGTGATTTAAATGCGCAATTAAAAGTTTAGAAAAAAACATTGACGTTGAGTTAGGAGCTTTTACGCGCTTGTTAAAATTTGTAGCTGTCTACTACTCAGTTATTGACCCGGTTCGATGCAGCTTTATTACACGTTTGTTTTGGAAAATAGCGCGTTATCGTTTTGCCAGAATGCATGTAATATTCGAAAGGATCTTATCCGACTAGGCTAGACTGCTGAAGAAACCGTGGTCAAGTTTCGACATTGTCGGAAATATATGGAGAAAAATATATCATATACCTACTCCTAGGGTGCACAGAAGATATGGTGCTCTTATTTTCATTTGTTTTCCTATTAAATCTTTGGACCGGATGTATTTCATACTCTCGCCATCGACAGAAACGCCACTAATCGACCAATCAGAGCGTATGACACTATTAATGGGAATAGACGACTTCGGCCCAAGTTGCCAACCCACAATTTTCTTCAGAAATTTACTATCACTGGGGAAGAGAATTTCAGGACAAATTCGATACGATAAGGTTCGCGTTATTTATAAATATACGTAAAAGATGCCTCGGCTCCCCAAACAAGATAATTCCTTCCAAATATAGGGTTTTGTTGAGATCATCTCTGATTGGCTGAAATTAAAGTTGGGATTCCTGATTTCATGTTAATAGTGTCGAATTTATATAGGATATGGACGCAAATCAACTTGGTTATTTCGGTTGCCGGTTTTCCATTCCGTCAATATGAAACATTCGGTTGTTTCCTGAAGAAAAGCTTAATTACGGAATTTGATTAAAAAACGTTCTTTCTGTCACCAGAATGATAGTCAATGTTCTATGGTACTATATCCATAGAATAGAACAATCCTTATTTACTTTATGATCCATAGAACATAGAAGAGACAACAATCAACAATAGAAAAATTACTAGGTATGGTCTATGGATTATAAGGTTAATAAAGATTGTTCTATGCTATGGATATGTTACCATAAAACATTGATTGTCGTTCTGGTACATGGACTTAATATGTCTATGTAATGAACCTTTTTTTTCTGGAACCAACCGAATATTTCATATTTACAGAACAGAAAACCGACAACCGAAGTAACCAAGTTGATTTGCGGAACATATCCTTTTTAAACTTGACACTATTAACATGAAATCAGAAATCCCAACTTAAATTTCAGCCTAACAAAAACCTATATTTGGAAGGAATTATCTTGTTTGAAGAGCCGAAGCATCTTTTACGGATATTTATAAATAACGCGAACCTTATCATGTCGAATTTGTCCTGAAATTCTCGTTCTCCAGTGATAGTGAATTTGTGAAGAAAATTGTGGGTTGGCAACTTGGGCCGAAGTCGTCTATTCGGCAATTGTCATTTTGAATTCCTTTCTCAGATTATTATTTAGTTATTGATAAGTGCGTGAAATCTGTTTGTGTTAGCTTGAATTGCGTAGATCCTCAGATACTTTCGAATGGGTCCCTTTTGTATTTTGTTTGGACAGTGCAGATGTAAATGGAAATAAGTGTTCAAATGAGGAGAGAATCATATTTATAGAAGGTATAAACTTCATGAAACTCAGCTGCTCATCATTCTTTTCAAAATGGTCTTTCAATAATTTTCACTAATCGAGGATCAGTTATCAACCCCCAATTAAGCATATTATTTTCACAACGTGTTGTATTCTTCTTGGTTCTTTATTGAATATACATGAATTGTTTAACAATTTTCATTTACTTGAAACTGAAATGTATTAATATATGCTACTATCAAGTGCCACGTATTAGAAAACCTCAGTTTTCAAATCTGATGAAATAAAATTAACCATTGAATGAAACACCTGTTTTTTAATAGGAAATCTTATGAATTTAAGGGCCGGTATTATAAAACTTAACGGGAAGTTAACTTTAACTTTAACTGAAATTTTGACAGTTGTATTGGGACATATCTGTCAAAATTGGCAGTTAAAGTTAAGTTTTATAATACCGGCCCTAAATGGAATAGAACTCAAATTGAACTGGTTTAATAATATGGCCTATTCAATGAGTTTTTATTCTCTCTGAAACTTCAACTTTCGATAGGTCTCAGTTTATCTGAGGATCTGAAAATCATCGCTTGGAGGACTGAACCTGGTCGAAAGACCCTCTCGGTCATGAGCAAATGTAGGTAATATTATTTACTGCTTCCTTCTTGTTTTCTGTCCCTCTTTCTGTTTCAGATATTATGTCAAGATATTTTGTCGAAATGAATTCAAGATGACGAAAAAATTATTTTCAAATGAAAAAGATGCCATCCATCTTCTATAAACAAATTACTACACTTATGCGGGGAGACAGAATTTTTCCTGAGGTTTTTATCTGTGCTCTTGTATCATACGCAAATATGTATGGTACCCCGTTTACATTTCCTCTGCTAACACTGTGATATATCTTAGAATTGTAATGCTCGTTCTCAAAAGAATATATATATATAAGGATGAGGCTTGTTCTGTATCAACTTCCATAAACTTCCCGCTGCTTTACCAGATTCCTTTGTATATGTGCACAATCTGGAAAATATTAATATATTTGAATAAGCTATCAAATGATATAGATGTATCAGTAGATTCTGTAGAATAATTTCACATTGCTTACCTAATAATTTCATTCCTCACTTGCTATAATATAGGAAAACATCGAAAGATTGTGTCTATTAGCCAAAAATTACAATGCATATTGAATTCTTACAATATATCCCACAGAAAGTTATGCAAAAAATAATATGGTAGAAATTCATTCATCCAGATATTTTTTACCTTATATCTTGTCTGATGTAAATTCAGTTCTGATAGACAGTTGCCTTGACGATCGGTCGTAATTTTCAAATAGTGGAAAAAAACGAATTCTACCGAATTCCCCAACATTGGCGAAACAAAAGCGCATCTTTGAATACACCTTATCTTCTGTGCATCCTACCTACTTCATTCACTTTTATAAACTATCCCGGTTGGCCATGATTTAGGTTTATTAAAGCTGAATTTTGGCGTTGAAAAATGAAAGTAATTTTTTGAAAGATCTTTCGTAATGACGTCATCAGTTCGATGTTCGCTAAAATGCATTCTTTCAAAACCAGAAACGTCAACTCCGATGACAGATTTTTGTCATTTTTTTTCACTTAAAACTGACGCAGGTTGGCACTCGTTAAATATCGGCAATGTCAAAATAATTCCAGACACGTTGCCAAATTTCTACTCTCAACCTCAACATAATCATAGACAAGATATACACAATCATCAAGCGTGGATATTTGTATTCTGCGGTTGATACTAAAATGCCGAAGGTAGTTTCGAACAAGCAGAGACAAAGTACCAGAAAGTGAGAATTTGGAATCAATAATTTCGCACAAGCTATCCAACATTTTCGACGTATATGAAAACCAAGGAATTATATTTTATATGAACAGATATTTATTTTTTGCATATCCCCACAATAGGAAAGATTTTAAGTGAAAGAGATGACACAGAATTTCCTTTTATGGGTGCACCCAAAAAGACACTGACTGAAGACTTTATTTTGAAAAACTAGATTCTTGATTTCCGTACAAGAAAATAGCATAACTGAATCATCCAGCCATGATCATATACGTGGAATATTTCCAGTATTAACAGAGAAAAAAGTTTCTTCAACATTCGCCAGGACTTTGGAATAATTGAATTCACATAGTATTTTCTCAGATTCATTATTTTCCTAAAGGAAATTCACATCTTGAAAAATACGTAATTTCTACGACCTCTATGTACAGAGGACATCGATGTGTAGTTATCTGACAGGAAAATGATTATAACCTAACATATTCAAAATATATACGGTGAAATGTGTCAGAATGTCATGGCCAACCTGGATAGTTTATAAAAGTGAATGGAGTATATATTAAGTTGTTATTTGAAATCAGGGTATCGTTGTTTTTTAGAAATAAGCCAGAAAATACTGATACGATTAAGTTTCGTTTTATTAGATCAATCAGGAAACTAATCCCGAAATGTTTTCCCAAATAGTTTATATTTCGCTATGTGCTTATCATATATTTTCATCACGACAGTTTTATGAACCTTCATGCTGTCATTTACCATTGAAATACTGGATTTGAATTCGATCTGATCTGTTTTTTCTGAAGTATTGGAAAAATTGAATTCTGAATGGATACATCGGCGGTAGTATAGGGTGGATTACACCAATTCGCGAATTTGGCCCTCGTAATTATACTCATAACTCTTAAATTTGTTCACTATCGGCGGTTAGGCCGGCCTAAAATACAATATTTTTCGAAAGAAACAAGTTGAAATTTCGATATTTTTAGAGTAGGTTTTTAGTTTAATTACGAAGGTCGAATTCGTGAAAAGGCATACTCGTCCAATGTTTCCATCCGAAAATATATTTTTCCAATATTAACAAAAATATGAGGTCTGTTCGTTGTACCCTCAGTTGTATCTGCATGAACTACACTAACTACACTAACTTCACTGATACTGTTCGGTGTGTTTTGTTGTGAACTTGCACTCTGTTCGTTTCGAAAATCTTGGGAGATATAGTGTAGTCACAAATCACGTGTGCAGTGCATAGAGCGAGGTTATCTTCCGAGATGGTTATGCACTTGATGTAAGTACAACATGGTGTGCTCTGCTCATCTGTGAACGTATTTACCAATGATGTCGTCACTTTTTTCATTCAAATTCAAAACGCAGAATATATATTTCCTTGTATTCTAAACTTGCTGACGTATTTTTTTTCAGATGAGCATACTATAATCAATTTCAAGCGATGGACCAAAATGTTTTTGGTTATTCGCGGTTAACCGTACTGGTTATGCGTCAAAGGATATATTGACGTCACAACCAATAACCACTGTCATTGTCGCTAGAATGCGTTGGTTTAAACCACAAAACGCAAATCCTTTTTGCGGTGTGAAAACTATTTTGACTTTTGATCAAAGGTTTTGACAGTGTTCAGTTCAATTTTTTTATTCTTAATAATGGATTAATGGATATTCGTGGTAAAAAACTTGCATTACTGCTATTGGGGACTTCTGCGAAGATGCCACCGCCCTAACGGTTAAATTTGGAACCTGTCCAAGCTAGTAGTTTTATGTGAACAAACAGTAGGAATGTGGCGGAGAACGAATATTTATTGAGCAAAGCTACAATATTTGAAGAAATTATTATAATTTTGTGTTAGATTTCTTGAGAAGGAACTAGTGTCTGTTGCTTGGTGGATCAAAATGAACCAATATATAGTTTACTTGAATTTCGAAAGAAAAGGAAACAGATAGACTGTATGAATGATTTTATTTTTATATCACAGCAGCTTGAGATACAAGTTAAATGAAAAATGTCACAGCTGGTTCAACCTACCTATTTATAAATAAAAGTATTATAGCGAGTTTCACAAAGCTCTGATTAACGTGATTGTTCTGATCAAGACAATTCTATGCTCAATTTCAGTTCATTTTTGACAACACCACAGAATATCAGAGCGTTAATCGGACGATCAAGCTTTGTGAAACCCACGGTTAATGTATTTATATGAATAAATTTATCAACTTTAACAGTTTTATCTAGTTTTTGTCAGGTTCTGAATCAGATCTCTCTCTTTGAATATCACTTTGTGTAGTAAGTGAAGTAGGTAGCTGCAGAAGTGCTCGGTAGTGTCTCTGGAGGAACAGCATTCTTCATAAAATTCTTTCATTTTCATTTATACCTAAAACACAGCGAAATGAAGTTGTTCTGAAATGAATACATTGTATTTTACCTTTATGAAATTCAGGCCTTTCTTCTATCAACGATTTCCATGCCAGATGCAGTTTCCGAATTATCTTCACTTTCAGTTGGCTTTGGAAAGAATGAAAACTCAAGGCAGTTGATGATCCTTTCTTCCTTGACCATAGTTTACATTGAGTCGAGAAACACAACAATAGTCATCTCGGGAGGATGCCATTTCGAATTAATACAATCGGAAAGGAAGAAATCGATTGATGAATGTTACAAACACTTTCGGTATACCTACCAAAAGTTCAACACGGAGAACAACACAAAAATAAGTTTTACTTACCATTTAAAAGTAAATTGGATGTTCCAATATCCTCTACCTGAACATTTTAGTCACAACTTGATAATTCAGGGAAATCAAATAAATGTTTTGACTGTTGACGTTTGCGGCCATTTCAAATATTCCGCAATTCCAACTATTTTGATGGGCCGCTCGTGAAAATCAAAGTTCAGAGCTGGGTTAAAACCGCAAAATTTTGGTTATAGTTGTGGTCCTTTCACAACTGATCCATGACGTCATGGAACCTAAACCAATAGAGTCACCGATTTCGCTTGAACGAAATGGTTTAGACCAAAAAGGATTGGTTTTAACCAATCTGTTTTGGTTACTCGCTTGAAATTGATTCATGTTTTTTACATCATGGTTATGCGTATATACTTCATAATTATAGACATTTGTTATTGTCTCTGGCAATAAACAAAATTACCTCGAAATGGCAGCGAAAGCAAAAGAAGCATAGAATCTTGTAAAATCATCCATTATTTATTTGTATTCTGTGAAAATCAGTCAGAGGAGTAAGTGTAGTAAGTGTAGTTTATGCAGGTACAACGAACAAACCAATAGATCGGATTCGATTGAAATTTTTTTGGTAGATAAATGACGACATAAAGATTGACAAAGTCTCAGCTTCATCTGACAGATCAATTGATCTGCGATCTATGGTGTATATATATATATTCTCTTGAGAAAGATCATTACATTCTTTGGCGGTAGCTCATTGGTAAGAGCTCATGCCTCATGATCGTAAGAACTTGGGTTCAAGCTCTTGGCCGGGAAAATTTTTTTCCGGTTTTCAGGTGGCCGTCCTGCCATTCGCTGTTTGGAAGACAATTAACAGTGCTGTTCCTAACGTTGCGGAAGGAATTAGTAACGAAGCCTACACAGAACACACCTGGTCTCCTAACTCGCACAATCATTAGTTTCTGAGGGGTTTCACAGCGGAACCTAGGAGAATCAGCAACAATCAATACCAAACAATATTGCAAGTGTAAAATATATCACAGAATTAGCACGTAAGCATGTAAACGGGGAACAAAACGTTTTCACGTAGGATAAAAGAATATAGATGAGAACCTCAGCAAAAACCCCGTATAAGTGTAGTGAATTGAATTTCATTAAATTTTATTATATATTAACACCTCCATAATGGATATTATCTTTTTCATTGGAACAGAATATTTTTCTTTCTCTTGAATCTATTTTGACAAAATATCTTGTAATAATATCTGCAACCGGAAGAGAGACAGAAAACTAGCAGGAAGCAGTGAATAATATTATCACTTTTGCTCTGATCGGGAGGGTCTTTCGAACAGCTCCGCTCCTCCAAGTGATGATCTCCCAGTTTCGAAAATCATTACTTTTCACTCAAAATCTCTGATAAAATATCGGGAATGAATCAGATTATTATCTTGAAGAGGAATAGAGGGTCAGGGTTCCCATTATGCTCCACGATCCAGCCTTGACTTTGCAAATTTTCTTCATCAGAAAGTCCAAGCTAACTGTTTAAGACCATTTACAGCTTAGTATTCTAAAGTTATAAAAAACTTTCGTTCTCTAGAGAAAGTGCACAAAAAATAATTCACTTGATCACAGCTTAGAAACGCTGTCTTTCAGCCAAACTGGCATATCAAATCCAATTCAATTCTTCATTGAAAACGTTGAACCAGAGCAGTACCGCAGGAAATTGCAGGAAACATACAGCAAATAGATTTTCCGACCCTTACATATCGGTGAAACAAAATTTCCACCCTGATAGTTCGCTTCAAAACTGACCTACGTTTGCGGTTTGAAATTATTATGCAACGCTCGAAGTGTGGATAGATGCCAATTAGCCATTTCGGTTTTAATATGTTCGACACGTGCATTAAAAACATTTCACCTGGTTGTGGTACGTACGTTAAGGGTTGGCGAACTGTTCGAACTATCTGTCCATATTCGACTCTAGTATAAAGCTTTTCTGTGATGTTATTCTATGCACCTGCCTCCTATAATTCCCGTTCGCAGGTGGAATATTCCATTTGCTTGGTCCGTAGCTGTTTTGTCAAAGGGGTGTGATTTATTACGTTATGCAAGGGATGTGTTTTGGATTTTGATCGGATACGTAAAGAAGTATTTCTGAGATACGGGGAAGGGTTGGTTTTTCGTGTGAAACACCTGCATCGATGCAGGTGAACAAACTTCAAGATAAAGGAAAGTGCGTTATCATTTTGCCCGAATGCCTACATTATTCGATTTTTTCCCGAAACGGTCTCCAACGTTTAGATAGAATCCGATGTCAATATCGATTCTGTTCGGCTGGCTATAGGCACGATTCCGTTTTACCAGGAATAGACAATGCTAGTGTCGTAGGCACGATTAAGCACGTACGGAGGATCGAAACGTTCAGAATTTGTTGCATTTCAAAATGTGACAGTTACGTTCGTTAATGGGCAAAATCTGCTCAACGGTTTCGGAGTTATAGCCATTTGAATGATTGAGGTTATTTGCCTGATAATGGGGGTTTTTCCTTTGAACGAAAATGCAGTAATTTTCATGAAAAACCTTTAGAACATCACATTTCAAATATATAATTTCAATATTATATTTTTAAAAAAATGTTTGATCACCTAGAACTGAAAAATAAAAATGGGTATTTGCATTTAAAGGGATTTGCCTTGAGTGCACGATATGGCAAAGTCAAATTCAGCATTCTCGGAATGAAAAGGACGTCAAACGTGTTACTTTGCTTAGGAAAACAGAGATAGCTATAGTTCGATCTGGTTAGAGTAGAAGACAACGACCAAGGAATAGAAAAAGAAAAGCACAGACTGTCATACTGTCACATTACTGACAAATCGCGAACGGAAATTGTTTGGTTGTATTGACAAAGAACACGTGTGTAACACAGACTAGGAATAAATATTCCATTATTCTATAGCAGAAAAAGCTATTCTACTAAACATCGTTGTCACTTCGTGCATGCCTGGCAAATCCCAAACCCCAATTTTGAAATCTGATTTTGAATACTTTCTGAAGGTAATTTGAGAAAATGATGAATCAAACCCATAATAATTATGTTCAAATTTGCATTTGCAGTAATAACACAAATTCAGGAAAAACCCCATTCAGGAACTTCTGAAGCGATAAGATTGAAATTGCGAATTTTTTCCGAAATAGTACTGTTAGTGAATTTCGAATTTTTTTTTTCGGAATTGTTGCTTGTTGGAAACTATTCATCATATTCGAGAGAAATCTTGTTCAGACCTTGAGCTTTATATTTCACAGTTACGGCCGATCGTACACACAATAACTTCCGAAAGAAACAACTTAAAACTCGATATTTGTTGTTCGATGTTCGGTCGGCCTTTAAGCCCAACGTAAAGATAATAACTTCCCGAAAGAATTACTTAGAAACTCGATATTTGTAGAGTAGGTTCGGGGCTTAGTTACGAAGGCCGAATTCGTGAATGGGTGAAATCCGCCCAATGATTCTGTAGATATGCCCATTCAAATTTTTTTTCTCCCAATATTTCCAAAAATGGAGATTAGATCGAATTGAATCGAATCGAAGAAAAACCTAGAAAAGCACTGACATTGAGTCAGCAGCTTTTGTGTGCATGCTCAACGGATATCATCAATTGATGTGTCGACTTTGGGCTCTCCTGATTAAGTTGTAATGTCGTTAGAATTTTTATATTCCGAGTTCAATTCCGCCCCTTTTCACACCTTCTTCAGTTGGTATATCATAGAACTAACCCATTGTCAAAAATCAGCATAAATATTTAGGTATATTGATGTTGAGTTCACTCAGAGGTAAGGCTCACAATGTATCAAAATTGTTACAGGATACTTCAAAGGACCTCGATTTCAACCAACATCAAAGAGCGTTTAGATTTCTCCTGCGCACTGTTCGGACCGGATGGCGGCTTAGTATCGAATGCACCGCATATTCCTGTTCACTTGGGATCCATGCAGGAAGCTGTACAATACCAATTATCCCACAGGAAGGAGTTCAAGGAGAACGATGTCATTCTGACTAATCATCCAGCAGCTGGAGGCTCCCATCTTCCTGATTTTACTGTGATCACGCCGGTGTTCTATCAGTGAGTAGGAGATTATCTCGACTCTATTATTTATTTCTTTTGCTTTATGATGTTCAACGAGGAAATGCCATTATTGTAATGCTTATAAGCATAGCAATTAGACAAACCATAAAAGTTTTCGATATCTAATTTGCTACCACCCAGCAAACACTAAAACGCAGCAAAAGTACAAAAGCTGTACAGCGTTACTGCACTTGAAGTGCAGCGATGGTGGTGCAGTTACTGTATCGAAACGGACCGGATATATCCCGCGGAATTGCATCGAAACTGTACAGCTCAAACTGCGTTTAAAGTACAGCCACTTTACAGCAGTTGTGCAGGAGCTATGCCACTTTGTGATGCAGTTTGTACGTAGTAATCATGCTGCAATTATGCTACGTCGATATAAAGTTTCTGAGCAGTAATAATGCAGTAGAAGCTCGGCTGTATTAGGAGACTAACAGGAATAAGACTCACCGAAAAAATGATTATTTTTTTAAAGATTGAATTGAAACTTTGCACATTGATACTAAATTATTTACCATCGATAAATGTAAAAAAGTGAGTATAGTCCTTCCAGTTTATTCGGAGATTGCCAAATAAATTTTTATTTTCTTATATGATATGTGATGTTTATATTTTTGCATATTCGAATTCTATGCCTTACGGTAGAAAAATTACTGCAATTCTTTCTGTATCTAGATGTTGATTACTCAACAGAAAAATATTTAAATTATTTAATTTTTTACATTTCACCAAAAATTCAACATGGAATTCAAATATATAAAAATGTACACAACATTATCTGAAAAATCGTACGGTTATACCAAAAGACACAATTTGTAGTATGTTAGTCTAGAATTTCAATGCGATTACTTGAAAAATATAGGTTTTTCGGATGTAAGCCGGATTCCTGAAACATACTGGTTGTCTTAAGAATCGGGTTAACCTAGTTCATGTTGAGCATATAACGTAAAGTGATTCCTAGCAAATTCAACTTGATAAAAAAATATTGCACCAGGAACATGACTTTAATGGAAAAAACTTGAATTTACACAAATACCGGCCATATCAAATATTATACATGATATAATATATAATATATTATTGGGTGAATTTCTGTCGTTCCTTTCTAAGTCCTTTAAAATAAGTAGATACATATTTCTCAATCATATCATGATGGTTGTTTCAATATCGGTTGGTGAATCATTTTTGCTCTCTTTGTTCTTTCGTACAGCAACAAGTGGAGAAAAATGAGTTAATACACAAAAAAAGGTTTACCTTATTGTGTGAATATAATACCTTAAATTCCTTCATTGATGTTTATGTACTTCGAAATTCTGTTTTCTGTTGACCCTGTCCAGTTCAGGTAGAGATAAAGATGTTTTCTTCTATTGTCTATTTATTCCAGTTTCAATAGAATCGGCATCATCTAAATATTTATCTTAGCCACTCAGATCAGTTTAATTTGCCTTATTTCGTTTTTTCGGGAATTGATCATGTTGAAACATCAGTTTTTCACACTTGCACACAATCAACTCGAAACAAACAGTCAGTTCAAATAGCGCGATTCACTTAGAACCAAAAACGAATTTACTACACAACAAACAAATTTCCGTTACAAAACAGCATGGCCGACGACGACAATCGACAACGCTTCTCCAAAAGTCTAAAGTACCGGCTATCAGCACAAACAACGATGGCTGACTATTAGAACGAAATATAGCATCAAAGACAGAGACAGCGTTGTCTCATACAGCATTTCGATTTTGTTGCACAAAAGCTGTACAGCAGCTGTATTTAAAAGACTGCATTTTTAGGACAGCAGTATCACCAATGCAGAGACTGTGCAGTTCTAATAGAACATTTTATGTACTGCATTACGGTGGCACTTGTGATGCAGAAACTGTATAATTGCTGTATGTTGTGTTTGTTGGGCATGACGCAGTCACCAAAGATCCCACGATGTTGAGTGTTTGTTCATTAGTAGATCGATCGATTTAGAAAATTTTATCAAATATGCCCTCTAGCGATCAAAGTTGAGAGCTTGACTCGCCCTCTGACGTCAGGTGAATAAATGGTAAGAATGTGGGAGCGGTGATTGAATCAAGGAAGATTGATGTCAGGGAAGCTTATCGACGTCGATTATTCAATATTTCCTCCTGATCAAAGCTAATCATCACCGAAGAAGCATTGTCCAAGGAATGCATGTGTTGCAGTTTCAATTCCTTGGACAGCGCTACTTCAGTGTAGGGCCTTCGGATGATTAGGCGATCAGCTTAGATTGTTGATTTATCGGCATTCATTCTTCGTTGTGTCATGTTAGTTTATATTATAACTGGAGCTCGCCATGCTACATAAACCATTCCTCACTTAACAATTCATTTTCAGGGGCAGTGAAAAACCCGTATTCTTCGTGGCATCCAGAGGGCATCATGCTGATATCGGAGGCATAACGCCGGGTTCTATGCCTCCACATTCAAAAACGTTGGCTGAGGAAGGAGCTGCGTTCAAGTCTTTTCTACTTGTAGATAGAGGTCAATTCATGGAAAACGAACTAACGCAACAACTGAAGTTGGCCGGTGGAAGGAATATAAGTGAAAATATTTCTGATTTGCGAGCTCAGGTGGCAGCTAATCAAAAAGGTAACAAAATCAACTGTGTAAATATGTATACTTATTACCTGGTCCCAGCATGCATAGAATATATTAGGTGTCGACACTTTCCTACTATAATTCACTAAAATTTTGGGTTCAAAACGCGGTCCTAGAATTGTCAAATATTGTACTACTTGGCCCTGTAAACGATGGTGGCGCTAAGGTCCGAACAGTTAATTCCGCTGAATAAAAATGAATATTTGAAATGATGTATTGGCGAATGAAGATAAGCGCTACTCCCTCTGGTGACTTTCCGGGTAACCCGAGGTACAGACATTATCATTGACAAGTTAAAAGAAAAGTTAAGGAAATGAGGAAGTTTATGCATTTTTCTTGGCGTTTGTGTGATTTAACAAGTGTTTTTACTGAGGAAAAGCAAACTCGAATGTCCCTTCCCATAGATTTCTACAGCCCGGTAAAAAATTTGGAGAATTTTAAGAAGTCGGGCCTGAAAGTGTTGAAGAATCAATATAAACCAACAAACAAGATTTATGAGAGTCTGTAACCGGCATTTTACCGATGATGATCATTTTTATAAAGGTAAGCACGAGTTGCTCATGAAATATTAGATTACATTCATGAAGACAATTTTTTTCCAGGCCCATAATCCAAGCAGAGAAATTTACTTAAGAGGAATGCTATGCCTTCCAGAAATGTGCCTGTTGAACTTATCACTAAGGAACAACGTAAATGTTCTAATGATAGAAATGACTATTGAAAAAAAAGAGTCTGAACAAGGAAATATCTGGTGATGAATACTTCGCTCAAGCTTCCTTACTGAAGGCCGCCTAAAATTCGCTTTTCTATGCAAACAAACTTGTATTTGTTTGCATAGAAAAGCAAATTCAAGGCGGCCTTCAGTAAGGAAGCCTCAAGGAGCAACTATAAATACGGCCCTAAGAAATCCACCAAAGTCAATCTGGCCATTTGGATCTGAAAATAAATATTGAAATACTGATGTCTAACCTTGGAGATATCCCCGTAATTTTAGAGTTGCTTCACTCAATTAGATTGAAGGATGATATACATACCTACTTTATGAGAATGGAATACTCCCAGTAATACTCTCGTCAACTATAAAAGTCTAAAAATCTTTGAATAAATCGAGAAATCAAAAATTATCAAACCAAACACTAATAACCAGTACAAAATCGACTATCAAAACAAAATCTATGTCTGTATGTGAGGTTCTAAAACTGGCCACAGGGCGCTGCAATCTTAAATTCAAACGCCAGTTACCCACATTTTGGGTCCAAACGAGGTCCTAGAATTGTCAAATGTTCTCCTACTTGGCTCTGTAAACGATAAAGGCGCTGAGGTCGCTGCTTCAAGTCCATACAATTAATTCCGCCGAATAAAAATGAATTGAGCTATAATCTGATGAAACTATTCTCAAAATATGAATTGAATATTTGAAAGGATGGATTGTAACTAATATATAAGAAGTGTATAACAAATGTGGAGCAACTATAATAATATGAAATATGTACAAGGGAACAAGGAGGAGTATGAGGTTTATTGATAGAAGAGTTTCATGGATTTTTTGTATTTTTTTTTTGTATTTTTTCCGAATATCCTAGGCTTCAACGAAACCCCTCAGAAGCTTAAAGCTTGTGCGAGCTAGGATACCGGGTGTGTTCTGTGTAGGCTTTGTTACTAATTCCTTGCGCTTCAAAAAGTCATGGCAAAGGGGGGCACCAACCCCATACTGTCACTTAAGAAGCCAGACGGGTCACACACTGAGGGAGAAGAAGAACGATCGATTCTTCTTCTCAAAACACATTTTTCAGGTAGTGAACCCATAAGCAGTATTGAAACAGCAACCGAGTTCACCAAAAAATCCGGCAAGGATGATTGGGATATTGCTAGAAAGATATTTACAAGACAACGACTGGAATGGGCAATTAGTACTTTTCAGCCGTATAAATCACCAGGAGTAGATGGTGTGTTTCCTGTACTCCTGCAGAAGGGAGCGGAAGAAATTCTTCCCCATCTGCTGAAAATCACAAGAAGCAGCTTAGCACTGGGTCAAATACCTGATAATTGGAAAAGGGCAAAAGTAACCTTTATCCCAAAAACAGGAAAAAAAGACTGGACTGACCCCAGATCCTTTAGGCCCATTTGCCTAACTTCGTTTTTGCTCAAAACGATGGAGAAGGTAGTAGATAACTACATAAGAACGGAGAATCTGGAGAAGAGGCCACTTCACAACTGTCAGCATGCGTACAGGGCAGGGCGTTCTACGGAAACTGCTCTGTATGGGCTGACTGAAGGCATCCAGAAGTCTCTGAACAACAAAGAAATCGCATTGTGCGCTTTCCTAGATATATCTGGGGCCTTTGACAACACAACACATGTATCTGTCAAAGAGGCACTTGTAAGGCGAGGAGTAAACGGTACCATTATAAAATGGTTGTGTAAGGTGCTCTCGACGAGGACAGCTGAGACATTGGTGGGCAGTAAGACCACCTCTGTTAAAACTACTCGCGGAACACCTCAAGGAGGAGTATTATCCCCCCTCCTATGGAGCCTGGTAGTGGATGAACTATTGCGCAGGCTTACGGAGCTTGGCTTCGAATGCATAGGATATGCCGATGACATAGTCCTAATAGTGAGAGGCAAATTCGAGGATGTCCTCTGTGAGTAGTTGCAGAGGGGCCTCAGAATTATTGAGCAGTGGTGCTTATCAGTGGGTCTCAAAATCAACCCAGCAAAGACCACAGTAATTCCGTTTACTCGGAAGAGAAACCTTCCAGCTATGAAGTCCATTTCGGTAAATGGAGTTGTTGTAGGATGGAAGTCTGAAGTCAAATATCTGGGAATCACCCTAGATAGTAAGCTTCTGTGGAATGAGCATGTTAAAATTACTGCTAGTAAAGCGATAAGGGCTTTAATGGTGTGCAAAAGACTTTCCGGCAAAACTTGGGGGTGTAACCCTAAAATACTGAGATGGATGTACATCATGATTGTAAGACCGATAATAACATACGGGGCAGTAGTTTGGTTTGCTAAAGCAGGGCAGACAAGCACGAGGAAAATACTCGACAAGGTACAAAGGCTTGCCTGTGTTTGCATCACTGGGGCTATGAGAACATGCCCGACTAGAGCACTTGAGGTCATCATAGATCTCAGTCCTCTACATCTAGTGATCAGAAGGGTAGCCCATGAAGCTATCCTTAGAATCTCTAGGGAAGGTACAGGGAATGAGAGAATCAAAAGTCAGAGAGCCTGGTCCTCTCTGAACAAGTACATCTCATTAGCGAACCTACCTAGTGATGTTATGATTAAAAAAGTAAGCACCGAGAAGAACTTTGACTCAATGCTATGTAAAAGGGAAGAATGGGAAAAGGAATACACTACCCAAAAACTCAAAGTAAATACCGTTAAATGGTATACAGATGGTTCTAAAACCACGACGGGGGCCGGCGCTGGAGTATACGGGCCTAGAACCAAATGTACACTATCGCTAGGCTCCTACTCGAGTGTTTTTCAGGCAGAAATACTTGCTATCGAAAGATGCATAGACATAAACCTGGAAAGAAACTATCAAGGGTGTGACATAGTGATCCATTCTGATAGTCAGGCTGCTATTAAAGCACTGAACTCCTATGTCATCGACTCAAAGCTGATATGGGAGTGCCGAAGGAAACTCAATGAAGTAGGCAAGAATAACAAGGTCTCCTTAGTCTGGGTTCCTGGGCACTCAGGAATCAAAGGAAATGAAGAGGCCAACACTCTAGCCAGAAAGGGAGCACAAACGCTACCTACTGGCCCAGAACCTTTCTGTGGTATAGGCAAATGTACCTATAAGAAAGAGTTTTTGGAGAAAGAAGAAAATGAAAGAGGGGCACTGTGGAGGAATTCTCCAGGAATGGAACACTCTAAAAAGTTCCTTCGGAACTTTGAAATTGCTAGATCCAAAAATCATCTGGATCTCAGTAAGAATAAGTTACGCCTCCTCACTGGTTTCCTCACAGGACACTGTCGCCTAAGGAAGCACATGATGAGAATGGGCTTATCAGAAACTGACGAGTGCAGATTTTGTGGGGAGGAGGAGGAAACCCCTGTTCACCTGATCACAGAATGCCTCGCCATTGTGAGCCTGCGCAAAAGATACCTTGGACAGGAGCATTATAGGAGGAATGAGAACTTAGCCTCCTTGAAGTCCTCACAGATATTAGAATTCATCAGAGCTCTTGAGCTGGAGGGCGAGCTGTAGGTTGCGAAAACAGCTCTGACAAGGGGGCACAATAGACCTTAAGGTCGCAGTGGAACGTAACCCCTTACCAACTATCAACTATCAATTCCTTGCGCCACGTTAGGAACAGCACTGTTAATTGTTTACCCAACAGCGAATGGTTGGACGGTCCCCTAAAAACCGGAAAAGTTATTTCCCGGCCAAGGGCTTGAACCCCAGACCTTACGATCATGGGGCTTGCGCTCTAACCACTGAGCTACCGCCGCTATTCAAGAAGTAACTTCGAAGCCAAATCAACAGTAAAAACGTAACGAGAGATTGATATCATACATGGAGTCATTGGATAGTTTGAATTCCTTTCATGAAAAATATGGCTTTTACAATTTGTATGTACCTGCAAAAAATTTCAATTCAAAAGTCGTGAATTTGTAACATACTTGTGAGAATATTTCGAGGAAATATGTTCATATTTATTAAAAAAGAAAATATCTGGTGACGAATACTGTTCGCTCAAAGTGCTTCTGCCGATGGAAGCAAAGTTGTATAAGGCTCATTTATCAAAGCTTTTTCAAGACCAATCATATGAGTGTTGAAAAATTTATTTGTCAATCCATAATGAATAAGGATTACGGTAGAAGTAGCATTAATTTCATGTGAATGTATTCATTTTATTCACAATATATTGACTGTTAAGTGTAGTTATGAGTATTTGTCTATTATTCCAAAAAGTATGTTTTACAATACTATCTGTTTTTCAACTTTTAAGACAGCCTAAGAAATCCACCAAAGTCAATCTTGCCATTTGGATCTGAAAATAAATAATATTAAAATACCTTGGAGATATCCCCGTAATTTTAGAGTTGCTACACTCAATAAGATTGAAGAATGATACATACCTACTTTATAAGAATGGAATATGTACTCTCAGTAATACTCTCGTAAAGTATAAAAGTCTGAAACGTCTTTGAATAAATCGTGAAATCAAAAATTATCGAACCAAACACTAACAAACAGTACAAAATCGACTATCAAAACAAAATCTATGTCTGTATGTAAAGTTCTAAAACTGGCCACCGTGGCGCTGCAATATTAAATTCAGACGCCAATTGTTACAAATATGTAAGGGAATAATAAGGAACAATATGGGGTTTATTGTTAGAAGACTAATGGACACAAAAAGTCATTTCGAAGCCAAAACAACGGTAAAAACAGAACAAGAGATTGATATATTACCCATAGATTTCATTGGATAGTTTGGATCTCCTTTCATAAAAATATGGTTTATAAATTTTGTAAGAACCTATTTATGAATATTTCATTCAAAAGCTTTGTTTTAAGAAACAGGAGCCAAGATGCCGCAGTCTTCTCCAGAGGACAGCTTCACATTTGCATAGCAGGTGTTCCGCTGTCTCACTGGCTTCTTGGCAGAAGCGACAGGTATCATCAGGAACCTTCGCCATGTTCCGAAGATGATAATTCACAGGACAGTGTCCCGTGAGTATGCCTGTTAGTTTTCTCAGTTCCAATTTGAGTGAGAGAGCTTTCTTAGTCCAGCTCTTTGAGTATGAGAGGAATGACTTAGCCTTTCTCTGTCCTTCAATCCTGCGCCAGGATCTGGCCTTCCTCTTTTGTTCCCATTCTTTAACCGCCCTTGCTTGGTGGCTTGATGGGAAGCCGCAAAATGGCTCTGGTCCAATGAAGGGGGTTGATCCCCCCTTCCTTGCTAGCTGATCAGCCATTTCGTGACCATGCACTCCAGAATGACCAGGCACCCAAATAAGGTTGACCTGATTATTTGATCCGAGTGCATTGAGTGACATTTTGCATTCTCAGACTAGCTTTGACCGGATTGACGGTGGAATGAAATGAATAGTCTTAAATTAATTTTGTCAAAATGAATTTATTTTCAGAAATTCCTAGAAATAATATAGGGTCCAAGTGGAAAACTCAAAAATAAGCTTTGATTTGACTAGTTTTGAAAAGACATGACGGTAACTTCTGAATATATTTCATATTTCACATGGTTTATATCTCAATGTCGGCATCTATCGGCGAAAACTGAAGTGGGATATTAAAGCCGTATTTTCACAACATTTGGACCTAATTTTGGATCCAAAATATGCCAAACAGTGTTCGCACTATGCATTCTATGCATCTATCCTGGTTCTGATATACAGTGCGTGTCAAAATTATCGAACAAATTCATTTTCTCAGAAGAAAAATATTTGGCAACAAAATCCTGAAACAGGTCGATTTTTGTTTCACTTTTGCCAAATTCAAATGCATTTTTGAAGGATTTTTTGTTGCACCCTGTGCCATCCCCATAAACCCTCTAAATTTTTTGAGTAGGGAAAGTAGGCCATGTGGTACTTTTTTGGCAAGGTCTTCAAGAAAAACATTTTTTTAAAACTTAGATCAAAGAGGTTTTCAGTATGTGTACTTTGTCATGGCTCATTTACTTTGAGAAGATGGTACCTTATGAAATTTGTCACCGAATAAAAGTCGACAATTACAGTTTTGTTCGTGCAGAACTTTCAACCCCTAAGAACCCTTTAATGGAGAAAAAAAAATCACGTGAAGGGGTTGAAAGTTGTGCATGAACAAATGGTCGACTTCCATCCGGCGAAAAATTTCATCAGGTACCATCGTCTCAAAGTAAATGAGCCATGACAAAGTGCACATACTGAAAACCTCTTTGAACTAATTTTTCAAAAAAAATTTTTTCTTCAAAATTTCTGCACGCCTGTAAAGAAGATTCAAAGACCTTGCCAAAAAAGGACCACATGAAACGAAAATTGACCTGTTCCAGGATTTTGTTGCCAAATATTTTTCTTCTGAGAAAATGTATTTGTTCCATAATTTTCAATATGGCTCCAAAACAAGTGACTTCACGTCGTTCCTTTTTCAGAATTTTTTATTATATTTTCGATTCTAGATAAACATTTCCATAAGCTAATTTCTTCTTCCAGGTATTTCTCTCGTCAATGAGCTGATCGATCAATATGGACTTAAAGTAGTTCAAGCTTATATGGACCACATCCAAACCAATGCAGAGGTAGCAGTAAGAGCTATGTTGAGGCAAGTGGCCGCAGACGCTCTAACACGGACCGGTTGCAGTGTGTTGGAGGCTGAAGATAGGATGGATGATGGTTCGCTCATTAAGTTGAGTGTAAAATTAGATGTCAAGGAAGGAACCGCCATATGCGATTTCACGTGAGTAATTCAGTAATATCAAAAACTATTATTGACCCCTATTAAATAATATAGTAATTGGTTGATGGACAACAGAGAGCTCCAGTAATAATTACGGTTATTATAACCGGAGCTATTTCTATTCAATTAACCAATTCCTATCTTTGTTTGATGTCAGACGTTTTCGTCTTGTGTATCTAGAGACTTATCTGCGGTTCCAAGGTAAGTCGGTCTGATGAGCGGTAATAACCGTGAAACGGCAGTAAACGTACTCCTTGGACATCGGTTCTTCGGTGTAGATGTTTTGGTTTATTGGATGATTAGCTCAGAACAAGGTAGAATGTTCGTTGAGATATTCTTCCTTGTGTTTATCGAATACTGTGTTCATTATTCAAATACTTTTGAGCAATTAATGGTATCTGTAAAGGAACAACGTGAGTTATAATAATTCACTACTAATACTACTATAATAATCAATCCGTACTTGCATCTCATAGTATTTATTGTTATTGTCGTATTTGAAGTATAAAATTCAACTTGCAGTTCTATGAAGATAACCGATAGTTGAATGCTGTACTTTGATGAGAAATGAATTAGACAATGAAATTATATCTTTTATCCATATTCCTCGAAGAATGAGAATTTTTTCGGACTATTTCGGGGATATATCGCATATACAGGGTGAGTCTCCAAGTTGTACATTGATTTTTACCATTGATTCGTCTCATCAAATAGAACACTATTTTCATCTACCATCTTTCCAGGTTCGGCTCGGGTAAAAAGTTACGAGCATTTGAATATTTCTCAATGTGCTAAAACACTTCTGCACTTTGCTTGCAAGTTCAACACAGATATCTCTTACGGTGATTTGTGTTGCAGAATTATCAGTCCATTGCTTGAAATTCGAAGAAATATGATTGGAAAAACTGATTTCCTCACTTAATTCTTACCTATGATTTGATAGTTTTAGCGGTATTATTGTGGAGAAAATATTCAACTACACTTGATCATTAAAACACTAATCTTCCACTTGATATTCGTGCAATATCTAGTTGTTTTCACTATGAGATTCTACACAATTTTTTATTCTTGCTAATTCTTATATTGAAATTTCATAAAATTTATAAATGAATTGTATGAAATCACTCAACTAACCTCAAAAACTCAATTGAATTCTAGAACTCTATGGAAAGTCTGGCCCATAGACATGGGCTATATCTGTAGTCTGGTCACGAAATAGCATAGATCTAATATTTGGTCTATACGAAATTGATAAATATTTCTATGCATTTTGTGTTCCGGGCCAACGTGGGCGTAGCTTAATTCACGGCCTTTACTAGCTCAGGGGCGGATCCACGAGAATAGGGAAATTTCTCGAATTTTTGTCAGATTTTATAACATTCAACGTTGAATATCTCGAAAAAGTTTCGTAAGAGGAGAAATTATCAGTAATAATTAAGTATTCTAAAATGATTGAGGATTCTTATAATGACTTAGGATGAACTTTATCTGCACTTCATGCCAATTTATTATAGTTTTAGGAATCATCAGGGAGTTTATGACCAGGAAACCGTTTGAAGTAAGATGGAATTGATTACTGTAAAATACTTGTCATAGTTATAGAAAACTTCACACCAAAATTCAGTTCATTCGGAGGAAACATGTCAAAGATAGAAAAGAAAGACTGATGTTTCGAAATTTCAATAGCCTGTATCTTTTTACTGGGGCCGAATCTGCAAAAAAGGCACTTAAAAAAGTGTTTCATTAGATGAGGCGAATCTAGGGTTAAAATAAATGAACGACTTCAAGACTCACCTGTATACAATACAATAACCAAGATTACAGAAAAAGATTGCCAACCCCTCGCCTTACGTTCCCTCTTGTCTAAGAGATTACTTATATCGTAACACCTCATCTATGATCCGTGGTTACCACCAATAGATCTTTATAATATTTCACCTCGTTAAAAATGCTAACAGGCCATCTCAATTCTCGATCGCATTCTTTCAGTCAATGTTCTTTTCCCCATCAATCCAGATTCTTTTGAGAGAATCCGCCTAAAAGGCAGGAATGGCATTGGAAGGAGGAACCCCCCTACTGAAAAATTTCAATATTCATAAACACGTGAACGAGCGCGAGGCAAATTAATCTTTCGAAGTGATTAACGATAGCAACGCCCTCGTTCGGAATCGCTGTCTACCAAAGTCGACTATTATCGACTGAATTACGAAACCTATTGCAGGATGAAGGAGAATACGAGGGAAAGAAGTATTTGTCCTTGATTAATTTGAATTGAGGAATTTCAATGAGCTCAGTTACTAAATAATATGAGAGAATTCATTATGAACAAAGACAGGAATTGGTACGTGGAGAACTAATTCCTATCTTTGTCAGATTTTGAACGTTATCGTCTTGTGGGAATCCACATGATCCGAGTGTTTCCGAAGTTGTTGTTGTTTGTAATCTGCAAAATCGCGAATACGGCGAACTGATGCGACAAGAGGATCAACGTCATCGATCAAGGTATTCTGCACTCGAAGGTGGGAATCGCAAGATGCTCCTGGAAGATGGCGTGCTGTACGCATTTATACTGCAGCGGTCCATCTGAAAGGTGACAAGTATCAGCTGTAGTCATTCTCCTTGGATCCGCTTCTTCGGTGTAGATGTTTTGATTGATTGGATGATTAGCTCTGATCAAGGTGGAATATTTGTTGATTTATCGACAGATATTCTTCCTTGTTATTATGTATTTTATCATGAACGTTGAATTAATTTGTCAACAGTTTGAACAAACACTGTCCCGTGTGAAATAAAATTTCATAAATATTAATTTACTACTTCATTTAAACTGCGTCTAAGTTTCATTTCACACTCATACTTTTCCTTCATACAGTAATTAGATAGATTAGAGGAATAATCTCAGTGATTTTCAAATTATATATTTGTGATAATATACTAAAACAAAATAGGTGTACCTTCTGCCTAGATATGGTCAATTTCTAGTGGAAATAAATTTAAATCAAATAGAATAGAGTTTATTGAATATAATAGTGAAATAATTTTTCTTTTGATGGTATTCCACTCGAAATTTAACTTTGAATTCGACTATACACAAAAATATATCAGTTCATATGGAAAAATCGAAAGTTACGTCCACTTCCGATCAGGTCTGAAGTCATAAACTCACATTAATGACTTCAGTCGATGAAAAACATTACGTAGTACCAACGCTCAAAATTTCAATTCGATATCCTGAAAAATGTGGATTGTTTGGGGGGTGAGACTGATTCCTGTGACAATCGGTATGGTGAATTGATGAATCATGATATTAGGTAGGATAGAAATCTTGCTACTGAAATATTGCCCTCTCATTGTGGCGGCCTTCATGAAAATAACCTTATTTTTTTATATTATGAGGGTAAATTAAATATTAAAGAGTAACGAGGGGATTAACTCCGGTCGTTTACTTCAAGCCCAGAGGCATTATACTGCAATTAGCGCTCCTATCCCACAGCCACTTTCAAGGTTGAAATCAGGAGAGATTTTATTCTTCATTATTCATCATAGTCCGAAATAAGTTTACAAAACTGAGGCACCGAATTGTCCGAATAGACGACTTTGGCCCAAGTTGCCAACCCACAATTTTCTTCCCAAATTTTCTATTACTGGCGAATGGGAATTTCAGGACAAATTTGACATTATAAAGTTCGAGTTATTTCTAAATATCCCTGAAAGATGCCTCGGCTACTCACACAAGATAATTTTTTCCAAATATAGGGTTTTGTTAAGATCATCTCTGATTGGCTGAAATTTAAGTTGGGATTCCTGATTTCATGTTAATAGTGTCAAATTTATGCAGGATATGTTCCGCAAATCAACTTGGTCATTTCGGTTGCCGGTTTTCCATTCCGTAAATATGAAATATTCGGTTGGTTCCTGAAAAAAGGGTTAATTACGGGATTTGATTGATGAAAAAACGTTCTTTTTGTCACCACAACGACAGACAATGTTCTATGGTAACATATCCATAGCATTGAACAATCTTTATTTATTTTATGATCCATGGAACATAGAAGAGACAAGAGACAACAATCAACCATGGAAAAATTACTACGTATGGTCTATGGATTATAAGGTAAATACAGATTTTTCTGTGCTATGGATATGTTACCATAAAACATCGATTGCCGTTCTAGTGCATAGACTTAATATGTCTATGTTCTGGTGACAGAAAGATTGCTTTTTCATCAATCAAATTCCCTAATTAACCTTTTTTGCATTAACCAACCGAATATTTCATATTTACAGAACGGAAAACCGGCAACCGAAATAACCAAGTTGATTTGCGGAACATATCCTTTATAAACTTGACACTATTAACATGAAATCAGGAAAACCAACTTAAAATTCAGCCTAAGAAAACCTATAATTGGAAGGAATTATCTTGTTTGAGGAGCCGAGGCATCTTTTACGGATATTTATAAATAACGCGAACCTTATCATGTCGAATTTGTCCTGAAATTCCCGTTCCCCAGTAATAGTAAATTTGTGAAGAAAATTGTGGATTGGCAACTTGGGCCGAAGTCGTCTATTGAGTGACGTTCATTCCCAAAATGTGGAGTTGCCTTATGGAAAAAAAACACGGATGCAGACAGCTTCAGGATCACAGTCCTACATATTTTTATCAAAGACTCTATGGTTGGATTTAGTTACATACTGAACTACTTACTACCTCTAAGTAGAACGTATAACGTCGCTTAGTTATCTGACAGGAAAATAAACCTAACCCAACATTTCTCAATTATAAGGAGTGGAAAGTATGAGACTTCCATATCTAACCGACTGACTCTATAAAAGTGAATGGAGTGTATATATGCATTCATTTTCATTCTTGCACACAATTCGATACATAGAACTTGTTTATTCCCCATGCCCATTTCAGTTATTTCGAAAAAATCAGTTCATTATTGTTTGTAGGGGTACTGGAGTAGAAGTTTGGGGCAACTGCAATGCACCCAAAGCAATCACGTTGTCAGCCCTGATCTACTGTCTCAGATGCATGGTTGACCATGATGTTCCTTTGAATCAGGTAAGAGTTATGTAATAATATTGACTTCAAATAGAATCTAAATAAGAAAAAATGTTGAAGAAACGTTTTGCTCTGTCAACACTGGAAATATTTCACGTATATAAGCATGGTTGGAAGATTCAGTTATGCTATTTTCTTGTACGGAAATCAAGAGTCGAGTGTTGAAATTTTACTGAAAAATAATGGATATAGTAGTCCATTAATGATAGTTCATTCGAAAAAAAATAAATAAAAGTACCTGAATAACCCTGCAGTAAAACTAAACGAAGAGACAAACCTATGTAATTCCCTACTTTTCGAAATTCCCAAGTCTGCAGAAGACATTTAAACACATTGTTGCACAACTTGAAATACTACAGTATGAAAATGTAGTAGAACTACAAAACCTGTGTCACCTTGAAAGAACTAACTCAATTTACCAAGTTCTTGGGAATTTATGTGAACGATACACTGGGTTTTCACTCGCATACGTCTAAAATGTTGGATAACTTGTTCTAAATTATTGATTCTAATTTATCAGGGTCGTTGAAATTGAGAGTGGAAATTGGCATTGGCATTTGGCAACGTCGCTGAGAATTATTTTGACATTGGCGATATTTCACGAGTGCCAACCTGCGTCAGTTTTTGATAAAAAACATGATAGACCTAAATCATGGCCAACCGGAATAGTTTATAAAAGTCAATGGAGTATATGTATAGCCTGTCGCTATTCCATCTATCACTCTCTATGATATTATTCACAGAGCTGGGTTGTAAAGTCACGTGACGGCCAGTCCATGTTATTTAAAGTCTATGGTGACGACTTCAAAAAAATTTTACGACAAATCAACAATAACCACATAAACTCGAAGTGGAAGCGAAAACAAAAGAAGCAATGAATTCTATCATCTTGGATTAGCGTGAAATCATCTATCATAAATATTTCATTCTGTGAACATCATAGAGCAGATTTAACTATATGGACTTAACTCATTCAGGTCGATTCTGTTTGCGTATTGCTTTGAACCTTGCTATTCTAGTCATATTGCTATCTTTCTAATTTATAGCAATATGGCCATGATGTTACTTATTCTGTTTCGAGTATTATAGCAATGTTTGTTATGAATTTTGTCATAGCAATATTGCTATCATGGACTTCCATAATTGGTAGTTTTAGAGCTGACAACACTGTATTTTGTGACTTTAGAACTACAAGGAAGAAGAAAATAACCCTAATTCGTGAGTTTTCTTTATGGTTTCGCATACATAACCTCTATCTACGGCTTTCTTTATTCATGTAAACATCGACATAAAAAATGTTAGGAAACGAAACGAGTCAAATTGACCAACAAACAATTTCCTGGATACCAAAAGAATATTGGTTACCAGAAATCAAATTGTAGCAATTTTATTCAGACGTTAATAATTAGAAATTCGATAAACTTTTTCGTTGGCACTTCAAAGGGATTGCTGTTGTTGAGATGATTAGAATAATCATCTCAGCTGTTGCCTATGCCTCTATCTTAGTCTAGGAATATTCCTTGAAATTAAATAATATTCTAGAGAACCTTGAACACATTTCCATTAGCATATACTTTTTTTTATTCATGTAAACATCGACTTATTCGAAAATGTTATGAAACAGAAAAACCAATTAAAGTCAAATTGACCTATTTCCTGGATACCGATAGAATTTTGGTTTCCAGAAATCAAATGTAATTTTATGCAGGCGATAATAATTCGAAATTCGATGAACTTTTCCGTTTGGAATTCAAAGGGATGGCTGTTGTTGAGATCATTAGAATAATCAGGTCAGCTGATGCTTACTATGCCGGTGTTTTAGTCTGAGAATCCTTAAAATTAAATATTCTAGAGAACCTTGAACACATTTCTATTAGCACATTCTTCCTTATGTTCAATATTTTCGATTTCTTGGGAGAAATAATACTGAAACAAATGGATCTCTGAGAGATTCCTTTTCTAAACTTTCTTGTTATGAAGCATAGCAAGTACTATTTTGAGGTTGCTAAGATAGCAATGTTGATAGCAAGATTCTTGTTAAAGTGACAGATCATATTGCTCAAAATGGTTGATCAGAATACCAATAATTCCAATCTTGTTATGATAGCCATATCTTTTTCATAGCAATAATGCTATTTGCAAACAGAATCGACCTGATTGTGGCACCTGCGACTACACTCAGCTGCACTGATAATTAGAAGTGAGTGGAGTTAGTGCAGTCAGTGTAGTTCATGCAGGTACATCGAACAAATAATCAATTGATCTTCAAACTTATCCAACTATAAACCAGAGATTTGTAACTCAATTGAATCGATATTATACTCAGCTCGTTAGCCTCGTAATATTAACAACTCCGTAAATGATGCATTCCGTTAAAAGACCTCTCGAAGTCAAATTGCCGGTTGAGTAGCCCTTCAGTCGAAAAGTTGAGACAATAGTTGTTCCACGTGAATAGCATTTAATCGGCTGACAAGTCCCTCGAATTCGACAAAATTAACCAATCTGCAATATTCGAAACATTTCTATCGTTCCTTTTATGTCCAAATTGTACGTTCTCTCGGACAGAAAGTTTCACCTGGATTTCCACAGGAGAGACTGGAGCTTTGGTTTCACTGATGTTTGAATGAACTTCCCTTAAGGACTTCGATTATGGGTTGTCCTCGAAATGGGAATACTTTTCGCTTAAACAAAGTGAGTAATTAAGTTGTACATGAATTTTAACCATAGGTTTCTCTCATTAAATAAACCTTTTTGTCCTTACCATGTTTTTAGATTCGGCTCAGATTCAAAGTTATTAGCATACAAATATTTCTCAATGTGCTAATACACTCCTGTACCTTCTTTGCAAGTTCACCACAGATATCCCTCACGGTGATCTCTAATCCAATGTTTGAAATTCAAAGAAAAAAAATTATGCACAATTTCATCCCTGCTCATTCTCATATTGAAAACTCCATAAGTATCCTCATTTTCATCGAATTCGTGAATGAATTATGTATATGAAATAGCTCAACTAACCTACCCACATTAATTGAACTTTTGAATACTATGGAAAGTCAAAACTTTCGAACAAAATGTATTTCGAACTGATCTGTCTTATTTTTGCCGTATTCTATGGTTTTGCCCAAACCAGTTCCATCATTGTCACCTAGTTTCTCCTCTCTAAGCCATGTCTATATAGTTTCATAAGTCTATGACTTATACAGGGCGAGTCTTTAAGTTGTACATTTATATTAACCATAGATCCCTCTCATCCAATAAAACCCTTTTTTCATTCTTCATTTTTCCAGATTCGGCTCAGGTAAAAAGTTGCAAGCATTTAAATATTTCTCTATGTGCTAATACACTCCTGCGCTTTGTTTGCAAGTTCACCACAGATATCCCTTATGGTGATCTCTTTTGGAGGATAACCAATCCAAGGTTTGAAATTCAAAGAGATAAGATTGGGAAAACTCATTTACTCACTTAATTCTTATGATTTGGTGCTTTTTGCGATATTATCGCAAGAAACAAATTTCATTACACTGGACTTGAAACACTGATCTTCAACTTGATGTTCATACAATATCCAATTTCATTTCACTACAAGATTATACACAAATCCATCCTCGCCCATTCTCATATTGAAAACTCCATAATTATATTTATTCATGAAATCTATAAATGAATTATATGAAATCAATCAACTAACCTAAACACATTCTCTTGAATGTTATGGTTATAGAAATTCTAGTCCGTAGACAGGGACTATGTCTGTGGTGTGATCACGAAATAGCATATACCCATAGAAATTATAACTTGATGAAGTGGGGATTTTTGGTCAAAGGAACCAAATAAAAATCATCAAAATCATAACTTGATGTTACATCTATGGATATCCCTAATATTAGTTCTATGCGATATAGATGAATATTTCTGTGTATTCTATGGTCCAGATAAACGTGAATCTAGCTTAATTTACTTCCTTTACTAGTTCAGGGGTGGATCCATGAATATAAGGAAAATTTTTCGAATTTTTATCCGATCTTATAATATTCAACGTTGAATATCTGCCAAACGGTGCATTTGAGGAGAAATTATAAGGAATATTCATTTAAAATGATTGTAGATTTTCATGATGACATAAGATAAATTTTATCTGCATTCTTCATGCTGATTTCGTATAGTTTTATAACTATGAAACTGCTTCAAGTAGGATAATAGTGATAACAGAATAATATGTGTCATAGTTATAGAAAACTTCACACCAAAATTCATGTCATTCGGATTTACCACATCAAAGCTACAAAAAAACTGATATCTTTTGTAAATTCAAACAGCTTGTATCTTTTTGCTGGAGCCGAATCTGGAAAAATGATAAATGAAAAAAGTGTTTCATTCGATGAGAGGAATCTATGGTTAAAATTAAAGACTCACCCTGTATAAGTAATAACTAATTTCTTCGTGGCAAATGGACAACGCCGCGTATTTAACTGACAAGGATAATTACTAAAAGCTTACATTTTTAACTAGAGTAGGATGTCTCAAACTTTAGTGGCCTTCCGACCGACTTTATAGAAGTGAATCTGGAGTGTAGTTGCACGTTCACATCTTCCCAAAACCGGCACGGTCACCCGGAAAGATCATAGAATCCGAACCGGAACATCGCTCGCCAATCGCGGATATTCAGAACAACCGAACGGCTCAATTAAAAACTTTCGTTGCCGATCCGCGTTTTCGATAATGCCGGAATCCGGTGTTTCCGGTACGACGCCCGGAGTGCGGGCGTCCGGAAAACAGCGAGGGGTCGGGGGTTCGGCAGGATTTTTTGTCGGAAATGATGGATCGGGGGTGAGAGCGGGTAGGGAAGTTTTTAACTCCGGCGTGCGTCAATTTATTCCGGGTCCGGGGTTGCGGGTCCGGTCGTTGATATTGCAAAGTGGCGGGACGGAAGTTGAGCGAAGGGTTATTACGGCGGGATGGGTTCGGGACTCCTTGGGAGAGATAATGGGGAATGTATACTTCGAAGAAAATTTCGGGATGTGGACACTGTGTTTTGTTACGAGGGCTGGACGCTACTTTGGGAGTTCACGTGGATGATGTCTTAATCGATCATTAATTAGGGTGAAGGCCATTAGTTTACCATCAGTTAACAGCGTGATTGTAGATGACACTTGTCTGCTAATGTCCAAGTGGAGTTGACCATCAAACTATTACGGGTATGATCCTTTCCGTACTAAATGCTCTTACGAACTTGTTCTGGGGAGCAGTTAAGAGCAAATACTACCACGTGCTGGTGAATTACGGCTTCAAGCTTTTCGGCCACACAGCCACATTCAAGTTTGATTAAACCTCGTTAATATCTCAAGGTCAGTCACCTGCCCACTGTCTGAATGCTTTAACGTTGCCAATAGCCGCGAATTTTTCATAAAAGTTTTTGGGTGCAAATGGTTGAAAAAAATAGTAAGGATGCGTAATGTTGCAATTTTTCATATTCAAGAATAATCGGGAAATAAAATCTGAAATGGAGTGAAAAATGGAAAAATAACTAACATTGCGCATTCTCGCAAAAGAATTAAGTACATCCCCAAAAAAAATTTAAAAAAATACTCACTGACGCCTGCAGAGCAACAGCCCGTTTTCTCCAATAAACGTCGAAATTTCTCCGAAATCTAAGATTTCACTCGGCTATTGGCAACGTTGAAGCATGTACATCACGAGGCAGGTGCCTGACCTTGAGATATTAACGAGGTTCAATGAAACTTGAAAGTGGCTGGGTTGCCTTGTCGTAATTCGACACAGCCACATCCAAGTCTGATTAAACCTCATTAATAACTCAAGGTCAGGCACCTGAATCGCTGTGTAAATGTTTTAACTTTGTCAATAGCCCCTTGAAATTTCAGAATTCGGGGTGACGTTCTGCAGGCGTCAGTGTTTTTGAAATTTTTTATTTTCCCGAAAATTGTTGAATATAAAAAATGGCAACATTGCGCATTCTCACAATTTTTTTCAACCATTTTCGCCAAAATTTTCAAAAAAAAACTCTGTGCTCCAGAACTCACCCCAAATATTCCAGGTATTGTATTCGATGAAAATGAGGATACCTATGGAGTTTTCAATATGAGAATGGTCAAGGATGGAATTGTGTATAATTTCAGGATCACTATCAGTATTTCAATAGTTCATTTCAGTGAAATTTTTTCGTTTCAATGATATCGCAAAAAGCACCGAATCAACAGAATGAGGTGAGTAAACTATTTTTCACAATCATGTTTCTTTAAATTTCATACATTGGATTAGAGATCGCCGTAAGAGATATCTGTGATGAACTTGCAAAGAAGGTGCAGGAGTGTGTTAGCACATCGAGAAATATTCGAAGGCTTAAATTTTTTTATCTGACCCGAATCTGGAAACATGGTTAAGAAGAAAAAGGTTTTATTTGATGAGAGGAGTCTACGGTTAAAATTAATGTACAACTTGAAACCTCACCCTGTATAAGCGAAACGTGTTTCGATTTCAAGAACAACCCATAATCGAAGCCCTTAAGGGTTCATTCAAACATCAGTTAAACCAGAGCTCAAGTCTCTCTGTGGAAATCCAGGTGAAACTTTCTGTCCGAGAGAACGTACAATTTGGACACAAAGGGAACGATAGAAATGTTTCGAATATTGCAGATTGGTTAATTCTGTCTAATTCGAGGGACTTGTCAGCCGATTTAATGCTATTCACGTGGAACAACTATTGTCTCAACTTTTCGACTGAAGGGCTACTCAACCGGCAATTTGACTTCGAGAGGTCCTTTAACGGAATCCATCATTTACGGAGTTGTTAATATTACGAGTATTATATCGATTCAATTGAGTTACAAATCTCTGGTTCATAGTTGGATAAGTTTGAAGATCAATTGGTTATTTGTTCGATGTACCTGCATGAACTACACTGACTGCACTAACTCCACTCACCTCTACTTATCAGTGCAGCCGAGTGTAGTCGCGTGTAATACAATGAGTTAAGTCCATATAGTTCTGTTCTATGATTTTCACGGAATAAAATATTTATGATAGATTATCTCACGCTAATCCAAGATGACAGAATTCATTGCTTCTTTTGTTTTCGCTACCACTTCGAGGTTATGTGGTTATGTTGATTTGTCGTTTTTTTAAAGCCTTCACCATAGACTTATAATAACATGGACTGGCCGTCACGTAACTTTACCACACAGCTCTGTGCATACTTTCATAGAGAGAGAAGTATTGTGAAGGATGGAATAGCTACAGGCTATACATATACTCCATTGACTTTTATAAACTATCCCGGTTGGCCATAATTTAGGTCTATCATGTTTTTCACCTTACACTGACGTAGGTTGGCATTCGTGAAATATCGGCAATGTCAAAATAAATCTCAGCGACGTTGCCAAATGCCAATGCCAATTTCGACTCTCAATTTCAACAACCCTGATAAATAAAACATAAATTCCCAAGAACTTTGTGAATTGAGGTAGTTCTTTTAAGGTGACACAGGTTTCGCAGTACTACTACATTCTCATACTGGAGTATTTTAAGTTGTGCAACAAGGTATTCAAGAAGAAAAAGGTTTTATTTGATGAGAGGAGTCTATGGTTAAAATTAATGTACAACTTGAAATCACACCCTGTATAAGCCAAACGTGTTCCGATTTCAAGAACAACCCATAATCGAAGCCCTTAAGGGAAGTTCATTCAAACATCAGTTAAACCAGAGCTTCAGTCTCTCCTGTGGAAATCCAGGTGAAACTTTCTGTCCGAGAGAACGTACAATTTGGACACAAAGGGAACGGTAGAAATGTTTCGACTATTGCAGATTGGTTAATTCTGTCGAATCAGAGGGACTTGTCAGCCGAATTAATGCTATTCACGTGGAACAACTATTGTCTCAACTTTTCGACTGTGAGGGCTTCTTAACCGGCATTTTGACTTTGAGAAGTCCCTCAGCGGAATACGCCAGTTATTTTTGAAAGATACGAGGTATTGTTTACTCTTAAAAGCGTCATATCATTTCTCCTAAATGTCTATAGTTTTAATATTTCTTTTGGTCTTTCACGACTGATTCATGACGTCATAGAACCTAAACCGAGTAACCGATATCGCTTGAATAAACTGGTTCAGACCAGAATGGATTGGTTTTAACAACTTTGTATTGCTAACCACATTTGAATTGATTTAACCATCATGGAAATATGAAACCAAATTGAAATTTCCACACCTTGTTGTATCGTCAAAATAAAAAATAGTAAGAGGTAAATTCGAGGATGTCCTCTGTGAGTTGTTGCAGAGGGGCCTCAGAATTATTGAGCAGTGGTGCTTATCAGTGGGTCTCAAAATCAACCCAGCAAAGACCACAGTAATTCCCTTTACACGGAAGAGAAACCTTCCAGCTATGAAGTCCATTTCGGTAAATGGAGTTGTTGTAGAATGGAAGTCTGAAGTCAAATATCTGGGAATCACCCTAGATAGTAAGCTTCTGTGGAATGAGCATGTAAAAATTACTACTAGTGAAGCGATAAGGGCTTTGATGGTGTGCAGAAGACTATCCGGCAAATTTCGGGGTGTAACCCTAAAATACTGAGATGGATGTACAACATGATTGTAAGACCGATAATAACATACGGGGCAGTAGTCTGGTTTGCTAAAGCAGGGCAGATAAGCACGAGGAAAATACTCGACAAGGTACAAAGGCTTGCCTGTGTTTGCATCACTGGGGCCATGAGAACATGCCCGACTAGAGCACTTGAGGTCATCATAGATCTCAGTCCTCTACATCTAGTGATCAATAGGGTAGCCCATGAAGCTATCCTTAGAATCTCTAGGGAAGGTACAGGTAATGAGAGAATTAAAAGTCAGAGAGCCTGGTCTTCTCTGAACAAGTACATCTCATTAGCGAACCTACCTAGTGATGTTATGATTAAAAAAGTAAGCATCGAGAAGAACTTTGACTCAATGCTATGTAAAAGGGAAAAATGGAAACAGAAATACACTGCCCAAAACTTCAAAGCAAATACCGTTAAAGTCAGGCTGCTATTAAAGCACTGAACTCCTATGTCATCGACTCAAAGCTGATATGGGAGTGCCGAAGGAAACTCAATGAAGTAGGCCAAAATAACAAGGTCTCTTAGTCTGGGTTCCTGGGCACTCAGGAATCAAAGGAAATGAAGAGGCCAACACTCTAGCCAGAAAGGGAGCACAAACGCTACCTACTGGCCCAGAACCTTTCTGTGGTATAGGCAAATGTACCTATAAGAAAGAGTTTTTGGAGAAAGAAGAAAATGAAAGAGGGGCACTCTGGCGGAATTTTCCAGGAATGGAACACCCTTAAAAGTTCCTTCGGAAGTTTGAAATTGCTAGATCAAAAAATTATTTGGATCTCAGTAAAAATAAGTTACACCTCCTCACTGGTTTCCTCACGGGACACTGTCGCCTAAGGAAGCACATTATGAGAATGGGCTTATCAGAAACTGACGAGTGTAGATTTTGTGGGGAAGAGGAGGAAACTCCTGTTCACCTGATCACAGAATGCCTCGCCATTGTGAGCCTGCGCAAAAGATATCTCGGACAGGAGCATTATAGGAGGAATGAGAACTTAGCCTCCTTGAAGCTCTCACAGATATTAGAATTCATCAGAGCTCTAGAGCTGGAGGGCAAGCTGTAGGTTGCGAAAACAGCTCTGACAAGGGGGCACAATAGACCTTAAGGTCGCAGTGGAATGTAACCCCTTACCAACTATATAACTATATATAACTATCGTCAAAATCGTCTGCTTTCAGAATGAAATGAATTGGATCATGTCATTATACTACAATCTTCTTATATAGTTAATACATTTTTTTCGATTTTTGCAAGAGGAATATTTTCTGTTCCTCTAGTGGTTGGCATTCAAACCAACCCTCACAATAATTTTCAACAGAATATGAAAGGTCTTATGAAGAGTCTCTTTAGTTCTTCAGAATTTGAAGCGAAATTCTTTTTCAGGGATGTCTCAATCCTGTGAAGGTGATAATCCCTCCTGGATGTATTTTGAATCCAAGTGAAGATGCTGCAGTAGTCGGTGGTAACGTTCTGACTTCCCAAAGAGTTGTAGATGTTGTACTCAGAGCATTCAGGTGAGAATGATTCCATTATTAATACTTTTTTATTCTTCTACTGAAAGTATTTCTGTAATTTAATATGGGAGGAGTGTGTTAACCTTCGCCATGGCAAAGATGCATAGAATACAAGGTGCGGACACTCTTGGACACATTTTGGGTCCGAAATGAGGTCCGAATGTTGTCAAACTACGGCTTTGTTGTCCTGCTTCAGTTTTCGCCGATAGATGTCTGCATAAGAAAATCTGACATATAAAATCTGAAATATTTACAGAAATTACCGACATATCATATCATAACTAGTCAAATCAGAGCTTTTTTTTGATTTTCCGAGTTAGACCATACATTATTTTCAGGAATTTCCAAAAATAAATTAATTTTGACAAATTCAAGTTATGACTTCTCATTTCATTCAGTCAGAATGTTGAAAATATGTGTATGTGTGAAATTTGATATTGTTCAATATCTATTAATTAGAAGACGTATTTATTATTTCAATATTTAGTCAATGCGAGGAAGTCTTCCAGATTTGCTTATTCAAAAATACCTACAGGAAACATTCGGAATTACAGATACTACGATGAATTTGTCGGGTTTGAAATTCTTCTGATGAATCCGTACGAACATGAACAGCAAAGTGAATAATTCATATTACAATATTAATAAATATGAACATATTTCCTCGAAATATTCTCACAAGTATATTACAAATTCACGACTTTTGAATTAAAATTTTTTCAGGTACATACAAATTTCAAAAGCCATATTTTTCATGAAAGGAATTCAAACTATCCAATGACTCTATGTATGATATCAATCTCTCGTTACGTTTTTACTGTTGATTTGGCTTCGAAGTTACTTCTTGAATCCATAAAACTCTTTTATCAATAAACCTCATACTCCTTCCTCCTTGTTACCTTGTATATATTTCATATTATTAGTGAGTATAGTTGCTCCACATTTGTTATACACTTCTCATATATTAGTAACAATCCATCATTTCAAATATTCAATTCATATTTTGAGAATAGTTTCATCAGATTATAGCTCAATTCATTTTTATTCGGCGGAATTAATTGTATGGACTTGAAGCAGCAACCTTAGCGCCTTTATCGTTTACAGAGCCAAGTAGGACAACATTTGACAATTCTAGGACCTCGGTTTGGACCCAAAATGTGGGTAATTGGCGTCTGAATTTAAGATTGCAGCGCCACGGTGGCCAGTTTTAGAACCTTACATACAGACATAGATTTTGTTTTGATAGTCGATTTTGTACTGGTTGTTAGTGTTTGGTTTGATAATTTTTGATTTCACGATTTATTCAAAAACTTTTTAGACTTTTATAGGTGACGAGAGTATTACTGGGAGTACATATTGCATTCTTATGAATTAGGTATGTATCATCTTTCAATCTAATTGAGTGTAGCAACTCTAAAATTACAGGGATATCTCTAAGGTTAGACATCAGTATTTTAATATTTATTTTCAGATCCGAATGGTCAGATTGACTTTGGTGGATTTCTTAGGGCCGTATTTATAGTTGCTCCTTGAGGCTTCCTTACTGGAGGCCGCGTTGAATTTGCTTTTCTATGCAAACAAATACAAGTTTGTTTGCATGGAAAAGCGAATTCAAGGCGGCCTTCAGTAAGCAAGCCTCTAGGAGCAACCATAAATACGGCCCTTAGGCTGTCTTGAAAGTTGGAAAACAAATAGTATTGTAAAACATACTTTTTGGAATTGAAGCTTTTGAAGGTTTGCGAGTTAGCTTCAACCTCTTTGAGAAAGTGTCACGTTTCGTCCCGGCTTAGTTAGGGGGAACTCGTCACGGCATGCACCCAACTAAGCCGTTTACATGCCTACGTGAGTGGACACCCCTTGTGAGAATCACTAAGGAGTGTATCAGACCGTTGGGGATGAGCGTATTTCCGAGATCTTGAGAGGATCCAACCGGGACAGCGTGCGCGCTAGCGCCCCCTGTACGTTGACCGATGATGTTGGCCAAGCGTTACTGGCAGGAAACGTAGGGTACTTAAGACGCAAGATGGTACTGCGCGCGCGATTTAAGTAAGAGCTGAGAGAGGGCGCTCGCTACAGGACTCCCCTTCCAGTGAAAGCGATACCAGAAAGATGCATCTGGAGGAATGTGACCGAGACCGAAAAGGTGTTCTCCTCTAAAACGCGGCTTTGAGCGAGCCGTCGTGCCATTGCTGAGCTGTTGAGCACGAGTGTACGGCGTTTGATGCACGGTTGATCAAACCGTTTGTGTTGAGCCGTGTAGACTGTGTGCTAGAACGCTCTGCCTCGTCGTTCGAGGAGTGTGACCGATTTAGAGGAGGTCAGCTTTTGACGGAATGTAGTCATGGCCGTATTGACCAGAAGATTTCTCACAAATGCGACCGTGATGACGGCGTGCGCTTTTGAAATATGAGAAACTCGGATTGAGAAACACTGCGCCACTTGTGAGTTCCTATACCACTCGATATCGTGCAGTGAGCCGGGTGCATAAGTGAGCACATCTTTGAGCAGCGAGTTGCAGCACGAGAGCGAGGTGGCGATGTGGAACCTCCTCGGGATGGCTGCCGAACCATCACCGAGAGAGGAACGGATAGGAACACACAGTGACAAGCGAGGTTCTCACTGGAAGCGAAGATGAAGATGATCACGTCGGGGTCACCACTGAAGCTTTTGAAGGTTTGCGATCTAGCTTCAACCTCTTTGGGACAGTGTCACGTTTCGTCTCGGCTTAGTTTGGGGGAACTCGTCAGGGCATGCACCAAACTAAGCCGTTTACATGCCAACGTGAGTGGACACCCCTTGTGAGGATCACTAAGGAGTGTACCAGTCAGTTGGGGATGAGCGTATTTCCGAGATCTTGAGAGGATCCAACCGGGACAGCGTGCGCTCTAGCGCCCCCTGTACGTTGACCGATGATGTTGGCCAAGCGTTACAGGCAGGTAACGTAGGGTACTTAAGACGCAAGATGGTACTGCGCGCACGACTTAAGTAAGAGCTGAGAGAGGGCGCTCGCTACAGAATTATAGACAAATACTCATAACTTTACTATTTTTATAGGGAAGGAGTGAATACTCAATATATTGTGAATAAAATGAATACATTCACATAAAACTAATGCTACTTGTATCGTTAGTCTTATTCATTATGGATTGACAAAGCTGTAATCAATGAGCTTTGTACAGCCTTGAGTTCATCGGCAGAATCACTTTGAGCGAAGTATTCATCACCAGATATTTCCTTGTTTAGACTCTTTTGTTTCAATCGGTCAGTTCTATCACTAAAACATTCATGTTGTTCCTTAATGATCAGTTCAACAGGCAGTTTTCTGGAAGGCAGAGCATTGCTCTTAAGTAAATTTCTCTGCTTGGATTAGGGGCGTGGAAAAAGTTGTCTTCATGAATGTGATCTAATATTTCACGAGCAATTCTTGCTTACCTCTATAAAAGTGATCATCATCGGTAAAATGCAGGTAACAGACTCTCATAAATCTTTTTTGTTGGTTTTTATCGATTTTTCAACACTTTCAGACCTGACTTGTTAAAGGGAGTTTCTTTCACCCTAACTCGAAATTTTTCGCCGGGCTGGGGAAATCTATGGGAAGGGACATTTGAGTTTGCTTTTCCTCAGTAGACGCACTTGTAAAATCACACAAACGCCGAGAAAAATGCATAAACTTTCTCATTTTCTTAACATTTCTTTTAACTTGTCAATGATTATGTCTGTATCTCGGGTTACTCGGATAGCCACCAGAGGGAGTAGCGATTATCTTCATTCGCCAATAGAAGGAAAGTGTCGACACCTGATATATTCTATGCATCTTGATAATAACTTACACTTACACCCTTCTACTACCTACTCAAAGATTCAAATCGACAATGGTATAAACTCAAAAGTAAATGATTGAATTTCGGGGATTTTAGTGTTATGCTTATAAATGCAGAACTCTGTATCTCATTCAAACCATGGTAGAAGCAATCGTCGTGTCTTGTCGTTATCGAATGAGAAAATGCGGCTTTTACTGATGCCATACTTCTATTTGAACAGGGTGTGTGCCGCATCCCAGGGCTGTATGAACAACATCACTTTCGGCTGCGAGAAATGGGGTTGTTATGAGACGGTCGCAGGAGGCAGTGGAGCGGTGAGTTGAATGAGATTGAATTCTTACCAAATTGACTGTATGATGCGATTGTTCTTCTCAGGAATTATTTCGAAGCGAGGGTTGCCTCAGTGTTTTCAGAGAAGCCTGGTGTTTGTAAACATATTTCTGTAAATATGGGTTATCAGATGTAACAATGAGAACTGTAGAAAAAAGGATTAATACTGAAATTGTACAGGCTGAATAAGAATTGAAGAAAACCCACTGGTTACATTCAAACTTCAATGACTCATCGACCCTTGATTCATATGAAAAATCCAAAGCATCTTATCGTCCCTTGAGCCGGATACCGATGAGTGTTATCCAAACAGCGAATTCAATACGGCACTCGAGCTCGGCCTCGGATAATACATTCAAATTTATCGTTCCAGTTGAAAACCTAGTCCCGATGGAGCAGAAAGGGCGCTGCCTCGAACCATAAAACTCCCTGTGATTTATTGCATTCGCTGTTCGTATTACACTCATCTGGACCCGGCTTCACTGAAAAGGACAACATATAACTTCCATAGTGACCTTGTAGAAAGATCAGACAATAGAAATAAAACAGTGTGGATTTTGGTTAATGCAATAGGTTTGTTCGTTGTACCCGCATGTACTACACTAAGTAAACCAACTCCACTGACTTCGTATTCTCAGTGCAGCTGAGTGTGGTCACAGATAACTTAATGAGTGGACTAAGTGTAGTTCACTCTGTTCTATGATTCTCACAGAATACAAATATATGATAAATGATTTCACGCAATCCCAAGATGACAGAATTATATGCTTCTTCTGTTTTCGCTACCATTTCGAGGTGATGTAGATTTACAGTAAAGTTTTTCTTAAGTCGTCACGGACAAAAATTCTATTTCAAATAACGATATGATGAAAATTTAAATCGTCCAAAAATAACCACACATAGGGAACAAAACTCATCCAACCAGGATCCAGAGACAACCACAGATGTCTATATGAATTATATTTACGCATAACCATCACAGAAGATAACCTCACTCTATGCACTGCACACGTAATCTGTGACTATACTGACTGCCAATATTTCCGCAACGAACAGAGTGCAAGTTTACAACGAAACACACCGAACAGAATCAGTGGAGTTTGTGTAGTTCATGTAGGTACAACGAACAAATCTATTGACAGACCTTGGGAGCACAGAACAGCAGTCCATTTCTTTGGACATCGATGGTGTTGTATACGATGACCAAAGGTTGTAGCGGAAATATTCGCCAGTAATTCTACTTCTATTGCCGAGACTACCCTCAACCGATATTACAAGGGTTCATTGTCCTCTTCGTGCACTACCTGGGGTATTCTGCCAACAACTTTTTTCTTCCTCCCAGTGCTGGGGCATGAGTTTCAGGATATTTTGAGATCCCTCAACAATAAAAAAAAAATTTCAAGAGTTGATATAATTTCCGCATGGGTTCTGAAAATGATAGGAGCGGGGGTAGAGCGTCATTTCACTCATATTATCAACCTTTCAATTGTGCAATTGTTATTCCATTTCATAAGACAAATAGTGTGAACGATATTTTCAATTATCGTCCTCTATGCGTCTTGAGCATATTTTCTAAGATTTTCAAGAGAATAGAGTTCAATAGAATGATGAAGCACCTGGATAAGTTTCAAATACTTGATAATGCCCAGCATGGCATCAGGCCTTGCCACTCAACTCAGACAGGGACTTTACATTTTATGGAATTCATCTATGAATGCCTTGATGATGGTAATTGTGTCGCAGGAATGTTTTTCGACCTGTTTAGCGTTTTCATGAATTCATACTGAACAAATGCTATGATTTTGGCTTCAGGAGCGTGTTCTTACACTAGATTCGCAGTCATCTGGATGTAAGAGTGTGTTCCGTGAGAGTGAGAATTTTAGTCCAGTGAACAGGATATAACGTTGGGTGTACCGCAAGGATCTATCCTGGGACCTCGCCTTTTTTTGTTATTTATGAACGACCTTCCAATTTATTTCAAGACAACATTTTCAATTTATTTCATCAACAGCAACACTGAAAATTATCAGAATGATCTTGTTCGCTGATGACGCCTCTATATATAGCTATTTCTGCGAACACATTGAAGGAGTTGCAGGAATTGCGTGAGCTTTTGGTGAGAACATTTGCTGAATGGTGCCAGTTAGATGCTATCATACTCAATGTAGCCAAGACGAAATGCATTGATTTCACTCTATCAGATGTTGATTCCGGGAGATTGGTGATCCGTTTTGAAGACACCAGTATTACATCAAAAGAAAGCATTAGGTTTCTCGGTGTTCATATTGACCTACGTCTGAAATGGGGTGCGCATGTTGAAACACTGTGTAAGAAGCTTAACCGCTCATACTATGCCATAGCAAAAATTGAAGACACGCTTCCAGTAAGATACCTTATTATTCCACTATTAATTCTTCTATCCTAACAAGTATTTGTCACTCCTAAAAAGCGGGAAATACTTCCGATGGATTGTGTTCTAGGGTCCCAAAAATAATGCTTTTCCGTTCTCACCTGACAAAAAAATTCATAAATATTCATGTCCATATAACAGGCCTGCATACATAATCTTGTAATTGTATAATGCATGAACAACTATTCAATCAGTTACACCACTGATCACCACAAATCAAGGTAATTAGGGATTAACTGACATGTGATATATTGATTCAATTTTCCACGCTATGAGCTATCTATATGACAACACGATTGCAGATGACTTGAGTTTATAGTTGAGGGGGATACTTTACAGTTCGAAAAAAATTGTGATATTATGCTTGCCATTGAGGTTCAGAATATATTGAAATACTTTTTCCTCGAAATCTTTTCAGATTCGGCCCAGGAAGTTTCAAACGAATGAGCGAATGAGATGAACACATATTCTTCAATAATAATGAATTTCCTACTTCTTCTAGTTCCTTAGTTATATACTCGCCAGTTCATGAAACTAAGAGAAAAAACTCAAAAGAGGCATCTGATTTTCATCTCGAATCATCGTGAAAATCTTCACTAATTTCAGAATACTAAATTATTCCTCATTATTTTTCTTAGAAAAGAAACAAAATGGAGAGAAGTATACTCTTATTCTGTGTCCAGATTATCCAAAGAATCCAAGATTCATATATGTTTTCACACTGATTGAGGGATCATGTACTTGAAATTAGGATATTTATGTAATTTTTAATAGATAAATGATAGATGAATTCGTGAAACCTCTCATGGTCAATATCAAACCAGAATGAGGAGGATGTTCAGTGCTTTAATGCTTGAAAATATTGAAATAATGCTGCAATAACAACCAATTCATGAAGGTGTGGTACATTGAGGAATCTTGAAAAGCTTACAACTTCTCACCTGAGCCAAATCTGAAAAAATAACTGAATAGAATAGAAAGTGAAAGAAAGTAAGTATCTAAAGGATACTATAATTATTATAAATACAATAAGGAGAGACATATAAAACCTATAAACTCTAATTAAAATAACACTCGAACACAAAACTTGCTTTAGCCATGAAAAATATAATGGAAAACAATATGTAATAAAATGTGGCAGATGCGTCGTTCAATCAACGTCGAGCAAGCCAGGTGTCGTAAACATTCTTGAAGGCATTAGCGGAAGAAACATTGACTAGGTCTCCAGGCAGCCTGTTCCAAAGATGAAAAGCTCTATTTGTTATAAATTGCTGCCTCTGGTTTGTTCGGAAATCATCTCTTCGGAGTTTTAATACATGGCCTCTGAGATTATTTGCATAAGGAGTAGAGATCTTCGCTGAAATGGTCATGAAAGGCGTGGAATGTAAATATCATGTCCCCTCTAGCTCTTTTCCCCTCAAAGGAAGGTAAATTAAAGATTTTAAATCTCTCCTCGTGCGAAAGACGAATGAAACCATACGGAAGGCGAGTAACCCATCTTTGAACTGACTACAGGAGAACCTCGTCAGCGCGAGACGAGGGCCACCAAGCAGGTCCTGCGTACTCCAAGATCGGATGCATATAGTACCTATATAGCAAACTGAATATCCTCGTGACGCAGCCTTGGAAAAACTTATGTACTGACAGAGCTATTCCATTTATCTTATGATCAAGGAGGTGATTGCTCCTTCTAATATGGAGCACCAAACATTAATCGATGTCTAAGGGTAGCAGCCAAGTAGAACACCACTCATTTAAGGCGTTCAAATCATTCTGAAGGCTGGTATATTTGGAAAGATGATTATTATATAGCTTGGTGTCATCTGAAAAAAGCAAGGAAGTTGAAGTTGAAATACGTGGCAAGTCTGAAGTGTAGAGCAAAAAAGTGGGGGCCCCCAGACCGACCCATGAGGCACGCCCAGGGTCACTGACTTCCGTAGAAGACAGAGCATCACACACTCTGACGCGAAAAATTCTACCGGATGAAAAATCCGAATTCCACCAGAACCTTTCCTCTGACACACAAATTTTCCAACTTTGAGAGAAGCCTTCTGTGCGGGGCCCGATCGAAGGCTCTAGTTGCCGAGAAAATTCAGAAATATAATTTTCTCTCTCTCGTCAGAGGGCGTATCGCTTCTCTATAGATACGAAATGAAAGAAGATGCGTGCATGCAAGAAGCAGGTTGAAGTATTAGACATTCCACCACATACACAGCCACGCCGTACTCATAATTCGAGAATTTTTCCTATCGTTTCCTTGACTACCAGAGCACTTCTTCAACGTCCGATATCGGTTATGTCTCTGGGTTTGCCTTGAATTCGCTCGATAAAGACTGGCGCTACTTTCTCGACAACTGTCGAACGTTGGAGTAATGGCCGCAGATAAGGGACCTATTTTGCCGCCAAAACACGACCGAGATTATTTATAATGTCGCGAAAAACGGTATCAGAGCCGTCGCGAAAAACGGTATCAGAGCCGTCGCGGCCGCATCACGTCCGGCAATAATATATCAGGGGGCATGTGTTGCGCTGACGGATGATCTTCGGGATCGTGAACGGAACCCCGAGAGCTATTTTATGGATATTCGATATAGACTATATACCTGGATATCCTTTCAACCGTTCGAGAGAATTCTTGATACGGCAATAAAAATTTATATTTTTATTGATCGAATTCCGATATGGTAGAATAATTTGCTCCTTGATGGGCGAGAAAATATTGTCGCGATTGTTTTTGTGGTTCAATAATTTCAACTACAGGCAAATATCAAAAACCTAGAAAAGCACTGACGTGAAGTCAGCAGCTTCTGCGCGCTTGTTGAAATTCACGAATGTGGCAGCCAGAATTAATCTCTTGAAGTCTGGCCAAACCGCTGATCGTTAACACAATAAGTACCGAGAGAATCTGCTTAGAGACTTACTTAAACTTGTAGAGCAGGTTTGGAGTTTATTTACGAACGCCAAGTTCTTGAAATCCATCCTGTGATCCCGCAGATGTACATACCCTTGCAATAGATGATCGGATATATAGGAAAGAAGTTTAATTTTGACAACCATACTCCTTTTCGAGAAATTGAGGAAATTATCTCAAAATTTGAAATAGCAAAGAAATTTGACATCTCTGCAGATAAATATTCGCTAAAACTGAAATTTAAGCACTATCGTCATATTTTGACTTCAAGGTCTGTGACAATTTTCATTGAATGCCGATGAATATTCTTCGGAAAAATAGTCAAAATTGTTTTCAATCGATAAAGACCATTTTTGGCTCAAAACTTGACACTGGGCAAAACGGTGAAGCTTTCGTTTTCCTAGAATAAGCACGTAATGAAAAAAAAATTACATTTTGCTCAATATGTTTCATGAAATGAAATGAATATCTGATGAAGTTGGAAAGTTAAATATTGACTTCAAGGTATGTGCCAAATTTCATCCACATTAGATTAGTAGTCTCTCAATAAATATGTTTTCAAAAAACATTTGTTTGAAATTTGTTTAACGGTAAGTTCATCTCATAATTATGAATGGGTTGCGCCTTGGTATTCCTCAACTTCAAATCTGATAGCATCTATTAACTTTGGAACAAACCTCAAAATTTCAAATTGCTATACCTAACTCCGAAACCTTTCGGCCAATTTCGCCTATTAAGGAACTCGATCGAGATGTTGGGGCTCTGAACATAAACTAAAGATTTCAAGGCTCTAGGAACTTTCCTTATAAAATTAGAGCATACACAGTCGGCCAACCAGAATCGAGTTTGATCGCGGATTATTCTTCAGGAAGTCCAACTTAATCGTTTAAGACCAATTTCTGTGGAAAATTGGATAATTACAGACATTGTGATGGAACGATATCACGCTGTTGCCCAGAACCATATGATTAGAAGACATAAGATATTTATAATACGAATCTTTAAGTTTTGAATTGTTCCAATGAAATGATCGCGAAACTTTGCACAAATTTGCGCATTAAGTTCAAAGTTTCGTCATGATCGTATCAATAGTTTTTGAGTTATTTCGGGAATATCAATTCAATATCTCCAATGACGAATATCCGATCAAGCTGAAATTTGAAATACTGTTGTTAAGTAGTGAACCGAAGGTCTACGCCATACCGTAGTGTAGTATTAAGTTTGTTCCTACACACTCTGGAACTAGTTCTGAATCAGGCGGAGTTTGCGCATATCGATATTAGCGTTCCAACAAATTTCGAACTGGTTAGGAATTGCAAACTAAGTGTTCCAGCGTAAAAAGAATTTGTGTCAGACCAGTTCTAGAACGGTGAATTCAGTTCTTGGGTTTAGGCAATAACTGAGAAGGAGGAATTGAATCGGTCAGCTGTTACATGCCATTCGAATGCAGCAAAGGGCAATAAGGCTGGTCGTCCACTGCACGCGATTTCGACAGGCGCGATAGGAGCGTAAACGAACGAATTTGCACGATAGATCCAAATGAAGGGAATTCTAGGTACCCTTGTCGACTGGCAGAGAGTTCATACGTGCGTTTTCGAGAGAATTCGAGCGGCGCAATCGTATCCCGATCAGTTTGGATCAGCCGCGTCTGTACGCTCGAACAGAGGAGCTATCCGATCTTGTTTGGAACGAAGTATTTTTTGTTTCTCGTTGTTTATTGTTGGTGAATTTTAGATGAATCAGATTGAAAGGTTAATGAATGTTGTCTTCTTTCTTACATTGAAATCACTACCAATAGTTCCGTAGGTATAGTTGCCTACCTGAAATTGGATTCTTTGGCAATAATCGGCTGTTATATGCTGAACGATCCGTTTGATCACGAAATAAACATAATTTTTTTCATATTTAAATGCTACGGATTTTAGAAGTGAACTGATCTCTAAAACATGCATGCACACCTGCAAAATTTGAGGAATTTCTGTATATTTGTGTCACCGTCATTTCTTTTGATTTTTGCAGTTTTCAAAGTTTTGAAGACACGTAGGTACTAAATACATTAATATCATATTCCCCTTTTGAAGGTGACTTTCCACAAATAAAACTCAAATCAGCCATAATTTCGAAGTTCCACAGCCTTTGTTTTCGAAATACCTAGGTCATCAACATCCACACTTCAACTTGCATTGCAGTATTATAAATGAGTATACGGTAATAATCTGTGAGAATTTGAAGGCTTTTCCGATTCATTATCAAGATAGTGAGTTTTTCCTGATAATTTCATTTTCTATTAATTTCAATCTACCTTAGCTTAAAAATTTTCCCCATTCCGTAGCTAACATACGACTGATCAAGTAAGATTTATCCAAGGAATTAATTATTAATTTTGCATCGATCCCGAATCAAAATTATTTCAATAAACACGGAAATCCGAAGTACAAATCCTCTGCTACGCAAGAACAAGAACGAACCTAAACCTCGCGAACTATCTGCCAGTGGACGACCCCGAAGCCTGAGACCGCTTGGGTCGTAAAAGCTCATCGGCGCTCGTAAAACGCGTAGCTCATAAAAGCCCAAAACCGCTTCCAGTGGACGGCCAGGCTAAAACCACATCTGGCAGAGACGGGCTGCATTTTTCGGGTGACAAACAGCCCTTAGGCTATGGCAAGGGAATTTCTAAGAATGATTCGTTTCCAACACTTTCGAAATATATATTCAGAATTAGTCCCGAACTAGAATGGGCGAAGACGTGTGAATTGATTCAGTTCTGAATGAGTTCAAGACAGTAACAGAACTGGGTGTTGGAACAAACCTATTATTTCTCATGCGCTACGGTGAAGTACCGATAAAACCTCCAGGAAATCTCCTAATGAAGCATACAGTGTGAACAGTCGACTGTAATAAGTCGATTCACGATCTATTGACGCCGCTGTCCTGCATAAAGTCACTGTAGGATACAGCAAATGCTCCGACTATTCACCACTAGATGTCGTAAACGGTCGATGCAGAGAAATATTCTTAATATCTTATGTTTAGGAAAATTCAAAGAATACATATCAGTTCGGACTGAAACCGAGTATTCAAGTTTTCGGTGTCGATTAGAGAAAAATTTCAACGGAATCGGAGATATGCTTTTTGAAATATATGTATTTCTTAAATAAATTTCCTAAGTTTTTCTATTGTACTCGGTTATGGAATGGCGGCTTGGAGATTCCAGTGAAATTTAAATTGAATATGATAATTGTCAAGAAAATAATTTTTTTTCAAATTTTTCTATGGATAATTCTTTTTATCGATACTGTTCATCTACCGAACAAGTTGCATTTCGATCAGATAAATATTTTTCGAGTTATTGAGAAATCAAAATATAACTTGAAAATTTCAAGACTTTAGGTTCTTTCGTTCGAAAGTAAGAGCACACACGGCCGGCCAGACGGCAAGAACAAGTGCGTAAAAATGACAAAAAAACTTTGTTCATGTAAACGTTGATATCGTCATACTAACATTCGGAAAGTTATTCCGTCTGTATGTAACGCTTTTAGTGTCAATGCGTATAAGTATGCACCGTTTTCCTCCCAAATATTTAAGCAACCTTCGAAACTATCGATTGAATATCGATTAAAGATTATTTTTGGAAGATTTTGAATTATTATTCAGGTGTTTCCTAGGGTTTTACTCCCAATATCTGAGAATGAACTTTTAAGAAAAAATGTCATTTATAGAAAACGCCCTTGGGTATTGCGGGATTCAAACTATTTGTCAGAGTAATTTCTAGAAAGAAAATTATTTAATGAACAATATAGAAATAATGCAAACGATCAACGGAGTGAACTGTGAAGTTCGAGATTCTAAATGGGAAGCTGTAAATAAATAATTTTACAAATATGATATTCATTGTCTGATGAAGGAGCCAGATAAAACTCTGAAACGTTACAGTTAACTTCGTTGATGGTTTTCATTAACCCAATATTGTGCATAACGCAAACTTTTTTCTGGAAACCGCCCTTGACTATTTGTCAAGAGAATTTCGCAATCCACAAAGGCGTTTTTCATAAATAACAATGATAGGAATTGGTTTAACTGAGAAGAAAGAGCTCCAGTAATAATAAATTAACATAATCACAAGGACAAATATCCGTCGATAAATCAACAAATATTCCCCCTGATCAGAGCTAATCATCCAATTAACCAAAACATTTACACCGAAGAAGCGGATCCAAAGAGAATGACTAATGACTACAGCTGTTTCACAGTTGTTACTGATCTTCAGGTCAACTTACCTTGGAAAAAAACGCAGAGGGAATCCCGATACTTGTCACCTTTCAGATAGACCGCTGCAGTTTAACAACGTACAGCGCGCCATCTTCTGGGAGCATCTTGCTAATCCAACCCTCCAGTGCAAAATACATTCATCGATGGGGACGACGTTCATCCTTTAGTCGCACTATGGTCGCTGTATCTACGATATTGCAGTTTTTACAAACACCATCACGACATGGAAACGTTCGATTCATGTGGATTCCCACAAGACGAAAACTTCCAACATCCAACAAAGATATTTGTCCTTGTGATTATATTGATAAATAACAATTTTAATTAATTTCAAATAGTTTTTTTCAGATATTGGGGGTGAAAACCAAGAAAACACCTGAAAAGTATTGATTGAATCAGTCCTTATCGCTTTTACTCTGGAACCTTCTACTTTAATCTTTAAGTCTTCTGTTCTACAAAAATATGTGCTTGTCGTGAAACTCCTTACGAGTGCGCGATTTTTTCACCAATGTTTCTCTTTTCAAAGGGTCCAACATGGGATGGCTGCTCAGGAGTACACACCCACATGACCAACACCAGAATCACAGACATAGAAATCCTGGAGAAACGATATCCTGTATTCGTCCGCAAGTTTACCCTCAGGAAAAGCAGTGGTGGCGGTGGGAAATTCAGAGGCGGAGACGGTATACAGAGGGAAATTCTGTTCCGTTCTAAAGTCGTCCTATCTGTACTAACGGAAAGAAGAGTTTTACAGCCCTATGGCATGGATGGTGAGTAGATATGTCTCAGGAAAGCTCTGAAAGATTTCAGATGATATATAAATATTAGTTTTTATCAATAATAATGAAATAAAAGGTATGAAAGGATGCCTTTGTTAGCTTATTTAAAGATAAAACTGTTTTTTTGAATTGATGAGATATAAACAAACTATGATGTACTTCCCACTGCGTATAATTACCTCAGATGCAAGAAAAGAGAAGTAATCAGACAAGGGTGGGTTCATCTAGCCCCTCGGTCTCGGCCGTTGTAATTTATGGTCTTTGAGCAGATCTCGGATACTGGATCGAGAATCCTATGTGCATAAAGTAAGCAGAGCCACTTGCACGGAAGTCGATGGAAACCATCTCATTAATTGTCGTATATTTGTCGAGAATTTGTCGTGAAAGAAAAAAATTTATCGCGCTGCTAGTTTTTTTTTAGGGGTGGCTCTGCTAACTTAATATTAAGTAAGCAGAGCCATTCTAAAATATGCATCGAATTCGATCAAAGATGTTATGAGTAATTGTCGAGTATTTGTCGTAGACCATCTAACCTGAAAAAACCAGAAAAAATCATTATTTTATAGCTTTTTTGTAGGTTTTAATGAAATGTTCTGGTTTCCTAGGAAATTTGTCAGATTCGGCAACACTGCATTGGTAAATTGATATTTCAGGTAAACTTTTCGTATCATTATTGACTGATATTGGGTTGTATATGTTGAATCTTTCATTTCCAGAAATGAACAATTTTCGTTTCAATGCTGAATAAGGGAAATATTCCATTCTCATGGATTTACATCGACGTAACTTTGTGATACAAGAAAGTTAATTAGATGACCGTTTTCTCTACCGGAAATGGCTGAATGTTTGAAGGAATACCAAAACATATTTGTCGCGAAAGAAAAAAAAATTGTCGCGCTCTTTGTTTTTTTTAAAGGGGTGGCTCTGCTAACTATATATTAAGTTAGCAGAGCCATTCTAAAATATGCATCGAATTCGATCGAAGATGCTATGAGTAATTGTCGAGGATCATTTAACCTGAAAAAAACAGATAAAATCATTTTTTCATAGCTTTTTTATAGGTTTTAATGAAATGTTCTGGTTTCCTAGGAAATTTGTCAAATTCGGCAACACTGCATTGGTGAATTGATATTTCAGGTATATTTTTCGTATCATTATTGACTGATATTGCGTTGTATATGTTAAATCTTCTATTCACCGAAATGAACAATTTTCGTTTCAATGCTGAATAAGGGAAATATTCCATTCTCACGGATTTACATCGATGTAACTTTGTGATACAAGAAAACTAATTAGATGACCGGTTTTTCTACCGGAAATGAGTTGAACGATTGAAGGAAGACCAAAACATATTTGTCGCGAAAGAAAAAAAATTGTCGCGCTCTTTGTTTTTTTAAGGGGTGGCTCTGCTAACTTAATATTAAGTTAGCAGAGCCATTCTGAAATATTCATTGAATTCGATCAGAAATGTTATGACTAATTGTCGAGTATTTGTCGTAGACTATCTAACCTAAAAAAAAACAGAAAAAATCATTTCTTCATAGTTTTTTTTATAGGTTTTAATTGATATTTCAGGTTTGTTTTTCGTATCATTATTAACTGACAAATTTTTTTTTTCATGACAAATATGTTTTGGTCGTCCTTCAATCGTTTAGCTTATTTCCGGAAGAAAAAACGGCCAACTAATTAACATTCTTGTATCACAAAAATACGTCGATGTAAATCCGTGAGAATGAAATATTTCCCTTATTCAGCATTGAAACGAAAATTGTTCATTTCGGGAAATAGAAGATTTAACATATACAACCCAATATCAGGGAATAATGATACGAAAAATATACCTGAAATATCAATTTACCAATGCAGTGTTGCCGAATCTGACAAATTCCCTAAGAAGCCAGGACATTTCATTAAAATCTATAAAAAAGCTATGAAAAAATGATTTTTCCTAGTTTCTTCAGGTTAGATGGTCTACGAAAAATGCTCGACAATTATTTATAACATTTCTGATCGAATTCAATGCATTTTTTAGAATGGCTCTGCTAACTTAATATTGAGTTAGCAGAACCACCGCCAAAAAAAACTAGAAGCGCAACAATTTTTTTTCTTTCACGACAAATTCTCGACAAATATACGACAATTAATGAGATGGTTTTCATTGACTTCTGTGCAAGTGGCTCTGCCAACTTTTTGGACATGAGAATCCTAAGGTTGCTAACTGGTGTAAAAATTATTATCTGTGATTTTCTTTTATAAGTACTTGTCGCCTCAAAGTGTACATCAGGTTCATCCACCATAGCACCACTCTGAAATATTTAGGGTAGCCCTACCTGAGGATACAGTATGGTCATTAAACAATGAAACACCCTGCATAAATATGAAATGATATTTTTGGCCTTCGCGGATCCCTGTTGGTTTATTCCGATGTTGTTCGATTCGATCGAATATTCAGTGAAGTTGTAGAGAAAACATCGGCAAAAAGTCTACGCTCATGGATAGGATAAAGGTCGAAAGGGGTGAGAAGTGTGTTTGCGAGACGCAGACATGGAATAGATCACGATTGATTTGATTGCAAGAAAAACTGGGGACCTTGACTCCCAGTCGGAATCGAACTGGATTAAATCAAAGATTGGAAGATTCACTGAGGGGGCATAATAGGGTTCGTCTAGCCAACCGAGCCGTCATATACATATACTTGAGGTCGATCACTTTGAGATAGTTTAGAGGGTGAAAACACAGTGTCTGCTCACCCTTTCAGGATTCTTAAACTTTTTGTAACGTGAAAAGGATGACTCTCAGCTGAAATGACTCAGAGATTTGAAATTCAATATAACAATGTAATATTTTTGAAGATACCAATTTTTTTTTTCAAATTCTCCACAATTTTCTTGGGAAGTTTTTTTTTCTAATACTATTCATCCTATTCCAACAGAATTTGGCTCAGAATTTGAAGTCAGTATTTAACAACCATGCTTCAAACTTCAGTTCGATCCCGTTTTATTTTTGGAGATACGAGGGAAATAATGGGTCAATTTCGCAGCTATTTGAAATTTTGAGCTTGTTTCTGCAACCCTTTTCAAGTTGAACAGTATCTGAGAGCAATATTAAACAAAGTTTTGTGTGAATGGTAAGATAGAACGGAAAGATATTTTTTCCGAGAAAAATTGAAAACTATTCATTAGATTGGTATGAAATTTGGTACGAATCTTGAAATCACTTTTTGCGCGCATATTCTAGGGGAACAGCGTGCTATCGTTTTGTCCAAATGTCTGTAATTTTGGATGATTGAGCCGAAAATGGTCTCAATCGACTAGGTTGGACTCACTGATGACGAATCCGGTGTCAAAATCGATTCTGTCCGGCCGGCCGGCCGTCCGGCCGTAGACACGCTAACTGTGGACAGAGGGGAGCTAGCAACTTGAAACTTTCAGGATAGGTTGCGCATCAGGATGCCGCGGTTAACTTCGTTAATGGGCCAAATCGGTCGAATAGTTTCGGAGTTATGGGCACTTGAAGATTTGAAGTTATTTATTTTTTATTTCGGAAACTACTAGAGCGATTGGATTCAAACTTAGCAGTTGGGTGGAGTATAACGACGCGCAACTCTGAGCCAAATTTTGTCAGGATCATACTGTCAGTAAATTCAAAAAAAATTTTTTTTCGAAATTTTTTTCCAAAAAATTTTTTTTTTCGGAAACCATTCATTACATACAAAAAAAAAGTCCACTCGCACTTTGAGCTTCATATTTCACAGCAGTGTACTAAATGTCAGTTCGATTCGATCATGAGTTTTGGAGATATCGGGAAAAAATATGTCAAATTTCGAGGTTTTCTTCTCGATATCGTTGATTTTCTCGGTATAACTCAAGAAATACTGATTCAGTCCTGATAAAACTTCACAGCTAGTTTTGAGATGCTGAAAGACAACTTTATGCGAAATTTCGTGATAATCGTGTCATCAGAACAATTTGAAAACAAAAATTTCTATGATTTTCTTATCATATCATCCTCGTTAAATTCTGTATGAAACTTCGAACTGTTATTTTTCGATGAAGTACTGGATTTCACGGTCAGCCTAACGGCCGACTGCCTAAACACAATAACTTCCGAAAGAAACGACTTAGAAACTCGATATTTGTAGTGTAGGTTTGGGGCTTAATTACGAAGGTCGAATTCGTGAATGGTTAAAATCCACCCAATGATTCCGTAGATATACCCAATCAAAATTTTATTTTTCCAATATTTCCAAAAATACAGATTTGATCGAATTGAAATCCAGTAATTTATCAGTAGAAAATTCCAAAGAGCACTGCCGTGAAGGCAGCAGCTTTTGCGTGCATGTTCAAATTCGTTGCTGAAGCGGTCATCTACATTGAACATGCGCGCAAAAGTTGCTGCCTTCACGGCAGTGCTTTTTGAAATTGTTTTATTCTGGTTTGCATGGTACAATTATCGTCAATATGTAGATATCCATTACTGCTTTCAATCGAAATCCAATATTTTTCGTTCTGAGAGTTTGAAATAATGGTTAATATAAAAGATAATGAGTATGCATATGATGAAACAAATTGGAGGATATGCAAAAAAATCAATAAAAAACCGAAAAACTCATCAATTGTCGAGAATCTAATATTTAGGGTAGGAGCCTTAGACTAAGGTCGGAGCCGATGATCAGCGTGACCAATTTTGGTAAAAACCTACTTTTTTGGTAAATTTTCGTTATAATTTCATCCTTGTTAGTAGACAGAAATTGAGCAGTAGATTTCGGTAGTATTTCGAACTATCTTAGTAGAATTCTACTTCCAACTCTTGAAGCAGTAGAACGTTTTAGTCTGAGTTGAGAAGTGGCACAACCTATCCTAACTATAATCGCATGAATTATGTGAAAAATAGCACAACTCGTATTGAGAACTTCTGCGAAGATGCCAGCGCCCTAACGGATGAATTTGGAACCTGTCCAAGCTAGTAGTTTTATGTAAACAAAACTTAGAAATGTCGTGGAGAACGAATATTTATTAAGCAGAGCTTGAATATTTAAAGAAATTATTATAATTTTGTGTACGATTTCTTGAGAAGGAACTTCTCGTTTGGATCACGATATAAAATCATACTTTGAATCGGTCCTGGAGGATAATTTCGGTGATATTTTAGTGTATGTTGCTTGGTGGATCGAAAAGAACCAATATCTAAGTTTACTTGAATTTCTGGAAAAATAGGCACCTCAATAAGTAGTTCAAACACTCTTATTTATGTGAAGAAGTGCTGAATGCAGTCTATATTATGTGTTAAATCTAGAATCAGTCCAAATGATATGACTTGTTCTTTGTTTACAAACGAGTGAATCAGTATAATGAAATCAGATTTTCTGTTTTAGTTCTTTATTTGCATTGTATTTCTAAAGAAAAGAAAACAGATAGACTTATAATTGATTTCATTTTCATATTACAGCAGCTCAAGATACACATACAAAATGAAAAATGTCACAGCTGGTTCAACCTACCTATATATAGAAATGAAAAGTATTATTGTATTTATATGAATAACTTCAGCTATTATCAACTCTAACAGTATATCTAGTTTTTGTCAGGTTTTCAACCAGATCACTCTTTTAGAATATGATTTTGAGTAATATGTGAATTAGGTAGCTGCAGAAGTGCTCGGTAGTTTCTCTGCAGTATTTTCAAAATTCTCTTATTTTCATTTACACCTGAAAACATCATGACATGAGGTGGTTTCGAAATGAATACATTGTAGGTAATTTCCTTTAGGAAAATGAACATCTTCAGAGAAATGCAGTGAACATACTTTGATGTATTTCGTGACCTGCTTTCCAATCTTCAATTTCTATAGCTAGCCTTTCTTCTATCATTGAGTTCCCTGCTAAATGCTGTTTCCAAATTAACTTTACTTTCATTTGGCTTTGGAAAAAATGAAAACAAGAGGCACTAGTTGATCCTTTCTTCTTTGACCATGAATAACATTGAGTTGAGGCACACAAAATAGTCATTTCGGGAGGATGCCATTTCGAATTAATACAATCGAAAATTTTAATCGGAAAGAAAGGAATCGATTGATTAATATTACAAACACTTTCGGTATACCGAAATTTCCACTCGGAGAACAACACAAAAGCTCGAAAATGAACTCCAAAAGTAAGCAAAATACGTTAGAATAACAGGCACGTCGAAAACTACTAGCTTGGAAGTGTTCGAATTTCTATCGCCAGAGGGCGTATCGCTTATCAGTAGTTGTGAATAGATGGCTGTGACTGACATTGGGGTATTTCTTTAATCCCGTCACACTCAATAAGTATATCGTATTTCCCATCATAGATGCGAGTGTCTGCTACATTTTCCCGCATTTTCATCGTTTCCATCCAAAAAGGAAGAGCCTTTCATTAAGGTGAGATTCTGAAAAAAATAATTGGTCACGCTGCCGATGATCCACCTGTTTTAGTTCTATGATTCAATTTCGGAAAGCTTCAATTTTTCCAGCCAGGTAGGAATTGAAATAAGAAATGAAATTAAACAGTTTAAAAGATTGCTCGCCAATATCGCAGTTTTCTGAATGAATATTCCGAAATGCAAGAGGCTTGATACGGCGGCTCGCATTTCAGAATTTTCTTTAGAAAAACTTTGAATCTAGCTATAATATTTACTAGCCGATATTAGCGGACAATCTTGAAAATTGTTGTATTCCACTGTCGAACACTTGTGGTACTGGCGACGATGGAAGTGTGTTAAATATCGCTGAAGAATTTGCACATTAAGCTGTGCACAATTTGCAGCGTTTTTTAGGTTTGTTTTGGATCTTCATTCCCAATATCTGAAACAGAACAATTAAGAATTAAATGAAATTGTTTTTTCTGGTTTACCTCTTCCGGATTGCAGGATTGAACTATTTGTTAAGGGCAGTTTCTTGGAAAACAGATTGCGTAATGAACAATATAAGAATAATATAAACGATAAACAAATCGAACTGTGACGTTTCGAAACACAAATGTGACTCTTTCATCAGACAAAAGAGAAAATATAAGGATTCGATTTTGCGTTTTGAGTTGAGATTTTTGTCAAATTGACATTGTTAAGGAATCACAGCAACACAGGCTCATTTGCTTCGAAAGTTTTTCAATTCTACCTATTTTTTGAGTAAATTCGGCCAAATAGGGTCCTCTTCTAGATGTATGTTCGACCATAGGACATCACATGATAGATTGGGACAATACAAAAATACTGATGTCGAAAAGAGATAATTAAAAAAAAATTAAACAATCCTCTTGCATTTCGTTAAATGAAGACAGAAATTTTTCTCATTGTTCTGTATAAAAGGACCCTATTCAGCTGAATTCACTCAATATATAGGTACATTTAAGAACCTATTTAATCAAATGAATCTATGTTGCTGTGATTTCATGAAAATGCCAATTTGAAAAAAGTTTCAAAACGAATAATCGAAAGATAATAATTCTTACAATTTTCTCGGTTGTCTGCCTGATTAAGGAGTCAGATTTTTACTCTGAAACTTCACAGGTCGCTTAGTTTATCGTTTATATTATTCCTGTATTATTCATCAGGTAATCTGTTTCCCAAGAAACTGCTCTCGACAAATAGTTCAATTTTGCAATCCGCAAGGGGGGTCCATTAAAAAACAATTTCATTTAATTTCTAATAGTTATGCTTCAGATATTGGGAGCGAAAACCAAAAAAAATGATGCAAAATCCTCCCAAAATAAGCTTTTCAGACATTAAGTATTTGAAAACTCAATGCTTCAGATCATTGCTTTTCTAGAATTCATATTGTCATGTGAATTGTGGGTATGTCATGAGGAACTGTACGAAGCTCCATTAAGGTTTCCACTAATTCAATTGTTCAAAACTATTCTAGATGAATCAATAAAAGATAAAATTAAGTTTCCTGGAACAATGCTGTCCTAATTGACATTCGTTCTGAAGCGGAGTTCGCAGAAACTATTCAAGTCTAATTGAGGAATTTCGGGTTGGGATTTGTTAAATCGTGAATCTCTGTGTTCAATTATCGACATAAATAGACTTTAAAAGGGAGATAGTCGGTATTGAAATATTTCGAATGTACCTATTAACGAACAAATTCAAGGCACTAATTCATTGAAAAGTGATTAATATCTTCTGCAACCAATGCAAGAAGTCGTTGGATTCACTGTTTCATTCGAACTTAGAGTTACGAAAAAAGATTAATTTTCAACATGAATTTATTACAACAATTTCGCACTTATATTCGCTTGTTGTGGGGAATTAGTGCGTTATCGTTTCACCCGCATGTCAATAGTTTCGTGCAGAAAAAGGTCTTAAACGGCGAGATTGGACTCGCTGATGAAGAATATACTCCAATCACTTTTATAAACTATCCCAGTTGGCCATGATTTAGGTCTATCAAGTTTTTTTATTTAAAACTGATGCAGGTTGGCACTAGTGAGATTATTATTATTATTATTATTATTATTAATAAACATAAAGAGTAGGGGTTTTCACCCATAAACTCAAATTTACAAAATTAATTGGAATTCATAAACTACAAAAGAAACAATAGAGAAAACGCACATATTCACAGTCACTCAATGATTGTTCTGGTCTCGAATGAACTTGTCGAGTCGGTTCTTGAAGGAATTCACCGAATTTGCACCAACAACACAATGCGGCAGCCCATTCCATCCCTCGAAAACTCTATTGGAAAGAAATATTTGTCGCTGTGTGGTCCTGAAATTTTCTTTCGCCAGTTTGAAGGCATGGCCACGGAGTTGTGTGCTGCTTCTCATGTAGAGATGATCTAAACTTACACCAAAGAACCCACGCAGAGCCCGAAATGTCACAATAAGATCACCTCTATCCCGGTTTGCAGATTAAGCATTCTCAAACGAGCGTGGTAGTCTGGTCTTATTATCCCAAAGGGGATCCTTGTATTCCAACGCTGTACAGACTCGAGGAGAAGTTGGTCACTCCTGAGAGTAGGGTACCACACAGGTCCAGCATACTCCATCAAAGGACGCATATAGCTACAATGAAGTGCCCGACAAGTTGCTAAGCTACAGCCCCTAAACGATCTCTGAATCATGTAGGATATCGGCAATGTCAAAATAATTCCCAGAGACGTTGCCCCATGCCAATGCTGATTTCTACCCTCAATCTCAACATAATTATCACGCTTGGAAACTAAAATGCCGAAGATGGTTTTGAAGAAGCAGAGAACAATTATCAGGAAGTACTATGAAGAATTAGAATCTGCTTTTTATAATAGTAACCCCGATATTTTAGAATCAATAATTTATCACAAACTATTCAACATTTTCGACGTACGTGAGTGAAAACAGAGGAATAATATTTTATATGAATAGATATTTATTTTTTAGCTGCACATCACCACAATAGGAAATATTTTAAGCGGAAGAGACGACAAAGAATTTCCTTCTATTGGTGCACCCAAAAAGACACTGACTGAAGACTTTATTTTGAGAAAAGATCTGCAACGACAAATTTGGAATTTTAGTTTGAAAAATGAACATTTCTCCATTGAAAGACTACTCACTTTTGCAAAGGAACATTTGGAATATAACGGAGGACGGACATCACTTTTCAAAATTATAAAATCAATGGGTTAAATATACAAAAGGGTAAATGGACTCAAATTTTCAAGTGAACAGAAACATGTTGTTGAGCCAAAATTACTTTCCTGCGCAAATTTTAGAATATAAATCGTTGCGGAATCATTAGTTGGATTTCACCAATTCGCAAATTGAAAATCTGCTTTACAATTATCAAGTCTTCGAATAGATTTTTTCGGCTTTTCGGTAATATTGTTCATTATCGGTGGTTCAAGAGTAAATAGTAACAGGTCATTAAGTAAGGTCGGGTTGATGCGTTACTGGAAATGGGCTCGTGAATCGTGGCCTAGTGAATATAGGCAGCACAGCCACATTCAAGTTTCATAGAACCTCATAAACATCTCAGGTCAGGCACCTGCCTACAGTCCGCATGCTGCAACGATGCGGAAAGCAATGATAAATTTTCGAATGCGTAAAATTTCATAAACCTTCTTTTTATAAGGAGAAAACAGAGTGTCGATTTGAAGGTTTGTACGGCATGTACTTGATTGTTTCGTGAGAATGCGTAATGTTATTTATTTTTCCATTTTTCAGTCCACTTCAGTTTATTTTCCCAAAATTTTCGGAAATAAAAATGTGGCTAGCTTGAGCATTCTCAGTTTGCACCCAAAAAATCATTTGAAAAAACGAACTGTGGCTTCCATATGTTTCTGTTATATTCGAGGTACTGTATGCAATTAACATCGGTCTGTCTGTCGTTTGAAAATAAACCACCCTTTAATTTGTATGGTCATATCTTCTCTTTCAAATTTTTTTGTCAAAACTTTCCATACAATAACCTTCTTGTTTTTTTCATTTATGTTATAAAATCCTTCTCCATTAAAAATGAAATATCCCGGGCAGGGGGAACAGAAGAGCTTAATCTTCCAACATTTCGCCATCACATTTCGTCAAATAAATCTGGAGAACCCTTGTCGGATATCCTTTTTATAAGGCGTAGCCTCACTGAACTTTCAGTTAACCCAGAAGCTCCTTTGAAAAATTATAGCTTGAAGGTTGATACATGATTTTCTGAGAACTGTATGAAGAACGATTGCCAAATCTTTCATTCAGAAAGTAAGGCTGCGTTTGGCGAGGTCAATACGTGAATAGGCGACCGTATTGGCAACAAATTTGAATATGCACTCAAAAGCTGATGATTTAGTGGCCTTCCAGAAGTTTTCAAGAATAGGACCCTCAATATCATTCTGAAATTATCGTCACTTAAAGTGAATCATTCTATACTTTTCATCTTCTTCTTGTATTTGTGCGTTGGAACTCCCAACACAGGAAATTTCTCCTTCTTTTTTGCGCTCATGTTCTAGAGGAACAGCGTGCTATCGTTTTGTCAAAATATCTGCAATTTTCGAATTTTAGCGAAAAATGGTTTCAAACGACTATAGGTTGGATTCACTGACGACTAATTCGCTGTCAAAATCGATTCTGTACGTCCGTTGGCCGTCCGTAGGCACGATTACGGGCGGACGGAGAATCCTATCGACCCGAAAATTTCATGGTAAGTTGTATTTCGAAATGTAACGGTTAAATTCGTAAATGGTCAAAATCGTCCAACGGTTTTGGAGAAACAGCCATTTGAAATTTTGAGGTTTTTTCCTTGATATTCCGAAAATTACTGAAGCGGTTGGATTGAGGGTTGGTAGTTACTCGGAATAAAACAACGCGCATTCTTTCACGGAATTTTGTTGTTTTTGAATTTTTTTCGAGAAAATTTTTTTTTCGAAAATTATTGACCACATACTTGGACCACGAACTTAACATCTCATAACATTTGGAGATATTGGAAAAAAATGTGTCAAATTTCGTGGTTTCTTCATCGGTATCGTTTGTTTTTTTTAAAATAAATCGAAAAATACTCATTCAATGATGGTTAAACTTGGTGACTTGTTTGAAAATGCGGATGAATAACTTTTGTGCAAAATCTCGTGATGATCGTGTCATTAGAACAATTTGATAAAAATTTCAATTTTTCAAACATTCAATAGGTTTTCTGCAATCTTTTGATCATATGTTCCTCACGAAATTCTGTATGAACCTTTGAGCTACCATTCTTCAATTATGTGGGTACTAGATTTCAATTCGATCATATCCGTATTTTCGGAAATATTGGGAAAATAACATTTTGAATGGGTATATCTACGGAATCATTGGGCGCATTTTACCTTGTCACGAATTCGAACTTAGTAATCAAGCCCTAAACCTACTATACAAATATCGACTCCCTAACGGCCGGTATTATTAAACTTAACTGAAAGTTATCTTTAACTTTAACTGACAGTTAAGCAGTAACTTCCAGTTGAAGTTAGATTTTCAGAGTTATCTTTATCTGATGGTTTGGGTATCAATTATAGTTGAAGTTAAAATTAACTCTTGTGTTTCCACAGATTCCCTGTCTTTTCGGCTGACATAAGGGGAATATCACCTCGATTTTATTGATGTTATGATATTTTCGGAAACATGTTAGCAAGATATATTCACTTCATTTTTAACTTTCAATTCACGATGACGAAGATTATTTAATATTGTTGAACATTCTCGTTAAGAGATATTCACTTTTGAGTGACTATGACGATGATGCCATGAAAATTGTTGAATATCCTTGTTGAGAAAGGATATTTAGAAATCGGCTGAACCATTTGAACTTATGGGAAGAAACGGAATTCAAAAACCGATTTCGCATCTTGTTCTTTCTTGATAGTTGCTGGAGATTTTAGGAGTTTTCACAAATCAACTATACTGACTGTATTATCAGAAATGTCCCATGAAAAATTGCATACTTATTATCTATTTACATCAAAATGCCTGCTATAAACCTCACTCGAGTAAGAATCCAATCTCGAGAGTTCATCATGGCATATTATGTTAATGAAAATATCAGTTACTCCTTCTGTTCAACTATTATAAGATGTAAATGAAAAAAAATCATTGGCGTTTATTCTTTTCGGTGCCTAATATAACAGATAAAAGTTGTAAAGGCGTAATGAAGCATAATAATTTATACAATTTATTTAACTTTTGAGATGAAAGGAAATCATCACAATTGCAATGGATACTTTTCTCATAATAATGGCCAAACTGGTAGCCGTGTACAAATTCTAGATAGCAAGGCTCGATAACCTGGAGCCACACAAAACATTACCTTAGTTTTTAATTGAATGACAATTTTTGCAAATTTAGTGTTGAGATTATTACCACTTCCAGTGTCAGTTGAAAGTACTTGCCCGTTGATGAAGAGTGAAGTATTTGTAAAAAAAATTCTGTACCTAATTGGATTTGGACAAATTTTATTGTAATTGTTCTATAATTCCTGAATTGAATGTATTTCATTATTGTCAAAGTTTTTCCTTTTAAGCTTTCATTTCCAATATATTCATTAGTGGAAGTAGTTTTTTTAGTTAGGTTACCGAATGAATACTCAAACATCCCTTCCATATTGCAAAAAGTATAAGAATTCAAAATTGATCATTGCAACTCTCCCCCAAATCAGTAATTCACTTTCTATTTTTATGAAAACCACAATCCATTTAGTTCCCTGATACATAGTGCGAATATTTGTCAATGAAGGATTTGTTTATTCCTATCATGTTTTGAAAGGGAGTATTTTTCCAAAGTCCAGGTTTTCCAACCCAGAAATAAGTGGTTAGATTTATTACAGAATCTTAAATTATTTCTCTCCCCTTTTCATAGAAATCATCACAGTATTTCTTGTCTATGATAGAAATGAGACTTTTATAGTTCCGACATTTTTTAGCAAAAGTTTAACTATCTGTTAAACTTAAAGATAACTTCCAGTTAAGTTCTATAATACCGGCCCTAAGTCGTTGCTCAGAAGTTATTGTGTTCACGGTCGCTATAATTTAAATTCAGTACTTGATTGAAAAATGACAGCTTGAAGGTTCGTACTGAATTTCGTCAGGATAATATGATTAGAAGATCACCAAATCTGTCCATCTGTCACTACTTATTTGGCAACGAATTTGAGCATGCGTGCAAATGCTGCAGACTTCATGTCAGTGCTTTATAAGATTTTTCATTTATATTGAAAAAATCCTTATCCGAGAAGAAGGTGGGAGAACAGAAGAGATTAATCTTCCAACCTTCCTGCCATGCATCACATTTCGTCAAATAAATCTGGGGAACCCTTGTCGGAAGTCCTTTTTACAAGGCCCAGGTCCAGCCTCACTAAACTTCCAGTTCACCCAGCGGCTTCGGTCCTGTGGAAAGAAAATTAAGACCGCCCGGGTTTGAAATTTTACCTATGGGGTAGAAGGCGGAAATATTTCCCCGTAATAAAGAATCACGCTCCGAGAAAGCATTAGGGGTAAGTTCTATCGTAGAGCCGTGTAATTTATGTTGGCGAGTTAAATCCGGCTCTTAAATCACGGTCCAATAAAATCGAAAAGACCGTTATAGATGCTGGAGTCAATGAATTGAGTGGCTAGAACAACCTTAAGATCTTTTATGTGCTTTAATAGAGACGGAATTTATGATTTAAGATGATGTATTGAAAGGGATTCAGCCCATTCAAAAATTATTGACATCATTATGCATTGAAAGTCCAGACACAGTTGAAAAATGTAATTAAAACATTTTTTTTCTCTTACTATGTTTTACCACCAATAATTGTGAGATATGTTTTACAATTGTAAGGTTTATATTTTGTGACTAGTTTCGACTTTTCGTTCATCTTCAGGCAACTTAAGTCTGAGAACTTGGTATAGGGTTTTTATGCAGATTCAGGTAAAAAGTGACAGTTGAGGAATCTTGTCTGCTACAGATGTAGAATAATTTTTCAATAATTGTAAGGTGTGGGTACCATTTGAAAGCAAGGAAAATCTGGGAAATACACAAATCCGTTCGGTCTTTCATTATTCCAAGAAAATTTCTCTGTACTGATTGACAGATATCAATGAACTCCAGTTGAATTTTATAAATCCCTCTGACAAATATTCTTGTAATAATGAAAGACCAAACGGATTTGTGTAATTCCCAAATCTTCAATGTTTTCAAATGATCCCCACATACAATTTTTTTTTCCAACAGTTGCAGAACGAAATTCACTCTTTATTATCATGTCGTTTTGCCTGAATCTGCATAAATACTCTGTACTATGTGCTCAGAGGTCAGTTGTCTGATGGCGAACGAAAGTTCGAAATAAGTCACAGAATGTGAACCTTATATATTGTAAGACATCTCAGTTTGTTGGTAGTACATAGTATTATTACATGGCGATAAAAAAAATTTGATTATGGATCAAATACCAAATAGTAACGGCAGAAATAGTTCGATACAAAATATAACTAGAAAACGCTGCAAAATTTACACAAGGGTTTATAATTTTCTTCGTTAAATAACTCAATACCATTGATATCTTGAATAGAACTTATATATTATTCATAACTCATTGGTTTTTCACAACACAATTTACAGCGTTTTTCTTTATAACTCAGGGACCACTGGTCGGAAATCATCCGGTTGAAAAGTTTTAGGTTGAGTTATGCAACAGTATTCAACGTTGAGAGTTTCATGAAAATTCAGCGGTCAGTTTTCGAGAAATAATTTTTTGTCTCCTACCCCCAGTTTACAGCCCTTAGGGTCCACCAATCCTGCTGAAAATCTTGAAGGGTCAATATCGAGCGACACACGAGTTTCACGGATTTTCGGAAGGGGAAAGCCCCGGATAACGGACGCGGACGCACGGCTTTTTTTTTAATTCATTCAAATCCACATACTCCAAAATCCTTCAACAAAATAAAAAAAAAATTTCAGGGGGGTAATTTTTTTTTTGATCGATCACTTAGAGTTATTATTTGATTTTATCTAATAATATACCAACATCTATGGAAGCGCTGACGTCAAGTCATATAATATGTTTTTTCAAAATGTTCTGAGCATCACAAAACTTCGCACAAAGTTGTTCATCAGCATTTTCCAACTAGTTACCAAGTTTCATAATGATCAGTATTTGTTGAGTTATTCCGGAAAAAACAATGATATCTAGAAAAACACCTACAAATTTGAAAAATTTTTTTCAAATTTCTCCAAAAACTGTGATCGCATCGAACTGAAAACTATGAAATTCGAATCGTTTCCGAAAAAAAAAGATTTTCGAAATTTTAATTTACACACATTACGATCTCAACAAAACTCTTCCAAAAGTTGCGAGTCATTATGCCTCAAATAAGTGCCAAGTTTTAAGCCAATCGCTCTGGTAGATCCCTGAAATATCAGGGAAATACCCGCAAGGTTTCGAATGATAATAATTCAAAAACCGTCCGGTCAAATTTACCCATAAACGAACTCAGCCGACGTATTTTGAAATCTACCAATCTGTATTTGTGGAAATATTGAGAAATCAAAATTTCTAATTGGTATAATCGGGTGGATTTTACCCATTCACGAATTTGTCCTTGTTAATTGAGGTCAAAACCTAGATACTCTGCAATTATCGTCTTTTTATCCTTTTTAATTCCCCCAAAATTTTCAAAATACAGATTGGATGTAATTGAAATCTAGTACTTCATTGAAGGTTCATGCAGAATTTTGTGGGGACCATATGAAAAGAAGATGATGAATAATTTCACCACGAAGTAAAGATGCCTTTGGCGGCGTAAATATGTGAAAATATGACAGCTTTGAGAATGAAATTGAACATGAATGCAAAAGCTGCTGACTTGAGGTCAATTTCCTAGAATATTTGACTCATCCCACAAAATTATTGAATGGCCTGTTACATGGTGTTCTTTTTTCAGGTGGAGAGCCGGGTGAACGTGGAATTAACCACTTAATCAGGGCTGATGGGAGGATTATCAATTTAGGGCCTAAGACCACGGTCAACGTGCAGCCAGGGGTGAGTTAACGTCTAAATATAATCTTCGTCTTCAGGATTTGTCCTCAGAGTTTTGTCATATCTGTCACATTCTGGCGAAGGCCATTACGGATTAGGCTCAGACGTCAAGTAGTCTATAATTCATATTCCTGAAAAAAAAATGCTTGATACATGAGCCAGAGGAGCTTTTTGTAAATGAAGTTTTTGCGTCTTCTATGATAGGAAAAACTTTAATTTTCAAGAGCTTGTGTTGGGGAACACATTAAACACTGATATTTTCTGGATATTTTCTTTCTTTAATCACGACATTTGCTCTGCTCTTACTGGAGATACACCTTTTTGAAGCGTACGCCACGGAAAAAGCTTTGACCAAATTTGATCGCGTTGCGGGATGCTTTCACGATGAAATTTTCGCTCTGCTGTGCAATAACTGCTCTAATTTTTTGATAATTGCATTCTTATCATGAGAAGTACTATGTATGAGCGAAATATTCTCGTTAATCTCATGGGCATCAACATAATACTTTTTCGATTCGGAGTTTTTCCAGGTTCGGCGCAGGTAAACAGGTATAAGCATTTTAATATTTCTCCTTATGCCAATACACTCCTATGTACTTCGTTTGTAAGTTCAGTACTTATACAGGGTGTTTCATTGGTAAATGAACATACAGTAACTTGACCTAGAGATACCCTAGGCGAGTCCAAAAAACCTAAATATGATAGGTCTAATCAATTCCATAACCGAGATACAGGGTGGTTCATGTTTTCACTGATAATTTCAATTTCTCATAACTTTTGAACCACCCAGTATATTCGGTTGATATTTGGAACACATGATTAAGTTTCACAGTTCGATCGATTCATATTTAAATTTCCAGAAAATTTCAGGTCCGTATCTGAAAAATATTGGAGTTCATGCAAGCTGAGATTCAACACCCTGTATATTGAAATTTTGGGATTTGATTGAGATATTCGAAAAGAGCAGAAAATTTTCAATGGGGTTCTGTAGATTTCATCGTCCCGCTCATAGAAAACTTCAGGGAAAGATTTAATTGAATATTTGAATTCCAATAAATTCTAAGAATATTAGTTCATTGTAATTAAATTGGGAAATATTCGGTTGATATTTGGAACGTATGATTAACTTTCACAGGTCGATCGATTTATATTCAAATTCCCGAAAACTTCCAGGTCCGTATCTGAAAAATATTGGAGTTCTTGCAAGCTGAGATGCAACACCCTGTATATTGACATTTTGGGATTTGATTGAGATATTCGAAAAGAGCTGAAAATTTTCAGTGGAGTTCAATAGATTCCATCGTCCCGCACGTCATTTTGCCCATAAAAAACTTCAGGGAAAGATTAAATTGAATATTCGAATTCCAACAAATTCTCAAAAAAGTCTTGCATTGGGATCAAATTACGTTTTCTTTGCTCCACTGATTGCATATTCATACTTCCTTACATTCTGAGGATTATTTCAAGTTATTTCCCGAAAAACATTTATGGTTGTGAAAAATTTATTTGAAATCAACAACTATAAATAAAAGAAAATAGAAACATAAAAATCAACGTGAATCACAGAAGGTGCTCGGAAGTACCACCATTCTGTTGAATGCACATTCTTGCCCTTTTCAAAATATGCCTCATAGCTTTTTTGATCATGTCTGGACTACTGCGTATTTTATTGCAGGCGGCTTCGATAGGTTGCATGAGGATCTCTTCACTTCCTATTTCAGATGAATACACCAAACATTTCAAAAATCCCCAAATGAAATAATCGACCGTATTGAAATCTGGCGATCTAGCGGGCCAAAATTTATATCAAAATTTATATCACAGAAATTATCGCAGTCTACTCGGAAAATCCCTTGTGGGATACAATACAAATAAATTTCTCAAAATTTAATTTTTAGTTTTTTTGGAATTATATCAGAATATCGAAAAATACAAATATTCAATCATTTCAAGAAAAAAAATCTCAATTTAATTACAATGAACTTATTTTCTAAGAATTCATTGGAATTCAAATTTTCAATTGAATTTTTCTCTGTGGTTTTCTATGCGCAAAATAACGTGCGTGACGATGGAATCTACTGGACCCCATTGAAAGTTTTCTGCTCTTTTCGAGTATCTCAATCAAATCCCAAAATTTCAACATCCAGGGTTGAATCTCAGCTTGCAAGAACTCCAATATTTTTCAGATACGGACCTGGAATTTTTTGGTAATTTAAATATGAATCGATCGACCTGTGGAACTCAATCATATGTTCCAAATATCAACCGAATATACTGGGTGGTTCAAAAGTTATGAGAAATTGAAATTATTAGTGAAAACATGAACCACCCTGTATCTCGGTTATGGAATTGATTAGACCTATCATATATAGGTTTTTTGAACTCGCTTAGAGTAGCTCTAGCTCAGGTTACCGTATGTTCATTTACCAATAAAACACCCTGAATATATTTTTCACGGTTATATTATGTATTGCGGAATTACCAAACCATTGCTTGAAATTCGAAGGAACGTCGATAAAATAAAAAATTAAAGGTCCTCTTGCATTTTGTTAAATGTATACAGTAATTTTGCTCAATATTCTGTAGAAATGGACCCTGTTTGGTTGAATTTATTAGAAATAATGTGATTTCATAAGTTGTCAATTTGACAAAAGTCTGAAAATCGAAACAAAATAATTCCAAGAATGTTCTCGTTTGATGAAACAGACAGATTTGTACTCTGAAACATTTCGCTTTGTTAATCGTTGATATTATTCCTGTATTGTTCAAGAGACAATCTGTTCTCCAAGAACCTACCTACCCTTTACAAATAGTTCCATCCTGCAAATCACAAGGGGGTTTCCCATAAAAAAATAAATTTTAGTTGATTTTTGATAGTTTTGTTTCAGATTTCAGTTTTGTTTTCAGAAAAAACCTAAACAAGCGCATTAAAAGGATCCGAATAAACATGATTGAGAAAACTGATTTACTCATTTAATTCTCATGATTCAGTGCTATTTGCGGTATTATTACAACGAAAATGTTTCGATATACTCAACGATTGAAACACTGATCTTCAACTTGCTATTTATACATATGAGAATTATATGAAATCACGCAATGAGCGTGAAAAAATTTATTGACCTCCATGAATTCTCTGGAAAGTCTAGTCCATAGATATTATGACATAGTGTCTATGTCTATGGTCTGATCACAAAATAGATAAATTCTCTATGTATTCTGTGATTCAGATGAACGTGGGTGGAGCTCCATTCAAATTCCACGAAATGAGGGAAATTTTCTCAAATTTCAACCAAATATCATTACAATCAACGTTGAACATCTCGAAAACGGTGCATTTTTAGAGAAATTGAAGATCATTATAATGAATTAAGATAAACTCTATCTGCATTCATTTCATATAGTTTGATAAATGGACGAGTCTATTACTAAGAATCGATTTTGAGTAGGATGAAAGAGATTTTTGATGAATATGTGTTATGGAGGACCGAATCATTTTGTGAATTTCAATAGCATATATCTCTTCACCGGATCCGAGTCTAGAGAAACGGCCGATAAAAAAGGGGTGTTATTTGATGAAATAAATCTGAGGTTGAAATCAATGTACAGGGTGGGCAAAATTCGTTGTCTACTAAAGGGATCTCGAGAACTATAGCAGCTAGAAGAAAACTGATAACACATTCTCGAGCTCTTTTTTCCTGACTAATCCGAATCTGAAAACAGATCCAGCTTATCGCGCATAGAACTTGAGTTATAAGCGAAAATTGAGAAATTGTCATTTTCAATTATGCTGAATAACTCACTTGTTTGAACTCGTATTCGAAATCTGTTGATACATTCTAAAGGCACTTTTTTAGGAGTAATTCAAATATAATATGAATTTTTTAATCCAGCCATTTTCGAGAAATGAGAAAGATTTTGGATTTTTCAAATGTAAACTATAGTCGAAAGATCTCTTATCTTGCTACAAAACCTTTGCTGATTTCAAAAATGTATCATATGTTACTATTTACATGAATATTACATGAGAAAATTGTCAATACTTTTTTCCCGCTTTTCTTTTCACTGTTCAATTATGAGTAGGCTGACGTTGCCATAGCGACTATTGAATATGCATTATCTTTGTGTGAACTTGCGCCTCTATGATTGGAATCAGCGAGTGCTGAATAAATATTTCTATGGTTAATTTGTCATAGTTCTTGAGATTAGCACTGAAAAAACTGTTTATTATCCCAAATGACCCGAAATATAGCTGATCTTAAGAACTATGACAAATTAACCATAGAAATATTTATTCAGCAATCGCTGATTCCAATCATAGAGGCGCAAGTTCACACAAAGTTGATGCATATTGAATCGTCGCTATGGTAACGTCAGCCTACTCATAATTCAACAGTGAATAGAAAAGCAGGAAAAAAGTAATGAATATTTTCTCATGTTATATTCATGTGAATTGCGACATATGATACATTTTTGAAATCAGCAAAAATTTTGTAGCAAGATAAAAGATCTGTTGACTATAGTTTACATTTAAAAAATCCAAAATTCTTCTCATTTCTCGAAAATGGCTGGATTGAAAAATTCAGTCGTATTATATTCGAATTACTCCTAAAAAAGTGCCTGTAGGACGTATCAACAGATTTCCAATACGAGTTCAAACAAGCGAGTTATTCAGCATTATTGAAAATGACAATTTCTCAATTTTCGCTCATAACTCAAGTTCTATGAACGATAAGCTGGATCTGTTTTCAGATTCAGATTAGTCAGGAAAAAAGAGCTCGAGAATGTGTTGTCAGTTTTTATCTAGCTGCTATAGTTCTCGAGATCCTTCAGTAGACAACAAATTTTGCCCACCCTGTACAACTTGCAGACTCATCCTGTATTGTCGAGTAAAAAATCGATATAAAGCAACTCGATTCATTTGTAGCATTTTCCTTCTTGAAATCTTCAAGAAATACAAGATGAAAAATCGCCCGCCGGATTACCCCACATATCGATAGCGATATAATATATCATATTTATCCTTTTATCGAGCACCATGGTAAGCTTTGTCGAGAGGATTACCATCCAAGGGATCTGCTATATCGGTATAAACTGCGAACTTCTGGATCTGGTCCTGGAGTGACGTTTAATTGTCAAGAAGAATACGTGCTAAATCCGTAGTGGGGATTTTTCACGCCCGGAATGCTTCATAACCTTAGACTAAGTTCATAACCCACCGTAACAAGATTCGGCCACAATGCGGCAGGATTCCCGTTGAATCTTGCCGATTTCTCCGTCTACTCCGGGCTTAAGAGGGTGTCGCGCTAACTTGCGAGAGAAAAAGTGTGAATAATGCGGATTTAAGAGTAGCGAATAAGAAGGCACTTTTATGTTTTTTTATTATTCATTCTCGTTTCCGAAGGAGGATGTTGTGGATGGTTTGCAAGGTATGTCTTTGGGATTTATGAGAATTCTGTTCGGAAGAGAACGTCAGGGAGATTAACATTCGATTGAGAATTCCGTATACGAGAGGATTTCTGAAAGTATTCAGAACTTTCCGAAAGGTCTGAAAGTTCTTCTATCTGGAAGTTAGTGAAGAAGGATTGGATTCATGAAATTTCGTGGAAACATCAGATACGAACCCATTCTTGTTCGATAATCAATATATATATATACAGGGTGAGTCTTTGACCTTGCAGAATATTTTAACAGAAGATTCCTGAAGCCAAAAGAAACACTTTCTCTCCCTACAATTTTTTCCGGTTCGGCTTGGTACGTAAGATACTGACTGTTGAAAATCCATAAAAAATTTAATTTTCGATTATATCTCGCGAACGATCTCATCGAATGGGATGATTTTTGGAATATAGTTTGATTGATACGATGAATGTTGCTGGATTACAAAATTTCATCCATATCCTCCAGTTTCTTCAATATGACCATAACATTTCATAAAAATACCAGAAATTCAAGAATCCAACTTTTGAAAATAATTTGAATGCTACTCAACGAATTTTCGACCATTTTGGAGAGTAAAAGTATTCCCTATTTTTTTTCGTATGATGCGCCGTTTTCGAGTAATCTGAAATTCAAAAATAAAAAATATCTGTGAAATTCCGAGAATTGGGTACTTTGGCTGAATGCAACTCTGTTCAAAAAATTCACAGAATCCTAGCATTTTTTTATTTGGAATGATTTGTAAGCGGAGTAGCCGACTTTGGCCAATTCACAATGGACGTAACCGTAAGAATCCCGCAACTCGTGAGTAAAAATCAAAGAGGAAACTACAAAATTCATAAGTACCAAAATCTTCACAATAGGTTCAACTTTGCTTTTGACTTCCATAAGTCGAATGCAGTTCTATTCTCATTCCTTATGATTTCTGCTGTTTAATTCTTACATTTTATGTATAAGTAAATTTACGGTTAAGTTGTGTCCATTGTAAATTGGCTATTAGTTCGAAAGTGGAGTAATATGAATAAGCTCACCTCAACTTCTACAATTTAAATACTCCTGATGTTCAAGCAAATTTCCACACCACTATCGAAGTATTGCGCAATGCGCTTTCATAACATAACAACCCATGGTGGAAGAAAACCACCATGACATAACCTTAAAACCACGGAGCCACAGATTTATAGTTCAGTTCAGAATCATAGACTATACAAGTGTATACATAGAATTAGCATATTGTGTGTTGTGTGATTTCGAAGAGTTCTTTCTTTCTGTTCGTCAATTTGACAACGTTTGTACCATAGATAAACTAGATAAACTAGATTATTTGTCTATGGTTTGCACGTTCATAGATAAATTAGGTACATCTGTTTTATTTATTTATGAAAATGAAAGTTTGAATGGGTTATGTCTGAATCTGATAATTCTTCGAGGAAATGAAATAAACAAAGAAAATTAATAATTACAAATTGAAGATGAATCTCAAAGCTAAAATGAGTGATAGCTAGATGAATTCCTCATTATCGAAAATGAAACCAATGGAAGAATATTCAACTTTTATCGCCCACGAAATTTGGAATACCTAACTTGTTTATTGTACTATAAATAGAACTTTTTTCACCAACTGGAATGTAAAAAGTAAGTTGACGCTTGTTGTCATAACAGAGTTGCTTGTTTCGAAGATTTGAATGCTATATCTTAGGCTTGGAAAAACTTCAGTGTTCAGGTTTCCAGGGGTGGCTAGCCCATTATGAAAATTTATAATGCCTATATCTTTTTATCTAGGCCGAATCGGAAAAAATGGTAGCGGACAAATGTGTTTCTTTCAGCTTCAAGAAACTTCTGTTAAAATATTCTGCAAGGTCAAAGACTCACCCTGTATATATATCATATATTCTTTTGGGATCGAGCATTACATTCTTTGGTATATTACAGTGTTAGCAGAGGAAATATAAACGGGGTACCATACATTTTTCCGTATGATACAACAGCACAGATAAAAACCTCAGCAGAAACTCTGTCTCCCCGCATAAGTTTCGTTATTTGTTTGAAGAACATTGATTGCATCCTTTTCATTGGAAAATAATTTTCTCGTCATCTTGAATCTATTTTGACGAAATACCTTGACATAATATCTGAAACAGAAAGAGGGACAGAAAACCAGAAGGAAGCAGTAAATAAAATTACCTATACATTTGCTCTTTGACCGGGAGAGTCTTTCGACCCCGTCCGGTGTTCCAAACGATGATATTTCAAATCCTCATATAAACGAAGAACGCTACAGGCCCCTCATATTGGGGAATCATCTCCCATAGATCGATAATTGGATATTTCAGACTAGAAATCTAATTGAATATCGAGAATTAATGGAATAACTTGTGACATATATTATGTAAAGATGACATGATAATAATCAATAGTGAAGGGGAACGTATTCAATTCCGGAAATCTGTCGAATTGTTTGTTCATTTGCAATCGTTCTTGATTCGGAATTATGATTTTATTATTCATTGTTAATATACAAGATGGGAACGAAGAAAATTATTCATAACTCACATAAAATATGCATGCAGAAGGGATTAATTGATATTATTTTCCACTGACAAAAAAAAATATATTCTCACAAATACGTGCATACTCAGCTCAGTATTGAACATGTTTAGTTTTTCTGACATGACAGTGTGATGACCTGCGATGACAATACTCGCCAAATTTGAACCTAGTTAGTTCAGGAGTCATAGCCAGCCAAATGTTGTACCAAAATCAATAAATCCCAAAATCAAAAGCCTTTGATTATTTTCGATTGGAAAGAAAACCTGAAAGAGCACTGGCGTGACATCAGCAGATTTTACGAGCTTGTTCACATTGCGAAATGGCGACTTGGAAATTTCAGTGAAATTTAAATGGAATATGAAAATTTTCCAGAAAAAATTTTTTTCGAATTTTTCCATGGATATTTCTCCTTATTGACACTATTCATCTTCCAACCAAGATTCATTTCGACCGGATAAACGTTTTTCGAGTTATTGAAATATCAAAATTTCAAATGGCTGTAACACAAGAACCATTCGGCATATTTGGCCTATTAACGAACTAAATCGAGATATCCAGGATCAAAACCCAACCTGTTAATTTCGAGACTCTAGGTCCTTCCTTTTGGGAGTTAGAGCACACACGGCCGCCCAGCCGGACGGTTTCTTCATGAGTGAGTCCAACCTAGTCGTCTAAGACTGATTTCAACTCAAAATTCGAAAATTACAAACATTTTGACGAAACGATAACGCGCTATTCTCCAGAACAAGCGCGCAATGAATGGTTGGTGTACCGTTCACGTGGAAAACAGTAGCTACAAAAATTGATATTCCTTGTACGTGGTGTTTCATTAAACCTGGAGTTAAAATCAAAATTTCCGAGTTCTGGTCGGTACTACTTCGGTATGATTCATATAAATACTTTGATGCCCTGAGATGACAATACTCGCCAAGTTTGAAGCGAATCAGTTGTACGGTTCAGAAATTATAGTTATCCAAAGATGTGCCAAAATCAATAAATCTTAAAAATCATAACCGTTTCATTATTTTTGATTGGAACAATAATGGAAGGTTGGTGTGCCGTTCACGTGCAAATCAGTTATCGAAACTAGATCTATGCAGAATCAGATGATGGCTACGATATATTGATATTCCATATACAAAGTGTTTTATCAGACCTGGAATTAAAAATCGAAATTTCCCACTTCTGCTATGTACTATTTCGGTATGGTTCAAATTAACCCTTTGACGGAATGAGGTTATAATACTTGCCAAATTTGAAGCGAATATATTGAATAGTTCACGAGTTATAGACCAGAGGTTTCTCCAAAATCAGTATATCACCCTGTATCTTTGAGACCAATAGCCTTAGCACATATTTAAATTATAACTAATCTCCTTGATTTTGTCACCTTTTTGCACGAGGCTATGGATGATGGTCTTCAGGTTGATGCCGTCTATACAGACTATAGCAAAGCTTTCGACAAAATATCCCATGATGTACTTGTTAAACGTCTCTCCGAAGTTGGTGTTGGTGGAGATCTCTTGGACTGGTGCAGATCGTATGTTTCCGATAGAACGCAGTATGTTTCAGTGGGTGGATATGATTCTTGGGGGTTTGCTTGCACTTCCGGTGTACCTCAGGGTTCCCACCTTGGACCTCTGTTTTTCTTAATCTACATTAATGATATCATTAGTGTTTTCAAACGGTGCAGGATACTCATATATGCGGACGATTTGAAGATCTTTCTCGTCATTAAGTCTGGCGCTGACTGTGCTGCTCTTCTGGAGGAGTTGAAGAGGTTTGAAGTGTTCTGCAGCACTCACCAGCTTTATCTTAATGTATCGAAGTGTAGGGTTATCTCTTTTCATCGTGGAAAAACTCCTATACTATTTCCATATTATCTTGGTGGTTCGGTCTTGGTCAGATCAGAGACTTGGGTGTGGTAATGGATCGGAAACTAACTTTTATTCCACATATTGATTGTATCGTTAACAGCGCCAACAGGATGCTTGGTTTTTTATTCAGACAATGTAGAATCTTCAAAAACTACAAATCAATCATCAGTGTCTACTACGCCTATGTGTTCAGTAGGGTCAATTTTGCCTTTGTAACCTGGAGTCCCCATTATAAAATTCATATCAACAGAATTGAACGTATTCAAAACAAAATGCTAAAATTTTCAAGTTTCAAATGTAATTTTACCGTTCATGAGAATCAAGATTTTTATTGCCTAGCTCGTAAACATTTCTATCTTTTATCCCTTCAGGACAGGCGTAAAATGAACGATCTCCTTATGATGAAGAAAATTGTAAGTGGTGAGTTGCAGGTGCCTAGTTTGTTGCGGGTGGCTGGCCTGAATGTACCAACATTTAGTGCCAGAAACTTCGAGACTTTTTTCATCCCTTTGAGGAGAACCAATGCCTCGAAAAATCAACCTCTTATTCGAATGCTTCGCGCCTGTAACGAACTTCAAGAAGTTGTAGACATCTTTCATGGTAGTGTTTTGAATTCGAAAGTGCTCTTGAAAAATCATTTTCTCTCGATGTAGATTTCCTTTTGTTGTTTTTGTTTGTTGTTCTGTAGAACTTAGTTAATTAATTTGTCACTGTTTTTTTTTTTCGCTAACTATATTATTCTGTGAATACTATTTATGGAATAATCCTGTTTATATTCCTTGTACAACAATAAATAAATAAAATAAATAAATAACACGGTAGGTATCGTAGGGACAGTATGTCATTCTATTTATGTCTATTTCAATATTTGTGACGTATGACAGATGGTTGATTCTTACTCGATCGCAGGCTATCATTTTCATTTCCTCATTTATCCAAAATTTCAAATTACGCAAGATCTTGTAATTTTAAAACAAGGTAATATCTGTTTTATTCCTCGTAGTAATTATTTCATTAATCTAATAAATATTTCAGTCTTGAAAAAGGAACCATCGGTTCCGAAACGTCGACAAAGTTATAACAGCTTGAATCAGTTGTCCAACTCCCTACTATACCTCCTGTATTATATGTATCATGGACGAGAACACAGCAGAATTAAATTATAACTTTCAGTTCCGTCCATGATTGATTAATCGAATAATAGTCTTTCGGGCAAGTGGATAATTTTTAATGATTTTGATTCTTCACATACAAAGATTCACCATTCGTGCCTTTATCAAGGCTTCTTTGTTGTTCAAGAAATCGAAGAAAAATAAGGAAAATCAGTAGGATGTAACATGAGATGAAATATTAATAATAAGTACATCTCATCAGCGAACCTACCTAGTAATGATTAAAAAAGTAAGCATCGAGAAGAAACTTTAACTCATTGCTATGTGAAAGGGAAGAATGGGAAAGGATTACACCACCCAAAATTTATTAAATGGCGCTGGAGTATACAGGCCTAGAACCAAGTATACACTATCGCTAGGCTCCTACTCGAGTGTTTTTCAGGCATAAATACTAGCAATCGAAAAATGCATAGACATAAACCTTGAAAGAAACTATCAAGGGTGTGACATAGTGATCCATTCTGATAGTCAGGCTGCTATTAAAGCACTGAACTCCTATGTCATCGACTCAAAGCTGATATGGGAGTGCCGAAGGAAACTCAATAAAGTAGGCAAGAATAACAAGGTCTCTTTAGTCTGGGTTCCTGGGCACTCAGGAATCAAAGGAATTGAAGATGCTAAAACTCTAGCCAGAAAGGGAGCACAAACGCTTCCTACTGGCCCAGAACCTTTCTGTGGTATAGGCAAATACACCTATTAGAAAGAGTTTTTGGAGAAGGACGAAAATGAAAGAGGGTCACTCTGGAGGAATTCTCCAGGAATGGAACACTCTAAAAAGTGAAATTGCTAGGTCCAAAAATCATTTTGATCTCAGTAAGAACAAGTTACGCCTCCTCACTGGTTTCCTCACAGGACACTGTCGCCTGAGGAAGCACATGATGAGAATGGGATTATCAGAAACTAACGAGTGCAGATTCTGTGGGGAGGAGGAGGAAACTCCTGTTCACCTAATCACAGAATGCCTCGCCATTGTGAGCCTGCGCAAGAAATATCTTGGAAAGGAGCATTATAGGAGCAATGAGAACTTAGCCTCCTTGAATCCCTCACAGATATTAGAATTCATCAGAGCTCTAGAGCTGGAGGGCGAGCTGTAGGTACCGCAATGCGAAAACAGCTCTGACGTGGGGGCACAATAGACCTTAAGGGCGCAGTGGAATGTAACCCCCCTTATCAAACTATAACTATAATATTAAAAAAAGTGGAGCAGACCTTTGTTTTCATTTATTATTTTTTATCTATCCAACTCTACCAATGGACTACTATCAGAATTTATCGGAAACTATAGTATTAATAATTTCAAAAACTTTTTTTCAAAGTTTTTGCAATTATTAAAATTACGTCATCTCATGTTACAACATGTAACATGAGATGACATAGGTAATTTTAATAATTTCAAAAACTTTCTTTCAAAGTTTTTTAAATTATTAATATTATATCATCTCATGTTACATCCTACTGATTTTCATAATTTTTCTTCGATTCCTTGAACAACAAAGGAGCCTTGATAAAGGCACGAATGGTGCCGAAACGTAGGTGAATGTATGTGAGGAATCAAGATCATTAAAAATTGTCCACTTTTCCGATAGACTTTTATTTGACATATTTAAATGTTGTTTTGGCCCCCCAAAGTACCATCTATTCACCATCGAACGATGTGCACTTTCTCGCGGACCACCTTGTAAATTTGCAAACCCTCATCTGTCCCGCCGTTCGTATCGCGCGTCGAAGGCCGCACGACAGCGAACGATATATCGCACGGCCGCACGATCCGATCAGTAGGACCAGATCGCCTTCGGAAACCCGTATATTATATTTTATAGGTTGCGTGACCGGCCGCATGTCACGTCGTTCGCCGACGAAATGGACACGTGGAGGATTACGTACTTTTGTCTTACGTTTTCCGGAAAAGGAGATAGAGGAGTTAGTTTTACGCACATCCGATCACGAAGGGCCGATCGGGATGGCTTTCTGGAATGCCGGTCGGGTTGGAATTGGGGTCGGTGAAATTGAACTTCTATGGATCGGGAAGTATTAATTCTAGCTGGATCGTGAAAGTTCTTGTCGATTCTGGAATGGAATATATTCGTGAATCGGTAAAAGTGCGAAATTGCGATTCAAACTAGAAAAGCACTGACATGAAGTAGGCAGTTTTTGCGCAAATGTTCACTTTTGGTGTTATGCTTTGAATATGCGCACAAAAGCTGCTGACTGCAAAATCAATATTTTTTTTTGATGAAGTACTGGATTTCAATAGACGACTTCGGCCCAAGTTGCCAACCCACAATTTTATATCTCTGGGGAACGGGAATTCCAGGACAAATTCGACATGATGAGGTTCGCGTTATTTATAAATATCCGTAAAAGATACCTCGGCTCCTCAAACAATATGATTCCTTCTAAATATAGGGTTTTGTTAAGATCATCTCTGATTTGCTGAAATTTAAGTTGAAATTCCTGATTTCATGTTATTAGTGTCAAATATATATGGGATATGTTCCGCAAACCAACTTGGTCATTTCAGTTGCCGGTTTTCTATTCCGTAAATATGAAATATTCGGTTGGTTCCTGAAAATAAAGTTAATTACGGAAATTGATTGATGAAAAAACGTTCTTTCTGTCACCAGAACGACAGTCATTGTTCTATGGTAACATATCCACAGCACAGAACAACCTTTATTTACTTTATGATCTATAGAACATAAAAGAGACAACAATCAACAATGGAAAAATTACTAGAATCAATTTCAAGCGATGGACCAAAATGTTTTTGGTTATTCGCGGTTAACCGTACTGGTTATGTGTCAAAGGATATAATGCCGTCACAACCAATAACCACTGTCATTGTCGCTTGAATGCGTTGGTTTAAACCACAAAATGCAAATCCTTTTTGCGGTGTGAAAACTATTTTGACTTTTGATCAAAGGTTTTGACAGTATTCAGTTAAATTTTTGTATTCTTAATAATGGATATTCGTGGTAAAAAACTTTCATTACTGCTATTGGGAGTAGTTTTATGTAAACAAACAGTAGAAATGTGGTGGAGAACGAATATTTATTGAGCAGAGCTACAATATTTGAAGAAATTATTATAATTTTGTGTAAATTTTATCTCTTGAGAAGGAACTTCTCGTTTGGATCACGATATAAAATCGTGCTTTTAATCGTTCCTGGAGGATAATTTCGATGTTATTTTAGTGTCTGTTGCTTGGTGGATCAAAATGAACCAATAAAGTTCACTTGAATTTCGAAAGAAAAGGTAACAGATAGACATATAAACGATTTTATTTTTATATCACAGCATCAGCTTGAGATACAAGTTGAATGAAAAATGTCACAGCTGGTTCAAGCTACCTTTTTATAAATAAAAAATATTAATGTATTTATATGAATAAATTTAGCTATTATCAACTTTAACAGTTTTTATCTAGGTTTTGTCAGGTTTTGAATCAGATCTCTCTCTTCGAATATCACTTTGTGTAGTAGGTGAAGTAGATAGCTGCAGAAGTGCTCGGTAGTGTCTCTGAAGGAACAGCATTATTCATCAAAATTCTTTCATTTTCATTTATACCTAAAACATATCGAAATGAAGTTGTTCTGAAATGAATACATTGTATTTTTACCTTTATGAAATTCAGGCATTTCTTCTATCAACGATTTCCATGACAGATGCTGTTACCGAATATTTTCACTTTCATTTGGCTTTGGGAAAAATGAAAACTTGAGGCAGTTGATGATACTTTCTTCTTTGGCCATAGTTTACATTGAGTCGAGGAACACGCAACAATAGTCATCTCGGGAGGATGCCATTTCGAATTGATACAATCGAAAATTTTAATCGGAAAGAAATAAATCGATTGATGAATGTTACAAACACTTTCGGTATACCTACCAAATGTTCAACTCTGAGAACAACTCAAAAATAAGTTCTACTCACCATTTAAAAGTAAATTGGATGTTTCAATATCCTCCATCTGAATATTTTAGTCAAGGCTTGATAATTCACGGAAATCAAATAAAGAGGCCTGTTGTGCGAGGGAGATTCAGGTATTTGGGTAATCGGGGATTCATCCTATTGGTCGAGAGATTCACCCTATTGGCTGACGATGATCACGTGATCGTTGTCGGCCAATAGGGTGAATCTCTCTTTTTTGTAGGAAAGAATCTCCGCTTACCCAAATAGCCGAATCTCCCTTGCACAAAAGGTAGTTTTAATGTTTTGACTGTTGACGTTTGCGGCCATTTCAAATATTCCGTAATTCCAACTATTTTGATGGACCGCTCGTGAAAAACAAGTCCAGAGCTGGGTTAAAACCGCAAAATTTTGGTTATAGTTGTGATCCTTTCACAACTGATCCATGACATCATGGAACCTAAACCAATAAAGTAAACGATTTCGCTTGAATGAAATGGTTTAGACCAAAAAGGATTGGTTTTAACCAATCTGTTTTGGTTACTCGCTTGAAATTGGTTTAGGTATGGTCATAAGGTAAATAAAGATTATTCTATGCTATGGATATGTTACCATAAAACATTGATTGTTCTTGTGCATAGACTCAATATGTCTATGTTCTGGTGACAGTTGTTGATTGTTGTCTCTTTTATGTTCTATGGATCATAAAGTAAATAAAGGTTGTTCTGTGCTGTGGATATGTTACCATAGAACAATGACTGTCGTTCTGGTGACAGAAAGAACGTTTTTTCATCAATCAAATTCCGTAATCAACCTTTTTTTTTCAGGAACCAACCGAATATTTCATATTTACAGAACGGAAAACCGGCAACCGAAATAACCAAGTTGATTTGCGGAACATATTCTTTATCAACTTGACACTATTAACATGAAATCAGGAATTCCAATGGGGATAATATGATCAGAATCATTTTCGAACTAGCTGCCAAGTTTTATCATGATTGAAGCGGTATTTTTTGAGTTATTCCAACAAAGAACAACGATATCGAGAAAAAAACACGAAGTTTTACGTATTTTTTCCAATCATCTCCGAAAATAATAACCGTATCGAATTGAAATTTGGTACATTCTTTTTTCCTTATATCCCCGAAAATAAATATCGGATCGAATTGAAGTTTCGAAAATTGTTGTTAAATACTGATTCTAAGGTTCATGCCAAATTCGATCGGAATCGAATCGATATTTTCAGAGAAAAAAAAACTTCATCAAGAATTTTAAAAATTTTCGAATGAAATTTTCAAGAACTGTCCAACGACTGAATCTACACGAAATTTTGCTCTAAGTTGCGCGTTGGTATTCCAAAACTGTCCACGAAGTTTCAATTTGATCGAGTCAATACTTCATGAGATATCGGGGAATTAACCTCAAAATATCAAATGGGCCTAACTCCGAAACTGTCCAACTGATTCCACCCATTAACGAAACTGACCGAGATATTTGGACTCCGAACGTAATCTGACAATTTCAAGTTGCTAAGTCTTTTTCTTCGAAGTTGGAGCCCATACGGACGGACGTTTGAAAGAGTCAGATTTGTACTTTAAAACGCCACAGTTTCCTTGCCTGACAAATACTTCTATCCTGCAATCCGCAAGGGCGTTTTCCATGAAAAAATTATTTTATTTAATTTTCAAAAGTTTTGTGTCAGTTATTGGGAGTGAAAACCCAAAAAAAATCCAGAAAAATGAATTCCTATCATTCTTTATGACACGATCCTTTGCCTAGCCTGAAAAGATCCACCCAAATCTCTCGGCATTTCTTCTGGATAGTAAAATGAATCCACCCGGGCAGTCCGTCCCTGAGCCGACACTTCGTCACCGGCAAATTCTGAAGGCTCCTAACGAGACCTACAAGAAAAACCCCATCGCCACGGACCAGCGCCGCACCGATGTAATCAAACTGATACCATGCGCGCGAATTAAACCAAATTATTAGTAAACATGACATCAAACCGACGAGGTTAATGAGAATTTTTAATTGTAACATGATAAAGTGGATCGAAGGGATCCCCGGTTCCCAAGTGGCGGTTTAATCCTCGATTTTACCCTCTTTCGCCCGGATTTTCGTCTACTTTTTTGTATCGTGAAATATAATCCTGTTGATACGTGTTGATTGAAGGATTACGCGTACTTGCGCGATGTTGTTTTTTTCGGATTTCGACTTTTCTTGGATTATTGTTGGAAATTCCAAAAATACATCGAGTAAAACTTTAGCCCGGATCATTCGCCATTTTGCAACGACGAAAATTTTGTTGTGCGCTACTCACGAGGATTATTATTTTCGGACAGCGGCATCTGAGGATGCCCAGAAAGAGTCCATCTCGGGGTATCTCAGGAGTTTTGTGCTCTGGCATCGTACTTCCTAGTTTCCTCGTGTATTATTTTCGCCTACTCCCTTAGTTACCTATTACCGGCAGTCAATGAAAAAATTTTTCTAAGTTTGATATGATTCATCGAAATATACAGGGTAAATCCTCAAATTGTACATTCATTCTAACCATAGATCGTATCATTAAATCTGATCGAACACATTTCCAGATTCGGCTCGGGTAAAAAGAAACAGGCTGGTGAAATTTCTGAGAAATCTTATTTTGTAGCTCTAATATGGTTGTTCCGAATGAAATGAATTTTGTTACAAAGTTTTTTGTAACAATGACACATATTCTCAGTGATCAATTTCAGTCTACATAAAATATTTCATAGCTATAGCATTGTATACTATGGTATACAGGGTGACTCTTTGAGTTGTACATTAATTTTAACCATAGATTCCTCTCATCAAATAAAACAAAATTTATAAATGAATTATATGAAACCAATAACTAACCTGAAACATTCTTTAGAATGTTATGGTTATGTAATGTCTAGTCCATAGACAGGGACTATGTCTGTGGTGTGGTCACGAAATAGCATATACCCATAGAAATTATAACTCAATGTTATATCTACGCATATACCTTATATTGGTTCTATGTGAAATAGATGAATATTCCTGTGTATTCTATGGTCTGGATGGACGTGAACCCAGCTTAAGTTACTTCCTTCACTGGATCAGGGGTGGATCCATAAATATAAGGAAATTTTTCGAATTTTATCCGATTTAATAATATTCAACGTTGAATATATGCAAAACGGTGCCTTTAAGGAGAAATTATAAGGATCAATCAAATATTTCAAAATGATTGCAGATTCTTATAATGACATCAGATAAACTTTATCTGCATTCTCCATGCTAATTTCGTAAAGTTTTGTGAATCGGCGAGTCCATTACTCGGAAACTGTTTGAAGTAGGATGGAAGTGATTACTGAAGAATATGTGTCATAGTTATAGAAAACTTTACACCAAAATTCATCTCATTCGGAGTTACCATATTAGAGCTACAAAAGAAAAACTGATATTTTTTGGAAATTTAAGCAGCCTCTATCTTTTTGCTGGAGCCAAATCTGGAAAAATGATAAATAAAAAATTGTTTCATTTGATGAGGAGAATCTTTGGTTGAAATTAATGTACAACTTAAAGACTCACCCTGTATATACGATTCATTTATAAGAAATTAAAGACTTGTTCTCCATGTCCAGGGATAGGACATTCCATAGAATTCTTAGAGTTCAAATGTTTATTTTGGCTGGTTGTTCTCATATGAATTCATTCATAAATTTGATGAAAACGAGGACAATTATGAAATTTTTTATGTGAAAGAACGAGGTTCGAATTGTGTATAATTTTGTACTGGAAACAATAGACGATTTGGGCCCAAGTTGCCAACCCACAATTTTCTTCACAAATTTACTATCACTGGGGAACGGGAATTTCAGGACAAATTCGACATGGTAAGGTTCGCGATATTCATAAATATCCGTAAAAGATGCATCGGCTCTTCGAACAAGATGATTCCTTCCAAATATAGGTTTTTGTCAGGCTTAAATTTAAGTTCGGATTCCTGATTTCATGTTTATAGTGTTAAGTTCATGAAGGATATGTTCCGCAAATTAACTTGGTTATTTCGGTTGCCAGTTTTACGTTCTGTAAATATGAAATATTCTGTTGGTTCCTGAAAAAAAAAGGTTAATTACGGAATTTTATTAATGAAAAAGCAATCTTTCTGTCACCAGAACATAGACATATTAAGTCTTTGTACCAGAACGACAATCAATGTTTTATGGTAATACATCGATAACATGAAACATCTTCATTTACCTTATGATCCATAGGCCGTACCTAGTAATTTTTCCATTGTTGATTGTTGACTCTTCTATGTTCTATGGATCAAAAAGTAAATGAAGGTTATTCTATGCTATGGATATGTAACCATAGAACATTGACTGTCGTTCTGGTGACAGAAAGAACGTTTTTTCATGAATTAAATTCCGTAATCAACCTTTTTTGAGGAACCAACCGAATATTTCATATTTACGGAATGAAAAACTGGCAACCGAAATAACCAAGTTGATTTGCCGGACATATCCTACATAAATTTGACACTATTAACATGAAATCAGGAATCCCAACTTAAATTTCAGCTAATCAGAGATGATCCTAACAAAACCCTATATTTGGAAGGAATTATCTTGTTTGAGAAGCCGAGGCATCTTTTACAGATATTTATAAATAACGCGAACCTATAATGTCAAATTTGCCCTGAAATTCCCATTCCCTAGTGATAGTAAATTTGTGAAGAAAATTGTAGGTTGGCAACTTGGGCCGAAGTCGTCTATTGTATATTGCTTGAGTATCAAGTGAAAGATTAGTGTTCCAATTGTGAAGTGTAGTCAAATATTTTCGCTGCATTAATACCGCGAACAGCACCGAATGAAAAGAATTAAGCGAATTTATGTGTATTTGCAACCATGTTACCTTGAATTTAAAGCAATTAATTGGTTATTTAAATGAGAGATTTCCGTGTTTTAGTTGCATGCAAGGTGCAGGAGTGTATTATATTAGCACATTGAGAAATATTTAAATGCTCATAATTTTTTAACCGAGCTGATCCTGAAGAACTGGAAAATGGTAGAAGTGTAGTTTTCGCTGAGAGAAATATGGCTGAAATCAATGTGAGACTTAGAGACTCGCACTGTACAGACAGAGCTAAAACCATTTTTGACATTAAAAATCTAGAAATTCGGAGTAAATTTCTTATAGAAAGTTGAAAAAATTTAATCATTAGTTTCTGTTTGTTCCAATATACAGGGTGAGTCTCTAAGTTGTACATTAATTGTGACCATAGATTCCTTTCATCAAATAAAACACTTTTTTCGTTTACCATTGTTCCAGGTTCGGCTCAGGTAAATAGTTGTTAGCATTTGAATATTTCTGAATGTGCTGATACACTCCTGCACTTTGTTCGCAAGTTCAACACTCTTACGCGAATTTGTATTGCAGAATTACCAATCCATTGCTTGAAATTGCAAGGAAAAAATATTGGGAAAACTCCAGAATTCTATGGAAACTCTGGTACATAGACATGGACTATGTCTGTGGTCTGTTCCCGAAATAGCATTGACCTAATATTTGGTCTATGCGAAATATATAAATATATCTTTGCATCCAGGGTTCCGGGTAAACGTGGGCAGAGCTTGATTTACGGCTTTTACTAGCTCAGGGGTGGATCCACGAAAATAGAGAAATTTCTCAAATTCGTATCAGATTCTATAATATTAAGCGATGAATATCTCGAAAACATATTTTTTTGGAAATTTCAACAGCCCGTACCTTTTCACTGTGGTCGAATGTGGAAAAATGATCAATGAAAATAGTGTTTTATTGATCATGTATATACCGTTTTTGACACGGTTGTTCTAGGGATTCCACGAAACGTGTCCGGACATACCCCCATAGGAACTTTCGTTCTTATCTGAAGTTCTGAACCTACATACAAATTTATTCCTTTCAACTCTGAGACACACTGTATATGCATTTAATACCCCGAAATCAAAGATACTGAATTTCATTCGCGTTCTGTTTCATTTATCAGATGTCTGTTTACGGAAGGAACGTTTTAATGTTCGTACTTGTACTACGTAATGAAATGTTTCTAAAATTCATTTCAAACTAATATTTCGGTTTTCATTTTGACTGAATTATTGTTTCTGTGAATTCTGAAAATTCCGACAATACCTACCACAGGTCTCTCATGAAGAGATAATTATCTAACGAAATGATGTACCAACATCATTACAATTATCTGTACAAATAAGTGGAAATACCGCGTCTCCCACTCTGTAGATTTGATTGAATTAGCGAGTATCCAATTACCAGCAAAACAATGGCCTGTTAATGCATGTAGCTAGCGACAATTCCACCACTATGAAGCTGAAAACTAGGTTAGCGCTAAGTGAACCTGAATGTCGAATGAATAGAACAATTCACCTCTGAAGGATGATAGAAGACATCTATTTATTCAGATGAGAAAAGACGGAATCATGGGAAAGCTGGGAGATTTGAAAGGACTTCAGGGTGTCGTTTTATTTACCCCGAAATTTGTTTTTGGTTAGGACTCGCTACAACGAAGGAACAACTGTGCGCAAACAAAGAGTCCTCAAGTGACGGGGGACAAAGAGAGTTTCGTTTTTATTGGAAATACATTCAAGTTAGTTTCTGCCATGGAATCATAGATTTAATGGGTGATTTTTGGCTGCACGAGAAATGTCGATGGTTGTTGTCTATGGTTTGACAGATGAGAATCAGATGAATAGAATAATGGTGCTTCCATTAGAAAATACAGATTTTTGCGCGCATGTTCTAGGGTAACAGCGTGCTATCGTCCAAATGTCTGTAATTTTGGATGATTGAGCTGAAAATGGTCTCAATCGACTAGGTTGGACTCACTGATGACGAATCCTGTGTCAAAATCGATTCTGTTCGGCTGGCCGGCCGTCCGTCCGAGGACACGATTACTGTCGACAGAAGCAAGCTAGCAACTTAAACTTTCAGGGTTCGTCGCGCATCAGAATGCCACGGTTGAGTTCGTTAATGGGCCAAATCGGTCAAATAGTTTCGGAGTTATAGGCACTTGAAATTTTGAAGATATTTATTTTTTATTTCAGAAACTGCTTGAGCGATTGGATTCAAACTTGGCAGTTAGGTGGAGTATGACGACAACGTTGAGCAAAATTCTGTCAGGATCATATTGTCAGTAAATTAAAAAAAAAAATTTTCTCCAGAAAATTTTTTTTTTCGGAAACCATTCATCATATCCAAAAAAAAATTCCACTCACACTTCGAGCTTCATATTTAACAGCAGTGTATTAAATTTCAGTTCGATCATTCATAAGTTTTGGATATATCGGGAAAAAATATGTCAAATTTTTTGTTCTGGTCGATAACTAGGGTTCATTACTTGATTTTATCAAATAATAAACCAGAATGGTACTGGACACAGAATTTCATCTTGTATCTATCGATTTAGAATCATCAGTTCTGTCAAACTCAGAACATGAAAAAGCAGACGACTTCGGCCCAAGTTTCCAACCCACAATTTTCTTCATAAATTTAGTATCACTGGAAAACGGGAATTTCAGGACCATTTCGACATGATAAGGTTCGCGTTATTCATAAATATCCGTAAAAGATGCCTCGGCTCCTCAAACAGGATAATTCCTTCCAAATATAGGGTTTTGTTATGATCATCTCTGATTGGAATTCCTGATTTCATGTTAATGGTGTCAAATTTATATAGGATATGTTCCGCAAATCAACTTTGTTATTTCGGTTGCCGATTTTCCATTCCGTAAAATTGGAATATTCGGTTGGTTCCTGAAAAAAAAGGATAATTACGGAATTTGATTGATGAAAATGCAATATTTTTGTCACCAGAACATAGACATATTAAGTCTATGCAACAGAATGACAATCAATGTTTCATGGTAACAAATCCATAGCATAGAACAATCTTTATTTTTTTTATGATCCATAGAACATAGAAGAGAAAACAATCGACAATGAAAAAATTACTAGGTAGGGTCTATGGATCATAAGGTAAATAAAGATTGTTCTATGCAATGGACATGTTACCATACCATACCATAAATTGATTGTCATTCTGGTGCATAGACTTAATATGTTGACAAAAAGATTGCTTTTTCATCAATTAAATTCCGTAATTAACCATTTTTTCAGGAAACAACCAAATATTTCATATTTACAGAACGGAAAACCGGCAACCGGAATAACCAAGTTGATTTGCGGAACATATCCTATATAAACTTGACACTATTAACATGATATCAGGAATCCCAACTTGAATTTCAGCCTAAAAAACCTATATTTGGAAGGAATTACCTTATTTGAGGAGCCGAGGCATCTTTTACGGATATTTATAAATAACGCGAACCTTATCATGTCGAGTTTGTCCTGAAATTCCCATTCCCCAGTGGTAGTGAATTTGTGAAGAAAAGTGTGGGTCGGCAACTTGTGCCGAAGTCGCCTATTCAGGCAGAGTGTTGCCTTTACGACCGGTCTTAATTAACAAATAGCGCCACCTTCAGTGGAAAAAGCGAATTCTAGCAATCACCTCTGTTCTATTCATTTTTGTTGGGAATATCAAAGTGTGTACACATTCCTGTTCAGTGAGGTTCAGCAATAGGAGACTTCGGTCCAAGTTACCAACCCAAACTTTCGAAAATTTTCTGGCACTGGGGAATTTCAGAACAAATTCGGCAGGTGAACAGTGTGAGCTGTCCCTTGGCTGTTCGGTCCAGAAAATTGGCTCCAAATATAGGTGTAGAGATCATCGCTGATTGATTGAATATTGAATTGCGGTTCCTTATTTGAAGTCAGTAATGTCAAGTTTATATAGTGTATGTTCGGTAAATCAACTTGTTTTTTTCGGTTGCTGTTTTACCATTCCATAAATATGAAATGTTCGGTTGATTAATGAAAAAGGCAAATTAGGGAAATTGAATAATGAAAAATCGATGAAGAAGCGTCCAGATTTTCGATCGTATGAATCCTAAGCTAACTAAAAACTTTTTTTTGGATGGACCTCGATTGAACTTAATTAGAATTGCCCTTCTTTGTCTATTCATTATCAACATAGGAACGTTCATCGATATTGGCTCGATAATTATATTCACGTTAAACCGGAAAATCTGGAACATCAGCCCATGAAATTTGCCAGTGAAGAACATTGTTTAAACTTCCCCGAAGTGCTCATGGAAGTCTGCATCAGTTTACAAAAGTTCATTAAGAGGAGTCGTCCCCCTATCTAAATGGATGGCCGCCCATCGGTGTAGAATTCTCCGAATTTCCAGACGTTTGGAGAGGTTCTGGCAAAACCCAACTTGATGAATGTCTCCCGAAGCTCAATGAATTTAACGTCTCAATTGAAATTTGTACGCTAAAGATTTTCACGAAGAAGATTTGTTAATTTTAGCTATCACTTTAAACGTGATTATTGTGATGAACTTTTTATGTTTGAAAAGAATAATTTTCGATGAACTTTTAGGCAAAAACCACAACTCCATAACTATTACCGTTACACAGTTACCGAGTGTTTTCGGAAATGTCAATTTTAGAAATATTGCTGAACTTTTTCTCCTATTGAAAATTTTTATCTCTGTAAGAATATTCTTGTATCAATTTCTCGCGTAGAATTCAATGACTTGAAATGCATTTTCTGCAAACTGATAATTAATGAGGTGTCACTATGAAAATACTTCAAATAAGACACCCCCGCATATTTTCACCTATTTCTATAGAGCTTGAAATTGCCATTACAAAAATATAGCATACTTGATATCTTCTGGAGTTGTGTACATGAAAGTCAACTTGTTCACGGCCGGGCGGACATCAATGGGTCCAATATAGTCGTTTACGACCATTTTCGCCTGAAAATTAGAAAAGGACATTTGGTAGAACGTTAATGGGGTTGATTCTCACGTTGCGCATTCTTCCAGCTTGCTTCCCGTAAAATATTATAACGTGTAAATGAATTGATGTATCCACTCTATACGCCCGTTCACGTTCCGTCAAAATGATATTTTGCCTACTACATTTTGACTTAAATCATATGGAAGGGATACTGAAAGGTTACGGGACGTATGGTGAGAATCAACCTTGAGCCGCAGTTCCCCAGAACTAGCACGTAATAGTAAAGGTGTTTTTTTAGAGGTATAGAACTACTTTTTCCAACATTTGTGGCCGTATATCGGCAATAACGTGGCTAATGTTGTCCTCCAAGTGGTCGCTCGTTTCGACCTTATCGGCGTAGACTAGCGACTTTATATATACCCACAGAAAATAGTCTAGCGGCGTTAAATCGCACAATCTTGGAGACCAATTCACGGGCCCGGAAGTGAAATTATGCGGTTATCAAACGTTTCTTTCAGTAAATGAATTGTGGAACGAGCTGTGTGACAGGTTGCGCCGTCTTGTTGAAACCACAGCTGCTACACATCATGGTTGTTCAATCGAGGAACGAAAAAAACAGTAATCATGGCTCTATAGAGTCACCATTGATTGTAACGTTCTGGTCAGCATAGTCTTTAAAGAAGTACGGACCAATGGTTCCACTAGCCCATAAAACACACCAAACAGTCAGTTTTTCTTGATGTAGAGGTGTCTCAACATACACTTGAGGATTATCTTCCGTCTAAATACGGCAGTTGTCAATTGACGTAGCCATTCAACAAAAAGTGAGATTCATTGGCATAATTTGGAAGCGTTTTTCAGGCGTCAGTCTATTCATCTTGAAATGCCAGACCAAACTAAACACAAATCACTTGACAGCTTACAAAATGGCCGCCAGTTCGAACTATTCCTATGAAAAAACACGCTTCATATTAAGTATCGAGAACAGTAAGGACATTTTACTGTTCGAAGACGATAGTTTTATTTCCAATAGGTCTCTTGCATGTAACACGAATTATCATATTTTTATGTTTTTCTCATTCTATATCGATACAAAATCATAATCTATACTGTCACACACTTCAACAATTCGTGAATTTTGAATAATTCGGTATTAAAAATGGCCAAATCGGGACTCAAGGTCGAAGCGGGAGAAACGTGTCAGATAGCCTCTACGTCACTCGTTATTGTACGATTCACCGATCGATACAGTCCGACGCTTTCTATTGGCTTGCTAAAGAGAAAAGTACAGGAGAAGGGGGAGAGAGTGGATATATCCCCATACGTCACGGAAACCGCGAACTTTCGTCCGTTTAAACAACCGTTATGCGGAGCCAAATTTAAAAGAGCATTTTATCGTTAAAAATTGAAATTTTTGATGGCGGTTGAAGTTTTTCAGTGGTATTACGGATAGAATATTTGATTCCAATGATAAAAAAAAATTAATGCAAGATACCTATTCTTGTCTGAGATCATAGGTCGCTAACGTTTGAGATACTTATAGCGTTTTTTACACGACATACAGACTTTTTACTCAAAGTACAAAATAATTATCAAATTAATGCTGTGTAAGAATATAAGGGAAGCCGTTGTCTCGGTGAGCGATATCGAATCTTCTGAAGAAAGCGGAATTCAAAAGGCCGGGGAAATCGGCTGTTCCGCAGTTATTCCCGAGAATATTGAATGAATCAAATTCGAAGTGTTTTGTATTATTTCATTATTTCAATGAATATTTTCAGTGATTCTCACATACCGTTCTAGAACGATAAGTGATTCATTTACCGTTCCGTTAAACTTAGCAAACAGAAAAAATTATCTACCGATCTAGGAACAAACGCGTTAACTAACAAAAGTCATTTCATCGTGCAAAAAAATTTACGATTCTGTTGGTATTTCCCGAATGTTGTTCTTATATCCACAATTACCCAAGAAATAAGAAGAACCGCTTTGAAACGAATTTGAACAAGCACATGAAAGCATCTGAACTATCGTCATAATGCTTCACTCGGAATTATTATGTCCATAAAGTTAGCAGAGCATTAACGGAAGTCAATGAAAACTATCTCATCAATTGTCATATATTTGTCGAGAATTTGTCGTGAAAGATAAAAAATTTTCGCGCTTCTAGTTTTTTTAGGGGTGGCTCTGCTAACTTAATATTAAATTAGCGGAGCCATTCTGAAATATGCATCGAATTCGATCAGAAATGTTATGAATAATTGTCGAGTATTTGTCGTAGACCACCTGAAAAAAAACAGAAAAAATAATTTTTTATAGGTTTTAAAGCTTTCTCAGGGAATTTGTCAGATTCGGCAACACTGCATTGGTAAATTGATATTTCATGTAAATTTTTTGTATCATTATTGACTGATATTGGGTTGTTTATGTTGAATCTTCTATTTTCCGAAATGAACAATTTTCGTTTTAATGCTGAATAATGGAAATATTCCATTCTCACGGATATATATCGACGTAACTTTGTGATTCAAGAAAGTTCATCAGATGACCGTTTTTTCTACCGGAAATGAGCTGAACGATTGGAGGACGAACAAAACATATTTGTCGTGAAAGAAGAATATTTGTCTTTGTTTTTTTTGAAACGGGTGGCTCTGCTAACTTAATATTAAGTTAGCAGAGCCATTCTAAAATATGCATTGAATTCGATCAAAAATATTGTAAGTAATTGTCGAGTATTTGTCGTAGACCATCTTACGTGAAAAATACAGAAAAAATCTTTTTTATAGCTTTTTTCAGGTTTTGATGAAATGTTCTAGTTTCTTAGGAGATTTGTCAGATTCGGCAACACTGTATTGGTAAATTGATATTTCAGGTATGTTTTTCGTATCATAATTGACTGACAAATTTTTTTCTTTCATGACAAATATGTTTTGGTCGTCCTTCAATCGTTCAGCTTATTTCCGGAAGAAAAAACGGTCATCTAATTAACTTTCTTGTATCACAAAGTTACGTCGATGTATATCCGTGAGAATGGAATATTTCCCTTATTCAGCATTGAAACAAAAATTGGTCATTTCGGGAAATAGAAGATTTAACATATACAATCCAATAACAGTCAACAATGATACGGAAAATATACCTGAAATATCAATTTACCAATGCAGTGTTGCCGAGTCTGACAAATTTCCTAAAAAGCCAGGACATTTCATTAAAACCTATAAAAAAGCTATAAAAAAATTATTTTTTATGGTTTTTTCAGGTTTGATGGTCTACGACAAATACTCGACAATTATTCATAAGATTTCTGATCGAATTCGATGCATATTATAAAATGGCTCTGCTAACTTATTTATTCAGTTAGCAGAGCCACCCCTAAAAAAAACTTGAAGCGTGAAAAATTTTTTTCTTTCACGAAAAATATACGACAATTAATGAGATGGTTTTCATTGACTTTCGTGCAAGTGGATCTGCTAACTTTATGGACATGGAATTATTCGATTATTCACACGTTAAACCTCTTAATTCAAGTGTGGATAAAATCGACATCAATTAATCTTTCGTACCAAAGTACACTTCCGCGGACAGTTCTTATTCTGTCAGTCACTATTTCGCAAGCCCCAAAGCCTCCATCCAGCCAGGGCTGCTCCTCCAACATTCATCATATCTGTCTTTCCACCTTCCAGCCGTGAAGTCTATGATGCATGTTACGGATCATTTACGTGATTGATTATCACCAGAGGAGCTTAAATTCAGTCGTGACTGCCTATATTCGCTCATTACGACGTACAACACGCCGTTTGATAGCTTAATAAGGGCTGTTATCATCAAAACACGATCGGTCGTCCTTCTCTTTCGTGTCTTCATCTGCTGATATTGTCGGTTTATATGGCTGAGAGCTGACCTTACTACTCTGAAATGGTAATCAAACGAGTATGTTCATAATCAGTGGTAGTTGTTTGAAGTGAACCGTATCTACTTCATATGATGTATGAGTTAGGAACTATTATGGATTGAGATTAATTGGTTATTGTTGAAGATTTCATTACTTTGGCTATCGGAAAGATTCCATGAGCAGAAAGTAGCTATTATCCTAAAAGTAATATATAAACACTGATAATGAAGAAGTTAATTTCCTTGTGCAATATTTTTGCCAGCTTCAACACCCAAATTGAGATAAGAATAGATTTATGTACAAAATGGCGAATGAGCCGGAATGATTTCTTTCTGGGTCGGTTTTGGGAATAAAAATGTCAAGGAGTGTCGCTGTAGCTTTATTCACCAATGGCTTAGATGCTTGTTGCCACTTCTAACCTTCTTCATGGCTTGTGGTTCAGAAGGTTTCAATGGGGGTTTTTCCTTTAAACGAAAATGCAGTAATTTTCATCAAAAACCTTCAGAACATCACATTTCAAACATATAATTTTAATATTATATTTTTAAAAAAATGTTTCATCACCTAAAACTGAAAAATGGAAATGGGGATTTATTTCCATGTTTTGATCAAGTAGACCGACATAAAATATCGGTTGATATGGTAACTGATGATATTTTAACTATTGATTCGACACTTGGTGTTGAATAACAATGCATTCTTTCACGACTCAGGAATATGCAGATATTGTAATTGAATGTGGGTATTCTAATGGTAACTCCCGTAGAGCAGCTCGAGAATACCGAAGAAAATATCCTAATAGACACCAACCTGCTCACACAGTATTTTGTGCATCATTCCGAAGACTTAGAGAAACAGGCAATACTGCTCCAAAGAAAGCCATTCGGCCAACTGAAGTAAATGTAGAAAATAAGGAAAATGTAATAGATGCTGTCCGTGACAACCCTTCGATTAGTGTTCGACGTATAGCTACTAATCTTCATTTATCACCAAATTTCGTATGGTGTGTTTTGAAAGGAGAAATGTTGCATCCATTTCATAGACAAAATGAACAAGCTTTACATGCTGACGATGGATTACGAAGGTTAAAATCTGTAGATGGTTACTTCAACAACATGCCGAAGATAATAGATTTATTTCGCTTGTCATGTGGTCTGACGAGGCTTGTTTTACTAAGGACGGTATCAACAATAACCACAATGAACATGTAGGGGCACTGCAGAATCCATATATGCCATTAGACAAAGAAGATTTCAGCAACGTATCAGTGTAAACGTTTGGGGTGGGATTTTTAACAATGATTTGATGCCAGTACATGTTATAAATGCAGATTTGTATAAAAATTTTTTAGAGCACAACCTTTCTGACTTCATTGATGACTTAGAGCTAAACATTGTAGGAAATATGTGGTATAAGCACGATGGTGCACCTCCTCATAGAGGGAGACAAGTAGTCAGTTGGCTGAATGAACATTTCCTGAATAAATGGATAGGTTAAGGAGGACCAATACAATGGCCACCTCGTTCACCTGATCTAAATCCCTTAGGTTTTTATTTATGGGGACAAGTGAAGCAGCTTGTTTATCATGTTGGAATCGAATCTCATCAAAAATTACTTGATAGAATTCAAGATGCAGCAAATACGAAACGACCCAAATCTGATTTAGTTCGTCGATGTAAAGCTTGCATTCAAGACAAAGGTCATCAAGACATTTTGAACAATTTTTATAGTATGCAAATTTCCATTTATAATTATGATTTGAACATGAAAATATAATTTTTCAAATGCTTGTATCTTATTAACAAAAACGAATCGGATATATGTTCATAGAAAAAAAAATGTTCAGAATAAGCACAGCTACCATCTGTCAAAGTTTGTCATAGAGCTTGTAGAGCACCCTGTATATATATATATATATATATATATATATATATATATATATATATATATATAATTATATATATATATATATATATATATATATATATATATATATATATATATATATTTATGTCAAAAATGTCAAAATGTCAAAATGTCAAAATTTATGTCAAAAATGTCAAAAATTAACCACCAGCTATACATAGATGACCTCAAGCTCTATGCTGCAAATCAGGAGCAGCTCAAAAAACAACTGAGGATAGTGGCAACGTTCTCAGAGGACATTGGAATGAAGCTCGGGATAGACAAATGCGCCGTGGTTCATGTTAAACGGGGCCAGGTACAAGAGGGCGCAGGCTTATCTGTAATGGAAGACCTCACGATCCCGAATCTGGGAAAGCAGGAATCTTATAAATACCTCGGTGTTCAACAGGCTCTGGATATTAAAACCACAGAAATGAAGAATATTTACAGAGAAAAGTTCCTTAATAGATTTAAAAAGGTCCTCCATAGTAGGTTGAACTCGAAGGCGACGTTTGAGGCGATAAATATTTGGGCGATTCCTTGTATCACGTATTCGTTTGGCGTGGTCAAATGGTCTAAATCGGAACTGAAAGAAATTGATAAAAGAGCAAGGGCATTACTTACCAGGCATGGAATCCACCATCCGCATGCGTCCATGAACAGGCTGTATGTCCCGAGGCATGAAGGAGGAAGAGGGCTGCAGAACCTGGAAATAGTGCACGACAGAACAGTCTGTAGCATGAGGGAATATTTTAAGAACAAACACTCACCGTTCCATCGAGCTGTATGCCAGGAAGACAACAACCTAAGTCCTCTGAATTTGGCAGGTCACCTAGAACCATCGCGAATAACCACCGAGATACTTACACAGGAGTGGCATAGTAAGGCACTGCACGGGAGATATCCTGGATGCCTGAAAAATAATCAAGTTGATAAAAAAGAGTCGCTTACTTACCTTAGAGCCGGTTACCTGTTTCCTGAAACAGAGGGAAGATTGATAGCTATACAGGATCAAGTTGTTTCAACCAGATCATACATTAAGAACATCACCGGGCGGAACATACCAACAGATAAGTGCAGAAAATGTTCCCAAGCGACCGAGTCCATACAACACGTTACATCGTCGTGCTCTGTACTGGCCCCTGTGGACTATTTGCAACGACACAACGCGATGGCAAAAGTATACCATCAAGCAATCGCCAAAAAATACGGACTCTTAAAGAAAACAGTGAAGCCCTTTGAATACTGCCCTAAGAACATCCTAGAAAACGAGAATTACAAGCTTTATTGGGATAATTTTATCTCTACCGACAGACCCATCCAACACAACAGACCAGATATTCTGCTTTTGAAAAAGAAAGAACGAACTATGGAGATCCTGGACGTTGCCATCCCGGCGGATGACAATATGCAGAAGGCGTTCGTCGAAAAGCTTAAGAAATATCACGACCTGGCTTTCGAGATGAAGAACATGTACAGCCTAAAAGCAACATCCATAGTGCCTTTGGTTATGTCCACGAATGGTTTGGTCGAAACACACCTAGTGGAAAATACCCTGAGACTAGGATTGGACAAAGAAATAGTGAGTACAGCTCAAAAGGAGGTCATTTTGGCAAATACCAGACTAGTGAGGAAGTTCTTAACGTCCGTTTGAGTAGCTTTGGCAAAAAGTATTGCCCGGCTGCTCAATAGCCTACCCTATATGGTGATTGGAAAAAAAAAAAAAAAAAAAAAAAAAAAAAAAAAAAAAAAAAAAAAAAAAATTATGTCAAGCGGCAGTTTTGGGGACTCAAAATTTTGTTTTGGGTTTATTGCATACACTTCTTAAGAATGTTATATATAGGCGATGTATGCAGAGATTTTCTTCATATTCCTTATAACTCACGAAAAAATTCCGATTTTGTATTCAACGGCAGTTTTCGGGACTGGGATAATTTCGTTCCTAGTGCGAAATGTTAATATTTCAGTGCATACATAATTTCACCGTATGATATATAATTAGTTAGCACTATAATTCCAAGGAAATTGTAATTTTTTCAGGAAATGCTATTTTTCTATATACTGGTGTTTTTATAGACCACCAGCTTTTTAACAGGAGTTCCCCGAAATCGAATCAAAGGTTCGCACCCCAGTACCTTCAGCAATAAATTTCAGCAATATTTCATTTCTTCCCTCTGCCACCTGGATTTTCTGGACAAATGTTCGATATAGATAGTAAACTATGATATTATGGCCAGTTTCAAATTTCCAGACGTCAAGGCGGCGCTGGGGGTGGAAGTCCCTCAGCAATATTTTCATAATCAATCCTGCCACTTCGAAACCTGATAAATATATATGTTTACTATGAATACCTGACGACTATTCAATATTCAGCTTCATATTTCCAGCAAGCATGGCGGCGGGTGTAGAGGTGGAAGTTTTTCAGTATTATTTTCATAAAAATCCTGCCGCCTTGAAATTCGACACATTTGTTGTCTGTGGGTTGCAAACAACGATTTGATAATCAGTTTCAAATTTCCGACCGTAAAGGCCGCGTCGGGGGTGGAAGTTCTTGAGCAATATTTTCATAAAGGATCCTGCCACCTTGTAATTTGGTACTTATGTTATCTGTAAGTAGCAAAAGGCCGTAAAGAAGGCGTAGGAGGTGGAAGTTTTTCAGCAATATTTTCTTGAAAATCCTGCCACCTAGAAATTTGGCACACATGTTCTCTGTGAGTAGCAAACTACGATTCAAAAGCTTAGTTTCAAATTTCCAGCCGTCAAGGCGGCGTAGAGGGTCGAAGTCGCTCAGCAATATTTTCATAAAAATCCTGCCACCTTCTGGCACATATGTTGTCTGTGAGCAACAAACAACTGTTCAATACTCAGTTTAAAATTTCAGGCCATCAAGACAGCGTAGAAGGTCAACGTCTCTCGGTAATTTGTATAAAATTGGTTACTTGAAAACACTCGGTTCATGTGGCTTCTCACAAGACGATAACGTCCAACAACTTACAGGGGTAGGAATTGGTTCATGGAAAAAAAAGAACTCCAGTAATAATAAACTAGTTTATTATTACTATTATTGTTTTTATTGAAATTTAATGAATAGTTTTCGAAAAAAAAAATTTTTTCGGGAATTTTTTTTTCGAATTACTGATAAAACGATCTGAAAAAGATCTTCCAAAGTTGCGCGTCGTTATCTTGCAGCAAACTGCAAACTTTTAATCCAATCGCTTCAGTAATTTCTCAAATATCAGGGAAAATTTCCATTTCGAATGGCTATAAGTCCGAAACCATTCGGCCAATTTAGCCCTTTAACGATATTAACCGCGGCATTGTGATGCCCAACCTACCCTGCAAGTTTCAAGACGCCAGCTTGCTCCGTTCGACAGTTATCCTGTCGTCGGCCGGACAGAATCGATTTTGACACTGACTCCGTAATCAGTGAGTCCAACCTGGTCATTTGAGAGCATTCTTTGGAAAAAACTCGAGAATTACAGACATTTGGACAAAACGATAGCACGCTGTTCCCCAGAACATGCGCGCAAATAAAGGAAAAATTTTGAAATTTTGTTTATTTTTTTACCAACCATACCATTTCCACAAAATTTTGCAAGTAGTTGCACATCAGTATGCTTCAACTAACTACAAAGTTTTAAGCCGGTCGCTCATTAACGAACTCAACTGTCGTATTCTTATGCGCGACCAAACCCTAAAAGTTAGAAATCGCTAGCTAGCGATGTACAGCTGTACATAATTTCGTTGGAACTGAAGAATAGGTTTCAGAAAAAAAATTTCGAAAAAATTTTTCATTAGAATTCACTAAACTCACGATTTTAACAAAATATAGAAAGAAGTAGCGTGTCAGAATGCTTCAACCACCTACCAAGTTTCAATTCGATCGCTTAAATAGTTCATGAGATATTGGTGAAGTAACCTCGAAACTTCAAATGACTATAACTACGAAATCATTAGGCCAATTCGGCTCATTAACGAACCTAATCTTCGTATTGTGATTTCTGAAAGTTTGAAATTGCTAACTGTGCAACATTCTGTCGAAATCTGATCAATGGCTTTCGAAAAAAAATGAAAATTCCGAAATTTTTTTATAGAATTAGTAACCAAGTTTTGTCATGATTGAATCAGTATTCTTTAAATTATTCTGAGAAAAAAATAACAATACCGAGGAAAAAACAACAGATTTTTTCCCCAGTATCTCCGAAAATTATAATTGTCAAGCTGAAATTTGATACACTGCTGTGACATATGAGCAACATTTTTTTGTATATGATGAATATTTTTCGGAAAAAATTCAGAATTTTTTTAAATTTAGTGACAATACGATCTCAACAAATTTTCGCAAAAACGTTCACGTCGTTCCAACGAACTGCCAAGTTTCAATCCAATCACTTAAGTAGTTCCTGAAATATTAGGGAAAAACCTCAAAATTTCAAATGGCTATAACTCCGAAATCATTGGGTCGATTTGGCCTATCAACAAACTTCGAAAAATTCGAGAATTACAGACATTCAGATAAAACGATAGCACGCTGTTCCCCTAGAACATGCGCGCAAAAATGTTACACTTCACTAACTCAACGAGCAGATTGTCAAGATAAATTCTATTTCAGAATATCCAGCCTATACTCCTTCATTGGAATAATTTGATAGAATTCGGACTATTGTGTCTGAAGTCCTACTTCAAATTGTTGAATCCAAAAGTTGATTATTTCAACAACTAGGACCTAATCTGCAATATAGATTGATGCATTAACCTGCAATAGGTTGGGACATTACTTGCTAGATGGCTCTGCATACTAGCATTTTATGTTTGCCAAATCAATTACTATTTTGCATTCAGAACCTCATTTCATGAAGTATAATTACACAGTAGTATGTATGCTAAGATTCATACCATAATCTATTAAATTTTTCATGTTAATACATAGAAGTGGTAGGCTGTTGTAACTGTCAATTTTCAGAGGATTGAGGGTGGTTTTGGTGACACGTATTTATACAGGGTGATTCATTAAGGGTGGCCACCGGCCGTATCTCGGAAACCGCTTATCCTATGAGTTCCGAAAAAAAATCTAATGACCAATTCGGCCCATAGAAAATGACTTAAAATATTTTCAAGTTTGTAGTTCCCCACTAGAGGGCGCAATCTATCACTTGTAAAATATAATCTCATTTTTTACGAAATATTCTCCAGCTAACAGTGGTAAAGAATAATAAAATAAGAATCTACTCTTTCTACTCAACAACTTTTGTTTCAGTAATTTTTCTATATTTCCTATTTTTTAGTGATGGGATGGATAAACTTTTCTTCACGAAAAAAACATTCTTACTCCTGTATGGGTAAACCGATTTTCACGAAATTAGATTTCATTCAAAGGCCATCGAAAGCATAGCTCAGAAACATATGACAACAATATACCGGGTGATCCAATTAAAAACTACAGACTGTTTTATGTCACTTCGCCATATTTGTGCGTTTTACTGGAAAATTTCAAATGCAATGCTATGATTCTAACCGAGTGAGAATAAGTCAAGCATTATCACCTACTGACTTTTCGAAATCGCAGACAGATATCGTAGGTCGTTTCGGAGTTATTGACATTTTTGTAAATTTTGATAATTATTGATCCTTTCTGTGAGCTTGAATAATCAAGGAAGTGACTTTATGCGTCATGACAACGCAGCAAAATACTCAACACACATGAAATAACAAAGATGCGATAAAATAAAACAAAAATTAGCAACAACGAAAATATTTGAACAGAAAAACAACACTTACACCTAATCAATTCAAATATTTAAAATGTCTACCATTATTTTCTACACATAAATTTAGTCTTTCTTTCGTCGAGTTGACACTGGCCACAATTTCAGTATGAGAATACTGAATATTTTGAATATCCTCACTTGTGGTGGGGGGTGTTCGGAAAACTAAGTCTTCATTCTCCCCAAAAATAAAAATCTAATTCTGTGAGGTCGGGTGATCTTTCTGGCCATGGAAAAATACTCCCTCGTCCAATATACCTCTTTGAGAAGACGTTATATGAATATTCTGTAACATTAGCAGCATAATGCGCCGGCCAACCATTTTGTTGATACCTCATATCTAACCTGCTTTGAATAGCAATATTTTCTAGAAGAATTGGAAAATCTTCCGTTAAAATTTCAAGCACCTTTGTCTCGTTAATAAGCCAAAACTTCTATGATATTATCCTCATTACGGCTTCTACGTTTTCTATTTTTTCTTCCAAGAATTGAACCTTACCGGTTTCTCGCACTCTTCGTGTCGATCTTTTGAATACCCTTTTAGAATGACGATGTCTTTCAGGATATCGTATCGGGTATTTCCTCTCAGCTACTGCATTTTCTAAACATTCAAAATGAGCATTAAGCATATCATATGCTTCTTCGTTTGAATAATGGGGCATCACAAAATAGTGGTTTGCAATCGTCCTAAAAAACTTTTACAGCTATAGATACCAAAAATGAACAGTATCGCCAAAGCTTACTGGTTCTGAATCAGCTTGTTTCGTTGTTTTGATGAGTTTTTTCCTTTCATCTAATTGTTTAGAGATGAAATAACTCAATTCCTCCTGAATTTCACAGGGTTGATCAAAACTTATCAAAATTTACAAAAATGTCAATAACTCCGAAACGACCAATGATATCTGTCTGCGATTTTAAAAAGTCAGTAGGTGATGATGCTTGGCTTAGTCTCACTCGGTTAGAATTATAGCATTGCATTTGAAATTTTCCAGTAAAACGCACAAATAGGGCGAAGTGACATTAAACAGTCTGTAGTTTTTAATTGGATCACCCGGTATATTGTTGTCATATGTTTCTGTGATCTACTTTCGATGGCCTTCGAATGAAATCTAATTACGTGAAAATCGGTTCACCCATACAGGAGTAAGAATGTTTTTTTCGTGGAGAAAAGTTTATCCATCCCATCACTGAAAAATAGGAAATATAGAAAAATTACTGAAACAAAAGTTGTTGAATAGAAAGAGTAGATTCTTATTTTATTATTCTTTACCACTGTTAGCTGGAGAATATTTCGTAAAAAATGAGATTATATTTTACAAGTGATAGATTGCGCCCTCTAGTGGGGAACTACGAACTTGAAAATATTTTTAATCATTTTCTAGGGGCCGAGTTTATCATTAGATTTTTCTTCCGGAAGTCATAGGATAAACGGTGTCTGAGATACAGCCGGTGGCCAACCTTAATGAATCACCCTGTACAGTTCGCAACAATAGAACTCTCGATATTCTTCACAACCATGAATTAATCCTTTGAATTCCAACATGTTCTTATAGACCTAGGATTCGAATAAGTACATGATAACTAAAACATATGTAACATTTCACTTAATGGACGATCAGATTGTCAAGATGAATGCATTTCAGAAACTCCAGCCTATACTCCTCCATGCAAATAATTTGATAGAATTCGTTCTATTGGGTTTAATATGCTACTACAAACTTTCAATTAAATGAAGAAGTTTTTCAGAATTCAAAAGATGATTATTTTAACAGAATAAGGTAGCCTGTTATCTGCAATATAGATTGATGCATTAATCTGCAATAGGTCAAGACATTACTTGTTTAATGGCTCTGCATTCTAGGATTTTATGTTCACCAAATTAATTACTTCTTGCGTTCAAATCCTCATTTCATGAAGTGTAATTTTAGACTGTAGTTCTGCATGTTCAGATTTAGCCATAATCCATTCATACCTATCTCGAATATTTTTCAGTAGAATTCCGATATTCAATACACATTGTTCAAAACTACTATTTAATCCAATTTAATACCCATTACACACATACACATGACTACCCTTCAAAGTTCCCAAAGCACGAAAATTTTGATAGGAAAACGCCGGCCATGACGTTGGAACAGTCGTCATAAAATACTCCCCTTCGTTTGGAATGTTTTTTTTCCTAAACATACTCTACACCATCGTCAAATACCACAAGGAAATACATTTTTGAAGAAGAATGAGTTCGCAAATCACAGAAAGACCATCCAACATTCCGGCAAGTAATAACGATATGAGGAGAAAGCAGAAATTTCCTCCCTTATATGAGTCTGGAAAAAACTCATTGGGAAGGAAATTCTAGAAGCTTACTTCGTCAGAATTTTTTCATAACTTTAAATTCGGACATTGCACATTTTAGTTGAGATCATCAAAGGTTACGCGGCCTTTCCTCATTTTTCTTAATGTCAGTTCGCAGTAGCATATAATTTTTAATGGCATAATTATTCTCCTAGGAATTCGGACATCCGAATATTTATAGTTATTCATGTCAAGAAATCAAAGCTCATGCCGCGGTCTTATCTCCCCCTGATCCTGCACGTGCTAGTATCCCAGCGTTTCTCAAACTTTGGTCCACAACCCTGTAAAGATATACAAGCACGGAGCACGGGGTCGCTTTGGAAGAATACCGTTCCCACTATAAATGCAATTTCATGATAAGAATGAAAAGCCGTCGATTACGGATTTTCAGGAATTACTTCAGCAAGTTTGGTTCTTTCTTTGGTTACGGAATTATCTTCTTAAGGATATTATGGAAATCATTTTTCACACAAATCGTGGCATGGTTCTCTTCGCTTGTTCAAAATGAGTCATAATTATCAAATTTTTCCTGTAAAGAAAGGAATATTGAGACACTTGTTATTTTACCGATCATACAGAACTAAATCTCACATGAGGAAACTTGATTTTTCATTAATTTATTTTCGTCTTTTTACCTTTTCTGTATGCGTGAGGAATTACCCATTCACTGAAATAACTCTGCTTGCAGAAATCGTTATTGCCAACACTATTAAAGGAAAGGAACTGTTTGCCTGCTTGTTCTAGGGGAAGTGCTATCGTTTTGCCCAAATGTCTGTGAATTTATAATTATTATCAAAAATGATCTTGAACTATTAGGTTGAACTCACTCAAGAGAAATCCACTGAACGGTTATACTCATTTGATTTCATGAGATTGTTTCCTCGGTATCTCAGGAATTACTGGTGCGATGGGATTCAAAATTGGTGATTAGTTCTGAAATACCGACGCGCCATTTTCCGAGGAGCTCCGTTGGGATCGCACCATCAGCAAATCGAAAAATATGATATTTATCGCGAATTTCCCAAATTTTTGTTGGAAGTTTATTCTTTCAGAAATATACATCAGATTCCAACACAGACCTTGAAATCAAAATTCCACAACAGTGTGCCAAATTCAGTTTCGATCCGATTTTCAGTTTCGAGGATGATGGAATAAGAATATGTCAAATTTCGTGGTTTCTTGGCACCATTATTATTTCTCGAGTAACTCGAAGAATACTGATCGGATCATGATGAAACTCGATAACTTTAATGAAAAAATGCTGATGCATTTACTCAAGGTTTCGTAATGATGGTTTCATTAGAGCCAATTGACAGAAAAACGCATGAACCTTCAAGCTGTCATTTTACAATCAAGTAGGATTTCAATCCGATTCAAACTGTAGTTTAGAATGGGTATATCTACGGAATCAATGGTTTGATTTTATCCATTCACGAATTCTCCGTAATTAAGACCCAAGCCTACTTTACAGAAATCAAGAAAAGCACTGACGTGAAGTCAGCAGATTTTACGCGCTCGTTCACATTGCGACATGGTGACATGGAAATTTCAGTAAAATTTCAGTGAAATATAAAAATTTAAAAAAATATTAAAAAAAAAAATTTTTTTTTCGAATTTTTCCATGGATAATTCTTCTTATTGACACTGTTCATATTCCAACCAAGTTTCATTTCGATCAGATAAATATTTTTCGAGTTATTGAGAAATCAAAATTTCAAATGGCTGTAGCACAAAAACCATTCGGCAGATTTGGCCCATTAACTAACTTAACTGAGATACTTAGCATCTCAACCTAACCTGAAAATTTCAAGAATCTAGGTCCTTCCTTTCGAGAGTTACAGCGCACACGGACGGACGGACAGAATCAATTCTGACCACGAATTCTTTATCAGTGAGTCCAACCTACTCGTTTGAGACCAATTTCGGCTCAAAATTCGAAAATTACAGACATCGTGACGAAATGATAACGCGCTGTTTCCCAGAACAAGCGCGTAAAAATGAAATCTCTGAATCACATTAAGTGTTTACGGCCGTCCTAACGGCCGAGCACCATTTCTCAGGAAGGTCGTATTCATATGAGGTGATCATTGTATAGGGCTTTCGTTCGTAGAATTCCACACGTTTGTCATAAAAATATTTCACAAACGAAACCAAATAGTTTAAAACTCTAAAATTTGATTGTTATCTTTAGTTTTCCAGAGAAATCATAATGCTGAAGATTCTTAAAAATCAATGAATTCAAGAAATAGCGTAAATTTTGAGCATCGAAATAACCTTTCAATTTACTGACTCATATTCATTTCCTTCTACCTTCTATAAAGGAGATCCTTGTTTTGAGTAAACCAATTCGTCGATTCATCCGTATATTTGCATTTCAGCACAATCTGGTGAATTTGGATTTTTACTTCCTCATTGAAAATATGCGTAGACCATATTGGAAATCATGAAAATTTGCTACGATATTTGAGTTGTCATTCATGTTCATATATAGCTGCCGTTTAATACCCTTGCTGAATTATATTTTGTCTACGAATTCTTCTTGAATTGTTCCTATTCATCCCTGAACTCAACAATATCTTATATATTCACCTAAGTAGCAGTAGTTCCCACCTCATATACTTCGCCTCATTATTTCGTATCAGTTATTTCTGATATCACTTGGAGCGAACCGAAAAAATTGTGTGAGAGCATGTTTTCTGCAGGTAGAATTCATGAATTCCTAAATACACATTTTTTTCATTCATATTCGAAGGCCGAAATGTTTCATCGTCTGTGATCGGGTTGAAATGTTTGAGAAGCGCTGTATTAACGAGGAAGAGTAGACTTACACCATACGCGTATGCAAGTGCCTGCAGCTGGGCGTCTCTGGGAACCGTACGGGACCTAACATTTATTTAGCGTAATGATTTCGTCGTAGCTGATGATTTGGGAATGAAATATTGAATAGATAATCACTTATTTTTTTAATAATTATCATTATTGTTTCAACTTTACTTGTGAAATGAATACCAACACTAAGACGTATACAACATTTCCTGAAATGAAAATTATATCACTCAATAAACATTTGTTCAATATCTACAAAAACCATTTCTTCAGTTCCCAAGCAATTTCGAAGTACTAATTTTCAAGTCGATCTCATCTGATTTTCAGAAATATCGAAAAAAAATCAATGGGTATATTTGAGGAACTATTGCGCGAATGGTAAACATTGCCGAGTTCAATTAGCTAATAAGGCCCACATCTGCTCAGCAAATATAAAGATTCTGGTAAATTTTTCACGGGAAGTTCGTGAAATATTTATTCGATATTGGTACCACAAATTTGAGGTATCATAAGGTACTGGTTCCGAACATATACTAATTCAGTATTTTTTCACGGCTGATCGTAAACACAATAACTTCCGAAAGGAATAACTTATAAATTCAATATTTCAGAGTAGGTTCTGAACTTGAAAACGAAGGCCGAATTCGTGAATGGATAAAATCCACCAAATGTTTCCGCCGATATGTATTTCCAAAAATTACAGATTCAATCGAATTCAAATCCAATACTTGATTGAAAAATGACAGGTTGAAGGTTCATACAGAAATTCTTCAGGATAATATGATCAGAAGATCGCAGAATAAAGAATATTCAAAAAATCAATGGATTTTTTTTAATTGTTTTAAGATGACGCGATGATCACGAATATTTACAAGACTTCTTAACCAGCATTCTCTAAATATTCGATGAGTTTTATTATGATTGAATCAATTTTCTTCTGATTCACTAGGGAAATATCAACAGTATCTAGGACAGAATCAAGGAATTTGGCATATTTTTTTCCAATATCTCCGAAAATTAAAACCGGATCAAACTGAAATTATGTATACTGTTATGAAATATAGGGTCCAAGCTCTGTGCAAAATTTCTACCAAATGTTATTACATTTGGTATAGGTTCCACAAGAAATTTTTTCAGAAAAAAATTTGGGAATCCTTTTTTTCAAAATTCACTGAGAATACGGTCCCAAGAAAATTTCGCAAGCAGTTGCGCGTCGTTGTACCGGTTCGACTCGTTAACGAACTCGGCCGTTATATTTTGAAATGAAACCCACCCTTGAAGTTTCAAGTCGAAAGGGTTCTCCGTTCTCACGTTATCGTGCCTACGGCCTGCCGGCCGTATAGGGCATCATCTCATAACATTTCGCATTTCACGACTAATCATCGGTATATCAAAGATTTCTTCGCAAACAAGAAGGCATCTCCCGTACTCTGTAGAACGTTCATGTAGATGAGGAAGATTCATACATATGTACATAATAGAGGGAATATAGAATAAAGTTATGTAATTTATTTTATTCTCAGTGTGTTCATATGATCACGCCTTTTCAGATTTGCGTAAGGGAGTGCAGAACATGGTGCCTTTATTTTTCATATTTGAGAAACTCAAATGAACTATTTTTGCATGCATGATCTAGGAAACGAAGTACTTTCTATCATTTTGACCAAATGTCTGTAATTTCAAAATTTTCCCCGAAATTGGTCTCAAACGACTAGGTTGGACTAACTGCCTTACGGCCAACCGTAAACACAACAATTTACAAAAGAAACAACTTAAAAACTCGATATTAGTATATTGTGTTTCAACCTTTATTACAAGGGCGGAATTCGTGAATGGGTAAAATCCGCCCAACGATTCCGTAGATAAACCCATTCAAAATTTTATTTTCCCACAATTTTAAAAAATACAGATTAGACCGAATTGAAATACAGTACTTCATCAGTGTTCAAAGGATAACACCACAAGTGAACATGCGAGCAAAAGGTGCTGAAACATCAGAGTTTTTCTAAGGTTTTTCATATTCTTACGTATTCACGTATATACATCTGTTCTGAACTAAATGAACAATAAATTACATATGAACACATGTTATGCATTCTGATGATATCTGCTTTTTCAAAATACATGACTATATTTCATTCAAAATGTGTTTCATTTATTGCCACTATACATGAATTGTGTATTTTCATCAATTGCCAAATTTTAAAGGAGAAGAAGTGGTTTTGGCGTTTTTGGGTTAATAAAATTTTCGCGAAATTAATCGGAAGACTCATCCGAAACTGTATTTCAAATATTGTCAGTAAATAGTAGCTCTATATGTCTAGGTTTTTTCCATATCAAAACTTTTTTCTGTATCATCACATTTGTTCGGTTAATGTTTCATCACGGTCAATTTTCACAGGAGTAAGGGTTTCGTGGATATATGGTTCTATTATTAAATATCTAGTATCACTCTCATCTTACCAATTATATTGTCATGAATAATGTGGGAATGAAGGAATTGTATGAAAATCCAAATGTCATAATATATGCAAACGAAATCGAATGGCTATCTGCAATATGTTGAGAGATTACTCGTTAGATGGCTCTGCTTTCTGACATTTCATTCTCCCAAAATTCATGCCTTTTTCCATTTGAATATTAATTTCATATGGTGCCATTCAGAAAGTAGTTCTGTATGCAGGGAATTTCCTCATATTCCATTCCATTTTCCATTATATTACAGATGTTGTATGGTATGCTACAGCTTTGTGATTATTTTCTCAACATCTCAGGAACTATCTGAGCTATCGGATTGAATCTTGGTAGTTAGTTGGAGCATACTGACGCGCAACAACTCGCAAAATTTTGTCGAGAAAAATCTATAAAAAATGGTTTCGAATGTGTGCGCCTATGTTCTAGGAGAACAGCGTGCTATCGTTTTGTCCAAATGTTTGTAATTTTCTACTTTTGAGCCAAAAATGGTCTCAAACGACTAGACGAGACTCACTGATGATGAATCCGGTGTCAAAATGGATTCTGTCCGACCGGCCGGTTGGCCGTCCGTACGCAAGATTACGGTCGTACAAAGAATACTATCGACTTAAAACTTTTTTTAGGGTAGGCTGCATTTCAAAATGCGACGGTTAAGTTCGTTAATGGGCAAAATCAGCCAAACAGTTTCTGACATAGAGCCTTTTAACATTTTGAGGTTATTTCCGTAATAATTCGAGAACTACAGGAACGATTGAATCGAAATATGGCAGTTAGTTAGGGTTTAACGACGCGCAACTTTTCGCAAAATTTTGTCGAGATCACAATGTCGGTAATTTTTTTTTCTGATACTGTTGATTAAATTTGGAAATTCAGGGCAGATTTTGAGCTCCATATTTCACAGCAGCGCATGGAATGTCAATTCGACACGATAATTATTTTCGGAGGTATTGGGAAAAATATGAAAAATTTCGTGCTCTTCTCGATATCGATGTTTTCTTTGGAATAACTGTAAAATTACTAATCCAATCGTCATGAAACTCAGCAGCTAGTTTGGAAATGTTGATGTACAACTCTGTGCGGAATTTCGCTATACTCGTGGAATGAGGACAGTTTGAAATTTTTGATATTTTTCGAATATTCGATATTTTATGATCTTCTGATCATATTATCCCCAACAAATTCTGTATGAACTTGTAATTTTTCGATAAATTACTGGATTTTGATTCGATTTTATCTATATTTGTGGGAATATTAAGAAAATAAAATTTGAATGGGCATATCTGCGGAATCATAGGGTGGATTTTACCCATTGACGAATTCGGCCTTCGTAATTGAGGTCCAAACCTACTCTACAAGTTTAGAATTTCTAAGTTGTTTCTTTCGGAAGTTAGGCTGACCGTAAACAAAATAACTTCTGCAAGAAACGACTTGGGCTTAATTACGAAGGTCGAATTCGTGAATGGGTAAAATTCACCTAATAATTCCGAAGATATACCCATTCAAAATTTTATTCTTCCAATATTTCCGAAACTACCGATTAGATCGGATTGAAATCCAGTAATTTATCGAAAAAAACCTAAAAAAGCAATGACGTGAAGTCATCAGCTTTTGTTCGGAAGATAATACCAAAATGGAACATGCGCGCAAAAGTTGATGACGTCAGTGCTTTTTGCGCGCATGTTCTAGGGGAACAGCGTGCTATCGTTTTGTTCAAATGTCTGTAATTTTGGATGATTGAGCCGAAAATGGTCTCAATCGACTAGGTTGGACTCACTGATGACGAATCCGGTGTCAAAATTGATTCTGTCCGGCCGGCCGGCCGTAGACACGATAACTGTCGACAGAAGCAAGCTAGCTACTGGAAACATTCAGGATAGGTTGCGCATCCGAATGCCGCGGTCAAGTTCGTTGATGGGCCAAATCGGTCGAATAGTTTCAGAGTTATAGGCACTTGAAGTTTTGAAGTTATTTATTTTTTATTTCAGAAACTAATCAAGCGATTGGATTCAAACTTGGCAGTTTGGTGGAGTATAACGACGCGCAAGTTTGAGCCAAATTTCGTTAAGATTTTTTTTTCGGAAACCATTCATCATATCCAAAAAAAATCATACTCACACTTTGACCTTCTAATTTCACAGCAGTGTACTAAATTTCAGTTCGATACGATCATAAGTTTTGGAGATATCGGGAAAAAATATGTCAAATTTCGAGGTTTTCTTCTCGATATCGTTGATTTTTTCGGTATTACTCAAGAAATACTGATTCAGTCCTGATTAAACTTCACAGCTAGTTTTGAGACGCTAAAAGACAACTTTATGCAAAATTTCGTGATAATCGTGTTATTAGAACAATTTGAAAAAAAAAAATTCTATGATTTTCTCATCATATCATCCTCATTAAATTCTGTATGAAACTTCGAACTGTTATTTTCGATGAAGTACTGGATTTCAATTCGATCTGTTCTGTATTTTTGGAAATATGGGAAAAATAAAATTTTGATTGGGTATATCTACGGAATCATTGGGTGGATTCTACCCATTCACGAATTCGGCCTTCGTAATTAAGGTCCAAACCTTCTCTACAAATATCGAGTTTCTAAGTTGTTTCTTTCGGAAGTTATTGTGTTTACGCAGTCGGCCGTTAGGCTTACCGTAAACACAATAACTTCCGGAAGAAACGACTTAGAAACTCGATATTTGTAGAGTAGGTTTGGGGCTTAATTACGAAGGTCGAATTCATGAATGGGTAAAATCCGCCCAATGATTCCGTAGATATACCCATTCAAAATTTTATTTTTAAAATATGTCCAAAAATACAGATATGATCGAATTGAAATCCAGTAATTTATCAGAAAAAAATTTCAAAAAGCACTGCCGTGAAGGGAGCAGCTTTTGCGCGCACGTTCAAATTCGTTGCTGAAGCGGTCATCTACATTGAACATGCGCGCAAAAGTTGCTGCCTTCACGGCAGTGCTTTTTGAAATTTTCTAGGTATTTTTCTGATTCCGTTAACATATTACCATTGTATAATTTATCTTGTGTACAATGATATATTATTCGGATTTCCGTACAATTCCGTTATATCCGTGCTTAAAAGCGTATTTTGGATAAAATGCATACTATTCATTACAATAGAATCAGTGACGCGCGATATTTTTACTAACTCTTCAGCATTACAACTATCAGTAAAAGTTAGTTGCAACGTACTGACGCGCAACTTCTAGCAAAAATTTGTTGTTTGTTTTTCGAAAGCTATTCATTGCACAATCTATATTACAACAACACTGTACGAAATTTCGGTTCGATATGGATTTGACACTCTGGGGAAATATGTCAAGTGTTGTGGTTTTTTCTCGGTATCGTTTTCATTTCCGGATTTAATCAGAAAATTATTACAATAAAACTGTAAGCTACATAAAAAATGCCGATGTTCAATATTGTGCGAAATTTGGTTATCATCGAGTCAACAACAATTTTGAAAAGGACATTTTTCTTCAAAAAAATGTTATTTCCGGAAAGTGTCAATCTGATTAAGAAAATAGTATAGACCTTGAAACCTACATTTCACAAAAGTTACCAAATTTTACTTCAATCTGATTTCAAGTTTTTGAGATATTGGGTAAAAATATGTCAAATTTTGTGGGTTTTCCTTGGAATCTTATTTTTTATATGCGAAATAATTCAAAAAACTACCACTCATGATCCAACTTGGTAATTAATTGTAAAATGCTGATTCACAACTTTGTGCAACATTTCGTCATTAAAACTCAAATTCGTTGCAAACGTGGTAATCTTTCCACACATTGAACCCGCAAAACGCACCTCTACCTCCTGATGTAAAGATTTGTTGATCTTCTTTCATATAGTCCTCATGTTCATCTGCGTGACCTTAGAAATATTATTTTTCAAAAAAGCACAATAAAGTTCAATTCGATCTAACGGTCCGTCGTAAACACAATAACTTCCGAAAGAAACAACTTAGGAACTCGATATTTGTATAGAAGGTTTGGGCCTTAATTTCGAAGGTCCAATTCGTGAATAGGGTGAAATCCGCTCAATGATTCAGTAGATGTACCCATCAAAAATGATATTTTTCCAATATTTTAGAAAATACCGATTGGATATCGAAATCTTGTTCTTGAATATAAAATGATAGCTTGAAGGTTCATGCACAATTTCATAGGGACCATTTGAAAAGAATCTTCCCCTCACCAAGTGAAGATGTGTTTGGCGGGGTCACTACGTGAAAAGATGCTCGGTTTGGCAACGACCTCGAGGATGCGCGCCATAGATGCTGACTTCAGTTAGTGCACACTCCTCGACACTTTTTATTTTCTTTCTTTTTCTATTTAGAACAGGTTTTGAGAATCTCAATGTGGTAGGCTCCCTTATAAAATTATTTCTGGACTCAAACCGCCCCCGTCCTGATCTTATTAGTTGGTAATTTGCTCTTATAACTTCCGATTTTATTCTGTGCACAGAACATATCTATAAATTATTATTATAACAGAGAATACAATGAAAGAATAGCAGGGACATAACCGGCCCCGATTCGATCCTGATGCGAGAAATGAAGAAACAAATATTACTACTGCTCTAATTAATATTCATCGAACATAGTGAAGGTGTTTGGTTGGTGGGGTCCCCAAAGAAATATTTTTGAAACCAAACCGCCCCCGATCAAGGTGCTTGGAAGTTTTCATTTCACTTATTGGATATTTTTTTTATTGGTTTACTTGAAACATTACAAGCATATCATTGTGGTAAAGTAGGTATCTAAGGAGAAAATATCGTCGTTATCAAACCGCCCGCGATTCAAGTCTGACACAAGAAATAATTACAAAATTTTAACATCTTCTCATTTGGTCGACCGTCACGCAAGAAATAGAAACTACTTCATCTTGGATTTTTTTTCCGAATATATCATGAAAATTCATCAGAGAGGCCATAACAAAAATATTGCCGAAACCAAACCGCCCCCAACTCGACCGTCACGCAAGAAATGACAACTACTTATTCTTGTCTTATCCTTCCAGACTACATTCTGAAAATTTGTTAGTGAGACCATAATAAAAATATTGCCGAGACCAAACCGCCCCCAACTCACCGCCACGCAGGAAATGAAAACAACTTTTTCTTGTCATATCCTTTCAGAATACGTTCTGGAAATTTTTAGTGAGACCATAACATAATATTGCAGAAACCAAACCGCTCCCAACTCGACCGTCACGCAAGAAATAAAAACTACTTCATCTTACTTCTGAAGGATTGTAAGTGAGACCATAAGGAAAATATTCTTGAAAACAAACCACCCTTGACTTCTCCCTGGTAGACGGATATTTGAATTCCACCTCTACATCCTCGAATACAGAATAAATGGCGTAAATGTTTGACAGAGAACTCAAACCTTTCTCGAATTTATCTAAGAGGAATAAATAAGACAAAATAATCAAATATTTTTCCAGTTGTCTATTCAAGAAATATTTTTCATAGTTGAATTTCATAAGGACCTCAAAACTGCCATTCCATGAAATGTCCTCATAAACTACATATGATATAAAAGCTTATGAGGACAGTCCTCGAAACCACCGATATACATAAAATTTTGTGAGGACCGACCCGGTAAGCACCAAAAGTCCTCAAAACCACCGGTGAATGCCAAAAATCGTCCCCAAAACTGCCGCCTGACATATATATATATATATATATATATATATATATATATAATTTATATAACTTAACCTATATATATTTTTTTTTCCTCACCGTATGTTATCACGGGTGGCCATTCAGAGTCTGCCGGGCTTTCGCCAAGGTAGACACTGTAGCTAAGGACCTTGTAGGAATCTCCTAACTATTCTGGCTGTTCCTAACATGACCTGTTTCTGTGCGCTAGATATTATACTTGGATCCAGGCAAAGTCGTGCAGTATTCTCTGGTAGATGTCTTTCCACAAGCCCATTCACAGATATAATCAGAGGCATCACGTTTATGGATTTCAGCTTGTGAATTTCACGCAGTTCGAAAGCCAGGTCAGAGTATTTACTTATTTTCTCCGTATATGCTTTTGATATATTATCATCTGCTGGTATAGTGAAGTCCATCAGCAGGCAGGAATCCTCTTTTGCATCGAAAAGCGTGATGTCAGGTCTATTGTGAGGTACCCCTCTGTCCGTTACAAGCGTTGCGTCCCAGTACAACTTATATCGCTCGTTTTGTAGTAGGGTTTTTGGTTGATATACGTGCTGTGGGACTTCATCAGAGAGCAGACCCAGCCTGAGGGCAATCTGCTGATGGTAGATTTTCCCCATGGCGTTGTGCCTATCGAGATACTCCCTTGGGGCCAGGATCGGGCAGGAGGAGGTTATGTGCTGAATAGACTCAGCTGCTTGGGAGCATTTTCGGCATCTATCAGTTGCGATTTCCTGTTTGGTTATGTGCCTCAGGTACATTCTGGTAGGCATCACCTGGTCCTGAATCGCTATTAGCCGTCCTTCAGTTTCTGGGTAAAAATACCCTGCACGTAGGTAGGTTAGAGATTCGGCTTTGTCTATTTCTGCATTCTTCAGATGTCCAGGGTACCTACCGTGCAGTGCCTTATTATTCCACTCCTCAATTTGTTGTTCCATTGAGTATGCTGCAGCTCGATGTTCTGGCTCTGAGAGCTTCAATGGAGATATTCTTTCATCGGCCTCGCAGATTGCTTGGAAAAATGAGGAGTTTCTCGTTAAGAAATATTGTCTGAGTGCGCGGATGTTGTCGCTGTGGCTAGTTTCCAGGCTTATCAGTCCTCTGCCTCCCTGGTTTCGTGGAAGGTATAGCCGTATAGTTGAAGAGTGGGGGTGGTGTACTCCGTATTTGGTGAGTGTGGTTCTGATGTTTCGATCCATCTCTCGGAGTTCGGTTGTTGACCAGGTAACGACGCCAAATGAATATGATATACTCGAGATAGCCCAAATGTTGATCGCCATGAAAAGCGATTTCGAATTGAGTTTAGCTTTCAGCAGCAAGTTAACTCTGGTAAGAAGCTTATTCCTGAACATTTCCTTTACCTCCGGTGTTTTTATTTCTAGCGCCTGTTTTATCCCTAGGTATTTATAGGATTCATCACTGTTCAAAGCGGGTATCGTGATATTGTTCATCAATGTTGTTCCTTGATCCGTGTCTTGTATTTTCCCTCTCTTTACATCAAGCACCGCACACTTGTTAACTCCCATTTCCATTTTAATTGAGTCACTGAACATTGCCACTATTTCCAGCATTCTTCTAAGTTCTTCAGAATTTGCGGCATACAATTTGAGGTCATCCATGAACAAGCGGTGGTTCAAATATATTTTTCTCATTTTGTTGATAACATATCCATATTTTGTGTTGTTTAATAGCTTGCTCAGGGGATTCAGTGCCAAGCAGAACCAGACAGGGCTTAAGGTGTCTCCCTGAAATATCCCTCTTTTAATTTTAATCTGTCCCGCTTCAACGCTGCGGTCCCCATCTCGGAGTAAGAGAGTAGTCCTCCAGGTCTTCATGAGGTGCCTGAGTAGATCAATCACCTGTACAGCTACCCCGTGCATTTCCAGAGCCTTCAGAAGCCAGGTGTGCGGCACGGAGTCGAATGCCTTCTTGTAGTCAACCCAGGCTACTGATATGTTCCTGAGTTTTTTCCGGGCTTGCTTGGTAACTATATGGTCTATGACAAGAAGTTCTTTACACCCTTTTGTTTTTATGCGACATCCGCTCTGTTCCTCAGCCATCAGGTTATTGTCTTTTAGGTGTTTGTTTATTGACCTTGTTATCACTGCCGTGAGTATCTTGTAGACGGATGGAAGGCACGTGATGGGGCGATAGTTTTTAGGGTCCTTCATATTTCCGCTCTTCGGGACAAGGTAAGTAACTCCCATGGTGAAGAAGTCAGGCACAGATGAGGGGTCCGCCAGGGATTCTTGAAATAATGATGCCAGTTTTTCGTGTACACTAGTGAAGTACTTCCACCAGTAGTTGTGGATCCTATCAGGGCCCGGCGCTGCCCAGTTGTTACAGCCCCGGAGCACCACTCCTATATCCAATGCGTCCACATTAATATCCCCCATATTTGATCTAGGGATTCTGGATTGTGCTTCCTCAATCCAGTAGGCGTCCCCGTCATGTACGCTCTCCTCAGACCATATCCCACTCCAGAACCCATGCGCTACCTCAGGCTCAACATGATTGCCTCCTGTGTCTCCGTCGCCTTCTAAATTGCGGAAAAACTGCTTCTGGTTTTTGTAGAAGAGTTTGTTATTTCTGTAGCGTTTCACCCTGTCGTTATATCTTCTGATGCGGTTTCCTAATGCCTTTATTCTTTGTTTTAAGTTGTCGTTAATAACTTTGATTCTATCTCTGAAGGCAGGATCTTTGCATTTGATACGGGACCTGGACGCTATCCTTCTTACTTCTTTGATAACTTTTGCTGTTGGGGTTGGTGTATTAAGGAAGGCATGCATTACACCGATTTATATATATATATATATATATATATATATATATATATATATATATATATATATATATATATATATAATATATTATATATATATATATATATCCTTTTGAGATGAGCAGTACATTTTTTTATATCAAACAATTTGTGTCATAACAGTATTAGCAGAGGAAATTTAAACGGGGTACCATACATTTTTACGTATGATACAAGAGCACAGATAAAAACCTCAGGAAAAAATCTGTCTCCCCGTATAAGTGTAATGAAATTGTTGTTTTTTATTGAAGGGCTTCTTTTTCATCGACAAAATTTATTCTTTCCTATGCGATGCAGGTTGAAATCTTGGAATCATACCTGAAAACAAAAAAGAAGACGAAAAAAAACTAATATGAACTAGAAAATGATTTAGTACTCATTAAATTAATTTAGAGTAGAAGACAACGACCAAGGAATAGAAAAAGAAGAGTACAGACTGTCATACTGTCATATTACTGACAAATCGCAAACGGAACTTGTTTGGTTAAATTGACAAAGAACACGTGTGCTCCACAGAATAGGAATAAATATTTCATTATTCTTTAGCAGAAAAAGCCATTCTACTAAACACCGTTGTCACTTCGTGCATGCCTGGAAAATCCCAAACCCCAATTTTGAAACCTGATTTTGAATACTTTCTGAAGGTAATTTGGAAAAATGAAGAATCAAACCTATAATAATTATTTTCAAATTTGCATTAAAAACCCAAATTCAGGAAAAACCCTCATTCTGCCGGGGTCCAACTCTACAAAAGTGATTGGAGTATACGTAACTGAACTAGCAACAGGAATAAGTAACACATATAATAACCAAGCTGTTGGTACTATTATTATTATTCTTGACTCCTTTGCCTCGATGTTTTCTTTCAGAACCTAACTATGTCTGTCAAACAAAACATTATGGCATCGTATTCGTTTCCATCCGACATTCTCCCATTTTAGTAATTGTAGATTGGCTGATTAGAATGACAGTTGCCCGGATGTTGACTACAATAGGCAAAGAGATGCATCATTCCCTGGCATATTTCAGGCTGTCGCATTGGAATCCGATTTCACACTTTATCGGGTCTGCTTCTGATGGGAATTCACTGGGCATTAACCGAACGCGCGGATATATTAGCCGTGGAGACGGATGCGTCCAGATATCGCGTTTTATAGATGGTGCTGACGACGCCTGGCGACGTAATTGGGTTGTATAATTGCTCGCGAAGCTGTAACTTCAGGACCGACGCATTCGCCATTTCGTACGCACCGTGTAGCGTGGTATGAGTTTTGAGTCGTTTACGTCTATTTTTCGGACATTTCACGTGAAAAAAAGCCATATAAATGAAAAAATTCACTCAATATGAGGGTAGGATTTCATTGAATGACAAGTGAAATGGTTGTCCGATAAAATCGATGTTTTTCAATCGAACAACGAATATATTTGAACGAAATCACCGCGAATAGTTGCTTCATGTGAAAGGTTCCTTAGCTTTTCAAAGAAAGAAATGTGAGTGGAGTTCCGTAACTCCAACCTCACATATAGAGGAACTCAAAAGTATCTCATCTTTTTTCAAAAAGAAACAGTTGATGAATATCGAGACCTTTTTTTTTAGAGTAACTAGTTATCAAAAGTAACTTCTTATATCAAATTGAAAAGTACCTCATCTTTTATCTAGATCCTTTTCCGAAGTACCTTTGACAGCTCTGCCAAGGTCTGACGAAGCACTTCATAAAAATGGAGTAGACGTATCTGAACTGGCAGCAACGAAAATTAACACATAGGTTAACCAGTCTAAGCGGAGCATTATCATGTGACTCCTTCGCTTCGATTCCGTCTTTTGGAACCTCACCATGTCTGTCAAACAAACCATTATAGCATCGTATTCGTTTCTGTTCGACATTCACCCATTTTAGTCATTGCTTCTGTGTTTGTTGGCTGATTAGAATCACAGTTGCCAGGACGTTGACTACGGTAGGCGAAGGGATGCATCATCCCCTCGCATATTTCAGTCTGTCGCATTGGAATCCGATTTCACACTTTATCGGGTCTGCCTCTAATGGGAATTTACTAGGAATTAACTGAACGCGCGGATATATTAGGCGTCGAGACGGATGCGTCCAGATATCGCGTTTTATAGATGGTGCTGACGGCTCCTGGCGACGTAATTGGGTTGTATAATTGCTCGCGAAGCTGTAACTTCAGGACAGACGCATTCGCCATTTCGTACGCACCGTGTCGCGTGCTATGAGTTTTTATTCGTTTACGACTATTTTTCGGACATTTCACGCGAAAAAAAGCTATATAAATGAAAAACTTCACTCAAAATGAGAGTAGGATTTCATTGAATGACAAGTGAAATGGTTGTCGAACGACGAATATATTTGAACGAAATCACCGCGAATAGTTGCTTCATCTGAAAGGCTCCTTAGCTTTTCAAAGGAAGAAATGTGAGTGGAGTTTCGTATCTCCAACCTCACATATAGAGGAACTCAATCTCATCTTTTTTCAAAAAGAAACCGTTGATGAATATCGAGACTTTTTTTTGAGAGTAACTAGTTATCAAAAGTAACTTCTTATATCAAATTGAAAAGTACCTCATCTTTTATCTAGATCCTTTTCCGAAGTACCTTTGACAGCTCTGCCAAGGTCTGACGACGCACTTCATAAAAATGGAGTAGACGTATCTGAACTGGCAGCAACGAAAATTAACACATAGGTTAATCAGTCTAAACGGAGCATTATCATGTGACACCTTCGCTTCGATGTCGTCTTTTGGAACCTCACCATGTCTGTCAAACAAACCATTATAGCATCGTGTATGTAGAGTTCGTACAGTTGACACGTTTCCATACGAGCTCCTTAAGTTTTGTAGTTTATCGAGTTATACTTATTTTATTCGAACATCCCCTAGGTGATCAGTTGGGACACGTTTTCCCGTATAGTGGTTTGTCTGGGATTCCTTTGAGATGTCTTCGATCTGTCGAAAATGTACAAAAACAATAACGAAAAGTAGCCCGGGAATACAGTGTTTAGGTGAATGCGGCATGTGTTATCATGCAAATTCGGTATGCTCCGATGTAGCTAAGACTCATGTTAATGTTATCGGTAACATGCCTGGTGGTAGATGGGAATGCGTTAACTGCAGGTCTTCCCAGCAGCGAACGCGCTCTTCTGCCGAATCACAGGCGCGGCGATTGCCGACCGCGGAGTCCGACCTTCCTGTGGACGATGCGTTTAGTGGCGCGGGTGAGTTCCCGGGATTTATGAAAAATATCGTGCAGGAAATGAAACTACTGCGAGAGTCTGTCGAATTCTGTTCCGACAAAATTTCAGATTTTGAAATCAAGTTGGATAAATTGAATTATTATTGTGGCCAGACTGAGAAACTCATGAAGAAGAATGAGTGCCTCAAGAGGGAGCTCCACGATGTCTCAAATAGAGTGCTAGGTCTCGAGAGTGCTGCCAGGGAGAGAAATGTAGAGATTAGTGACTTCCCAGAAAAAAGAAATGAAAATTTGGCTCAGGTTGCGCAATCCATTGCAAGGTGTATAAAGTTCAATTTGAATGAATCAATGATCGACACTATTTTCAGAGTGTCCACACATGCAGAAAAAAAACCAAAAAATATAATCATCAAATTTACTACGAAGACCAGTAGGGACAGTTGTCAAGAAGTTGTCAAGAAGGCTCTGGGTGTTGGAAGGGGTCTCAAAATCGATGGGTTAGCCAGCGATTTCTTCGTCAATGAACACTTACCAAGGCAAAGCAAACTGTTGCTGAAGCAGATTAGAGAGCATGCCAAAACTAAGTGTATCAAATTTGATTGGGTTCAGAATGGAAACATTTTAGTCAGGAAAACTGAAACCTCCAAGATCTACCAGGTTAGAGAGATCGGAGATCTGGACAAGTTGTAGTGTCTTTTCCAGCTTGTTTTGAGAATATCACGCTAAACTCGTTTAGTGCGTATATTGTCTTTGTCTGTGTTTTACCAGAATGTTCGCGGTTTACGTACTAAGTTGCCTGATTTTAGACAGAACGTGTTAAATTGTGACTACGACATCATTTGTGTAACTGAATCGTGGTTGAACAGTAGCGTTCACGATTTGGAAGTGGTCCCAGTATTCGCTTTTTCGTAGGGACCGTGCGACTGGTGTGAGTGGCAAAGTGGAGGGTGGAGGTTCTTTTATCGCAGTGAAAAATAACCTGAATCCATCACTGCTGAGGATGTGTGGGTTTCTATACCCTTGCGTGGTGGACGAAGTCTTATGATTTGTTGTGTTTACCTGCCTGGTGATGATGCAGCTGCCCGTGAGGATTTTGTCTCGAAGTTGGGAGGTGCGAGTTGGCCGGATAGTGCGTTGGTTCTGGTTTTTGGAGATTTCAACTGTAGTTCGGTGCAGTGGGTGTGTGCAGGTAAAACTAGTTTTTATGAGCCTTTTAACGTGGAGACTAAATATTCACACATCATTGGCACTCTTTCTGTTTGTGATTTGAAGAAATTCAATCATGTCACCAATGTTAACAACCGAATATTGGATCTCATTCTGTGCAATGAGTTGTTTGTAATTGAGAGTTTGGATCATTCTACTGAGCCCCTGATATCTGAGGATTGTAATCACCCCTCACTTGAGATTCTCATCAAGATTCCATCGTTTTTTAGGGCTATACCATGTAAAAGTGATTTTCTCCTGATTTTTCGAAAAGCCGACTATCCTGCTATAATATCTAAGATTTATGAAATTGATTGGGAGGAAATTTTCTCGAAAAGAACTTTAGACCAATGTGTTGAAATTTTTTATATGCACATGTATAGCCTTGTAGATCAATTTGTCCCAAAGTTCAAAAGTAAGAAAAAATCCCCTCAATACTTTTCAATAAAAACGATTGAGCTCATTAAACTCAAAAATAAATGGTTTAGGCGGTGGAAGCTCTATGGGAACGATGCAGACTGCTCCTTGTATAGAATTTTGCGTAGTCAATCTAAATTATTAATTAAGAGAGGCTTCAAACGTTATATAGATTCTTTAGAGGTGAACATTACAGTAAATCCTAAACGTTTTTGGGATTATGCATCAATAAAGAAACAGGTGCGCACTGCTGTTCCTTCTGAAATGAAGCTCGATCTGGAAACTTCCAGGGGAGGGGAAAGTATCTGTAACCTTTTTGCTACTTACTTCAAGAGCGTCTTCGAGGTTGAATGTTTTGAGTTCGATATGGAGCAGGAAAATACGAGTCATTTCTGTTTGAGTACTATTGTGCTGACCTCTGAGGAGGTTGGAGTTGGTCTCCGGGGGATCGATGTTGAAGCAGCAGCTGGTCCAGACAATATTCCCCCCATTTTCATCAAAAGTTGTGCCGATGCGTTGAGTATTCCTGTAACACTTCTTTTCAACAGGTCTCTTCAGGCTGGTATTTTCCCTGAGAAATGGAAGGAAACGGCTGTTGTGCCCATCTTGAAATCTGGCCGGACTGATCAAATCTCGAATTATAGACCCATCAACAAACTCTCAATAATACCTAAAGTTTTCGAGAAGTTCGTCTACAAGTATGTGCTGAATCTTGTGAAAAACCAAAATTGATGGAACAGCATGGGTTCTTTCCGGGTAGATCTCTGGAAACAAACCTCTTTCAATATACTGAGTATATTCATGGTTGTTTGGATGAGCGGGTTCAGGTTGATGCTGTGTATGCGGACTTCAGTAAGGCTTTCGACAAAATTAGTCACAACATCCTTCTTTCACGCCTCGCTGGAGTCGGTGTGTCCGGCAGTCTCTTGAGATGGTTTGATTCATATATAAGGAATAGATCCCAGTTCGTGACCGTTCATGGGTACAGATCCTATGAGTATGTGGCAACCTCTGGGGTTCCTCAGGGATCTCATCTGGGACCTCTTTTGTTTTTGATTTACATCAATACGATTTCATTTTGTTTTAAATTTTGTAAATTTCTTTTGTACGCTGATGATATAAAACTCTTCATCAAGATTATGTCATTGCTTGATTGCTACAATTTGCAGTCGGATCTTGATAGAATGGTAAATTACTGTAACGAAAATGGCTTATTCCTAAATTTATCAAAATGCAATTACATAATATTCACGAGAAATCATAATAGAATCAATTTTCGTTATAAGGTCAGTGGTGCTTTCTTGCAGAGGTGTGACAAGATTAAGGATCTTGGTGTCACTTTTGACTTCAAACTCATTTTTGAACATCACATTGAGTCAACGGTTAATTCCTGCTCGAGATTATTAGGCTACATTATCCGTTGTTCCAGACTTTTCAAAAGTGTTGAACCTGTGAGATGCTTATATAATGCCTACATACTGAGTCGACTCTGTTTTGCTAGTGTGGTTTGGTGCCCGCAATATAAAGTTTATATAAACCGACCGGAGAACATCCAGAATAGATTTCTCAAATATTTATGCCTCAAAACAAACCTCCAGTATCATAGAGACACTTTAGCGAGTATCAGATCCCACTTCAAAGTGGTTTCTCTCGAGAATAGAAGAATTATGTCTGATCTTCTTTTTCTACAGAAAATTTTCCATGATGAAATCAGGCATCCTCAATTGCTGGAAATGTTTTCTATCAATGTTCCGAATATGAATGTAAGAAGTGCTCGTTTATTTTTCCAACCCTTCAGAAACACATGCTGTTCACAGAACTCGCCATTAGTAAGAATGATCCTAGCGGCAAATAACTTTCACACTCTAGATATATTTCATTTAACTCTTAGTGGTTTGAGGGATCAACTCGTCTTGTTTCCTTTTCGAATAATATGTTGATTTGCTGTTTTTTTTTTCCTTAATTTTGGTCTTATTGTGGGAATGATTTGAAATTGTACTTTACTCTTACTTGTTATATATGCTACCATGTGGATACTTTGTTGGACTTAGGTCTGTTTGTATCTAAGATTGATGAATAAATAAATAAATAAATAAATTCGTTTCTGTTCGACCTTCACCCATTTTAGTAATTGCTTCTGTGTTTGTTGGCTGATTAGAATCACAGTTGCCAGGACGTTGACTACGGTAGGCGAAGGGATGCATCATCCCCTCGCATATTTCAGTCTGTCGCATTGGAATCCGATTTCACACTTTATCGGGTCTGCCTCTAATGGGAATTTACTAGGAATTAACTGAACGCGCGGATATATTAGGCGTCGAGACGGATGCGTCCAGATATCGTGTTTTGCAGCTGAAACTGACGACGCCTGGCGACGTAATCGGGTTGTAATATTGCTTGTGAAGCTGTGAATTCGGGACCGGTGCATTCGCCATTTCGTACGCACTGTGTAGCGCGTACGTACATCGAATAAGTTTCACATAGTTTTTTTTGAGAGCAATCGACGATTGTGGGGTCATAGAATAGCTCTGTGAAAGTAGTGACGTGAAGTTATCGATGATCACGAAGTTTGACCAACAATTTCTTGAGTTATTCCAGAAATATCAACGATATCGAGGAAAATATTCTCGCAATTTTACATTTTTCTTCGTCGATAACTCGACGATTTTAAGTATTCTTAGAAAATGTACCTTGTGACGGAAGTAGAGTTTTTTGCTTGAGGATTTTGGTGATGGATAATTGAATTTTTTTCAATAATTGTGGACAAATCAGTTTCCTACACTTTTCTGGTTAATTATTTATCATTGTTGAAGAAATACTTCCAAACAGAATGATAATAAAATCTGGTGTCGATATTGAAGATTTCGCATCTTGCAGATGGGGATTAGAAATTTGATTATCTGCGATAAATCTGCAGAACTTGGCGGTCTTTTTTAATTACAGAGACCTCGAAGTTCTGAAGAAGTTGATTTTCAGACCCATTTTTTTGCCCGCATGTTCTAGGGGAACAGCGTGCTATCGTTTTGTCCAAATGTCTGTAATTTTCGATGATTGAGCTGAAAATGGTCTCAAACGACTAGATTGGACGAATCCGGTGTCAAAATCGATTCTGTTCGGCCGACCGTGAACACGATAACTGTCGAACGGAGCAAGTTAGCGACTTGGAACTTTTAGGGCAGGTCGCGCATGGGAATACCGCGGTTAAGTTCGTTAATGGGCTAAATCGGTCGAAGAGTTTCGGAGGTTTGGCTACTTGAAATTTTAAAGTTATTTATTTTTTATTTCAGAAACTACTTGAGCGATTGGATTTAAACTTGGCAATTAGGTGGAGTGTAACGAGGCGCAACTTTGAGCCAAATTTTGTCAGAATCATACTGTCAGTAAATCAAAAAACCGGAAACCGTTCATCATATCAAAAAAAAATTCCACTCGGACTTTGAACTTCATATTTCACAGCAGTGTACCAAATTTCAGTTCGATACGATCATAAGTTTTGAGGATATCGGTAAAAATTAAGTCAAATTTAGAGGTTTTGTTCTCGATATCGTTGTTTTTTTCGGTGTAACTCAAGAAATAGTAATTCAATACTAATACAACTCCGCAGCTAGTTTGAAGATGCTGCAAGACAACTTTGTGCGAAATTTCGTGATGATCGTGGCATAAGAACAATTTGAAAAAAAAATTTCTGTGATTTTCTTATATCATCCTCATTGAATTCTGTATGAACCTTCGTACTGTAATTTTCGATGAAGTACTGGATTTAAAAATCCGCCCAATGATTCCGTAGATATACCCATTCAAAATTTTATTCTTCCAATATTTCCAAAAACACAGATTAGATCGAAGTGAAATCCAGTAATTTATCGAAAAAAATCTAGGAAAGCACTACCGTGAAGACAGCAGCTTTAGCGTGCATGTTCAAATTCGTTGCCGAAGCGGTCATTTACACTGAACATGCGCGCAAAAGCTGCTGCTTTCACGGCAGTGCTTTTCTAGATTTTTTCATCAAAACACTGCTTACCACTTATGATTAAATCACAAAGAATTCTTCAACGTTTTCTTTCGAACACATTTACTGATCGTTTGAATGAAAATCTTATTTATGGAACAAACATTACATTTTCATTTGTGAATTTGTTAGTTCAGGTCAGTTCACTTCAGGTCATAACCATTGACTTTCATCTTCATATTTGCTCAATTACGTACTGGAATCGATGCCAAACTTTACTGATGATCACATCCAGATTCCATAAAATGACAGGTGAAATGGTTTTTTGACAAAAGTTTTCCAATCAAAAATCGAATACATTTGAACGAAAATACCGTTCACCATTTCACTAATTGTGAAAAGATTCAAGGAATATTCATGAACTTGAGTATTAGAAACCAAGAATGTAATCCTTATTCGCAAGATGCCAAAACTTTAATATTTAGCAAATCTGAATTTTCAAGCCAACACAAAACTTTACGCTTGGTGCCCAACTCCCCTTGTGAAAAAGCTGCGAAGCAAGAACACGATTTTAATAATTTCCGCTTGGCATGCTCAACACGTCTGCTTTTATGGGTAATTTAATAAATCTCCCGCGATGCTGGCCATCAGGAATTCTTCCCTAAACTAACTATTGTTGATCTTTAATGAATGATAATACCAAACCAACAACGTGACACAATTTTTATTTTCAGGATGTATTCCAGCTGCATACCCCAGGAGGTGGGGGGTATGGAAAGGCACATAGCACGAACAGTCGAGAGGAGATTACTTCCAGCAGCAGACCTAGAGATAATGGTGTGACTTATGTTGAACGTGGAAGTCTGTACAACTATCGGCAGTCACAGGAGAGTGCTTAATGTAGAATATATTTTCGTTGAAAATCTGATTGGGATTTTGTAATGATTTCAAATAATAGATATTGTAAATTTTAATTCTGTTGTTCATTTCAATCAGGTCTATTCTGTTTGTGTATTGCTGCAAACCTTGCTGTTCAAGTCATATTGCTATATTTCTTATTTGAAGCTAAACGACCATTTAATGACTTATTCTGTTTGGAGTGTTAAAGCAATGTTGGTTATTAATACAAGGTTTGTTCGTTGTACCTGCATGAACTACACTAACTACACCAACTCCACTAGGTTTGTTCGTTGTACCTACATGAACTACACTAATTACACTTACTCCACTGATTCTGTACGGTGTGTTTTATTGCTAACTTGCACTCTGTTCGTTGAGGAAATTTTGGCAGTAAGTGTAGGCACAGATTACTTGTGCATAGAGAGAGGTTTTCTTCTGTGATGGTTATGCGTAAATATAAGAATTCATAATCATAGATATCTGTGGTTGTCTCTGATTTCTGGTTGGCCGTGTTTTGTTCTCTATGTATGATTATTTTTGGGCGAAATTAATTTTTATCATATCATTATTTGAAATAGAATTTTTGTCCATGACGACTTTCGAAAAACTTTACGACAAATCTACATCACCTCGAAGTGGTAGCAAAAACAAAAGAAGCATAGAATTTGTCATCTTGGGTTTGCCTAAAAAATCTATCACATATTTGTATTCTGTGAAAATCATAGAACAAATTGAACTACACTAAGTCCACTTATTCAGTTATCTGTGACTACACTGAGCTGCACTGAGAATTGGAAGTCAGTGGAGTTGGTGTAGTTAGTGTATTTCATGCAGCTACAATGAACAAACCTACTGACTTCCAATTCTCAGTGCAGCTCTATGCTTCTTTTGTATTCGCTACCACTTCGAGGTGATGTAGATATGTCGTGAAGTTTTTTTTATCGTCACGGACAAAAATTCTACGATATGATGAGAATTAATTTCGTCCAAAAATAACCACACATAGAGAACAGAACACGTCCAACCAGGAATCAGAGACAACCACAGATGTCTGTGATTATGAATTATATTTACGCATAACCATCACAGAAGATAACCACACTATATGCACTGCACACGTAATCTGTGACTACACTAACTGCGAATATTTCCTCAACGAACAGAGTGCAAGTTTTCAACAAAACACACCGAACAGAATCAGTGGAGTAAGTGTAATTACTGTAGTTCATGTAAGTACAACGAACAAACCTATTGTCATAGCAATATTACTTTTACTTGGAGTCTTTACTCCCAGAATCGAAAAATACTCTATTTTACGACTTGAAAACGACAAAGAAGAAGATGATAACCCTACTTCATAAACATTTTGTCCAGTTTTCTGTGATCTCGAGTACTTATCCTGATCAGATGTGTGCCTTATACCGTACTCCTACTTCCTTTTATTTCACCTGAACCAGCTGGAGCCAACAGGTTGTAGGTGTTTTGTAAGTTTCCATATTTCTATACATTTTTCTTTATGTAGAGTTTGATTTTGTTCTGAATTCTTAAGATTAGAAGATAAGACTATTACGTTCAAGAAGATTCAATATTTATCTATACTCACTCTTTTCTTCTCATTTTTTTCTGAGTGTGTTTTATTTCGGGTGGGTGCAATTTAAGTATCTTACTTAAAAATTCCAATCATCCAATTCTGGCGTCACACGCATTCTATTCCCTGAAATAATTTATTCAATGTAAACATAATTTCATCTGATATTCCAGAAAACTCCAACCTTATATGTGAAAGACCATGAAAAGTTGCCTTTTTTGAAGGGATTAAAAAGATCCAAAATGTACATTATATAGTATTCAGATCCTTTTCCAAAGCATCTCTGACAGCTCTGTCAGGCATTAGCTAATTTTAAAATATGGGAGAAGAATTCTCAGTGTTATGATCCTGTATTGTTCTCCTGATACACAAGGATCTGAAAAATCATTGTTGGATAACCAAACCCGGTCGAAAGACCCTCCTGGTCATACATCAAATGTAGACATATATCATTATATTCGCCAATGAGATAATGCTCTCCATCATTATGTAAGTAAAACATGGTGTGCTCATCTGTGATCGTCTTACCAATGATGACGTCACATTTTTCATTCAAATTCAAAGCACAGAATATATATTTCCTTGTATTTTAATCTTGCTGACGTCACTTTGTTTCAGATGAGCACACCATGTTTTTCACATCATGCTCTCCATCATTAATATGTCAGCTTAGTCGTCAAACAAATTTAAATTTTACTTCACTTTGTACGTGATACTTTTGGTGAGATTTTTCTCTATGTGCTCTCTTGTATCATACGTGAAAATACAGAATTGACCTCGATATCGGATTCTTCATCTTAAAAATTATGCAACATCCTCTCAAAATAGGCATTAATCGATACTTAAGAGGTTCATTATTTTACGCAATCATTTGCAGTTTTCAAATTTTGAACCAAAATGGTTCGAAGGATGAATTCATCGTCAAATTTATGTATGTCTTTCTGAACGTGGTTTCGAAGATCATCAAAATTTTCAGGATTGGTTGCGCATCTGAATTCGTTAATGGCTTAAATCCGCCCAACGGCTCCGAAGTTTTGTTTCTTAGTAATTCGAAGAATGCAGCTCTGATCGAATTGAAATTTGGTTTTTGTTGTGAAGTATAGGAGTGCACGCAAATGCTAAATTTCGAGAAAATTGTTTATCCTAGAAAATTAATAGGATTTAGTAATTTTGATTCAAATTTCTGGGATTGAAAGATGGAATTACTGTGTATCAGTTTATTTGGATAGCTTACAAATAAGATATAAAAACAAACATACGACTATTTACATATTGAATACATATTTGGCACTCATAAATGTAGTTTTTTTACAAATAAATAAAATAATTCACTTGCCATTTGGCAAAGAGGTCCAAGTTGTTATTGCTGAATGTACATGTGAAAAGATGAAAAATATTGTTTCAATGGTGATGGAATTAGTTTTAGCTCACCAAGTCCAAATTTTTCCAGTCTAAAACCTCTTCAGCGCAACCCTCTTCTATCCAGTTTTCTGTTCCTCTTTTGGTATCAGTCCGGTCATTCGATGTTCCATATGCAACATCATTCATTTCCTTTACACTGTGTGATCGAGCAATGTCCCTAGATTTGAATGAGTTCATCGGTGTGAACTTTTTCGATTCAACTCTCTTCATTTCTGTTTCAATGCCATCTATCGATTCGCTATACGAAGTTCTTTTGAAGTAGTGAGGAAACCAGAAATCAGCTGTTACTGGGGTCCCCGTGTATTCAGCAATTTCCTGCTTAGATGGAACAAGCCAGTTCTCAATCTCGTCAAATGTGGGGAACAGGTGAATAGACTTAACTTTTGGTTCAACATTTGATCCAGCAATTTTTTTTTGTGTTTCGTTCAGGTATATTGCGTAGTTCCTCTCAACTAGTATGTCGCTTATATATGAACCCTCCGAATCTTTCAATTTGATTTCTAATAAGTTCTTCGGTACGTCAACTCTTACAATTTTGGCTTTGAGTTTTTTCAGTAGAGTTAACGAACTGAAGGCAATATTAGCTGCTGCGGACCACATGGTGTTTTCGTATGGAGGACAAACATCAGCCAGCCTACATCTGATGGCTTGGGTTGGAAGTTTACTGAACTCACTAGTCAAGAACCAAACTTGTGATCTTGAAACTGTACCAAGAGTACCGTAGTCAGTGTAGTACACTTTTAGATTTTCATCAGACGCCACTTTAAGAATGACCGCTCTATAGAATTCATCGCCATATAAAACGACGCAATGAAGTCCTACCACCTGAAGAGGCTTTGGTACCAAGTATCGGTCATTGGATTGGTAAAAAACTTGCATTTCTGCGAAAAGAGTTTCCAATTTTGCGTCATCCAAATAAACCCAGAACTTGGAAATATCATGGATATCTGCAACCACAACTTTCACACTTATGCCTAGTTTTAAGACATCGGCCACTTGAACTCTCTGCAGCTCTTGTCCGAACTTTACTGCATCTCCCGGAATGAAAGAATCGAAGACACCCCAGGCAATTTCAGGAAATGCAGGAAGTGGCTCTGCGATGGTAGGTTCTTGTTCTTCTGGTTCTTTGTCATCCCGTTCTCGAACTACTTTGATCTGAAAATGAATACGGGTCATTAAAAAGAGTCAAACAGTTATCTGAAGGAAGTAGAGCTGAAGAGATATCCGAACTACGCCAAATTATTGTAAGGTTAACGCTGCAAATTTCACACAATGCTTCATTAGTTTCCCAGCATAATAAAAAATCTAATTGTATCTGAACTATGAGGTTTTTTCTCCCGAACACTCTAACCGATACCGTTGAAAAATTCATGAAATTGTCCAGCGTTCCACTCCAGGTCAACCAGATAAACCACTCGCGTCATTTACTTAGGAAATCTATGTCAACGCAGATATGACCCTGAATCGAGCTAATCAGAATTTTAGCAGGCGTTTGGGGTGCCAATCAGATTGCAGGAATAGGATTACGTCACTCTCGCCGCTTTCGGACTCGCTTGAAGAGGTTATAAACATGTAAACAAATTGAAATGAATTTTTCATCCTATTTATTGATGAATAATTTCGTATCTGTTCCATTTTAGGATATAATCCAAACAGTTTTTTACAACCAAATCAATTGTTTAGTCATCTTTGAGGTTCTATTTTATGATGACATTCCTCATTATATGTTTTAATTATACAACAAGAATTGGAATCGAACTCAGGTGGACTTATTCATAATGTTCATTTTATATAATATGAAGGAATCGCAACTGAAGTAAAAGCATTACAACCCCCATTATTCAATTAAAACGATGGGATGTCTAATAGCATTGTATATGATTGCACACTAGGATTGGAATCGAACAAAGTTGGTCTATTCATAGTTTGATTTTATATTGAAATGAATCTCATTTGATGTGAAACTACAAAGATTCTCTGATTAAGGTAAACGGGTTTTCCATAACATTTTTCCAAAATTTTCATTTTCTCCAACCGAGTTCTTCTACAGGAGTTTAAGATGTGACAAAACCTTTAAATAAAGAACAATATTCTTTATTCAGAGGACAAAACACTCGCTTTGGTATTGGAAATTTGCTTTTCAAATGGTTTCATCGAAATCTTAGTCTGATTTTGATTTTGTGATTCCTGAATCCCATCAAATCCGTTTTTACATTTCGATTTTAGATATTCCAAAATCAAGTATTCAATTTGACAGCTGTTTCGAGGAAGGAGAAAGTGTGGTTATGTCTGTTATATTTCTCAAGGTCGGAGAGACGCGATTCCCGCAAACGATGAAGCGATTTGTCTTGTTGGTCTGTGGTTCCACTTAGGTTACATTCAATATAAAATGAAAATCTCGCTGGAAAAATTGAAGCCATTAGAGAAATGAAACATGTGCCATTATGCTTGATATATCCGATTATTGATATTTCAACAGATTCCATTCTTGAAGGTCACGCCATTCATATCGAATCGTGCACAGTCATAGCTATTCCACTGGGGCATAGGCGCCCATATTGAACCTCCAAGTATGACTCATGTTAGTTAGTTTCTTCGGACAAAGAAGTCTCGGAACAAGTTGTTCTCTCTTCAAAGTGAAAGGGAAATCGGCCATATGCAACATATATCCCGGACCCACTTTGTGAGGCATTATGCTCCTTCCTTATGTTCTTTATTCAGAGGTTTTCACAAATGTTTTTCAGATGTTTTTTAGTAAACAAAAGATGAGGTATCTCCAAGATATCGTGAGAATATGATTAGAAAATCACAGAATATAGAATTGTTTTAATGACATGAGCTTCAAGAAAATTTTCAAAAATATGTACATCAGTATTCTTAATCTGGTAACCAAGTTCTATCACGATTGGTTCGGTATTTTTCGAATTATTCTGGAAATAACATAAATGCCGATAGGAGATTCACGAAATTTTACATAATTTTTTCTGATATTGCCCAAAATTAAAATCTGATCGTAATGGAATTTTCTGAGTTGTTGTGAAATGGAGAGTTGCAGATGCGTGCGTTTTTTTTCAAACCCGATGAATAGATTCCTTGAATTTTTTTTTGAATCAATTGAATATACGAACCCAATAAAATTCCGCGAGATAGTACGCTTTGTTATGTCACAACTGAATACGAAATTTTACTCCTATTGCTCAGATAGTCCCTGAAATTTAGTGGCAAAAAATCGAAATGATTTTAAGTCTGAAAATCTGAAGTTTTCTATAACTACTACACGTATTCTTATGTAATCAATTTGATCCTACTTCAAACGGTTTGCTGGTTATAGACTTCCTGATTCATAAAACTATGAGAAATCAGCATGAAAAACGCAGGTAATGTTCATCTTGAGTCACTATAAGAATCCTCTATGATTTTAGAGCATTTAATTATTCCTTATATATGATTTACTCTCAAAGACCCGTTTTCGAAATATTCTACGTTGAATGTTAAAAAATCTGATAAATAATCGAGAAATTTCCCTATTTCCGTGGATCCGCCCCTGAGCTCACGTTTACCCGGAACATAGGAATAGTTATCTATTCCACATTGACCAAATATTAGGTCTATGCTATTCCGTGACCAGAACACAGACATAGTCCATGTCTATGGACTAGACATTCCACAAAACTCATAAGTTCAATTAATGTTTTTTGGTTAGTTGAGTGATTTCATACTCTGGAATTTTCAGCATAGGAATGGACAAGAATTACATTGTGTAGAATCTCACGGTGGAAACAATAAGATATTGCATGAGTATCAAGTGGAAGATAAGTGTTTTAATGTTCAAGTGTAGTTAAATATTTTCTCCACAATAATACCGCAAAAAGTACTACATCATAAGAATTAAGTGAGTAAATGAATTCCCTATCATACTTCTTTAAATTTCAAGCAATGAATTGGTAATTCTGCAATACAAATCTCCGTAAGAGATATCTGTGATGAACTTGCAAACAAAGAGCAGGAGTGTATTAGCACATTGAGAAATATTCAAATATTTATATCTTTTTACCTGCAAAAATCTGAAAAAATGGTAACTGAAAAAGCGTTTTACTTGACGAGAGGAATCTATGTTTAAAATTTATGTACAACTTAAAGACTCATCCTGTATATTATCATATTCGAAAAACCGACTCACCTTAGGGAATGGTTTTTTGGCATCATAAAGTTTGATATCGCGCGCTGATTCTGTGATACAATGGAAAATATCTTCCAGGTCAAGGCACATGAATCTCAGAGACTTATATCCATATCTCTTAATATGCAATTCTTTTCCTGTCAGATTTTTGTACACTGATGGCAAATCTGCAGACCATAGTCCTTCAGGGTGGTCTGATATCAGTTTTCTCAGGATGTGCTGTATTCTCTCTGGAACACCCCCCTCCTTTTCATTCGATTTGACGCTGCTATTATCCGATGTTGCTTGCTGTTTCATCATTCTCCAAGAACCTTCTCTTCTCGCTTCGTATCTTTTCTCTTTCTCCCGCCTATTTACGGTTTCAGTCACCCAATTTTCCAACAGAAAGTTTTGACTAGTTGGCTCTGTTGAAATTGGAAGTTCCATATTAGGAGTTCTGTCGGTATATTTTTCAATTTTTCTAGGTGAATGTTCTAATCTTTCTTTTCTTGCTACAACCCTAAAATCTTTCGTTTTATTGCGGTCCACAGTTGGTCTGACACGCAGATCTGTGTCAAGGCGATCGGATGCTCTGGTTCGAGGATGCTTATCAGTTTTTTCGTAAGGATCCTTGTATTTATTCCTATTGGAAGCCCCTTCAATATCCTTAGGAGAAATTTTGAGATTACTCAATTGTTTTGTGACCAGATCTCTCCTATTCGTCGTTGTTTTCTGGTTTACACCTGGTCTGAGTCGCAGATCTATATTCAGGCGATCAAGTGATTTGAAGGAAGCAGACTGAATACTTTTCTCCTCGAAATTATCGCTTGCATAGTTCGCATAGAAGTTCCCGTTCCACGGTCTTTTTTTTTGTTTTTTTGTATCTTCAATCATTTCAGATTGAATTGCATCCTGTTCAGAACAAGATATTTTTTTTCTACTATCACATCTTCTGTTATTCCTTTTAATATCAGCCATATTCCATGCGGCATGTTCCTCATCAACTAATGCTGTTCTTATTCCGTCATCACGTAAGGCTTTCAATGAATGATCATACTCCCTGAAATGAAATATGCGTTAAGAAAAAATTCGTTTTGGTTGAATTATAAGAATAATTGGCGAGACCAAAGTTTTGTTCGTTGTGTCTCCACTAACTAAACTATTGTTCATCAGTGTAGATATTCTAGCACTGTTTCTTTAAATATAAATGATTGTCGGCCGACGGGGATTTCATTCGACTGAGTAATTTCTAGCAACAATTACAGTTGAAATTGGTATGTATAAACAAAATATCGCAGTATTACAGTACACTCTTGATGAAAAAACAAGGTGTGCTCATCTGCGAAAAAAATTACGACAGCAAGATCAAAATACAAGGAAAATTATATTCTGTGCTTTGAATTCGCAAGTATACTCCATTCACTTTTATAATGTAGCCCGGTTGGCCATGATTTAGGTTTATCAAGTTTTTTCCCTTAAAACTGACGCAGGTTGGCACTCATGAAATATCGGCAATGTCAAAAGACGTTGCCAAATTTCAATTTCTACTATTATCAATATCAATCGATTCTAGATTTCTAAATCTCAGCATAATAACGCTTGCAAACTAATAAAAATGCCGAAGGTATTATAGTTTTGAAGAAGCAGAGGCAAAGTATCAGGAAGTGCTATGTAGAATTGAAATCGGCTTTTTCTGATAGTAACCCTGATAATTCGGAATCAATAATTCAACACAAGCTATGCAACATTTTCGACGTATGTAAGTGAAAACCAAGGAATTATATTTTATATGAATAGATATTTATTTTTTAGCTGCACATTAACACAATAAGGAAGATTTTAAGTGAAAGAGACGACAAAGAATATCCTTCTATTGGTGCACCCAAAAAGACTGAACTGAAGACTTTATTTTGAAAAACCCGATTCTTGATTTCCTTACAAGAAAATAGCATAACTAAATCTTTCAACCATGTTTATATACGTGAAATATTTCCAGTATTAACAGAGACAAAAGTTTCTTCAACATTCGCCAGGTCTTTGGAATGATCGAATTCAAATAATATTTTCTCAAATTCATTACTTTATCAATGTAGATTGACATTTGAAAAATAAGTAATTACTACGACCTCTATGTAGAGAGGACAACGTTGCATAGTTATCTGACAGGAAAATGACCATAACCTAACAATTTCAAAATATACACGGTGAAATCTGTCAGGATGTCATGGCCAACCGGGCTACATTATAAAAGTGAATGGAGTATAGTCTCCTTTCACTTTTATAAACTATCCCGGTGGGCCATGAAATTCTGACACATTTCACCATATATATTTTGAAAATGTAAGGTTATAGTCATTTCACTGTCAGATAACTACGCAACTTTGTCCTCTCTACATAGAGGTCGTAGTATTTACGTATTTTTCAAAATGTGAGTTTGAGAAAATATTATGTGAATTCAATCATTCCAAAGACCTGGCGAATGTTGAAGAAACTTTTGTTTTTTTATAACTGAAAATATTCCACGTTACAAACATATGGTTGGAAGATTCAGTTATGCTGTTTTCTTGTACGGAAATCAAGAATCGAGTATTGAAATTTGACTGAAAAATAATGGATATAATAGTACCCTTGAGTTAAACTTCTAAACAAACCGACGAACCTATCGAATTCTTTACTTTTCGAAATTCTCAAGAAATAAGCCTACAGGAGTCATTCAAATACTCCAGTATTAAAATGTAGTAGTCCAACGAAACCTGCGACACCTTAAAAGAACTTACTCAATTCACAAATTTCTTGGCAATCTATGTGAACATATTTCTAAACTGGGAAACAGCTTAGCCTCAGTCTGTTATATTTGGCTGTTGGATAGCTTGTTATAAATTATTGATTCCAGAATATTCATGGTTACCACCAGAAAAAGCAGATTTTAATTCTACATTACACTTCCTGATACTTTCTCTCTGCTTCTTCTAAACTACCTACCTTCGGCATTTCAAGTTTCCAAGCGTGAAGATTTATTAAGATTGAGAGTAGAAATTGGCAATGGCATTTGGCGAACTCTCTGAAAATTATTCTGACATTGCCGATATTTCATGAGTGCCATCTTGCGTCAGTTCTAAGTAGAAAAACTTGATAGACCTAAATTATGGCCAACGGGGATAGTTTAAAAAGTGAATGGAGTATAGTTTCACACGTCATCAGTTGTACCTACGATCACAGATGACCACACTCGGTTTTACTTACATCATGAGTAGACTGCGAACACGAAACGAGCATAGAATCACAGACCAATCATGATAATATCATGTCTATGCACTTACTCGGATTGATGTGTCGCGGCAACTCAGCGCACAGCTTAAAAAGATCGCGACGTAGCTACGCGTAGCTAGTGGTGATAGCCGTAGCGGCTACGTTAGGAAGGAAGGTTCTGCCACAGGCACAGACTAACTTGGTCTGTGGTTCTGCTCCAAATAAATCAGTGCTGCCGGATCTGTGGATTTTTCACCAATGTGGGTTTTTTTTTAAAGATGGGGAAATTGTTGTGCATATGCTTGAATTGTGGGAATTGTGAGGAATACTTACATTTTGGCTTTTCAATTAAATACTCTATTCACTCTTCATGAGGAAGTCAATATTAAAATGGCTCGAAAGTCGAGATATGATGCTGGTGCGTAAGTATTCGTTTATGTTCTGCCGTTCTGACTGTTTTTGTAAGAAGACGAAATAATAATTTCTTCTTCTTCCATGACTGCAATATTTATGTCTTATTCAAGAGAATATAAATTCACCACATTCTGAATTATTGTCGTATTATATTTTTAAGAGGTGAGTTAACATCACATTCAGGAGTTATTATGTTACTTTACTCAAATCAGTTAAATCTATGGTCTGATCACAGAGAAACGGAAAAATGGAGTTGAATTTCACTTTTTCGCGCATGTTCTAGGGGAACAGTGTGCTATCGTTTTGTCCAAATGTCTGTAATTTTGGATGATTGAGCCGAAAATGGTCTCAATCGACTAGGTTGGACTCACTGATGACGAATCAGGTGTCAAAAATCGATTCTGTCCGGCCGGCCGTCCGTCCGGCCGTAGACACGATAACTGTCGACAGAAGCAAGCTAGCAACTTGAAACTTTCAGGATAGGTTGCGCATCAAAATGCCGCGGTGAGGTTCGTTAATGGGCCAAATCGGTCGAATAGTTTCGGAGTTATAGGCACTTGAAGTTTCGAAGTTATTCATTTTTTATTTCAGAAACTACTTGAGTGATTGGATTCAAACTTGGCATTTAGGTGGAGTATAAGGACGTGCAACTTTGAGCCAAATTTCGTCAGGATCATGTCGTCAGTAAATAAAAAAAAAAAATTTTTTCAAAATGTTTTTCCAAAAAATTTTTTTTTTGGAAACTATTCATCATATCGGAAAAAAATTTCACTCACACTTTGAGCTTCATATTTCACAGCAGTGTACCAAATTTCAGTTCGATACGATCATAAGTTTTGGAGATATCGGGAAAAAATATGTCAAATTTCGAGGTTTTCTTCTCGATATCGTTGATTTTTTCGGTATAACTCGAGAAATACTGATTCAGTCCTGATTAAACTTCACAGCTAGTTTTGAGATGCTGAAAGACAACTATATGCGAAATTTCGTGATAATCGTGTCAATCAACAATTTGAAAAAAAATTTCTAATATTTTCTTATCATATCATCCTCATTAAATTCTGTATGAAACTTCGAACTGTTATTTTTCGATGAAGTACTGGATTTCAATTCGATCTGATCTGACCTTCTCTACAAATATCGAGTTCCTAAGTTGTTTCCTTCGGAAGTTATTGTGTTTACGCAGTCGGCCGTCAGGCCGACCGTAAACACAATAACTTCCGGAAGCACTGCCGTGAAGGCAGCAGATTTTGCGTGCATGTTCAAATTCGCTGCTGAAGCGGTCGTCTACATTGAACATGCACGCAAAAGTTGCTGCCTTCACGGCAGTGCTTTTTGAAATTTTTTCTTTTAATATCTGATTTTGATAATTTCTGTTAGATTATAACTGTTTGGGTCTCGTTCAAATTTCCCACAGTAGAATGAAAGGTCATATGAGGAGGTTATATTATGTCTCAGGTGGCTCTATTCTAACGTTGTAGAGGGAATTGTTTCCCATATTCCTATAATAAATATGAATGTTTCTCGACCGCTAGGGATTGCATCTACGTAGAAAATTTCTAACAATTACAGGTGTATGCATAAAATAGTTGACAGTAATTCGCGAAAACGAAACGAGCATAGGAACATGTCTGTGCACCTACTGAACAACTGAACGGTGAATAATGAAAATGAATATACAAATGCAGTATTTATGTGTCGCGTGTCGCGGCAACTCCGCACTCCGCTTAAAAAGATAGCCAAGTACATAGCTACGCGTAGCTAGTAGTGATGGTCGTAGCCATGATGCAAGTAAAACATGGTGTGCTCATCTGAATTGACGGGTGACGTCAGCAAGATCAAAATTCAAAGCAAATATATTCAGATTCACAGAATACAAGTAGAAATGCTCAAGTGCACTTCATTTGCACCATAACTGCGTGGTCTGCATGATATATCATGATGTTTTATACATCATGGTATGATATGAGTTGAAAAAAATCTGTTTATCGTGGTGGAAGTGCTCTCATCTTAATTTGCCTCCAACGTTATTGATATTTCGAATAAAAGATGGGTTATGTTTGATGTATGACAGGGTGTAATAACCAATTTGGTCATATTGAAATGCCCCACGGGATTATCAGGTGAGTTGAAATCATTACTATGATTAATCGGTGATATTTCGAGTTTATGATTTGTTTGTACGGCACGTGAGTGAAGAGCAGTTGATGTTTGAATTTCATGAAGGAATCCCAAGAAGTCATCCTTAAAAAAAAGCTTGCATGTGATATTAATTTTTTATAGGGAAATTTCAAAAATATTCTGAAATGTTATATTGTAGCCCTTATCAGTAAGATTCCGCTGAAATAATGCAAACAAATTAACGGTTTTCAGTTCGATTGCATTTCTTTTTTTGTGAATATCGAAAAAAAATTTTTCGAATGGGTATTTCTGCGGAATTCGAATTTGAACAAGCACGTATGAAAGCTTTTCTAGATTTTTATAGTTTACTAAGTATATTTTTCCTGTTTCAGATAAATATGAAACTCAATTAGGAAAGAATTTCATTCTGATATATACCGTATTTGTAAGAAAACACAAAGAAATTAACTTGTTTGTGATTGTGTGTTTATAGAATGAATAGCATCAGAATAATCTATTCGTGAGATTATATCTATTATGGTGCAAACGACACAAATTCTTCCCCCCCAACCTTCCTTAATACGTCATCATTGGTAAAAACGACCACAGAAATGCAGATGAGCACACCATGGTATTCATGGTCGTAGCGAAGTGAGCTTTTCCTGGCTACATAAGGAAGAAAGGTTCTGTTTTACATAAATCATGATAACGAAATAGTATAGACCTGATAAAAGTATATTATTAGGTCTATGCAAAATAGATAAATTATCTCCGTGTATTCTATGACCCGGATAAACGTGGACAGAGCTGAATTTACTGCGTTTACTGGATCTCTATTAAAATGAGGTAATTTCTCGAATTTTTATCACATTTTATAACTTCCAACGTTGAATATCTCCAGAACGGTGCGCATTCAAGGAGAAATAATAAGGAATATTAAGTATTCTTAAATGGTTGAAGATTCTTATAATGACATTAAATCAACCTTATTCGCATTCCTCATGCTAATTTCTTTAAGATTTATAAATTGGCGAGTCTATAGCTGGGGAACCGTTTGAAGTAGAATGACAGTGATACTTAAGAATATGTAATAGTTGAAGAAAACCAAAATTCATTTCATTCCGAGTAACCATATCAAAGCTACAAAAGACTGATTTTTTTGGAAATTCAAACAGCCTTTATCTTTTTACTGTAGAACCTAAAGACTCACCCTGTAAATGAATACATCTTGCGATAATAATTTTAGAATCATTCATAAATAATATCGAAGTAGAAAAAATATTCTCTCGACGGATTTTCCTGAAAACTATCACTGAAAAATTCGTAAAAGTTGAAATTGAAGCACCGAAAAACTAGTGAATTATAAAATATTACTTTGAATGCTCTTTCATGTTTGTGACAGGGCGCACTGAAATACCTACAGGTATTTTATTTTCAGGTATTTCAGCTGTTTACGACCTTGTAAGTTACCTGACTATTTTCTTTTCGGAGATTTTCTCAGGCTTAGATGAATCACCGAAAGTACCTATAATAAAGTTCCATTACCAGAAGATCGTGCTTTGAAGACGAATATATAAATCAACTTCAACAGCAATTGATGATAAAGAAAGCGCAAATTCTCAGAGGACCTTGAATAGATTTAAGTTCTAACTTTCTCCACTCGTTAAGTAAAATTTAAGAAAATCATTGATTTCATTTTAATGCTCTTTTAAGAGCTTCAAAATCGAAAATTATTCTATAAAAATCTATATTATTCAATGATTGTATCAATATAACATTTATCAGATAGACAGGTGATATTCAAGCATGTTTTCGTTCAGCTTGACAAACGACCATTCTCGGAAAAAGATGGAAAATTACAGACATTTGCGCAAACAAATATTGCTATTGTTCCACATAACCAGCGTGACAGAAAATGCTTAAGCAAAACTACAGAACTGCAAAAATATATACAAAACAATTAGAGCTCAGGAAATTATTGTATGTAATTAAAAACCTAAAAAGCACTGTCGTGAAGGAAGCAGCTTTAGCGCGCATGTCCAATGGAGATGACCGCTTCGGCAACGATTTTGAGAATGCTCGCAAAAGCTGCTGCGTGCACGGCAGTGCTTTTTTAGGTTTTTAATTACAAACAATAATCTCCTGAGCTCTTATTGTTCTGTATATATTTTTGCCGTTCTGTAGTTTTGCATAAGCTTTTTTCGACACGCTCGTTATGTGAAACAATAGCAATATCTTTTTGCGCAGTGCACTTTAAGTGTTTTTCGATGAAGTACTAGTTCGAGTTCAATTCGATCTAATCTGTATTTTTTGAAATATTGAGAAAATAAAATTTTGAATGGGTATATCTACGGAATCATTGGGAAGATTTCACCCATTCACGAATTCGAGCTTCGTAATTAAGCCCAAAACCTACTCTTAGAAACTCGATATTTGTACTGTAGGTTTGGATAGTATGATTAGAAGATTACAGAATATTGAATATTTTGGAAAAAAAATTTGAAGTTTTTCTTTCAAAATGTTCAAGTTGTATATCAGCATTTTCAAATTAGCTGCCAAGTTTCACGTGACTAAATCAGTGTATTTATCACAAAACAACGATATCGAGAAAAAAACCACGAAATTTAACATATTTTTCCAATATCTCCAAAAATTATAGCATCGAACTGAAATTTGGTACACTGCTGCGGAATATGAAGCTCTAAGTATAACCAAAATTTTGTCGGAATGTTATCATAAGTTTCATTTTTTTTTTAATTTACCGACGGCACGATCCCAACAACATTTCGTGAAAAGTTGCAAGACCTTATGTTTCAACTAACTTCCAAGTTTCAATTCAATAGCTCCAATGGTTCTCGAAATATCAGGAATTAAACTCAAAACTTCAAACAGCTATAACTCCGAAACTATTCGACCGATTTTACTCATTAACGAACTTAACCTTCGCATTTTGAAATGTAACCGATTTCGACACCGGATTCGTCATCAGTGAGTCCAACTTAGTCGTTTGAGACTATTTTCGGCCCAAAATTCGAAAATTTCCGACATTTGGACAAAACGATAGCAAGCTGTTTCCCTGGAGGATGGGCAAAAATGACAAAATGGAAATGTTTTCAAATTAACTAAATTTCGCCAAAAAACTGTTTGAATTTTAAATTTAATGTCGTTTTCGAGATTATACGGTTACCCATGTTTTGTTTGCAAAATTATTTATCTGTAAATACCACACACGATCTGATTAATATTTAAAAAAAATAGTTTTTTTTTCAGTTCGATTCATCATGTTTATTTTGTGAATATGCAAGCAAATCTGTAAAAATAATACTATTTATATGTATATTGTGACTATGAATGTATTAATTTGCATTTCGTTATCTGCTGCAAGTTTCTGAATTATCCGGTGTGTTTCAGTTTGCACCGAGATCAACTTCGACAATGGCTTTTGTTTGAACTGAATCTCAAATTTTTGAAATGAGTAGGTATGCTAGAATATACAAAAAGACGAAAATGTATATAAAATTGAATCGATCATACTTGTACTCAAATAAAATGATATTATTTTGCTATCTTTGTTCGTAATTCAAAGATTTGAAACATCATACGCAATTATCTTGAAAATTTTATTGCTGTATTTTTTCCATGGATATTCTAATTTGCATTTGTTATATGCATCGAGTTTTTGAATTTTCCACTGAATATTTTAATTTTTTATAAATCTTCAATTTTTGAAATCGGTGAGTAGGATAGAAAATACAGAAAAGATAAAAAAGTGCACTGAATTAAATCGATTATAGTCGAACATAATGAAATAATCTTTTGCCATATTTGTCCGTGACCAAAGTTTTAAAATATTATATTATGTAATTATCTCGAAAGTTTTAATGGGCTTACTGATAATATTGAATAGCTATTTCATCGTGAGTCAGTATTGATATTTATTTTAGTTTTAGTTAATCATCAAGAATAGTAAATCATTTACCTCTCAAAATAAGCGTTATTCCTTCTGGAGATCTACTGTAATTTTTAGATTTTCCCGAATATTTTTGTCTTGACACTAGATCACTTATATGTGAAGATTTTTCCGATTCAACTGCACTTACTTTTGAGCCATAATTGTTACCGTTCACTTTCAATACGTCTGGAATAGATTTTAAAAATTCTAGCAAGGAATCGTACCCCATCGCTTGGAATGGAATACTTATTCCTTCTAGTTCTTCAAAGTCTTCATGAAGATCAGAAACTGTTATGGCAACTGATGAAGACACCAAAATACTTCGCAGCACCGATTTAACTTCTCTAATGTTCATCGCCATGTTACCGAAATTACTTAAAGCTTCAAAGATGTAAATACACTTAAACGTCTTGAACGCACTGTTGTCACTGTGGTGAAAAATGGAATACTTTCACAGAATACTTGTGGGTGGTATAGGCAGGTACTATTTTCAATCATTGGTGCATAGAAGAGATAGATTCTTCTTTGCCTTTTCTGGAAACAAATAGACTTCTTTATCGGGAAATGGTCTCAGCATTCGAAAGGAATGTAATTAATTTTCTAAGATTTTCCGAGAAAAATTTTTTCCAAAATTCAAACTCAACTTTTTTTATACATGGTTACAGTGAACAAAAAATTTCACCCAAAATTGTTGAAATCCGCTCGGAGTATTTAAATAATTTTTATTCGAGAAACTGGTGGCCTTACGTAGGCCAAAATTGTGCTAATGGGTCCCCATAATAAGCCGGATAGAATTATGAATTTATCAAAAAAAAATTTTTTTTCAGAAGAACTTCGATGGGATTCGAACTCGCTCATCTTACGGACAATAGGGCCACATATAAGTTGGATTTATTCTGATTATAATGACGTACGTTACTAAGCCACGGTAGTTAATCGAATTTGACCCTATTTTCCTAATACGGAGAGAGTTCGATTCCTACCAAAGTTTTTTTGAAAGAAATTTTTTTTTTGATAAATTCATATTTCTATCCGGGTCATTCTGGGGACCCATTAAAACAATTTTGGCCTCCGTAGGGCCACCAGTTTCTCGAATAAAAATTATTCAAGTACTCCGAGCTGAACGTTTGGAAGGCTATAAAATGAAAACCAATGAATATTTCTTCATTCTGTTTTCACATCCAGTGTTCAGAATGAAGGTAAGTTCAACCTCGATATATTTCAACAATTTTGGGTGAATGTTTTTTTTCACTGTAGACATGTAAAAAAAAAGTTGAGTTTGAATTTTGGAAAAATTTTTCACGGAAAATCTTAGAAAATTGAGTACATTGAAATGATGCTATCCAAATTGGCAATCGAGAACAAAAACTTCCAACTTTGTAGGCTTTTCCGCCATTTTGAAATATTTTTTCCGGAATTCTACAGAACAATTGAATAGAGCACTGAAAAATACTAAGATGTGACCAAAAACCGTTATTTCAAAGGTCACGCATAACTCACCACAGTTATCAGAATATTGCTCAAAGTTGACATTAAACACCCTGTATCCCGCTTATGCTTCGAAAACGGGGTATAGGTCATAAGGCAAAAATGAGATTCCCAATGTCATCTATACGGCTATATATGTTTGACCAGTTTATGATGAAACACCCTGTATGTACATTGCAAGATTAATAATAACATTGAGACTGGGCGCATAACCTACAGTTTAGTCCATTAAAGAGAGAATGAATCAATGAATGAATGATAATATCACCACACCTTTCCATCAGGTAGTGAAGGTGCATTTGGCAGTTACGTGAAGAAAATATCGCTTCGGCAACGAATTTGAATAAGCGCGCAAAAGCTACTTAGTTCACGTCAGTGCTTTGCTAGAATTTTTTATATTTGTTTCATCATATTCAATCCTGAAAATTAATCCTAAGAGTTAGATTTATTTCTTCTCCTTTCAGTTGTTATCAATAGTATAATCTTTTCAATTATTCTTCGAGATGAAATGAGGATATTTTAACGCAAATTAAAAAAAATCGGTAACTTCATCTGCTCGTATAATGAATAAAATTTATCATATAGTATTATGAATTTATTATACTGTTTTGAAGAATGTTAAGAGCAAACAATACCTTGAATATAGTGGGGTGACTCTTGGAGGCCAAAGGTCAGATTGCTCAATGTTGCCTTTTCTTTATAATCAAAAATTTTCGGGAAAATAAAACTCAAATGGAGTGAAAAATGGAAAAATAACAATAACATTTCGCATTCTCACAAAATAATTGAGCACATTCCAAAAAACAAAGTTCAAAAAGTAATCACTGAAACCTGCAGAACGACACCCCGTTTTCTCCCATTAACGTCGAAATTTCTCTGGTTTCTAATATTTCTTGCGGCTTTTGGTCACGTTGAAGCATGCAGACAGCCGTAATTAATCTGCACATGGTAGTGTTTGCTCTTAGTGGTAGTACCACAGATCAACAAGACAAATCATCGATTGCGGGAATCGCGTCTTTCCAACCTTGAGAAATACAACAGACATAACCACACTTTCTTCTTCCTCAAAACAGCTGTCAAATTAAATGCTTGACTTTGGAATATCTGAAATCGAAATGTGTAAACGGTTTTGTCGGGATTCAGGAACAAGATTAAAATCAGACTAAGATTTTTCGAGGAAACCACTTGAAAAGCAAATTTCCAATACCAAAGCGAGTGTTTTCTAACATCTCAAACTCCTATAGAAGAACTCGGTAGAAATTTTGGAAAAATGATATGGAAAACCTTTACCTTAATCAGAGAATCTTTGTAGTGACACTTTTAGGTCTCTAGGAAAACCCCCAAAATCTTCTGGGAGTTTGGGTGTGTTCTATTACATTGCAAACCCTTTTCTAATATGTGTGAATACAATCGAATTAATGTGTAAGAAATGAAGAAACTTTAAAAATTTATAAACAAGAAGTAGACTTCCTTTAAAAACTACATTGTCTTATCTTTTCCATAACACCTTTCAATTAATACTCATATAAATATGTTATTCGTTAAGTTTTCAGTAACTATATTGTAGTAAGTATACCATGTTTATGTGAAGTCTGCCAAACTGTATCAGACACTGTTTTTTGAATAATTTAATTCAGCAATTTTTTTTTATCAGTAAAGAATATATACAACAGTAATTCATTAAAAGAGGTATTTTTTTGGCGAAAACTTGTTCTTTGAAATCAATATATCAAGCAAACAGAAACGTATTAGATGGAAAATATATCGGTAGGTTGTGATATTTTCACATCAAATGAGATTCATTTCAATATAAAATCAAACTATGAATAGACCAACTTTGTTTGATTCCAATCCTTGTGGTTGTGCAATCATATACAATTTAATTAGACATCCCATCGTTTTAATTGAATAATGGAGGTTGTAATTATTTTACTTCAGGTGCGATTCCTTTATATTATACAGAGTGTAACAGCCATATGGAATAAGTTCGATAACGAATAAATGAGGGCGTGTCGGGAAAAACGCTCGGACACGTCGATTTGTTATTTTAAATGCGCATATTTTTCAAGAAAATAATATTATATAGGGTGTTCCATGTGACCGTGGCCAATACCAACTTTCTTATTTCAAATGCAACCCCCTGTATATTATTTATTTTTTGGATTATTCAGAGAATTCTAGACACAATTCATGCACAATGTCCTATACCTATCTTTAACTATTTCGGAAATATTAAGTGTTTTCAGATTTAGTGCAAAAATCAACGTTTAAAATAAAAATTATTTTATTTCACAAATTCGGTACATTACACTTAAAACCTAATAAGTAATACTGATTAATTCTTAATAATTAAAAAAAAAACAAAAAAAAAACATTAATGTCAATGAAGGAAATGTTCAAAATGCTCGCCGCGAACGTCTTGGCAACATGCTAATCTGGTGTAGAATTGTCTTCTTACGTTACTCAACATTTCTGAAAACACTTAATATTTCCGAAAAAGTTGAAGATAGGTATAGGACATTGTACATGAATTATGTCTAGAATTTTCTGAAGAATCCAAAAAATAAATAATATACAGGGGGTTACATTTGAAATAAGAAAGTTGGTATTGGCCACGGTCGCATGGAACACCCTATATAATTTAATTTTCTTGCAAACTATGCGCATTTAAAATTACAAATCGAAGTGTCCGAGCGTTTTTCCTAACACCCCCTCATTTATTCGTTATCGAATTTATTCCATTTGGCTGTTACACTCTGTATAAAATGAACATTATGAATGAGTCCACCTAAGTTCGATTCCAATTCTTGTTGTTGTACATTTAAAGCATATAATGATGACTGTCATCGTAAAATAGTACCTCAGAGATGACTAAACAATTGATTTTGTTGTAAAAAATGTTTGGATTACAGATACGAAATTATTCATCAAATAAATAGGACAAAACTCAATTTCAGTTTGTTTACATGTTTATAACCTCTTCAAGCGAGTCCAAAAGCAGCGAAAGTGACGTAATCCTATTCCTGCAATCTGATTGGCACCCCAAAGCACCCCAAACGCCTGCTAAAATTCTGATTATCTCGATTCAGGGTCATATCTGCGTTGACATAGATTTCCTAAGTAAATGACGCGAGTGGTTCATCTGGTTAGTCTGTGGTAGTACTGTCAATTTTATTTTGTCCTCCGAATGAACTCTAACCGTCGATTTTTTGACGGTTGATCAACTCGTCGATTACAGTTTGAATTCGATGATTCGGTTGAAAATGAACTGAAATCGAGCACAGAATTAACTGTTCACTGACAATCAACGTTTTGTGAAACCGGCCGTAAAACTCACAAATTCATTGAATCTACACTTGTTCAATATTTTCATCACTGAAGGAGTTGGAACACACCTGAAATCGAAAGTATCAGAAGGGATTCACATCGCAACAACGACGAGGATTCAATTCTGAGTTCAGGTGTTGCCTTTTCAACTCCGAAAATGGTACAGAATTGGATGAAAATTCGATTTATAACGGCGATAATACAGCATACGGCGAGGACAGAATTTACCCAAACGTGACATTTTCAGGTCGGAGAGAGCTTTCGAATTTTCACGTACAGATGTTGAGTGCAAATATACTCACCGGCAAAATTAAGGGAACGAACAAAATCTCAACGAAGTTCGTAGTTCTTTTTATCTTGAATACTTTGGCGCATGTGACCTATTTTCTTTGAATTATAGCTTGATTACCCGGGAACATAATCATTGAGATGCCGTCAACAGATACTCCTTTTTTGTTTTATACAGGGGTGAACAAAAACATTGAAAAGTAAGCTTTTATTCAGAATACTATGTGGAGTGAATCGTCGAAAAGCGAGAATGTTGATGAACACTCAGCTGTTGCTTCATCTTTCTGAACTTTTTTTATTGATTCAATTATCTATTTTGAGACAAATTACAGTACTTTATATGGTTTCAGTATCAATTAGAAACAATAGGGAGATTTTTAGTGAACTGAAATTTTAGTTATTTTGGGGTGGTTATGGCTATTTCTCCTTGAAATAACTATAACCACAACGATGGATATAAGAATTTCAATCCCTCTAAGTACTTCGTTAACTAACAAGTGACGATTATAATGTTTTGTAGTTCCTTATCTAACTCCGCCTGTGGTCTCCAAAGGGTGGATTGAGTAGCTCGGAGGTGACCACTGCCGGTCCTAAGCCCGGATAAAGGAGGAAGGTTGGGGCTATAGGCCGGCTCCCTATACCCCATAAAAAACCTTAAATGCTAAAAAACCCAACGAAAGCCTCGGAAATGGACGGATTAAAAAGGCACGACTTCGGCACGGAAATAAGGACACGATTATAGGGACCTGGAATGTACAAGGACTCAACAAGAAAATAGAAGATGTTGTTAAAGGACTAGAACACATGGGAGTCGATATAGCTGTACTCACCGAAACTAAGAAAAAGGGGAATGGAATTGAACATCTTTCGAACTATATTCATATTTACAGTTCCGAAAAATGAAAGAGCTAGCAAAGGAGTATCAGTACTAGTTAACAAAAAATACACTAAGAAAATTCATAACTGGAACATAATAAACGAACGAATATTGTCGATGAACATAACGATCAAAGGTCATAGAACAACTATTATTGGCGTGTACGGCCCCAATGATGACTCAAAGCAAGCAGAAAAAGATGACTTCTATATCACATTGAATAACACTCTTGCCGCCCTCGGAAAGCAACGCGAACTAGTAGTACTAGGGGATTTGAATGCCAGAGTAGGAAGAATGAACGATAGTAAAATAGTGGGAAAATACGGAGAGGAGACACTAAACGATAGTGGACAGAGACTTTTGAAGACATGTGAACAACATGAATTGAAGATACTAAATGGGTTTTATAACCATAAAAATATACATAAATACACTTGGCACCAGGAAACAAGGGGACTTAGGTCCATAATTGATTATATAATACTAAAACAAGATACCAAATGGCATGTAAAGGACACCAGAGTATATAGGGGACTCGAGTGCGGCTCCGACCACTTTTTACTTATTTCGAAAATTGGTATCACACATGGCATAGATAGGCAAAAAATAAAAGACAACGCACCAGATATCGAACTAAGACAAGAAAAATATAATCTTGATAGTCTGTATGAGTCGAGTACAAGAACCCTATTTCAAAATCGGCTGGATCAAAAACTAAATGATCGATATCTGACAATGGAAACAGTACATCTCTATGAACATATAATGGGGTCCCTGCACTCGGCTGCACACGAGGCTCTCGGAATAGAAAACCATTCCCACAAGAAAAACCACAATTTGACTTGGAACAAAGATTTAGAAGAACAGAAAATCTTTAAAATGAGATCATACAAAAAATGGCTGGGCACAAAAGACCAAAGCGACTACTTAACATACAGGAGAGAACAAAGGAAATATAAAGACCTAATAACTAAGAACAAAAACGAAACATGGGAAAGAAAATGTAGAGAGGTGAGCTGCTACATGGGTGGCACAAGATCATCGGAGGCCTGGAACCTGATCCGTTCACTAAGGAAGGAGACATCCCACAAAACCAATTTACAATTGATCCAGATAGATAAATGGAAAGACCATTACGCACAGGAGCTGAAGGAAGACTGAGATAAATATCTTACTAACTCGCCTATACGATACACTGTACAAGGAGAAGCCATAGAGATCGATGAAAGTACAATAAAGAAAGCAGTTAAATCCATGAAAAACAAAAGAGCACCTGGACCAGAGGGACTACCGGCAGAGCTCTTGAAAAATGGTACGACTAAGCTAGTGAAGTATCTGAGGGAGCTGATGACCAGATATATTAACGGTGAACCGATCCCAACCTCATGGAAAGAAGCATGGATAACACCCATCTACAAGAAAGGGAGAAGAGATGACTGTTCTAATTACAGATGCATTTCGGTAATCAGTACAATGAGCAAACTATATGGACGAATTCTTCGGGACATAGTTGAGCGGGAATTCGCGGCATATGAAATAGAAGAGCAGGCAGGATTCTGCATTGGACGATCATGTGTGGACCAAATATTCAGTTTGGTTCACCTCAATGAAAAGAAAGTTGCTACAAACAGGGAGGTTCATCTGCTTTTTGTCGATCTTACCAAAGCATATGACAGTGTTCCGATTCAAAAGCTCTGGCAGGTTTTAGAAATGTCTCCAATAAATAACACAGCCATACAAGCGATTAAGCAGCTCTATGATGAAGCAACATCAAGGATTAAACTGGGTGTGAATATGTCACAAGGCTTTGTTGTATCGAAAGGCCTACGACAGGGATGTTTGTCAACGTCATTGTTTAAGATATACCTTAACGAAGTACTTCGAAAATGGAGAAGATCCTGCAGTGGAATGGGAATACAATTAAATGAAGAGAAGACCCTGTACACCCTCCATTTTGCCGACGACCAGGTGGTAATAGCACAAGACAAGGAAGATCTGGAGTTTATGACGACAAGACTCCTGGCCGAATACGAGAAGTGGGGATTGACCTGTAATAAAATGAAAACCAAGTATTTATGTATTGGACAGGAAGCAGAAAAATTGCAATTAGAGGACAACGAGGACATAGGAACATGCAGTGAATATATCTACCTGGGAACAAAAATAGACAACACCGGCAGAACTGAAACAGAGATCGAGCAGAGAATTCTGAAAGGAAGAAGGGTCCTTGGGTGTCTGAACTCCTTATTGTGGTCCAAAAGTATATCCAATGAAAAAAAACATCAAATATATAATTCCATCTTTAAAAGCGTTGTACTGTACGGATGCGAAACATGGCAGATGACAAAGGTTATGGAGCGTCGACTTTTGGCTCTTGAGATGGACTTCTGGCGACGATCTGTAGGAAAATCGAGAATGGAGAGGATAAGGAACGAGAGGATCAGGAAAATTATGCATGTTGACCGAACAATTATCGATGAAATCCAGAGAAGACAACTGATTTGGTACGGGCATGTACGAAGAATGGGCGATGAAAGTCTGCCAAAAATTTTGCTCGAATGGACGCCTCCAGAAAGAAGAAAGAGAGGAAGACCCAAAAAAACATGGTTCGATGGAATGAAAAAGGCTATGTCTGAACGAAATCTAAACCCAGGGGACTGGGTAGATAGGAGGGGCTGGAGATTGGGAACCGGAAGGCGTAGCACGCTATGAAACCGGATATAGATAGAGTTCCTTATCTAATGTCCATCTAGAATCTAGAATTTCTGGAATAATTTCATTTTTCATTCACGCATTGATTCAAGTGAATGGAGTTTACCTATATGTATACTAATAATACGTTAAATTAGGCAGACAGCGGGAAGGTATATTGACCTTGAGATATTAACGAAGTTCAATGAAACGTGCATATGGCTGTGTTGCTGAGCCGTAATTTACCAAAACGTGGTAATGTTTGCTCTTAAGTCAGCCTATTCGTTTGTCGGGTCAAAATTCGAGAAGACAATTACAGACTTTTAGACAAACATGACAGCATGAAGAGTCATTCAAAATTTCAGAGAAATCCGTCTAAATCTAGCATATCTCATTTTTCCCTGTATTCACCACATACATTGTAAAATACTTGCTTTTCCTGAATTCACTCTTCCATATTATGCAGATTGACTTCCACACAATTGAATACGTCAAATTTGACGGGTTATAAACGGTTGACTTGCAATACAATGTTATAATTGGTGGATGTGGGTTTAAACTTTGCCTGCTTTCAACAACATTCATCCCAGGAATATTCACCGTTTTTCTGTGGATAATGAGAATGTGAGTACCTACAGATAACACTTGATGAATCTTCAAAATACATTCCTAAAGAGGGTGTCTGGGTTAGTAAAGATTTCAGGGGTAGTTTATTCATTCGCGCAAAACGATCGCACGCTATTTTCTAGAACATGCCCTCACCTTCTCCAAGCTACAGCTTTTCGAAAATCCACATGTTTTTTGTCTGTGTTGACGGATGGAGCTATCAGAAAAATATCAGTATAATTAATACTTATTACATTTCGAATGAAGAATACACTGATGATACAATAACTTTTGGATAATTGAATGAAGGCTAATTTTGGAGGCTATTTTGTAGATGAGCATGAAAACCCTAGAAAAGCACTGAGGTGAAGTCAGCAGCTTCTGCGCGCATGTTCAAAGGATATCACCAAAAATGGATATGCGCGCAAAAGCTGCTGACTTCACGTCAGTGCTTTTCTAGGGTTTTTCGTTGAAGTACTGGACAATTCGATCTAATTTGTATTTTCGGAAATATTAGGAAAATGAAATTTTGATCACAATTGTTGGTAGCAAATCATAGTAATAAAAAATGCAGAGAAGCACTGCCGTGACGACAGCAGCTTTTGCGCGCATATTCTATGTAGATGACCGCTTCGGCAACGAATTAGAACATGCGCGCAAAAGCTGCTGCCATCACGGCAGTGCTTTTCTAGATTTTTTTCGAAGAATTACTGGACTCCAATTCGATCTAATCTGTATTTTTGGAAATATTGGAAAAATAAAATTTTGAATGGATTTATCTACGGAATCATTGGGTGGATTTTACCCATTCACGAATTCGACCGTTGTTAAGCCCCAAACCAAATCCAGCCAATGATTCCGCAGATATACCCATTCAAAATTTTATTTTCCCAATATTTCCAAAAATACTGATTCGATTGAATTGAAATCCAGTACTTCATCGAAAAATGACAGTTTGAAGGTTTATACAGAATTTAATGGGGATAATATGATGAGGAGATGACAGAATGACGTTCTAATGATATGATCATCACGAAATTTTGCACAATGTTATCCTTTAGCATCTTTGAACTAGCTGCGAAGTCTGATCACGATTAAATTAGTATTTTTTGAGTTATACCGAAAAAATCAACGATATCGAGGAGAAAGACACGAAATTCTACATATTTTTTCCCAATATATCCAAAACTAACAGCCGTATCGAACTGAAATTTGGTACACTGCTGTAAAATATGAAGTTCAAGGTATTACTGAAGTTGTTCCTGAATATGAACGAAAGTTTCAGAAAAAAAATTTTTTTCGAAAAAAATTTTGAAAAAAATTTTTTTTTTAATTAATCGCTTCAGTAGTTTCTGAAATAAAAAATAAATAACTTCAAAACTTCAAATGGCAATAACTCCGAAATTATTCGACTGATTTTGTCCATTAACGAACTTAACCGCGGTATTGCAATGAGCGAGAACCCTTAAAGTTGCAATGCGCGAGCAACTCTGAAAGATGCAAGTCGCTAGCTCACTCCATTCGACACTCATCATGTCCACGGACAGACGGACAGAATCGATTTTGACAGTGGATTGTACACTGCTGTAAAATATGAAGCTAAAGGTATAACTGGAATTGTTCTCGAATATGAATAATGGTTTCAGAAAAAATTTTTTTTTCGGAAAAAGATCAACGAAATTTCAATAAAAATTGCTTCAACTAACTGCCAAGTTTCAACCCAATCGCTTCAGTAGTTTCTGAAATATTCCAAAACTATTTGGCTGATTTGGCCCATTAACGAACTTAACTGCGGTATTCGGATGCGCAAACTACCCCACAAGTTTCAAGAGTCGCTAACTGGCTCCGTTCGACTGTTGGCGTGTCCACGACCGGCCAGACAGAATCAATTTTGGCACCGGATTCGTCATAAGTGAGTTCAACCTAGTCGTTTGAGACCATTTTCGGCTCAAAATTCGAAAATTACAGACATTTGGACAAAACGATAGCACGCTGTTCCCCTAGAACATGCGCGCAAAATTTTGATTAACCTATACCAAGGCCTCCAGTCTGACTTAATCTGATATTATCGACCAAAAAAACGTTCAAAGTAACATCGACCTTTGCCATCGCTGCAATTCAATCAAAATTCAGATAGGAAAATGTAAACGTAAATAAGTGAAACGAAATTCAATAGAATGGTCGATGCCGGAAAATAATTAAATTTCCACCAGGCGTTCATTATTTTATTACAGGAAATTTAAAAATCCAATCTGCTAGGTCGATGCAAAGAAATCGAATATTTATTTTTCATTTAAAGGAGGATTCTTGGTATTATTTTGACACGAAATGCTGATAGAATTTGAATTTATAATTCCGGATATTGTTATTGGTTTGAGAATGAAAATTGCATTCTTTTCGATATCAGAGGTCAGATAGTTTTCGTGCTTAACGAGGAACAGTGTACTGTAGATTTGCCATTTTGCAATGTCTGTACTTTTTGAATTTGGCCCCGAAAATGGTCTCAAACGACTACGACAGAGAATACGATTTTCTCCAGCTGGCCAGCCAACCCAGCCACGATAATTTCAAAACGGAAACAGCTGCCAAGTTTGCAGAGTATGTTGCACATCAGAATTTTCGGACGAAAATTGGCCAAATCAGCGAAACAGTATTGGAGTTATACTCATTTCAATCCACTAAAATTGGACCTCGGGAACTACTTTTGAGAGCGAAATATATATTATATTCAATTGTATACAGGGTGTTTCACCATAAACTGGTCAAACATATATAGCAGTATAGATGACATTGGGAAAGTCATTTTTGCCTTATGACATATACCCCGTTTTCGAAGCATAAGCGAGATACAGATTTCTTTCACTATAGACATGTAAAAAAAAAGTTGTAGATTTTCCGCCATTTTGAAATATTTATTTCAGAATTCTACACAACGATTGAATTGACCACCAAAAAATACTAAGATGTGACCAAAAACCGTTATTTCAAAGGTCACGCATAACTCACCAGTTATCAGAATATTGCTCAAAGTTGACATTAAACACCCTTTATCTCGCTTAAGCTTCGAAAACGTGGTATATGTCATGAGGCAAAAATGACTTTCCTAATGTCATCTATACGGCTATATATGTTTGACCAGTTTATGATGAAACACCCTGTATATTCTCTTTAGAATGAGCAGAATATGTTTTTTTTATATCAAATGAATAAAGTGTTATCACAATATTGGCAGAGAAAATGTGAACGGGGTGCCATACATTTTTAAGTATGATACAAGACCACAGATAAAAACCTCAAGAAAAGCTCTGTCGCCACGTATACGTGTAGTGAAATTGGAGTTTGATATTGAAGGGTTTATTTTTCATCAATAAAACAAATTTTTTTCTTTCCTTTAGATATTTCGAAATCTCACTTAAAAACGAGAAAAGAAGACGAAACAACCAATATGAACTAGCGAATGTTTTATTATTCGTTAAATTAATTGATATCACACCTGAAAATGATCCATTTCAAAACCGAATTCCATTTGAAGAGAAAAGTATTACAGCGACCATGACCATGATTCAAAATGCAACAAATTTTTCTATGAAGATTAACACCACGAACTACTTCTGAAAAAATTAGTTGAAAATTGGTAACTTGTTGTAGAATACTTACGTGCGAATGCTCGCGATTTCTTGTTAGGATCGTATCAATAGTGGTTTGAAAAAAAAGTTTCCGAAAATTCGTTCGTTGAAAATGCTTTTGCGTTGCCAATAGCCGCGAAAAATATCAGAATGCGAGAAATTTCGACGTTAATAGGTCAAAATGGGTGTCGTTCTGCAGGCTTCAGTAGTTATTTTTCGGAATATTTTTTTTGGATGTAGGTACTTAATTATTTTGTGAGAATGCGCAATTTTGTAATTTTTCACTTCATTTCAGTTTTATTTTTCCCAAAATTTTTGAATTTTGGCAAGATTGTGCATTCTTTGAATTTTTTTCAACCATTTGCAACCAAAAAATTTTACGAAAAAAACCAACTCTGGCCTCCAAAATTAACCCCGTTTGATTCGAAGTACTGTTTGGAGAAAATCCAAGGTTACAGGGTTATAACTTATAACATAGACATCTGAAAATTTTAACTCTCAATAACTGGAAAATATCTATCTGGTAGATTGAAACTTGATTTCTTTAGCGTTCAGGTTCGTTATTCAGTGAAATAAAAGAAACTGTGTCTTAAAATTATTTTGTGGATTTTTTTGCCAACCGTTTTTCACGAAATATGGCAAATACCTCAAAGTCAGAATTTTTTAACAAGGTACCAAATTTCAGCTCGATCCCATATTCATTTTCCGGAAATTTGGGGAAAAATATGTATATCAGTGTCGTTGTTATTTCTTTGATAACTCAAGAAATACTAATAAGTTTGGGTTCCAACTATACCATCTTGGGAGAAGGTATCAATATTGGAAATGAAAAATGTGGAAAAATTCTAATATTTCATCTCAGAATCTTTCTGCTAGATTATAACTCAGCAAAATTATTTTTATTAGCTGCCTTAGAATTTAAAAGAATTTGAAAAAGCTTGTAATGGCCCTGAGTTGACTTAGTAGAATGTCAAACCATGTAATAAGTGTTTGTGACAGCCCGTTGATTGATTTTATAAATATTTCAGGATGAGCTAAGAGAACTTGTCCTAACAGCTGGAACCTGACTAAATTCACATTTTCAATGGTACTAAAATGACTACTCACGACATTCATATTGTATATACAGGGTGATTAAAATTGAATAATATACCTTTTATATTAAAAAAGGTGTTCTTGCTCAATATATATTATAAGTGTTAATATTGTTAATTGTTAAGTGAAATATTTGTCATTAAATTTTCAGTGCATTCATTATGATATTTATGCACTTTGACATAGTAAATTCGTCGAAATGGTTTCTATTTCCTTTTATGATAGGCCTTCGTCTAATGACTTCAATCACAATAATACAATATCTTTGTATGAAACAAGTTTGGCTTAGTCCTCATATCAATACGTGTAGTATCCCCAGTTTGGCATAAGATGAAAATATTGATGGAGACAAAATAATATGATATGAAACCCAAAAATAAGTGAAATTTTTTAACTTGCAATTGTTTTCATAATTTATACTCATTCACGATATTCAAACACAAATTTTTACCTACCTGGTTTGACTAAAACTTAGTTGATATTTTATCGGTTGATTTCTTCACTTCCGTGAAAAATGCAGCTGAAATTGACAATGAAACAATTGAGCAAAGTTGATAATATTTATTTCCAAAACTCATTCTTCCGTAAAATCTTCAAACATCCTTCGAATAAATTGAACAACATATCAATAAACAAACTCCGATTAGCAACACAACTGATTGTCTCTCCAAATTCAAACAATTTGATTTATCTATAAGTACAAAGGGTATTACTCATTTATTTCGCATGTCAGATCGATTGTAAAATCAATCGAAAACGATCATTTTACCCACAATATCACGTTAAAATTTAAAAGTCTATTGGCCCGTTTGCGTCCATTGCACTGTTTCATCAAGACATTTCTCGTCGGTGTAGGAGATGTGAACACTTGATTTCGATTTCTTTTATGAACACTTTCAATTCGGATGAAATTGTGTTTAAGTCGGGTTCTTTTGAGATTCGGAAGAAAACAGGTTTTTCCAGAATTAGCGATCAATAATTCACCAAGGTATGCTCTGATCCAAACTAGTTGGGGATGTTTCGAGAATTTGTTTTCGAAAATTGTTTCCAACTGGAAAAAAAGCATTCAAAGGAAACTAAAATATGTATGAACTATTTCTAATTATGTTATCATGTTATCTTACGAATTCGTCGTGAAATTATTAAACCCGACGTATTAATCATGGTCAGACATATTCCAGGTATTTCCTTTAAGTGTTTTTGAACACGAATCTTTGGAAGACTTACTTACTATGAACCAAATGATATCTTTTGTAGGTTCTTGCTGGGTTTTTACTACCAATATCTGAGACAGAACTACTTACAATTAAACAAAATTGTTTTTTTTCATGAAAAACGCCCTTGCGGATTGCAGGATTATTTGCCAAGGGCCGTTTCTTAAAGAAATCAATTTGAAAAAAGTCACGAAACGAAAAATCGGAAGAAAATAATAGTGAGAATTCCACACATGTGATTTTTAACCAATCAGAACCTTTATTTCTGACAGATCACCATCGCAACGGATGAAATTTAGTAGAAATTTTTTCCTCGTACTCAACAGCAAATTTTACTGGAAATTTTTTGACGTTTATGATGACAGAATATTTTCTCAATTCGTCTGCTGATAGTGTGGATGAACTTGCCTTTCTTTCGGTTTGATCTATTTATAGCTTTCGACGCTTAGCATTTTTTGCAGCTCTTGCGTTGACAAATTCTATTTCAGAGAATGGATTGAATTTGCGATTATACCTTTCGAAAAAATATTCTTGCAACGAAGTCAAATTAAATCCGGAATTTTTTGCTCGCTCATGAATATTTCTAGAAAATTATCCCTCGTCTTCCACTCGGGACAATTTTCAAAATATTCATGAGCTCAAAAAAATTTCCGGAAATAATTTGACCTCTAGTGCTATTACTAGTGAAAATTTCTTGTTTGCCTGTCGAATGATAAATCTTTACTCTGAAAACGCTCTTATTTCTGGTTCTGAAACGTCACAATTCGTTTTGTTTATCGTTTATATTGTTCATTAGGCAATCTGTTTTCCCAGAAATTGCCTTGACAAAACATTCAATTCTACAATCCGCAAGATTTTTCCATAAATATTTTTAATTAATTTTCAATAGATCTGTTTCAGGTATTGGGGGTGAAAACCCAGAAAAACCCTACAAAATGAAGTAAAATAATCCCAAAACAAACTTTAATCGATAATTAATAACTTCTCTCAAAATATCAAGTTTCAAAATGTGTATTTAGAGATGTAAGATACCTCAATACACAGATATTTCTTAATTGGAGACACAAATGAAGAGGGAGGGATTCGTTGCGTGATTTTGAGGAAAAAAGCCATGAAACCACAGAAGTAACGGTTTTCGAGATACTGGACGTTGAAGTTTTTTTTTTAAGTTTTTGCATCATAGATTCTACATTTCACAAGATATTCAACTGAAATTTGGCATAGATATGTCATTTGAGAGTGCACAGAATGTGACATGCTAACTTTGTTAGCAAATCTACAGGGTGATTGTTTTTCGGATCACTGTGCTTTGGTATCCCCCAGAACTTTTCTTGTGAGCTACTGTTAGGTTGAAGAATTTTAAAGGAAAGTTTTATTGTTTCACTCAAATTTATGACTTCTTGCTATTTTGTCGTATCTGGTTTCGATTCGGAAAAAAATTAGTTCTCCCGAAATCCTCAAAAAACTCCGAATTGTCATAAAATCCAGTTAGTAAGCTGCGGTGAATAAATTCACTATTAGTTTATTTTAGCATCTGTAGCAATGATACATGAAGATTCTTTAAACACGTGAGATCATCTTGAGAAGTGCAGATATTAGGAGAAAATACCTAAAAAAAGTTCAACCTTTATTATCCTCTATCTCGAAAACGAAATATTTTCTCTACAATATTTATATGGGACTTTTTTCCTTAAATTTATGAGAGGAAACTCCCCTTTCCATTTGTTCCTACAATTGAGGAATACCCTGTATATTTCCGCTATTTCGAATGAATGAAATGAATCATAACTTAAAAATTATCAAAGGAATTTATTTTCGGAAACTCTTGATAATACCACAGACCTATCTATGATAATACTTGGGAGATCAAAAAAAGCTCTGATTTGACTAGTTTTCATATATTTTGTTAACTTCCGTAAACATCTATATGGCAGATTTTCCGAAGCCAAAATCTATCGGCAAAAACTGAAGAAAAATAACCCTATATTTTGACAGTTTGTCGGAGATATCTTTATAACACCCAACTGACACTTTCCTGTATTGAATTTTTCGTCGAAAAGTCAACTACCTGCATCTGAAAGGGTTCAAAGTTTAACAGACTCATGCAGAACTTGGGCTTTAAACCTTTTGCCGTTAGTGCCTTTCGTAGGCGACCATAAAAAACTGGAGTGCGAGCTTCAAAACAAGTAAATTCTTCTGTGAACATGCCGATCGGTCCGGTTTGCAGTTGAAAAGTGCCAGCGAGAAGATGTATGCAAAATTTCGTGAGAGTCGTTTCACTAGAAAATAAATAATAATATAGGTATACAGTGCGCGTCGAAATTATGGAACAATTTCATTTTCTCAGAAGAAAAATATTTAGCAACAAAATCCTGAAACAGGTCAATTTTTGTTTCACTTTTACTAAATTCATATGCATTTTTGAAGGATTTTTGTTGCACCCTGTGCTATCCCCATCAACCATCTAAATTTTTTGAAAAGGGAAAGTAGGTCATGTGGTACTTTTTTGGCAAGGTCTTTGTATCTTCTTCACAAGCGTGCAGGAGTTTTCACGAAAAAATTTTTTTTTTGAAAAATTAGTGATTCTCCGGTCGGTACTTCAATGCCGACATAAATTCCCAATGTCACTCCATTTTTTTCTCCATTAAAGGGTTCGTAGGGGTTGAAAGTTGTGCATGAACAAAACTATAATGGTCGACTTCCATTCGGTGACAAATTTCATCAGGTACAATCGTCTCAAAGTAAATGAGCCATGACAAAGTGCACATACTGAAAACCTCTTTGAAGTTACTAATTTTCCAAAAAAAAAATTTCCCCATTCAAAAAAGTTAGAGGGTTGATGTGGATGGCGCAGGGTGCAAGAAAAATCCTTCAAATATGCATATAAATTTGGTAAGAGTAAAACAAAAATTGACCTGTTTCAGGATTTTGTTGCCAATTATTTTTCTTCTGAGAAAATGGATTCGTACCATAATCTTGACGCGCAATGTATATCAAGTATTCGATTGGATCATTCGAGTCCAATAAGTTTCTACCAAAATACAGTAGGTACATTCAACGAATTCGAAAACGTAAAATAATTAATTATATGGTAATAGAATTTCCTGGATATCACTCTCCCCAAGTATTCGTAATCAGCAATATGGCACTAAACGAATGATCGAGAATATTTGACGAATATTTTGCTTCTCGAAAGATCATCTGATTCGGCAATACGAGGAGTCGAATAATCTTTAGTAGATTCTCAGAGTCCTTTCGGTTCGAGATTAGTTTTTTCAATACATCCTTGTATTAATATGAAAAAATGGTTTTGTGTGCACTCTAGTAATGCGTTATATTATCCAAATTGTATTCTATTGTTTCGTATTTTTTGTTTATTGTGTGGCAGAACTACGAGTGCGAATATTCAAGAACATTTTTTGAAGGACATTTACTGCAGCAACTTGAATATTTCCGTCTTGAACATTTAGAATACTCGATTAACTCCTTGAACATATGGAGCACTCGATTTGATCATTCAAATCCTATGAGTTGCCAAAAAACTCAGTGTCTGTAATGAATAAGAGATATAATTATGATGATATCTAGAGAATGGTGTTTGATACTGTCCAAGACTGAAAATAATTGAGAAAAATGTTCTAAAATTCTTGGTATGTGATTAGATATTTTTTACTACGTGTATTCGTATTCAGAAATTCAGGACTGAATGTTGGAAATCATTCGAATTGCGCATAATTCGGGTCTCGGAACATCATTCGACTCGGAAATACCACAACTCGAATATTTCTGAATGAATCTACCGAATCCTCTCGGTTCGGAATTCGAATACAACATTCTCGAATTCCTGAAGATATTCGTCTCTACTCAATCGTTTTTTCAAAAGTATCCGAATACCATGTTCTCAAAATCTCAGAAGAACCCGATTCTACGTTTTGCTACTCAAAAGTGCATGCTCACACTCTCCTCACCGTCCCCGAACTGTCACGTGACCCGGGAAAAATCTTCGTCGTACGTTTGCGTCTGAACGTTGCGTTCCGAGCACTGTTCTATGTCTACGAAGTCTCTGTGGTCTGGACAAACGAGTATTTCAGCATTGGCGTGCCGAGGGTGTCTTCGCTTGTAGGGCTCCCACTCGGCCTTCAATAGATGTCAGTGAGTCACTATGACATCTGGTGCTGATTTCGTGGTTTGAACGCTGTATGGCCTCTTGGTCTTCTCCTCGTATTTGTTGAGTGGTTGATGACTCATCTCTATTGTGGCTTCCGCCTTGAACTTGTTGTTTTCCTTTTTGTAGCCGAAGGTGCTGAATGGGGCAGGGGGGGAATTGGTTCTCATTGAATGGCTGGGGGTGCTATTGCCAGAACTGTAACCTGACAAAAAATACAAATAGTTTTTCTCGAAAGAATTATGTTTGAGATGTTTCAGAGGAAAGGAGGAAAATAATTTCTGATTCACTTTGGAATCGGTTATACAATACTCAGTGTGATCATATCCTATCAACCTTACTTAAGTTCATGAACTAATTTAAGCGATAGATCAATTAAGTTGAAAGTGCTAAAATGCTAATAAAAGTCATGGGCAGCAGAGTAATTGTCTAAATTACTTGCAAAATGTCGCAGGTGCCGGGAGCTACTGATCCTATTCTGTTGTTGAATTGTTTAAAATACTTGGAATCGTCGCAATATCGAATTCTTCATTTCATTTGTTGGTTTTTTTTCGATTTTTTTTCCAAAATAGTCGAAATGTCTACCCAATTCTCCTATTTCGGGTTTGAGTTCGTCCTGATTGAAACCGAATATACGATATTGATCTACGGTAAATACACCACTTTTTCATCAGAGGTCTATTTGAATATTTTCAAATTTGAAATTGAGAGGATTTCAATGAGGAAAGTACTTATTTATCAGAATTAGCTGTAGATTGCGATGAAGACGTAGTTGTTCCTTTGTAAATCTCATTCTGTGAATGCAAGTGAAAAGCAAATCTGTGAAAGAGGTTTTCCAGCAGGTTAGGTATCAACAGATGTTTCGTCTACTGATTCCATTTTCGTTTCATTTATAATTATGAGATATTTCTTAAGTTCGAATGAAGTGGAAAAAATTATTCCAACAATAAAGATTATTTTCGAACGAATCCTATATCAATACACTTATACGGAGAGCAAAGAATAGAATGAGGTTATGAATAGGGAGTTTCAAATATAAATATAAAATTTGAGATATGCTATATAAAATTATTTGTGCCATCTAGAAGATACAAAATTTTGTTTTCTTGAGCCAATCGGTATTGTGAATGTTTAAGGAGGGATTCCAGATATAGTTTACGGTAGCACTTCGCCAGGCACACGCCTTCTGCAAGCAGCCAAAAAATGCCACTCCTGGTTTTCCTAATTACTTCAATTTGAACTGTCATAACTGTAATGTTCAACTATGTTGAAATTTATAAACTCATGGAGAACCCTACAACAAACACGCCGAGAGCTTATACCCTTGTCTTTTATGGAATAATTCATGGTTTGGCTGATTTTGTGATTCCAAGAAGAAAATGGGCCTTCATCTCCAGCCTCTAACCTTATATACTTCCATTCAACGCCGTCAAATCTGTCATTTTTCATTAAGAATCTGACCGCGACATTTGGTCCTTCGAGGCGGATAAAAAACAATATCCTGACAGCATAATAATCGAAAACGCCTCAAACCGACACATCTCGCGAAATCGACTTGATTTCTCCTTACCTTGAGCCGTGAACAAACTCTCCCTAGTTTGACAGGCACTGTCGCACATCTCCGGTAAATTTTCCGTGTCCACGGTGTAAATCCCCTGGCCGTTGGGATCACCGTTCGGTGGGCTTAGGCTATGTTCGCTGTGCCTGATCAGGATGGGTAGGAGCTCACCCCCAGGGACGTAGCAGGGGGTGGTCGCCCCCACGTTCGCCATGCCGAACCTGTCGATCGACGGCGAACCGCTAGACCTGGGACCTCGACTCTCACCCTTGGACATTTTCTCCATTTGTTCTTGTTTGTCCAACTCCAGCTGTTCGCGGCTCTGCCGAATGTATTCCTTGAAAAAATATTTGAATTTAGGAGTTGGGATGATCTTTAGTTTTATTTTATATGTGGATTGATTTCAGAGAGGTTTAGAGGGTTGGAATTGAAAAACTCCGCAATGTTTCGTAATTGATACATCCTTTACTTTTTGAAACGTTTGAGTTTTCGAGATTTGAATCTACAGGGTGTTCCACCATAAACTGGTCGAACATATTTAGCCGTATAGATGACATTGGGAAATTCATTTTTGTCTGATGACATATACTCCGTTTTCGGTGAGATACAGGGTGTTTCATATCAACTTTGAGCAATATTCTGATAACTGTGGTCATTTGTACGTGACATTTGTAATAACGGTTTTTGGTCACATCTTAGTATCTTTCGGTGATCCATTCAATTGTTCTGTAGAATTCTGGAAAAAATATTTTTAAATGGCGGAAAACCTACAAAGTTGGAATTTTCATTCTCGATTGCCAACTTGGATAGCATTATTACAATGTACTCGATTCTCTAAGAGGTTCCGTGAAGAAAATTTTCCAAAATTCAAACTCAAATTTTTTTTTACATGTCTACAGTGAAAGTCACCTTCATTCTGAACACTGGGGTGAAACCAGAATGAAAAAATGTCCATTGGTTTTCATTTTATAGCCTTCCAAAGACTCCGCTCGGAGTACTTAAACAATTTTCATTCAAGAAACTGGTGGCCCCACGGATGCCAAAATTATTCTAATAGGCCTCCAGAGTGAACTAGATAGAAAAATTAATTCATCAAGAAAAAAATTCCTCTAAAAATTTTGGTAGGAATCGAACTGTCTCCGCATTCGTAAAATACAATAAAATTTGATGAACTACTGTTGCTTGGTAACGGACGTCATTGTAATCAGAATAAATCTAATTAATATGCGACCCTATTGTCCGTAAGTGAAGCGAGTTCGAATGCCATTAAAGTTTTTTTGAAAAAAAATTTTTTTTTTGATGAATTCATATTTCTATTCAGGGATTCTGGGGCCTATTAGCACAATTTTGGCCTACGTAGGGCCACCAGTTTCTTAAATAAAATCATTCAAGTACTCCGAGCGGAATCTTTAGAATGCTATTAAATGAAACTAATGAATATTTTTTCTTTCTGTTTTCGCCCTTGTGTTCAGAATGAAGGTGAGTTCAAGTTTGAAAGATTTCAACAATTTTGGGTAAAATTTTTTTTCGCTGTAGACGTAAAAAAAAGTTGAGTTTGAATTTTGGACAATTTTTTTCACGGAACATCTAAGAAAATTGAGTTGATTGAAATAATGCTATCCAATTTGGAAATCCAAAATAAAAATTTTCAACTTTGTAGGTTTTCTGCTATTTTGAAATATATTTTCCAGAATTCTACAGAACAATTGAATTGACCACTGAAAGATAATAAGATGTGACCAAAAACCGTTATTTCAAAGGTCATGTACCAATCACTAAAGTTATCAGAATATTGCTCAAAGTTGACATGAAGCACCCTGTATCTCGCTTATGCTTCGAAAACGGGGTATATGACATAAGGCAAAAATGACTTTCCCAATGTCATCTAATCGGCTGTATATGTTTGACCAGTTTATGGTGAACACCCTGTATACTGCACTCGATTTCATAAAGTCGGAAAGGCGTTGGAATAATGTAATCAAGTTTTTGTAGCCATAGTTGAGTTAGATTGGCACCTGTGAAATGTCAAAATTGTTCGGTTAGACGTTGCCAATTTTCACATACTTTCATCGAAGCATAATAACAGCTATAATAGAAATCATAGAAAATGCTCAAGCCCTCGATTCAGTACCTCATAAAATTCTCTGAAAAAAGATAATTTCTATGGTTTCAGAGACGTGCTTAATAATCTTCTCAATAGAAGTTATCCAGTGAAACAACAGTGGGTTTTTGCGTACCGCAGGGTTCCATTTTTGGAGCTATCCTATTCATAATTTATGTGAATGACTGGAATGTATGAATACTCGGCTTGATTGTGACATCGCAGTACTGATAAAAAGCGGAAATATCAACGATTTGAGAAAAAATAGTTTAGAATATATTGACGAATGGTTTTCTACAAATTAACTCAAATTAAATTCAAGTAAGACAGGATAAATCAGTTTTCAATCTAATGCATTAAAGGCCTATTACACTATCCAATCTCTAGGGCCCGGTATGCCGGGTGCCCGGTTTGCCGGGTAGGGTGTCGCTTATTACACTACCCTAGATACTGGTCTGACTTCTGTCATCTGAACATCAATGTGGCGACATTTACGAATATCCAATCGTTATGTCCCCGAAATTATAGAAAAGACAAAAGGTTGCATTAGTGGTGAGTCTGGCGGTCAGTACCTCGAAATCCACCAAACGGAAGGAGAGGGGAAGATGGGTTGAAAAATATTTGCTCCTCAGAGAAAAACTCTCAAATATGCAAATACTTCGTTGTTTAGACCAAACAGATTCACGGAAGTACTTGAGACTAGAAACAGACTAATTTGGAGAGCTACTTAACTTAGTAGCTTCGTTAATAAAAAAGATGAAACCATTTTAAGAGAAAGCTTAAGACCACAACAAAGACAGGTTGTCACATTGAGATTTCTTGCCACAGGAGACCCTTATCAAAATTCGAGATTTAGTTCTTTGATATCTCAACCTCTCTTATCAAACATTATAACCTTGACTGTTGTCGTTCCATCGAAGTTTTCATATATTTTCTTAGATTTCTAAGAGCACCTTATAGCCATCATTCCTCAAGTCTTTATTGACATAGTCTTTGTGGTCTTTCTTCCACAGATACTGCATTTCCCTGTATATTTCTACTATATTTAGTAAGATTGCTTTTTCTCTTGCGTACGACATCTCACAGAATAACGCATTCAGGCTTATGACACGTTTATTTGTATTGTACGCTCTCTGCTTTGCTATGCGACTGAGCTCCCTAACCCCCTAGCTCTTATTACACTGCACGGTATGCCGGGTCCGGCAGATTGGGTCTACTCAATCGCCCTAGATCAGGAACCTAGCTGCCGGATCCTCATTACACTACCCGGTCCCTGCCTGCCGGGCCCTGGAGATTGGATAGTGTACTAGGCCTTTAAGTGAAACATATTAAATTTTTGGTAATAACTTTTCATACTGAACAAGCCTGAACAGCACATGCAGATGAGATCTGTAGAAAAATCTCAAAATCGGTATATATTAGTAGGAAGATGAGGTAAATAGAGACGCGCCAAACAGCAAGACTGCATATTATGCTTGTGTACACAGTCATCTCACAAATGGAATTCTTTTCTGGGGTAAGTCGTCAATAGAAGACTTTACATAACAAAAAGATTATAAGAGCCTTAAGAGGACTTGATGGGAGAAAGAGATGCAGAAGTTCATTTAAAGAGGAAAAAATATTTACTGTGCCTTCAATCTTTATCAGGGAGTGTTTGAAGCATATACCGCAACATGAGAAGTTAATTAAATTAAATCAAGTCGACTACTGGGGAGTAAAATTCTACAATTATCTTCCATCTTGAATAAAAACACTGCCAATGAGTAAATTTGATCAAATCATCAAAGAGTTTTTAATCAAGAGTTCTTTTCACAGCATAAAGGATGTTTGATTATTGATTGAAGCTTATTTGGGCGGAATTTTGCATCACTTGGTAGATTTTTTCTGGGTTTTCACTCCCAATATCTGAAGCAAAACTATTTACAATGAAATAAAAATTGTTTTTCTATGGAAAACGCCCTTGCGAATGAAACTATTTGTCGTGGGCAATTTCTTGGAAAATAGTCTGTCTAATGAACAATACCGGAACAATACAAACCATGAATAAAGCGAACTGTGACGTTTCAGAGTAGATATCTGACCTTTTCATCAGACTAACGAGAAAATTTACAGAGTCAGATTTGCACTCTGAAAGGTCGCAGTTTGCTTTGTTTATCGTTTGTATCGTTTATTTGGCAACTTGTTTTCCAAGAAACTGCCCTTGACATCAATCCGTTCAATCCTGCAATCCGCAAGGGCGTTTTCCATAAAAAAATATATTCAATTTTATAGTTCTGTTTCAGATATTGGGAGTAAAAAGCCAGAAAAAATTTAAAAAAACGAATTCGAAGTCAAATATATCATATGAATAATTGGACGTAGCATGTAAAAATTTCATATCGAATCAACTTAACTATTATTATTACTGTGGTCAAATTTGATTCTGTCCGGCCCTGTGTGCTCTAACTTTTGAAAGGAAGGACCTAGAGTCTTGAAATTTTCAGGTTAGGTTTTGATCCTGACTATCTTGGTTAAGTGCGTTAACGGGCCAAATCTGCCGAATGGTGTTTGTGTAACAGCCATTTAAAGTTTTGATTTCTCTATAATTCGAAAAATAATAATCTGACCTAAATGAAACTTGGTTGGAGGATGAACAGTGCCAATAAGAAGTATTATCTCGGGAAATTTTTGAAAAAAAAATTTTTGCCGAAAATTTACATATTCCATTTAAATTTCACTGAAATGTCCAAGTCGCCATATCGCAATGTGAACAAGCGCGTAAAAGTTTTGAATACGGGCATGATAATATACCTGATAGGTTTCTTGATTTTTTTCAATCACAAGCTATTTTTATTACTTTCATTATTTCGGACCCCCTATTTACCAAACCTCAGCGAATGATTTCATGGAAAATTCTTCAGGAGCTCAGGAATAATTTCGATTCATTTTATGTAAAAAAAGGGCACATATCAATTCAAAGGAGTTGAAAAAATGTTGGGAACAGAAAAAAAATTTAAATGGATGCCATCAGATAATTCTGATAATAATAGGACACTGTCTCTCATCAATTAACCACATCCACTATTTTTAAAGAGAGCTCATTTTCTCTAAAACAACAGTAATATTTCCCTGGAAAAATTTCTGTAGTTTCATAATACGAACATCATCTATTATACCATGTTTTCAAATTCATGACTTAATCAGAATTTCCTGCGAAGTAGAATGAAAATTTATGCCCCAGGCGAGAGAACTTATTTTTCTAACAGTGTAAAGAGCGAGCATTTCCTTTTGAAACATTAAATAATCAGCCAGTTATGCAATTTGAACCTAGCCTTAATGAATTGAGAACTTAATAATAGAGCGTCCATAAAAAACCTCAACCACTGTCTGCATTCTCTTTCGGATAAAGTTTCAATGGAAAAGGACAAACAAATGATGCAGAAACTGGAAGTTTCTTATATTACTTATTCAAGGAATTAACGATTCGAATCATCTTTTGAAACGAGAATTCAATTTACGCTCATTAGGATACTTGAAATTCCACTTATTAGCTAGATTTTTGTATTTATCCGATTATCCTAGGCTTCAAGGAAACCCCTAAGAAGCTTAAAGCCTGTATGTGTAAGGATATCGGGTTTGTTCTGTGGAGGCGTGGTTACGGTGTCCTCACGCCACCCTTGGCATATCACGGTTAATTTTTGAGCCAACAGTCTAACCACTGAGCTACCGACACAATAATGATAAGATTGGATTGGACTAAAAGAATTGAGATGTGTAGTTGTTTCTATGAGGTATTCTGATTAACCTTGTCTGAACAAGTTGTTTTTTGCGCGCATGTTCTGGGGAAAGGCGTTTTTTTCACATGTCTGTAATTTTAGAATTTTGGTCTCGAACGACTTGGTTGGACTCACTGATGACAAATCCGGTGTGAAAATCCATTCTGCCAGCGGAGGACATGATAAACTGAAAATAGCTCCTGAAAGGTTTTCGCTGACAACACTCTGTATGTACAGAGTGTAACAGCCAAATGGAATAAATTCGATAACGAATAAATAAGGGGGTGTTAGGAAAAACGCTCGGTCACGTCGATTTGTAATTTTAAGTGCGCATAGTTTTCAAGATAATTAAATTATATAGGGTGTTCCATGCGACCGTGGCCAATGCCAACTTTCTTATTTCAAATGTAACCCCCTCTATATTATTTATTTTTTGGATTCTTCAGAAAATTCTAGACATAAATCATGTACAATGTCCTATTCCTATCTTCAACTTTTTCGGAAATATTAAGTATTTTCAGAAATGTTGAGTAACGTTAGAAGACAATTCTACACCAGATTGGCATGTTGTCAAGACGTTCGCGGCGAGCATTTTGAACATTTTCCACATTGACATTAATGTTTTTTTCGTTTTTTTTTTAATTATTGAGAAATAATCAGTATAACTTATTAGGGGTTAAGAGTAATGTACCGAATTTGTGAAATAAAATAATTTTTATTTAAAACGTTGATTTTTTCACTAAATCTGAAAACACTTAATATTTCCGAAATAGTTGAAGATAGGTATAGGACATTGTGCATGAATTATGTCTTAAGTTCTCTGAAGAATCCAAAAAATAAATAATATACAGGGGGTTGCATTTGAAATAAGAAAGTTGGTATTGGCCACGGTCACATGGAACACCCTATATAATATTATTTTCTTGAAAAATATGCGCATTTAAAATTACAAATCGACGTGTCCGAGCATTTCTCCCAACACGCGCTCATTTATTCGTTATCGAATTTATTCCATTTGGCTGTTTCACTCTGTATATTGCCTAATATTACTGAGATACTTCTCGTATCAAAATAAGTGCTGATCTCTTTGTGAACTACATTGAAATATCAACATGAAGGTTTTTTCGTTGCGAAGAAACAACATTTTATATTCATCTCGAATGTCATTTGGACAAATCATATGGCGTTCATCTCTATTACACATTGAAAAAATAAGAATATACTAGCGAATGTCATCAACTGACAGAAGAATTCATAACCTATTTTGAACCACCCAATTGAGATGATAGTGCAAATATATACCAACTGACAAAGAAACTGCAACACCCAGGAGCTGTTTAAATTTTGAATTTTTTTTTGTGAAACATAGATAGTATAGCAAGGGGTAAATGATTGAAATTTTGATAGAAAAATATCGAAGGTTTTGAAAATTTTTGGTTACTTGAATCTTCTAGTAGTTTTTTTGCGATTTTTTTATATTTTACAACAAACCAGCGGTACGGGGAGCTCCAAAGTCGATATTTAGTTATTGTTTTGATGAATAGAGCATGTTCGCGGAATTCATCGCCAGATGAGTAAATTTGAAAGAAGGCGAATTGTTGGTCTACGAAGGGCGCGGTGGTCATTTCTAGAAATCACTAACCGTACGAACAGAAATCCAACTACTGTTATGAGATGTTGTCAAACGTGGTTTGAAAATGCCCAAAACCGAAGAAGAGTAGGCACCAGACATCGAAGGGGCACAAATGGAGTTCAAGATTAACGCGTAAGACTTAGGGCCATTAGATACCTATTTGCGACAACTCGATCTTTGAGTGGTTAGGAGAACAAGGCCATCCTGTAACTGTCCGAACAGTTTACCGCCGTTTAAGGTCTTTTGGACTGCAGCATTATCTACCCCATCTTGTGTTACCTCTTACGGTTGAGCATCGCCGGCAACGATTACAGTGGTGCAGAGAACGACAACATTGGAATGTGGAATGGCATCAGGTCGTATTTTCCGATGAATCTCGATTCTCCTTGGGTGCACATGATGGCAGAAGAGGGTTTTGACGACGTCGTGGAGAAACACAGTAGAGGTGCTAGTGCACATGCAAGTAGGTCACCTTTTGTCTTTATTCGAGGTAACATGACAGCGCTTTGTTACCTTCAAGAATTAGCGGAGCCATATGTTCTCCCTCACCTTCATCGGCTCGAGAATCTAATATTTCAGCAAGAATTATCTTGCTTGAGCATTAGCTCGACCTCATACGGCCACAGTTAGTTTGATCTTTTTTGAAGCGACCCACGTGAATTTTTTGCCATGGCCGCCCAGATCTCCCAATCCTACGCCCATAGAGCATGTTTGGAACATCATGGGTAGAAGGCTTGGAAGTTTACCGCAGCCCCTACGGACTTTGGCGGCTCTGAGACATGAAGTACAGATAGCTTGTTATAGTATCCCTCAAAAAGACAAAGACCATCTTTTTGCATCAATCCCAAAACGTGTTGGCGAGTGTATAGATAACCACGGTGAAAAAACACATTATTAACGATATTAATAAAAAAATTTCAAAAAGCACTGCCGTGAAGGCAGCAACTTTTGCGCGCATATTCAATGTATATGACCGCTTCAGCAACGAATTTGAACATGCACGTAAAAGCTGCTGCCTTCACGGCAGTGCTTTTTGAAATTTTCTACTGATAAATTACTGGATTTGAATTCGATCAAATCTGTATTTTTGGAAATATTGGAAAAATAAAATTTCGAATGGGTATATCTACGGAATCATTGGGCGGATTTCACACATTCACGAATTCGACCTTCGTTATTAAGCCCCAAACCTACTCTACAAATATCGAGTTTCTTAGTCGTTTCTTCCGGAAGTTATTGTGTTAACGGTCAGCGTAACGGCCGACTGCGTAAACACAATAACTTCCGAAAGAACCAACTTAGAAACTCGAAATTTGTAGAGAAGGTTCGGACCTTAATTACGGAGGCCTAATTCGTGAATGGAGAAAATCCACCCAATGATTCCGTAGATATACCCAATCAAAATTTTATTTTTCCAATATTTCCAAAAATACAGATCAGATCGAATTGAAATCCAGTACTTCATCGAAAAATAACAGTTTGAAGTTCAGACAGAATTTAATGAGGATATGATAAGAAAATCACTTAAATTTTTTTTTTCGAATTGTTCTTATGACACGATTATCACGAAATTTCTCATAAAGTTGTCTTTCAGCACCTCAAAACTAGCTGTGAAGTTTTATCAGCACTGAATCAGTATTTCCCGAGTTATACCGAAAAAATCAATGAAATCGAGAAGAAAACCTCGAAATTTGACATATCTTTTCCCGATATCTCCAGAACTTATAATCGTATCGAACTGAAATTTGGTACACTGCTGTGAAATATGATGCTCAAAGTTTGAGTGGATTTTTTTTTTGGTATGATGAATGGTTTCCGGAAAAAAAAATTTTTTGGAAAAAAATTTCGAAAAATTTTTTTTTAATTTACTGACAATATGATCCTGACGAAATTTGGCTTAAACTTGCGTGTCATTATACTCCACCTAAATGCGAAGTTTGAATCTGATCGCTGAAGTAGTTTCTGAAATAAAAAATAAATAACTTCAAAATTTCAAGTGCCTATAACTCGGAAACTGTTCGACCGATTTGGCTCATTAACCGCGGCATTCTGATGCGCAACCTATCCTGAAAGTTTCAAGTTGCTAGCTTGCTTCTGTCGACAGTTATTGTGTCTACGGCTGGACGGACGGCTGGCCGGACAGAATCGATTTTGACACCGGATTCGTCATCACTGAGTCCAACCCAGTCGATGGAGACTATTTTCGGCTCCATCATCCAAAATTACTGACATTTGGACAAAACGATAGCACGCTGTTCCCCTAGAACATGCGCGCAAAAAGTGTAATTTTTAAATGTTACAAAATGGCGAACGCGCCGAAATCACTCCTCCTCTAGTTCCTAGATTTTTTTAAAAATACTTAAAATATTCAGGAGATCACGTTCTTTAGTCCACTTATTAGCTTTATCAGGAACCTTCCTCCCAAAGGAATCGAAATGTCGTCCGAAGTTTTCTATTTCAATCTTAAGCTTGCCACGATTCACACCTTATTCAATTATCATCATCGTCAAGTTGTCATCTTTGAAGAAACATGACACTTCATCGAAGAAATCACTCCAATGAGTCTCCCTCAATCCTGAAACACCCTGTAGAACTGAGTTAAAAAGTGTTCTGTTTTTATTAGCCGTTTCCTCGATTTCTCTCTCAACCTTTCACTCGCGAAAATGAATTTTTTCCCAGCCGCTAAGATTAGCTGCATGATGAAAACTTGATGAATATAACTGCGTTTTCACTTTCTTGTCAACCGGTCCGTTCACAATATTCAGCCTTTTCACGACAGCAGTACAAGCCGGTTGATGAACGACGGCACGCCTCAACAGCTGACAGGCAGTCTACCGTTTCAAATGCCGAGTTTTCCCCAGAAAATTAAAATACCTCAGTGGCCGTAAGCGCTCCCTCAAATGGCGGGTTAACCGTGTGTTAACGCAACCGTCAGTCATAAATCACGAGATTGTCAACCGCTGAACTGAGAAGTTGAAAACAAAGCCAGTTTTAAATTTTGCACCATGAGTTCCTCGCTAATTTGAATTGATTGCGCGACTGGTAGCAGTGTTTTGTGGAAGGCGATGAAAAATTTACTACACATCCTCTGCTTTGTCTCTTCACAGACTCTCTTAATGGTGATGGATGGAGGTTTGTTTTTGCCGACGGAAGAATTATGTAAGGTTTCTGAATATTTGCAGCGACTTTGATGAATGACCGTCACCTAATCGGGAATGGAAGTCTCTGCTGTCGAGGTTTATCGTTTTTATTGAATGGTTTATTGATTCCATCGGTCTTTGAGCCTGAAAGAAGTGTGTGATATTCGAATATAGAGTGAACTCTCCGAATATATCTTTAGACTTTGATGAATGACGAGGGGGATCAGACTTCGGTTCACAGGGGTCTGAAGAAGACCAAATGAAAGCCTTCAGTTCATATCATTTAGATATGGGAGTTGAGAAGGAACAAAGCGACATAGGACACAATGAAAACTTGTGTGGACCATCGAGTGTTTCCCAAAACATTACTTGGACTGGTAGTGTGACAAAACTAGCAGAATGATTGTCTTAGCGAAAGATGCCTTTTAAAAAAATCGATTAAACCGGTATTGTGATAGACCAAACGGATATTCAGGTCTGGCCGAGACACTCGGCACTATGCGAAACTCTACGTTAATCTAGATGAGTTGAGTATATAGTCCGCCAGTGGAAGATTCGAAACCTCAGCGCCATGCCATATCGAATAAACGACCGCTCTTTTGCGCAGGTTTGTAGGGAGTCTCCAGTTCTTCGATGCGCGAACGCGATACAAGTAAGAATTGCCTCAATCGCACTCCAAACTTGAGGTGCGTTAGACCATATCGGTTGAAAATAAAGTAGATTCCTCGTACATCGAAATGTTTAGTGTGAATGAAGAAATTCAAATCATAAAATGGTATTTCGGTGGTTTATGAATTCATGAGACAATAAATTCATTTATTGTTGTCCTTGAGAATAAGCCTATATGTACCTTCAAGTTCCGCTATTTCTAAAGTAATTGGAAATTCGAGAAATGTGTTGCTTACAAACATGCAGTAATTGTAAGATTGATAAACCACCAAGAACCATCAGTGAAGATCGTGTGAAAAAAGAAATAGAAATGTGCGCTAGTGTTGAAACCTTACCCTCGTAGAATTTATTCTATTTTCAAACCAGTTGGCAAAAAATAGCTAAGTACTCATTTTCACAGAGGGAATTATTCGTGTCATTCATTGTGGCAAATGAATGACTTTTCTTCAATGGAATAATATTGTCGTATTTAATATCAACCGATATGGTCTTACGCAGTTCAAGTTTGAAGTGCGACTGTGCGACTGGCAATTCTTACTTGGCTTGGATCGCGTATCGAGGAACTGGAGTCTTCCCACCAACCTGCGCAAAAGAACAGTCTGAGGTTTTGAATCTTCAACTGACGGAATATATTCTCGACTGATCTACATTAACGTAGAGTTTTGCATAGTGCCGAGTGTCTTGGCCAGACCTGTATATTGTATAACGTTACAAAATGGCGAATGAACAGGGATAATTTCAAAAACTACATTCAGGATGACTTCGCGGGCGAAGTGCGACTTGACTACGCTTGCTAAGTATATTTCAAATCTATCATTGAATTCGTGTCATTCTGAATGTATCTCTACTCACTCTTTTGATGAAATGAATTGAATGTATCAGACTCATGTCTTACCGACTGAATTGATAAATAGAAATGGAGTATTGATTTTCTAGTGTTTCAAAATGGTGTAGTAGATTTATTACGGGATCGGTTTTCGTCTATTCTTGTTGTTTTTGAATGTATTACAGTGTATGGACTATTTATGAATTCAATGATAATGTTTAATTATTACCAGCTCAGAAAGAGGATTTAAATAATTTAAGTTCACATGTGGCTAGTATTCACTCTAATGTGGTAAAAACGAAAGCTTCTTTGTGGGAAAAAGTGAAACTTGCAGAGTTTTTTCTCCAACTATAGATCTGCTGAGCAGAATGACTTTGAATACTGACGACCTTATTTCTCTAACCTTTATTTTCACAAAAAAAAATGTCAATTTTACAAAATCTTGTATCTTGTACTCACCTGTATTGTTCTATGGTCCCTGACTAATTTTCTTGCGCAGTTATATAAAAACGTGAAACACATTCCAGCTAAAATTAATGAAAACACCACCATGATGATGGTAATTTGTTCATTGTTTTTTCCCTTCTCAGTACTACCCTGAAACAAAGGAAAACTTTATTGTTTCTTCTCAAAAAGATGACCCGCAAAAACACAAAAAATTGTTCATAGAGCAATAAAATAGTTTATCTTAACGGCTTATCGTAAACAAGATGAAAATCAATACAAAGACTTGATATTTTAGTTTGAAGTTCAAAGTTCAATTACGATAGTTGAATTCGTGAATTGGTAAAATACATCTCATGATTTCCAACACACAAGCGCGTTGAAACAGATCCGATCCAATTAAAAAAGAGTTATTTCTGGAAAAATAGCAGCGTGAATGTTCATGCAAAATTCCAACATACACATTTGGGGAAAACGAATAAAACAATTGTGAGAAATACAAGCTAAGACTTATGAAATTTCATCTTATGCCTTACATCATCCAAAATTATTATTTCACAGTTTCATATAATATGGATATTTTCAAAAATAATTGAAGGATATGACAATTGAAGAGATGAGATATCTTGGGAAGATAGTTGATTGTTATTATTTTTACGATATGCTAGTATTTCAAACTTTTTGAAAAGAATTCTAGAAATACACCTGAGGTCAGGAGCTCTTACACGCTTGTTCAAATTCTTTGCCAAAGCAATCACGTGTTCACGTTTGGACCCAAACAAACACAACTTTACTTTCCGATAAAAGATTTGATGATCTTCTCATCATATACTTCTCACGCAATTCTGCGTGAACTTGTTAACATTTCTCAATTCAATTCGTTTCGATTCGTAGTTTTGGAAATACAAAAATTAAATTTTGAATGGAATCATTAGGCTAATTTTACCCATTCACGGGTTCGATTTTCGTGATCAAACATAAAACCTACCCTACAGATTTCCAAGTAGTGTTTTTCGGGAGTTATTGTGTTTACGTCCGGCCCAACCGGTGGTATACAGGGTCTTTCACGAGGAACCTCACCCATATTTATACGGGAAACTACTGAACGTATTTTCATGAAATTCAGCACTTATAAGTATTTCACGATGCTGATGAAATCTAAAATATTTTCAAGGCATGAGCACCTCCGGTTTTTCCGGAAATGACGTCAACTTCCGTTTTTCAAATTAGAACACCATTTTTTTATTGCAGAAATAGATTCCTTAGAAAATTTCAATTTATTTTGATGTAACATTTTTCAGTTTTGGTTGGAAAATTCTCTCTGAGCGGAAAAATTCGAAAAAAAAAAATCGAAAATAGAGCTTCGCTGAAACAAGAATAACTTCGAGGTTTTTGAATGGAAAATTTTCATTTTTGGGATTTTTCAAGATGTAAGATTGATGTATCCACTTTAAAAATCGAAATCGCGATTCATGATACAGGGGGTGAAAAAATCGCTTTCAAAGTTAGGGATGACAAAATCGTGAAAAATCAATTTTTTCGAATTAGAACCCCATTTTTTTATGGCAGATATAGAATCTACGTTAAAAAATAATGTGAGTGTATGCATCACACCCTTGCCCTAAAGTGGATATTTTCTGAGTTATTCACAAAAAACTGTTTTTCGTCTTGAATTTTCAGCTATTTCTTTTCCCTTCACGCCAAAAAGATGACATTTTCAGGAACTGTTACTTAAACCGTGTTTTAGATTTTACTACCCTAATATGCAAGAGAAAAAAGTTACAGGTTGTTCCTAAATAGATGGCGAATTTGGATTCGAATTTGTATCGGAAACCTCTTTATTTCAACTAATCGGCCATCGGTTTTCTCTCCAGTGATAAATAAATAATTCCTTATGAACCATATGCAAAAACTTACCATGTTTTACATTATTTTTTTTTAATGATAGATATCATTAATTACATCTGCCAAATTCCTCTTTATTCAGTAGCATTTTGTGTTTACTATTAATTTGGTGATAATTCGTATTAAGTTATAAAATCGATCACTATGCCTAATTTTACCAATGAAGATTATTTAAATCTCATTCTACTTCATGGAGAATGTAATAAAGTTGTAGATAGAACGATTCGATTGTTCATTGAGAGGTTTCCTGACCGACCCAGACCAACGAGAGATACCATTAACAGAACCATGACAAACTTGAGAAATGTCGGATCTTTCGTTAAGAAAACTACACACAGAGAAAAAAGTGTAGTAGAAGATGAGAACAACGAAATTACAGTTCTTGCATATTTTCGTGTGAATCCTCAAAATTCTCTCAAAGATGCCGAGATTGATCTGGGATTATCTCAATCGAGTGTTTGGAGAATATTAAAAAAACATAAAATGCACCCATATAAACTCAATAGGGTACAGCATTTGTAGGAAACTGATTTCGTCAGGAGAACAGAGTTTTGCGAAGCTATGATGATTCGATTTCAAGAGAATGAAAACTTTTTGGACTGTATAATTTGGACAGATGAATCTAAATTCACAAAGAATGGTTCTTTCAATAGGCATAACAGTCATTATTGGGATGAAGAGAACAACCACCACTTCAGACAATGGAACTTTCAAGAGACCTGGAGTTTCAATGTTTTTTGCGCCATCAAAAATAATGCAATTCTCGATGTTCACATTTATGATGGGACTTTAACTGGTAAGATAGAACACTACACATGTTTGCATTATTTAAAGAATGTTCTCCCTTAGGAGATAGATATTCTGACATATTGACTCAAATAATTGAGCCGCTAGTACAGAACCATAATGACTTATGGTATCAACAAGATGGCGCGCCTCCACACAATTCACTCAATGTGTCAAATATCCTCTACAGGCTATTTGAAGATCGATGGTTGGCGAACAATGGTCCACATCTTTGGCCACCACGTTCTCCCGATTTAACTCCTTTAGACTATTATGTTTGGGGTAGGATAAAAAATATTGTCTACTCAACTCCCCTGACTGATAAAGAGGACTGCATAGAACGAGTCAGAAATGCGTTCAGGTGTGTTTAGATTTTTAGATTCATAGTTTTGAAACTCAATTTGGTTTTTAAACACTTTTGCAGATCTCTTCCTCCCGATGAAATAAGAAGAGCAACGCACGAAGCATTCCTGAGACGTATAAATAAATGTCTAGAAATTAACGGTCAAAACTTTGAGCATCTTCTCTAGTTATAACTGCGAGAGTTTGCCATGGTTCTCCTGATAGTAACTTGAAGTCGGTTTCAAGAAGGGGTGAAAAATCTACAGCATGGTTCAAATAACAGTTCCTGAAAATTTCATCTTTTTGGCGTGAAGGGAAAAGAAATAGCTGAAAATTCAAGACGAAAAACAGTTTTTTGTGAATAACTCAGAAAATATCCATTTTAGGGCAAGGGTGTGATGCATACACTCACATTATTTTTTAACGTAGATTCAATATCTGCCATAAAAAAATGGGGTTCTAATTTGAAAAAATTGATTTTTCACGATTTTGTCATCCCTAACTTTGAAAGCGATTTTTTCACCCCCTGTATCATGAATCGCGATTTCGATTTTTAAAGTGGATACATCAATCTTACATCTTGAAAAATCCCAAAAATAAAAATTTTCCATCCAAAAACCTCGAAGTTATTCTTGTTTCAGCGGAGCTCTATTTTCGACTTTTTTTTCGAATTTTCCCGCTCAGATAGAATTTTCCAACCAAAACTGAAAAATGTTACATCAAAATAAATTGAAATTTTCTAAGGAATCTATTTCTGCAATAAACAAATGGTGTTCTAATTTGAAAAACGGAAGTTGACGTCATTTCCGGAAAAACCGGAGGTGCTCATGCCTTGAAAATATTTTAGATTTCATCAGCATCGTGAAATACTTATAAGTGCTGAATTTCATGAAAATACGTTCAGTAGTTTCCCGTATAAATAGGGGTGAGGTTCCTCGTGAAAGACCCTGTATAGTTAACAAATAGATTCTCCTGAAGAGTCTACTTAGAGACTTGATACTTGCATTGTATGTTTGGAGTTTAATTTCTGAGGCCGAACTCGCGAATTGGTAAAATCCACCTCATAATTCCGCATATATACCTACCCATTCAACATTTAATTTTTCCAATATTTCTAAAATTACTGATCTTTTCGAATAGAAATCTAGTACTTCAATAAAAAAATTACAGCTTGAAGGTTCATGCGGATTTTCGTGAGGACTATATGATTAGAAGACTGCCAAATATGAAATATTTGAATCCAAAATTTTGAAACAAACAATTTTTTATTGATCTAACCAAACAATCATCACGAAATTTTGCATGAATTTGCTTATCAGCAATTGCCTACTATCTCACGAAATTCGTATTATTTCAATGGTGTCAAATTTTTACTATGATATTCAATATAATATAAAAATAATCTGATTAGTACCTTAATATATTAGATTGAAAGATTTTCAAAACTCTGCGAAAATCAAATTCTAAATGACAAACCGATTATATTCCACTATTTTAAATAAAAAATTGGGAAATGCACTACTATGTTTCAACTCAATCGGACAGGTATTTGTCGAATCATTGATAGAAAAATTCAGAGATCTCTGAAATGAGTGGTCAATTTTCGCCCCTTTATAAACTTTTAACTGGCGTATTTCTGGGCTGTAACATATTTTTATCGTATTGTATATACTCCATTCACTTTAATAAACTATTCCGGTTGGCCATAACATTCTGACACATTTCACGTGTATATTTTGAAAATGTTAGGTTATAGTGTCATTTTTCTCTCAGATAACTACGCAACGTTGTCCTCTTTACATAGAGGTTGTAGTAATTACGTATTCATCAAAATGTTTATTCAGTTAGATTTTCATCTAACGATTTATACTGTAAAAATTTGCGCAGGAAAGTAATTTTGGCTGCGCATGTTGTAGGGGAACAGCGTGCTATCGTTTTGTCCAACTTTCTGTAGTTTTCGATGATTGAGCCGAAAATGGTCTCAAACGACTAGATTGGACTCGCTGATGACAAATCCGGTGTCAAAATCGATTATGTCCGGCCGGCCATGGACACGATAACTGTCGAACGGAATGAGCTAGCAATTTGAAACTTTCAGGGTAGGTCGCGCATTAGAATGCCGCGGTTGAGTTCTTAAATGGGCCAAATTGGTCAAACAGTTTCGGAGTTATAGCCATTTGAAATTTTGAAGTTATTTATTCTTTATTTCAGAAACTACTTGAGCGATTTGATTCAAACTTGACAATTAGGTGGAGTATAACGACGCGCAAATTTGAGCCAAATTTTGTTAAGATTATACTGTCAGTAAATTTGAAAAAAATTTTTTTTCCAAATTTTCGTCCGAAAATTTTTTTTTTCGGAAACTGTTCATCATATCCAGAAAAAATTTCACTAGGACTTTGAGCTTTATATTTCACAGCAGTGTACCCAATTTCAGTTCGATACGATCATAAGTTTCGCAGATATCGGAAAAAAATATCTCAAATTTCGAGGTTTTCTTCTCGATATCGTAGTTTTTTTGGTATAACTCGAGAAATAATAATTCAATCCTGATATGACTTCGCAGCTTGTTTGAAGATGCTGAAAGACAACTTTATGCAAAATTTCGTGATGATCGTGTCATTAGAACAATTTGAAAAAAAAATTTCTGTGATTTTCTTATCATATCATCCTCATTAAACTCTGTATGAACCTTCGAACTGTAATTTTTCGATGAAGTACTGGATTTCAATTCGATCTGATCTGTATTTTCGGAAATATTGGGGAAATAAAATTTTGAATGGGTATATCTGCGGAATCATTGGGTGGATTTTACTCATTCACGAATTCGGCCTTCGTAATTAAGGTCCAAACCTACTCTACAAATATCGAGTTTCTTAGTTGTCTCTTTCGGAAGTTATTGTGTTTACGCAGTCGGCCGTTAGGCCGACCGTAGGTTTGGGGCTTGATTACGAAGGTTGAATTCGTGAATAGTTAAAATCCGCCCAATGATTTCGTAGATATATAGATAGATATACATTCAAAGTTTTATTTTTCCAATATTTCCAAAAATACAGATTAGATCGAATTGAAACCAGTGATTCATCGAAAAAAAAATCTAGAAAAGCACTGCCGTGAAGGCAGCAGTTTTTGCGCGCAAGTTCAAATTCGTTGCCGAAGCGGTCATCTACATTGAACATGCGCGCAAAAGCTGCTGTCTTCACGGCAGTGCTTTTCTAGATTTTCTTTCACATAAAATTTTGCGTTCATTCACCCTTTTGTATTTGTAACCCATACATGTTATAATTTTAAAAAGTGATGTCCGTCCTCCGTTATATTCCACTTGTTCCTTTGCAAAAGTGAGTAGAGTATAAATCGAAAAGTGTTAATTTTTCGAATTATAATTGCAAATTTATCGATGCAGATCTTTTTTCAGAATAAAGTCTTCAGTCAGTGTCTTGTTGGGTGCACCAATGGAAGGAAATTATTTATCGTCTGTTTCACTTGAAATCTTTCTTATTGTGGTGATGTGTAGCTAAAAAATAATTATCTGTTCGTATAAAATATAATTCTTTGATTTTCACTTACATACGTCGAATATGTTGGATAGCTTGTGATACATTATTGATTCCAAAGTATCAGGGTTTATATCAGAAATAGCAAATTCAAATTCTACATAACACTTATTCAAAACTACCTTCGGCCATTTCAGATTCCAAGCGTGATGATTATGTTGAGATTGAAAGTAGAAATTGGCATTTGGCAACGTCTCTGAAAATTATTTTGACATTGGCGATATTTAACGAGTGCCATCCTGCGTCAGTTTCAAGTGAAAAAACTTGATAGACCTAAATCCTGGCCAACCGAGATAGTTTATTAAAGTGAATGAGTTATATGCCTTCCTATTCGTTGGAGAAGATTTTTCCAAAGAATGAGCTAACAGAAGCCTAACCCTGCTAAGCCATTCGTTGTAGGGTTTATTTTCGATTAAAGTCGACGAAAATCGGGCGAATATTCACCGCTATCTGAAGTAATCTAGAACGATACTCATAAAGATTATCCCGCTGCTTCAATAACTCTACTCCTGTTTGATATGCAAATACTGTGTGTAATTCCGAAACTTAAGCGGAACTTTCTCAATGGCCGAATGAACTCCAGGAACCTCACGGTGATATAAATTACAGCTGCTCTCCTAATTCAACAATAACTAGAGAATACCTTTCGCTGTGACCGGATCTTAAGGTTCTCATTTCGATCTGTTTGCGTTCTTTTGAAAGTCGGATTTCGCAGAAACCTACTAAAGATTATCTGGGAGATGAAAATGGATAGTTCTATGTTTAACTTGAACTATAACGTATACGTTGGAATCGGAATACATAGAATTGGGGATTTCTGTGATCCTATGACTCTGAGTGGTTTTTCGTGCGCATGTTGTATGGGAATCGTTTTGTCCAAATGTCTGTAATTTTCGAATTTTAAGACGAAAATGGCCTCAAATGACCTGGTTGGACTCACTGATGACGAATTTTGAAATTTTGTTTGTTTGTTGTAAATAAAAAAAAAATTTTCAACATTTATTTCGAAAGAATTTTTTTTGTCGCGAACTGCCCATCATATTTAGGAAAAATTAAGCGCAGACTTCAAGTTCCATATTTCACAGACGTGTACCAAATTTCAGTGCGAAACGATCGTAATTTCCGGAAATATTTGACAGAAAAAAGGAAATGCAGTTTTTTTTTCCTCGGTATCGTTCTTTTTTGTGTGCAGGTTACGGAGTGACTCCAAAAAAACCTAGAAAAGCACTGACGTGAAGGCAGCAGCTTTTGCACACATGTTCAAGGAATATTTCCTCAATTAATCCTTGAGTAGATCATTCTTTTTACACCGTATCTTAAGGTTCTAAATTCGATCTGTTTGCGTTCTTTTCTTTTTTTCCTGAAACTGGTCTCAAACTACTAGGTTGGACTCACTGATGACGAATCCGGTGTCAAAATAGATTCTGTCCGGCCGGCCGTCGGACCGCACGATAACTGCCAAACGAAAGGAGCTAGCGGCTCAAAACTTTCAGATTAGGTCGCGCATTAGAAGTTAAGTTCGTGAATGGGGCAAATCGGTCGAATGGTTTCGGAGTTATGGTCATTTGAAATTATGAGATTAATTTCCTGATATTTCGGGAACTACTCATGCGATTAGATTGAAACTTGACAGTAACTTGAAGCACAACAACGCACAACTTTTCACGAAATTTTGTTGATCATACTGTCGGTAAATTTCGAAAAAACTTTTTTCGAAATTTTTTTCAAAAAATTTTTTTTTCCAGAAACTGTTCATTAAATCTGGAAAAACCTTTTGCCCATACTCTAGACATAATACTTTGCAGCAGTGTAACAAATTTTACTCCGATACAACCATAATTTCTGGAGATATTCAGATAAAATATAAAAAATTTCGTGGTTTTCTTCGCGATATCGTTGTTCCAAAATAACTCGAAAAATACTGATTCTATCGAAATGAAACTCGGCAGCTAGTTTGGAAATGCTAATAGGCAGCTTTGTGCAAAATTTCGTGATGGTTGTGTCATCAGAACAGTTTGAATTTGTTTTTCAAATATTCAATATTCTGTGATCTTTTCATCATGTTATTCCCATTAAATTCTGTATGCATCTTCGAACTATAATTTTTCGATAACATACTGGATTTCTATTCGTTCTAATCTGTATTTTTGGAAATATTTTGAATAGGTATATCTGCGGAATCAAAGGGGTGGATTTTACGCATTCTCGAATTCGGTCTTCGTAAGCAAGGTCCGAACCTGCTTTCGGAAGTTATTGTGTTTACAGTCGGCCGTTAGTGTGAGTTCGCACATGAACTTGGGCGCAGTTTAATTCAAGGCATCCATAAAAATAGGGAAGTTTCTTGAATATGTATCAGATTCCATAACATTCAGAGTCAAATATTTTTAGGTGCCCTTGAAGAGGAAATTATAGGGAATAATAAAGTATTCTAAAATGATTGAAGATTCTTATGGTGACTATGGTGCATTCTTCAGGCTTATTTCTTATGGTTTTCTGAATCATCGAATCTATAACTACGAAACCATTTTAAGAGGTATGAAGGTATCATAGTAAATAATATGAAAAAAGGTAAATATATGTGGAAATACTCCAGGATTTAAACATGGCCAATATGCCTCAACCGATTTGAAACGAGCAAAAATAAACACCTAAAAATTCACTTCATACTAACTTCAGCCAAATTTACAACATCCCCGTATTTGTGAATCGTAACAGTCGGAAATGTATGGTATACTTTGTTTATTTTTTGATCTATAGCATTCTGTACGTGTAACTGCATTTTCATAGAGAATAGAAGGATGAACATTCCAGTTCATTTTATTCATGATAAATCACTGTAATTGTTTTTGGTTTATGAGTGAATCAGCAGAACAAAGAGCGTGGAGATTACATTTATATTGGCCGTTTTATTTGCAGTACATCCAGTTCCGGATTGTATTTACTGCAAAAATATGAACCCAATGGAAAAATTCTCTTGGGTACATAAAAACGAAGTTTATCATTATCTCTACTGCGTGATCATTTCGATTAGAAATTCTATTCGGGAATTGATTCGAAATGGAAATGAATTTGAAACAATGTGCTTTTTTGAACGATGGAACGACTCCTCGTTTGTTGCTAGAAAGGTAGATCATTTTTCAGGTTGCTGGGTTAAACAGAACGGTAAGTGAATCACTTACCGTTAACTGAAAGGTAAGTGAAAATGACTAAAAATTTTCATTGAAATAATTCAAATACAATTTGAATTGATTAATCAAAATTTTTTTCGAAAATATTTTTTTTCAGTGTTTTTCGGTTAAGAATATTCGGAAAAAAATTCGGTCATACTTTGAGATATGTATTTCGCAGCAGTGGACGAAGTTTCACTTTGATACGTCAATAATTTTTGGAGATATTGTGAAAAAATATGTCGAATTTCGTGATTTTTTCCTCGATATCGTTGTTCTTTACGGAATACTCAAAAAAAACTCATTCAATCATGATGAAACTTAGCAGAAAATGTGAAAATGATATAGGACACCTTTGTGCAAAATTTTGCGATCGTCTCATAAGTACAATTTGAAAAACAAATTTTAAACGTTTTTTCCCAAATATTCAATATTCTGTAATCTTCTGACCATATAATGGTCATGAAATTCTGTATGAACCTTCGAAGCGTCATTTTCCGATGAAGTACTCGGTACCAATTCGATCAAGTGTGTATTTTTGGAAATATTGGGAAAATAAATTTTGAATGGATATTCACCAATAGACGACTTCGGCCCAAGTTGCCAACCCACAATTTCCTTCACAAATTTACTATCACTGGGGAACTGGAATTTCAGGACAAATTCGACATGATAAGGGTCGCGTTATTTATAAACATCCGTGAAAGATGCCTCGGCTCCTCAAACAAGATAATTCCTTTTAAATATAGGTTTAATTATAGGCTTTTTAAATATAGGCTGAAATTCAAGTTGGGATTCCTGATTTCATGTTAACAGTGTCAAGTTTATAAATGATATGTTCCGCAAATCAACTTGGTTATTTCGGTTGCCGGTTTTCCGTTCTGTGAATATGAAATATTCGGTTGGTTCCTGAAAAAAAAGGTTAATTACGGAATTTGATTAACGAATAATCTTTCTGTCACCCGAACATAGACATATTAAGTCTATGCACCAGAACGACAATCAATGTTTTATGGTAACATATCCATAGCATACAACAATCTTTATTTACCTTATGATCCATAGACCATACATAGTAATTTTTTCCATTGTTGATTGTTGTCTCTTCTATGTTCTATGGATCATAAAGTAAATACAGATGATTCTATGCTATGAATATGTTGCCATAGAACATTGACTATCGTTCTGGTGACAGAAAGAATATTTTTCATCAATCAAATTCCGTAATTAACTTTTTTTCAGGAACCAACCGAATATTTCATATTAACAGAATGGAAAACCGGCAACCGAAACAACCAAGTTGATTTGCGGAACATATCCTATATAAATTTGATACTATTAACATGAAATCAGGAATCCCAAAATAAATTTCAGCCAATCAGAGATGATCTTAACAAAACCGTATATTTGGAAGGAATTATCTTGTTTGAGGAGCCGTGGCATCTTTTACGGATATTTATAAATAACGCGACCCTTATAATGTCGAATTTGTCCTGAAATTCCCGTTCCTTAGTGATAGTAAATTTGTGAAGAAGAATGCGGGTTGGCAACTTGGGCCGAAGTCGTTTATTGGGCCTTCGCAATTAAGGTCCAGACCTACTATATCGAATTTCTAAGTTGTTTTTTTTGGACGTTATTTTGTTAACAGTCGGCCGAACGTAATCCTTAAATGCTTCAAGTTCATTGTTTCAACACTTGCCAATATTTTTTGTTAAAATTTGCCAAACAGTTCATATAAATGATACTTCGAAAAGTGTTAAAAGATGGTTTTGCTCTATTACCATAGGCGTATGTAGGGTATGTAAAATCTACGCCACTGTCGTAAAATCATTGCCATTACTTTAAAAAAAAATATTAGTCTCGTGTCTCAATGTGATAGAATAAGTAGTGTTTGAGTCATTCTCGTTTTAACGTAATGTTTAAAATATCTACCCCTATAGAACGCATCTAGTAGGGGGGGAAAACTATCTGTTAACACCTTTCGAAGTGTTTTAATATATGTGAACAATTGCCCAAGTTTGAACGAGAAATATTGAAAGGTGGTTGAATAATGGGCTCGAATCATCTCGTATCTACATAGTTTGAGGCTTCGTGTATAATTAATAAACACATTTTTTATGTGATGTAATAATTATGGAACTGTGCACATTTTTTATAGTTATTTCGAATAGATTGGGTCGATATTCTTTCAAAGAGCTAATTAACAGATAGCTTCAGATCCGAAACTATAATGTGTATTTTGCCTTTTCACGAGATAAACCGACATATTTTCGCTTGGTGATTTTCTTTCGTAAGCTAGACTGTTCATAAAGGGAAATAATTGCCTAATACCGCTCTAATGTCCTGCAGCAAGTATGCAAAAATTTGAGACTTATTAAAATTCGATGATGCTGACATATCAACAACCATTTGACTCTCCGTAGTTTACAAGGCCTTGTCAATGGATCTGGACCACCCTGCACACGAAACGTTCAGCAACAGAATAGAGAAGTTATAGGGAAGCGACACAACTTGACATTTCAATTGTTCTAGATTAATCCGAATTTCGTGACGTTGAAAAACCATAAGAATATCACAGAATAGTAAGTATACTCCATTCACTTTTAAAAACTATCCCGGTTGGCTATGACATTTTGACATATTTCACCGTGTATATTTTGAAAATGTTAGGTTATAGTCATTTTCCTGTCAGATAACTACACAACGTTGTTCTCTCCACATGAAGGTTGTACTAATCACTTATTTTCCAAAATGTGAATTTACTTTAGAGAAAATAATAAATTTAAGAAACTATATGAATTCCATAATTCCAGAGACCTGGCGATTGTTGAAGAAACTTTTTTCTCTGTTAACACTGGAAATATTTCACGTATATGAACATGGTTGGAAGATTCAGTTATGCTATATTCTTGTACGGAAAACAAGAATAAAGTGTTGAAATTTTACTGAAAAATAATGGGTAGAGTAGTCCGTTATTTTGCGATAGTTCATTCGAAAAAAAAATTTCAAAAAGCACTGCCGTGAAGGCAGCAACTTTTGCGCGCATGTTCAATGTAGATGACCGCTTCAGCAACGAATTTGAACATGCACGCAAAAGCTGCTGCCTTCACGGCAGTACTTTTTGAAATTTTTACTGATAAATTACTGGATTTCAATTCGATGAAATCTGTATTTTTGGAAATATTGGAAAAATAAAATTTTGAATGGGTATATCTACGGAATCATTGGGCGGATTTTACCCATTCACGAATTCGACCTTCGTAATTAAGCCCCAAACCTTCTCTACAAATATCGAGTTTCCGGACAGAATCGATTTTGACACCGGATTCGTCATCAGTGAGTCCAACCTAATCGATTGAGACCATTTTCGGCTCAATCATCCAAAATTACAGACATTTGGACAAAACGATAGCACGCTGTTCCCCTAGAACATGCGCGCAAAAATAACAGTACTCGAATAACCCTGCAGTTGAACCTCTAAACGAACAGACAAACCTATGGAATACCATATTTTTCGGACTTCTCAAGAAATAAGTCTACAGAAGACATTTAAATACCTTGTTGCACAACTTTAATTACTCCAGTATGAAAATGTAGTAGTACTACAAAACCTGTGTCACCTTAAAAGAACTAACTCAATATACAAGTTCGTGGGAATCTATGTGAACGATACACTTGGTTTTCACTCACATAAGTCGAAATTGTTGAATAGCTTGTGATAAATTATGGATTCCAAATTATCAGTTTTACTATCAGAAAAAGCAGATTTCTCTGCTTCTTCAAAACTACCTTCAACATTTTCAAGCGTGATGATTATGTTGAGATTGAGAGCATAAAGTAAATATATATATATACATATGTGTTCTGTGATTGAGAGTAAAAATTGGCATTGGCATTTGGCAACGTCGTCGAGAATTATTTCGCCATTGCCGATATTAAACGAGTGCCAACATGCGTCAGTTTTAAGTAAAAGAACTTGATAGACCTAAATCATGGCCAACCGGGATAGTTTATAAAAGTGAATGGAGTTTATTGTATATTGTATACTTCCCTATTTTATGTTCGTATAGGTCACGAGCAGTTTTGACAGTTGGGAGAGATTGGAGGACCAACAATAACCTAAAATGCATTGTTTACTATGAGAAAAAGCGATTTCCCTCGTGATTTCGTATTCATTTGGAAATTTTGGAATGATATATTCACTTCTTTTTGAGAAGGATAGTATAAATTTGGTATACATATTATGAAATTAGTCCCTGACTTCATATACAGGCAAATAAACAGACCTTTGGTTAGTTCAGTCAACAGTCTTTTCGTGTGTTGTAGTAAATTATATAGGCACCTTGTTACTTTCATATGGAGGTAAAATAGTGCGGAAACATTTTGTGATATCATAGTGCTAATAAATTTCTCATTCCTAGATACTGCCAGTTATTTCTCTGTGTGTAGTAGATAGGAACAGTGTATTGACACAGTGGATGGTTTTTGTTCCTAAAATACGACTCAAGGGTGATTTAGATCTTTTTTTGTGAAAACAATCAGGAATGTTTATCAAAAACTTACGATTTTACGAAAATTCCCTACCTGGTATCAATCGGCATACCCAAACGAAACATAGGCAGTAGTAATACTGCACCTTAAGTGAGAATCATCTAAAAATTTGCCTGCATTGAATATCTGAATGGAAATATCTTTTATAAATCCTGTCTTGTTCAAGTAATAAAGAAATGTTTATTAAGAACTTATGATTTTCAAATATTCCATAACCCGAATCGTTCGGTATGCCCTACCAAAATAACCTACATGATATTACTCGACTAAACATGAAAATCAGCTGAATTTCGATGTCATTGCATACCTGAATGTCAATGGTATGAATCAATCCTATCTAATTCAAGTTTTATTGATTGTCCAGACTAATATACAACCTATGTTCTTTGCCGAGGTAACTGACAAGTTGCAAAGTAACATTTATTCTGTGAATTTCCTTTTTAGAGCGCAGTTCTTTATTGAATTAATTCAGAAAATAAGATTTTCTCCTTCAGAACCGATAGAATATTCTTATTTCTCTCTTTTATAATGGATACATTGAGTTCCTCTCCACATCTGGTTAGTACGTACCATTCAAATGAAAATACTTCAACAACTCATTGGTAGTTTTCATCGATTTGATGTTGAATATTCGACCTTGAATACCTGAATTTACTTCAAAAAAAAGGTTTTTAAATTGTATTTCTTGCCTTACTAAACCAAGCAACATGCAACAACACATTCAACCAGCAAGAATTGTATTTATTCGAAAAATTCCATAAATTAAGTCAAGCTGTTACTGTTACAAGATATCAAGTACTTTGGATATAGTTCCTAGATAAAGCAATAGTGAATATTTCAGTCCAAAATGTCCAAATTCATACAAAATCACAAGCCCAATCGCATTTTCCCATAGTAAACAATGCATTTAAGGTTATTGTTGGTCCTCCAGTCTCTCCCAACTGTCAAAACTGCTCGTGACCTATTGTAAAAATATTATGTTAAAACGAATGTGTTTGATTCGTTTCAACACAATCGAAACAATCACTGTATAAAGAATCAAAAGTACAATGAACTCGAACACGTGGGAGTAAGTAAACCTACGCATATTGACTTTGACCACAGGATGGTGAAGTTTTTATTCTATTCTTTGTCTGTGTGTTGCCAAGAGAACCAGTAACAAAATGGCGGTTTGAATTATGCGTATGTGAATGTGGAACATAGGAAAAGGGGGGGTGTGGTTCACTTATCAACGAAAAAATCTTCTACAACTAACGGCAACGCTCAGACAATTCCACGGACAAAACAACGGCCACTATCTGTCATTTTCATTCCGAAACCATAGAACTGTCAGAAGTCCTTCGACGTAGGTCCATAGAAATAGCTGTGCTATTTATCCGCATAGTTAGCAAGTAATATGTAACTTTCTCAACCTTTACCTCGACGCGTTGTTGACAAGTTCGTGCACAAACTGCGGAGTTTCAAAGCAACCGATATGTTGCTCCTATTTAACTTTACGATTTGAATGCATGCACGAACCGGAGTATGCCCGAGGGGGTCAGAGAAAACTCAAATAGTGAACCATACAGCTCGTTTGAACTTGTTTCTATCTATTGCAATTTGCAATTCCGAGGCTCGATTCTATTTTATACGAGAGGATTCTCTTGCCCGTGATAATGAACTGCATGTTGATATATTGTCTCTGGTATATAAATTTGAGTTTGTTGTACTTTTAGAGAATTTTTTTGATTTGAGGAATAATATTGAGCTAAATTGCAGGCATGCTGTAAGTAAAACATGATGTGCTCATCTGCACATCTATGATCGTATTTACCAATGATGACGTCTTTCTTTTTATTCAAATTCAAAGCACAGAATATATTTTCACTTGTTTTTTCAACTAGCTGACGTCACTTTTTTTTCAGATGAGCACACTATGTTTTTTACATCATGATTGCAGGAAAAGTGTTCGCGTTCTCATTTCAGATTGGGAAAGAAAACTGTCATCGATCTGGCTGTATAATTAACGAATTTTGAGCCGAAAATGATTTTGAACGATTAAGTTGGACTCCCTGAAAAAGAACTGTGGGGAAATTCAATTCAATCCGCCCTTCGGTATGTTCTCTATTACTATCTCGGTGTGATAGTTAGTGGGAAAAATCGGCTGAAGTGTTTCGGAGTAATACAAATTTAAAATTTTGAGGTTAGTTTCTCGATATCTCGAGAAGTAGGTACCTGCTGATGCGATCAGATTGAAACTTCGTAGCTGGTTTCAGATTATCAACGCCCTACTTATTTCATAATTATGTGTGGATAAAAGATTGAAAAGATGAAGAGTTTCATTCGAAAATTCTCAGAATCCTTTCTTGAACTTTTTTTTCTCGGAGATTATTGATCAGATTTTAATGGGAGCTGACGAAGACCTTCAAATTGATAAACAGCGTTCAAATTTAAGTTCGATCCGATTTTCATTTTTGTAGATATGGGAAATCTCTTGTGAATCTAGTTGTGAGAAAATAGAGGAAAATTTACTCGACAATTTTCCGAATTTTGGTTGAAACTTTGTTTTTCTCGGAAACTATTGATCAGATCTCAATTTTGACCTTGAAGTCAATATTTGACAGCACTGCTTCAAATTTCAGTTTGAGAAACATATGTCGAATTAAATTGTCACGTTATTTGAAATTTTGAGGTTATTTTCTCAATATCTCAAGAAGTATATCAAACAATATGTGTAAAGAAATTACTATAATCTCCCATGTATCTAATAAGGTAGTGAAGAGAACTCACAAACGTATTAATATACGATAATGAGGATATAAAGAAAACAAAAAGGATGGAAATAGAATAATTCAGTCTCAAAATAATATATAAGCATTCAAAGCTTCAAACAAAACAATAAATAAGAGTGTAAATGAAAAACTGAAATACATTAGAGAATACACATGCCAAAAAAGGTCATAACGAACATTTTAATATTACTTTTTGTAATTCGCCAGGATGTAGGGTCATTAAAATCAACTGGTTCAGGTTTAACCTCAGTAAGTACTGATTCCTCGTCAAAAGAATTTTCCTTGTCCGAATTATCCGAAATGGAATACTTTCTTACGATAGGCTCGGTACTGGAAGAAGTAGAAGGAAATTCCGCTACATGATGGGCTTCCCTGGTGGAACCACTTTTTGTCGACACAATACCCGCTAAAAGTAACTTGAGATATTAGTGGTATATTTTTTAGGTCTAATAATTTTTATCCCTGATCTTCCGAGATTGTGATCCTGATAGTTTCTTGGGCGGCATTTCAGTTGGTTATATCAACCTCAAATTATATAAGATTCTGAAAATGCAAGGACGTCGAATCGGAATGTTTTGCGCGCTCGTATATATTCATATCTGAATTGTCTCAATGCTCGACAAATGTCAGGACAGAAAAAGGTTTCATGTTTCAGTGAATCTGAAGAATCATACTATTCATTTGATCGACATTTGATCCTCTTTCTGTAGTACCCATAGCTAGGAAGCTGATTAATAAAATTACTAGAGATACGATAAATTTATCGTATTTTTTTCAACATTTTAATTTTTTTCCTAAGTTCTTTTTATACATATGAAAATTTTTAATTGAATCGGTATAATTTGGGATCTCGCAAATAAAATTCGAACTATAATATCGCCGACATATCCCCAACCCAAACATAACCTTATAAAATTTGCAGTCTCTTAGTGATATCTTTCGAGAATGATTGACTCTCGTGTGCACGGACAGAATATAATTTGACCGACCGCGCAAAACTCCTCAACTCAAAATTGAAATATTCAAACATACCTGATTGAAATTTTCAAACTTTTTCCAGCACGATTAATTTCCCGGCCCGCTTGAACGATCACGTTATTTGCGGTATTGCACATAATTTAAAATAAAATGATAAGTTCCAGGTTCCTATTTTCCTTATTGATGCCATCAACTGCGCCGCTGCATGGAAGTACCCCACATACGAGAAAAAAAGTAGTATTAATTAGACTGGGGTGATTTCATCAAGCCTATCGGTCGTAAACGTCTTCGATATACATTAATTACCCTTATCAAAGCCGGTGTGATGAACGATTCGGCGAATAATGTGGACGGTCTGAATCTCTTTGTCATGCCGTCAAGAAACCTAGCTCGAACATTAAACTCCCTCTGAACTTACCGCTAATTGAGGTCTTCAGTGTTCGAATAACAAACATCTGGACGCGATCGGGAATCGTAGGGCGACCGACAAGTGTAAATTTATCATCTGTTAATTTATTGGTAACTACTTGTCGCCGCATATTGTTCAACAGGTGCATGCACTATAGCATCGCTCTAAAATATGAATGAACTTTGAAGTGGAAAAACATCATTTCAAGAATAAAAAATCATAATTTTGCGCCCCTAGTTGGGTGGCGCCCGTGGAAAATGCCTCCCTCGCCACGCCCTAGATCCGGCTCTGATACGCAGCGCATCAGTCAACTCTAAACCCACTATGAAAGTAAAAGAAATTGAATCCTTTCAGAGTAACCTGCAGGTGAACGAAGGAGGCATAAATCCTACCCAATCCATCACATACCGAACTATCTGAACCCGTAGATGTGTCGACTGTGAATTCAATCCACTTTGAACTCTGTGGATTTTCGAGAGTTTTGCCTGCCGTTTGTACCTTTAAATCGACCGGATGGATAGAAATGGCAATCGTATCGTTGATTTATGTGTCAGATAAAGGCCAGCGACAGATTCCATTATGGCGGAATACATCAGGTGGCGCGGTGCCTTCATTAAGCATGCTTCACACGTCAATTACTCTGACACGTGACCGTAAATTAATATTCCATGGCGGGAAAGTTAATGCTCTAATTCCAGTGATGGTTGTAGACGGGGTTGCTCAGTAGACAGCTTGTAGATGCTGATAATAGTTTGAGCATGAAAAGTTTTCGGCACTTGGTGTGAACTTGGGAGATTGAAATTCTCCTTCTATAGAGGGTCAATTATAAGTTCTGGATCATTATATTTTATCAGACTAACACTGAAAAGGTACTATCCTCAATATTTCGTTCATCATGCAAAACAAGTTAAAACCTAGAAAAGCACTGATGTGAGGTAAGGAGCGCTTACGCGCTTGTTCCGTTGCCAAAGCGGTCATAAATATATACAAATATTGACCCTGCCAAACACAGATTTTCATTTCATATGGTCCTCACAAAATTCTCCATGAACCTCAAGCTATAATTTTCGTTCAAGTACTAGATTGCAATTCGATCCAAAACTTTGAATGGGTATAACTATCTAAAGAATAATTGGCGAATTCAACCCATTTAAGCATTCGACCTTCTTAATTAAAGTGAAAAGCTACTCGACAAATATATTCCCTATGTCGATTCCTCCTAAAGTTAATGTATTTACGGCCGGCCTAACTACTGATAGTGAACAAAATAACCGAGCGGGAAATCACGGAGCAAAATTTTGTACAATATATCCAAATATATAAATATATCCAGGTATATCCACATACATCCAAGTATATCCACGTATTTCCAGGTATATCCACGTACATTCAAGTATATCCACGTATTTCCAGGTATATCCACGTACATCCAAGTATATCCAAGGTATATCCATGTATATCCACAGTATTTCCATGCACTTCGAACTACTATGAAGGCATAAACAATTTTCTACACGACTGCTGTAGAATATAGCTCTTCTTATATCGAATTTGATCCCAGATTTTCATTATTCCATAATTTGATATGAAATATTCATACTACAACACCTAAATCAATTTCAAGCAATTAACCAGTACTTAATGACCGCGTTTTTTGTTTCATTTGTTCTTTGGTTTTTCCCTTTAGGAATAACCACGAATAACCACCTTGAGCTTGAGTTTAATCCTAGTTTCGTGATCATTTCGACTGAATTTAATTCCATCATACTGTTATGGAATATTCATTTCCTAACACTTACGAAAACAAAGAGAATAAAATCTGTCAGCCGCTCTTTTTGTCATATCTTTTGAAGATTCATTTTTGCGCGCATGTTCTGGGAAACAACGTACTATCGTTTCGTCCAAATCTCTGTAATTTTCGAATTTTGAGCCGAAAATGGTCTCTTACGTATAGATTGGACTGACTGATGACGAATCCGGTGTCAAAATCGATGCTAGCCGGCCGGCCGTTCGTGGACACGATTACGGTCGTACGGAGAATTCTATCAACCTGAAACTTTCAGAGAAGGTTGTATTTCGAAATGCGACGGGTAAGTTCGGTAATGGGCAAAATCGGCCAAACGGTTTCGGAGTTAGAGCCTTTTGAAGTTTTGACGTTATTTTGATGATACTTCGGGAAATACTAGGCCGACGGATAGAAACTTGGCAGTTAGTTGGAGTATAGCAACGCGCAACATATCGCGGAAATTTGTTGAGATTATACTATCAGTAAATTTTGAGAAATTTTTTTTTTCAATATTTTTTTTTCAAAAAATAATTTATTCTGGAAACCGTTCATCACATGTGGAAAAAATTAGCGCATACTTTGACCTCCATATTTCACAGCAGATATTCGAAAAAAACATTTAAAATTCAGTAGTTTTTTTCTCGATATCGTTGTTTTTTCAGAATTCCTCAAAAATATCATATTGTCTCCATGAAACCTTTGAACTGTAATTTTTCGATGAATTACTGGATTTTGATTCGATTCGATCTGTATTTTAGAAAGATTGGAAAAATAAAATTTTGAATAGGAATATCTGCGGAATCATTGGGTGGATTTTAACCATTCACGAATTCGGCCTTCGTAATTAAGCCCCATACCTACTCTACAAGTATCGAGTTTTTAAGTCGTTTCTTCCGGAAGTTATTGTGTCTACGGTCGGCCTAACGACTTAGAAACTCGATATTTGTAGAGTAGGTTTGGGGCTTAATTACGAAGGTCGCATTCTTGAATGAGTAAAATCCGCCGAATGATTCCGTAGATATACTCATTCAAAATTTTATTTTCCCAATATTTCCAAAAATACGGATTAGATCGAATTGAAGTTAGTAATTTGTCGAAAAAAAAACTGGAAAAGGACTGCGTGAAGGCAGCAGCTTCTGCGCGCAGGTTCAAATTCATTGCGAAAGCAGCTGCCTTCACGGAAGTGATTTTTTAGGTTTTTAATTAATTTTCATATTTGAAATGTTTCTTTCAACAGTCGTGGAGAAAGTACCTTTAGTCTGTTACTCGGTTAGAATGAAAATACGATACTCGTGATTTTTCAGGCTCGCCCTCGGAATGATTCACTCTTATCGGATTTTCATTCCGACCTTTCACAAAATATACGATTATATATCAATCCTTTGTGATATTTAAGGGTTTTGTGAACTCAATAAATTGGAAAAAATAAAAAATTCACGATTAAATGAAATCCATACCCAACCTATTCAAAATACTTCATAAGAGGAAAAACCTCTATTAAAAAATAAACACCATCAAAAAACAACATAAAATAGCTCATTTTTCCATACTGTGTGCCTGAAAATAAATTAAATAGATGAGCTATTTGCGTTGACCTTATACGTTCCGAAATTCTCTCGGTTTTTTCCTCGGTTTTTCCGAATAAACTGTCAGCTCTGAATTCAGTTCGTTCCCTGATTCGTCTACCATTGAATGTAATTATCTTCAGGATCGTTTCTTTCGAATATGATTTTTGCCAAGTTTTTTGGATGTTCTGAATTTTGAAACATAACCTCGAACATAACCTATAAAATCACGACGAAGTGAGCATGCGCATTTGAAAATAAATCGAGGTACATCCATATATATCCACGGTATATCCAGATATATCCACGGTATATCCATGTATATCCACGGTATATCCAGGTATATCCATGTATATCCACGGTATATCCATGTATATCCACGTATATCCACAGTATATCCATGCATATCCACGGTACATCCACAAGTTTGTACAAGTATATCCACTCGTGATTACCCCCTCGAAAATAACTTCCGGAAGAATCTATTCAGTAGCTTTATAATTGTAGAGTAAGTTTGGAGTTTAATTACGAAGGGCGAATTGGCGAATTAGTAACTATCGAATGATTCCGCAGATATACCCTTTCAAAATTTCAGTTTCCCGATATTTCCAAAAACATAGATCGAATCGCCTTTCAATAAAAAGACCACCTTGAAGTTTCAGCCAAATAGGGTCTACAGAACAATGAGCAAAATAACTCTCTCCATTAAAGAAAATGCAGGAGGAACCTTTAATTTTTTTGCTCATTGTCCTGTAGACCCTATTTGGCTGAAACTTCAAGGTGGTATTTTTATTGAAGGGCGATTCGATCTATGTTTTTGGAAATATCGGGAAACTGAAATTTTGAAAGGGTATATCTGCGGAATCATTCGAAAAATTTTTACTAATTCGCCAATTCGGCCTTCGTAATTAAACTCCAAACTTACTCTTCAATTATGAAACCTCTGAGTAGATTCTTCCGGAAGTTATTTTGTTCACTATTAGTGGCTAGGCCGACATAGGAAATATATTTTTAGAGTAGGTTTTCAGTTTAATTAAGAAGGTCGAATGCTTGAATGGGTTGAATTCGCCAATTATTCTTTAGATAGTTATACCCATTCAAAATTTTGGATCGAATTGCAATCTAGTATTTGATCGAAAATTAAACCTTGAGGTTCATGCAGAATTTTGTGAGGACCATATGAAATAAAAATCTGTGTTTTGCAGGGTCAATATTTGTATAGATGACCGCTTCGGCAACGGAACAAGCGCGTAAAAGTTCCTGACCTCACGTCAGTGCTTTTATAGGTTTTTCAATCAAGTACCTGATTGATATTCGATTTTATCTGTAGTTTTGAGAATATGTTGAGAATTAAAATATTGAATGGGTATGTCTGCCTACTCATTGGGCGGATTTTACCCAGTCACTAATTCGACCCTAGTAATCAAGGTCCAAACCGTCTCTATAAATATCGAGTTTCTGATTTGTTTCTTAGGAAGTTATTGTGTTTGGGATCGGCAATCGTTGATATACCAAATCTGTAAAAAGGTTTCGAAGTTATACTCATTTTAGTTTTTGTTGATATTATCTCAACATCACAGGAAATACTTATCGAATCAAATTGAATTCTACAAATTTCTAACGAGAGAATTTGTTTTTTGGAACTTTTTATCAGATTTTCATAAAGTTCGGACAGACCTTCGAGTCAAAATTTTACACTAGAGCACCAAATTTCATTTCGGTTTGATCTTATTTCAATTTTTTAAGGTACTGGGAAAAGAGATTTGAAATTTCGTCGTTTTTTCCTAGGTATCTTTGATATTTATAGAATTACACATAAAATGCTGCTGCAATTTGACCTTGGTAATTGGCGAATACTGAACATTAAAAAAATTTTTTGTCTTAAAGTTCCAAAGAGTGTGCAGGACCTCTGACTTCACGTCAATGATTTCATAGAATTCTTTACTGAGAATGTTATGCATAATATATGGACTTGTAGAGATGATTCTAAACGAATAAGTTCACATAATATATAGTATTATTGTATGGGTTGGAATTCTTTCTTTGGCTTATTTTGTGTACTTACCGGACAGTCATCTTCATCCCATCGAAATCTACAGTTATACAGATTGTTGCACTTTAACGTCCTTGAGATACAAGTTTCGTCATCACAGTCAAACTCATCAGCAGCACATTCCGGTATATATTGAGCTGCAAAGAAAAAGGTTTGATCAGATAACAGTAGGCAAAGCGATTTATCTCACAGAATACAACTATAATAAATTTGACAATTTCGTTCACTTCAGAAAAATCCATGAAATCTGTGGTCATGTGACCAACATTTCTGTCGCCTCTCGGATGCACTTAACGAACGTAGTATATGAAATTCAAAGCACAGAATATATATTTCCTTGAATCTTCGAGTTGCTGAGATCACTTTTTTTGCGGATGATCACACCATGTTTCTCACATCATGCTGACAACACTAATTACGTTATCTGTTACCCTCAACTACACTTATCTGCTCTGAGAAGTGGAAGTCAGTGGAGTGGCCGTGATTTAGGTCTATCAAGTTTTTTTACTTGAAACTGACGCAGGTTGGCACTCGTGAAATATCGGCAATGTCAAAATATTTCTCAGCGACGTTGCCAAATGTCAATGCCAATTTCTACTCTCAATCTCAATATAATCATCACGCTTGGAAACTACAAATGCCGAAGGTAGGTTTGAAGAAGTAGAGACAATGTATCAGGAAATGCCATGTAGAATTGAAATCTGCTTTTTCTGATGGTAGCCCTGATAATTTGCAATCAATAATTTATCACAAGCTATCTAACATTTTCGACTTATGTGAGGGAAAACCCAGTGTATCGTTAACATAGATTCCCGAGAAGTTTGTGAATTAGTTCTTTTAAGGTGACACAGATTTTGTAGTACTACAAATTTTCATACCGGAGTATTTCAAGCTGTGCAACAAGGTATTTTAAATGTCTTCTGTAGACTTATTTCTTGAGAATTTCGAAAAGTAGGTAATTCCATAGGTTTGTCTGTTCGTTTAGAAGTTTCACTTCAGTAATATTCCGGCACTTTTATTTATTTTCGAATGAACTATCACACAGTTACGGACTACTTTATCCATTATTTTTCAGTAAAACTTTCAACACTCGATTCTTGATTTCCGTGAAAGAGAAAAGCATAACTGAATCTTCCAACCATGTTTATATACGTGAAATATTCCCAGTGTAAAAAAAAAGTTTCTTCAACATTCGCCTGGTCTTTAGAATTATTGAATTCACATAATATTTTCTCAAATTCATAAAGCAAATTCACATTTTGAAAAATACGTTATAACTACGACTTCTATGTATAGAGAACAACGTTGTGTAGTTATCTGACAAGAAAATGACTATAACCTAACATTTTCAGAATATACACGGTGAAATGTGTCAGATGTCATGGCCATAGTTTATAAAACTGAATGGAGTATAGTATACAAAAACATGTTACTGCATGTTCAGCGAATAAATATCATATTTCACGAGTTTCATTCATAAAATTTCTAAGAATTGAACTGAATATTGATGGGGAACTGACTGACATGATGAGATGCCTAAATATTCCTCAAATATTATAAACACAAACAGATGGTGTTCTGTCTTCTGGGCCAAAAAGAGTGACTTCCTACGACTTGAATAAAGTTCGAGCTCTAAGCCCTATCCGAACTTTTTGCAACAGCTTGACTTTATTATGGAATTCACTTTGCGATAAGAAAATCCCGCGAGAGCTCAAATCTGAAGGAAATGGTTTTTCGATGGAAGAATCACACTTTTTACAATCTTGTTCAGACGAATTATCCTACACTCTTTCATTTCACGGTTTGAAAATAAAACACAATTAATTGATTATCGATAAAGTACAGAAGTTTGTAAAATGTTGCCATTTTCGAGCGAATGTCCTGGAAAACGGCATGCTATCAGTTTGTCCAAATAATAATTTTCGAATTTCAAGCCGAAATGATACACACCGTCATTTTCCAACCAAGTGCAGAATTTTGATTCGATCATATCTGCATTATTGGTAACATTGAGAAAATGAAATTTCGAATGGATATTTATCTACGGAACTATTTATTAGGGCATTTTAACTTTTCAGAAATTCGACCTTCTCAAGATGTGGGTTATTATCGAAATTTCGTAGTTGCACGTTGATATTCTTCAAATAATTCCGAAGTTTCGATGTGATCGCTTTTATACTTCTTGAGATATTGAGGAAATAACCTCAAAATTTCAAACAACGAAATTTGACATAAATTTTTCATATATCTCCGGAAGTAAATATCGTATCTAATTGAGATCTGAAACATCGTTGTGAAATATTGATTTTAAGGTATGTGCTAAATAATGTTGAGATTTGTTGAGTTTTGCAAAAAATTTCAAACATTTTGGAATGAACATTTTTTTTTGATTTTCTAACAGTTGGACCCATACGAAATTCTGCAATAAATTCTCGCCCGGCAATTTTCAAATAATTACGAAGTTTTGATCTGATCGCATTTGTACTTTTCGAAATATTAAGGACATAACGTCAACATTTCAAACAACAACGGAATTTTACAAGTTTTTCTCCATATATCTCCGAAAGTAAATATCGAATCCAATTGAAACTTGAACTATTATGGTAGAGAAATCATTCTGAGGTTTGTGCTAAATTTCGTTGAAATCTGATCAGTTTTTGCCGAAAAACAAAAATTCAAAAAATGCTCGACAAATAATTTTTTTTTAAATTTCTCAACAACGAGATCAATATAAAATTCCGTATTGAGTTGCGTGTTGGTACGAAAGAACTAATCTCAAAGATTTAATCCGATTGAAATCAGTACTTCATGCGATATCGAGGAATTAAGCTCAAAATTTCATATAGGTATAACTCCGAAACTGTTTGTCCGATTTTGACCTCTACCGAACTCAACCGAGATAGTTAAGATCGAAACCTATCCTGGAAATTTCAAGACTCTAGGTCTTTTCTTTCGAATGCTAGAGCACACACGGCCGTCCAGACGGACAGAATCAAATTTGACCAGAGTCTTCATTAGTGAGTCTAGCCTAGTCGTTTGAGCACAACTTAGCTCAAAATTAGAAAATTACAGACATTGTGATGAAACGATAATGCGCTGTTTCCAAGGTCAGGCGCGTAAAAACCGAATTCTTCGAATTCACCTTAATTCTATGTATCTTCGTTTGTAGGCAGTATATACAAGATGAAGTAGGAAAATGACATGTTTCTGTCACGTACATTGTGAACACCTTAAAAATTACGTTAGTAGGTAAATACTACAGTTCATTTTTTCATTCTACGAAAGCAAATCATTGAGAGAATGAGAAAGTCAATATTGCCATGAAATATTGATTGATTGATTGATTGATATTTGAATTTTATGTTATATCAGTATTGAAAATTGGAAAACCTGTATCATTGAAATCAGTTGCCTGAAGAAAATAAGTTACTTGACTTTCGTTTTTTGAAGCGAGGAGACTGAAAATTCCTTTCCTACATTTCCGCAATCTCTCCAAAAGAATGGAGAAAAATGATTTCCCATGGGAAAAAGTTCGTATTCATTTCACTGCTGCTATTTTATTCTCTTTCAGTAGGTTCAAGAAAATTGCGGACTGAAGGTTTCTATTGCTGAATAATTACCAATCCTACCCTGCTTGGATTTATTTTCCGAAAAGTGCCGAAATAAATTGATACAGTCAATTATACAATACATGTAAAACATGCGAGGAAAAAGTTTACATTTTCTTCAAGAAATTTTACAGAATCACATATCACAGATGCAGATGAAAAATGGAAGCTCCTGCGAAAATCACCTTCACTAGTTATACTTTTTCTGACACGTGTAAAATAAATTGAATGTGAGTAGGAAGCAATTGGCAAGTCTCAAGGTTGATTCTCACTATAAGATTAAAATAAGAGCAACCATATATTTTATACTTGAATTAGCATGTAGTTGAAAGGCTGATTCTGAATATACTTTCCGTAACCTTTCAGTGTCCTTCCCGTGAAATATTAAAAGGTGTAAATGAATTGATGTATGCACACTATATTCGTTCACGTTCCGTCTAAATGATATTTTTACCTACTAAATTTTGACGTAAACCATACGGAAGGGATACTGGAAGGTTACGGAACGTATAGTGAGAATCAACCTTTATACGTCCACATGTTTAACATGAAACTCCTTTGTGTGCTAAAAGAATCAGCTCAATTGGGTTAGGATATCGATTGTGAAAATAATCCTAATTCCTTCTGATCACAACGGTGAAAAGATGAATAAGGAAAAGTTCAGACACACGAACTATATTTTCCACACACAACTCATAAAATATTGAAGATTCTCCGTAGTATTTTGGTTTATATCACAGAAAACAACAAAAATAAATTTACAAAAATTAAGAAAAGCACTGCCGTTCAATGGAGATGCCTGCTTTGGTGAGGAATTTGAACAAGCGCGCAAAAGCTGCTGCCTTTACGGCAGTGCTTTTCTAGGTTTTTTCGATTCGATTTGATCTGTATTTTTGAAAATATTGGGAAAATAAAATTTTGAATGGGCATATCTACGGAATCATTGAGCGGATTTTACCCATTCACGAATTCGAACTTCGTAATCAAGCCCCAAACCCATTCACGAATTCGGCCTTCGTAATTAAGGTCCAAACCTTCTCTACAAATATCGAGTTTCTAAGTCCCGGAAGAAACCGCTAAGAAACTCGATATTTGTAGAGAAGGTTTGGACCTTAATTACGAAGGCCGAATTCGTGAATGGGTAAAATCCACCCAATGATTTCCGAAAATACAGATCAGATCGAATTGAAATCCAGTACTTTATCGAAAAATGACAGTTCGAAGATTCCTTCAGAATAGACGACTTCGGCCCAAGTTGCCAACCCACAATTTACTTAGCAAGTTTACTTTCACTTGGGAACGGGAATTTCAGGACAAATTCGACATGATAGGTTCGCATTATTTATAAATACCCGTAAAACATGCCTCGGCTCTTCAAACCAGATAATTCCTTCCAAATATAGGTTTTTGTTAAGATCGTCCCCGTTGGCTGAAATTTAAGTTGGGATTCCTGATTTCATGCAAACAGTGTCAATTTTCATAGGATACGTTCCGAAAATCAAGTCTGTTGTTTCGGTTGCCGATTTTTCGCTCCGTAAATATGAAATATTCGGATGGTTCCTGGAACAAGCGCGTGAAAAAGGTTATTTACAGAATCTGGTCGATGAAAATGCGGTCGATTTACTGTCACCAGAACGATTTTCTATGGTAAATATCCATATCATAGAACAATCTATGTTTACTTTAGGTTTGTTTTGGTTCCGAGTTCAGAACTGTACGGGACGGTTCTAGCATAGACCAACAAGACAAATCACTTCATTCTTTGCTGGAATCGAGTCTTTCTGACCTTGAGAAAAATAACGGACATAACCACACTTATTTCTTCCGCTTAACAAAACAGCTCTTCTTGCGAATATCTTGAATCGAAATGTATACCTAAATGGATTTGCAGGGATTCAGTAATCACAAGATTCAAATCAGACTATGATTTTCGAACTAGAACCGTCCCGTACAGTTCTGAAGTCGGAACCAAAACAAACCTAAAGTAAACATAGATTGTTCTATGCTATGGATATTTACCATAGAAAATCGTTCTGGTGACAGTAAATCGACCGCATTTTCATCGACCAGATTCCGTAAATAACCTTTTTCATGCGCTTGTTCCAGGAACCATCCGAATATTTCATATTTACGGAGCGGAAAATCAGCAACCGAAACAACAGAGTTGATTTTCGGAACGTATCCTATGAAAATTGACACTGCTTGCATGAAATCAGGAATCCCAACTTAAATTTCAGCCAACGGGAACGATCTTAACAAAAACCTATATTTGGAAGGAATTATCTGGTTTGAAGAGCCGAGGCATGTTTTACGGGTATTTATAAATAATGGGAGCCTTATCATGTCGAATTTGTCCTGAAATTCCCGTTCCCCAGTGAAAGTAAACTTGCTAAGTAATTTGTGGGTTGGCAACTCGGGCCGAAGTCGTCTATTTAATGAGGATAATATAAAAAGAAGATCACAGAATATTGAATAATTGGACAGAAAAATCATTTGAAATTTTTTTAAAATTGTTCAAATGATACGACCATCACGAAATTTTGCACAAGGTTGTCTTACAGCATCTTCAAACTAGCTGCTACGATTTATCACGATTGAATCAGTATTTCTTGAGTTACACCGAAAAAAACAACGATATCGAGAAGAAAACCACGGAATTTGACATATTTTTTCCCAATATCTCCAAAAATAATGATCCACGATTTCAACGAAATTCTGCTTAAAGTTGCGCGTCTTTATGCTCCAACTAACTGCCAAGTTTCAATCCAATCGCTCCAGTAGTATCCAGTAGTTCCTGAAATATCAGGGAAATAACCTAGAAATTTCAAAGGGCTTACTCCGAAACGAATTGGTCGATTTGGTCCATTAACCGCGACATTCCGATGCCCGAACTACCCCGCAAGTTTCAAGTTACTAGCTGGCTCTGTTCGACAGTTATCGTGCCCACAGCCGGCCGGACAGAATCGATTTTGACACCGGATTCGTAATCAGTGAGTCCAACCTAGTAGTTTGAGACCATTTTTGGCTCAATCATCGAAAATTGGACAAAACGATAGCACGCTGTTCCCCTAGAACATGCGCGCAAAAAATGCTTGCCAACGTAATTTCCCACCAACTACCCTCTCACCTCATATACTAGAGGCTCACTGATATCTACGAACCCTAACGCACTCTTGAAATCGAGATCATCAAGTTATATGATATATGAACTACATCTCAGTTCCCCAAGATACCTTCCTTGTCACCTTGTTAACATGTTTCAACGAGAAAAATTCAGAATGATCACTTCTGTTGTGAACCCCGGAACAGATAGCGACGAATTTGTACCCCCTGTAGATTGAGCACGAGGCGACAGCTGCGAAAAATACATGAAAAAGGGGACTGAATAGCTGGAAGGTCGTTAACGGTCATTGCCATCATGGAAAATGGGAGTTATGAGTATTTCAAATTGCACTATGCAATAAAATTTGAATAAACTGTTATGGCGATGACACAGCAGGTTCATCCTGTGACGGGAAATGTGGAAGCAGAAAAGAATACATCATAAATGATCCTGAATGTTCGGTGTGCTTCAGAATTTTTCGCGCATGAAAGTTTCAACGAGTATTGCACTCTATACTGTAAATAAATGGCTTAAATTATTTTCCTGCTTTTTTTTTTCGCCAAAACGGTAACCAAGAAATTATCATTGAATAAGCTCAATTAGCACAAAGTGAATAATTGAGTATACAGACAGGACTCATTCTGCACTTCAACGCGGTATTTGCTGGGAAAACAACATCGTAACCAAAACATTATCATCAACACAATATGCCATTACTCCCATGGTTGTAGCACAGCCTCCTAAAGCACAAGCCGTGATGAAGGGTAGAAGCGGCAACAAGTATCTAGGCCGTTTATGTCGGATGTTTTCGAAATATTGTAGAATATGACCGGTAAATGGCTATTCATTTTCACTTGTGCCTACTCTGTTTACCACTTGTGTCGTTCGCAGGTACTTTTTTGTGTGACCTGTGAAATCATATCAACCAGTGTTTGAGAAAGCTGTGGTGAAATCAAGTGAATTATTGGCAAAAAAAGTGAATTGAAGTGCTACTGTTCTGAATTGGATTGAGTTTTTCAAGACGAGGATACATTTCGAATCATGCCTAATAAATGCTGTATTTCTAGCTGCAAGAGCAATAATAAGTTCTGAGGAAACAAGTATGTTACTGAATTTTCGTTTCTCAAAAATGAGTGAAGCTCTTGAAGGTTTGCGAGGTAGCTTCAACCTCTTTGGGAAAGTGTCACGTTTCGTCCCGGCTTAGTTTGGGGAACTCAGGGCATGCACCCTGAAAAAATCCAAAAAATTTTTTTTTCCGGAAACCATTCATCACATCCAAAAAAAAATTCCACTCACACTTTGAACCCCATATTTCACAGCAGTGTAACAAATTTCAGTTCGATGCGATCATAAGTTTTGGAGATATCGGGAAAAAATATGTCAAATTTCGAGGTTTTCTTCTCGATATCGTTGATTTTTTCGGTATAACTCGAGAAATATTGATTCAGTCCTGATAAAACTTCACAGCTAGTTTTGAGATGCTGAAAGACAACTTTATGCGAAATTTTGTGATAATCGTGTCATAAGAACAATTTGAAAAAAAAAATCTCCATGATTATCTTATCATATCATCCTCATTAAATTCTGTTTGAGACTTCGAACTGTTATTTTTCCATGAAGTACTGGATTTCAATTCGATCAAATCTGTATTTTTGGAAATATTGAAAAAATAAAATTTTGAATGGGTATATCTACGGAATCATTGGGCAGATTTTACCCATTCACGAATTCGACCTTCGTAATTAAGCCCCAAACCTACTCTGCAAATATCGAGTTTCTGAGTTGTTTCTTTCGAAAGTCAAATCAAAATTTTATTTTTCCAATATTTCCAAAAATACAGATCAGATCGAATTGAAATCCAGTACTTCATGGAAAAATAACATTTCGAAGTTTCAAACAGAATTTAATGAGGATGATATGATAAGAAAATCATAGAAATTTTTTTTTTCAAATTGTTCTCATGACACGATTATCACAAAATTTTGCATAAAGTTTTCTTTCAGCATCTCAAAACTAGCTGTGAAGTTTTATCAGGACTGAATCAGTATTTCTCGAGTTATACCGAAAAAATCAACGATATTGAGAAGAAAACCTCGAAATTTGACATATTTTTTCCCGATATCTCCAAAACTTATGATCGTATCGAACTGAAATTTGTTACACTGCTATGAAATATGAAGTTCAAAGTGTGAGTGAAATTTTTTTTTGGATGTGATGAATGGTTTCCAGAAAAAAAAATTTTTTGGAAAATTTTTTTTTTCAATTTACTGACAATATGATCCTGACGAAATTTAGCACAAAGTTGCGCGTCGTTATACTCCACCTAACTGCCAAGTTTGAATCTAATCGCTCAAGTAGTTTCTGAAATAAAAAATAACAACTTCAAAATTTCAAGTGCCTATAATTATAAGTTGTTAGCTTGCTTCTGTCGACAGTTATTGTGTCTACGGCCGGCCGGCCGGCCGGACAGAATCGATTTTGACACCGGATTCGTCATCAGTGAGCCCAACCTGGTCGATTGAGACCATTTTCAGCTCAATCATCCAGAATTACAGACATTTGGACAAGACGATAGCACGCTGTTCCCCTAGAACATGCGCGCGAAAATGGATGGTTTTGCTGGGAAATTTACCACCCTGTTTCTCAAAAGTTCGCAAGCCTTACGACATACGTTCATCTGAAGTTTTTCCTAAAATAGCTCCAAAAATCGCCTTCTTGAATATTTCCATATGCTAATATTTCAGTACTTCAATGATATCATTAAAGAAAATCTGTATACTCGAAAGTCTCATACAAAATTTCGTAGGTTCAATTTCAGACTTTTATCTCACCTCATCGTTTATAGCTTGTCATCGCAAAAATTCCTTTCAAACAATTTATCCTCAATTATGACCTTTTTGACTTCTACAAGGAAAAACACGATGAATCATTCCTTACTCGTTTTCAAATCCGCCTTTCGAGCAGAACCCGGAATAAAAGATTTACTCACACACAAATCGCTAGCAAGTTTGTAAACATGAAGGGGAAATTCTTTTAAGCTCACATGTTTGTAACGATTTTCTCATAATTCCCCACATCCGAGCAAGGCAAAGCCTGTTTGTAGTTCATGAAACTTCTCGAGGGAATTTCTCTCTTATAAGTTATTGACTTCTCGATTGCGTATAAGTATGAAATTGCCGTTAAGAATAAAAGGCTGTCGAAAAAAACTGGGGGAAAAAGTTTTATACATTTCAACATTTTTTGCGTGCATGTTCTGGGGAACAGCGTGCTATCGTTTTGTCCAAATGTCAGTAATTTTCAAATTGTTTCCCGAATATAATCTTAAACGACTATGTTTGACTTTCTGATGACGAATCCGGTGTCAAAATCGATTCTGTCCGGCTGTCCAACCGGCCATGCGTATGCACGATTACGGGTGTATGGAGGATTTCATCAACTTGAAACTTTCAGGATAGATTGCATTCAAAAATGTGAGGGTTAAGTTCGTTCATAGGCAAAATCGTCCAAATGGTTTCGGAGTTAGAGCCATTTGATATTTTAGGATTGTTCCCCTGATATCCCGTGAATTGCTCCAGCGATTCGATTGGAGTTTGGCAGTTGGTCGGAACATGACGACGCGCAATCTCCTGAAAAATTTTGTTGTAGTCGTACTGTCAGTTATTTGAAAAAAAATATTTTTCGAAGTTTTTTTTTCAATTTATTTTTCGGAAACAATCCATCATATTTGAATAAATTTGGTCATATCTTGAGGTTCATATTTTACAGCAGTTTCCAAAATTTCTGAACGATATGGTCATTATTTTCGGAATATGTGAACAAATTCAAACAATTTCGTGGATTTTTGTTCGGTACACTTGTATTTTCCGGATTAATTCAAAATATACCTACTCAATAACGATGAAACTTAATGACTTATTTGAAAATGCTTGTGGACATTTCTGTGCGTAATTTTATGATGATAGTGTTATCAGAACAATTTGCAAGTTTTTCTCTTTCAAATATTCAATATTCTGCAATTTTATGATTTTATTCTCCTCACATTTTTGTATGAAGCTTCGAGTTGAGTTTCTGAGTTGTTTCTTTCGGAAGTAATTTTGTTTGCGATCGGCCATTAAGGTCCTGACTTATTGGTACTTTTGTTGAATTTCAATTCGGAATTCTGCTCTCAAAATTTTCCATTTACATCTCGAACGTGACTCTCTGAGCTACTTTTTTTGAAATTAACATACTTCCATGCTACTTGCATCTATCCATCCATGTATTATTCTCATTCAAAACTGCTGATTTCATTGTAAAATGATTGTTAAATGATTCGAACTACAACATCTAGAAGGAGCTGTTTAAATTTTAAATTTTTGGTGAAAGATAGATAATATGGCAAGGAGGAAATGATAAACATTTGGAGAAAAAAATCGTGAAGGTTTTTTCATGTAAACATTCATTGTTACTTAAATATTGTAGTCGTTTTTAGCAAACTTTTCAAATTTTACAATAAACCACCTGTTCGAGAAGATCCAAAGTCGAAAGAAATCCAACTACTGTTATATATATATATATATATATATATATATATATATTCTTTTGAGAACGAGCATTACATTCTAAGATATATCACAGTGTTAGCAGAGGAAATGTAAACGGTGTACCATACTTATTTGCGTATGATACAAGAGCACAGATTAAAACCTCAGGAAAAATTCTTTCTCCCCGTGTAAGTGTAGTAATTTGTTTATAGAAGATGGATGTCATATTTTTCATTGGGAAATAATTTTTTCGTTATCTTGAATTCATTTCGACAAAATATCTTGACATAATATCTTAAACAGAAAGAGGGACAGAAAACCAGAAGGAAGCAGTAAATAATATCACCTACATTTGCTCATGACCGAGATGGTCTTTCGACCAGGTTCAGTCCTCCAAGCGGTGATTTTCAGATCCTCAGATAAACGAAGAACGCTACAGGCCCCTTTATTAGGGAATCATCTCCCATAGATCCATAATTGTTCATTTCGAACTAGAAATCTAATATTATAGAATATCGGGAATAAAGTGAAAAACTTGTGACATGTATTATGAGAGTTTGTCAAGCGTGGTTCGATAATGCCGAAAATCGAAGAAGAGTAGAAGTTCAAGATCGACGTCTTAAGATTTATGGCCTTTAGAGACCGATTTGCGACGACTCGATCTTTGGCTGGTGAGTGTTAGGAGAACAAGTCCATTCTGTAACTGTCTGAACGGTTCACCGCCGTGTAAGGTCTTTTGGATTGCAGCATCATCGACGATGGGTCCTGTGTTACCTCTTATGCCTGAGCATCTTCGGCAACGATTACAGTGGTGCAGAGAACGACAACATTGGAATGTGAAATGGCATCAGGTCGTCTTTTCTGATGAACCTCGATTCTCCTTGGGTGCACATGATGGCCGAAGAAGGGTTAGACGACGTCGGGGAGAAAGACGTGACTCATGTTGAGCGTCATGAACACCGGACAGTAGGCGTTATGGTATGGGGTGCTATTGCACATGCAAGTCTTTTTTAGAGGTAAAATGACAGCACATCTCGAATAAGTGAAGCCATATGTTCTCCCTTACATTAACCAGCTCGAGAATCCAATTTTCCAGCAAAATAATGTTCGACCTCAGCTCGCCAGAGTCAGTTTAAACTTCTTTGAAGCGACCCATGTGAATCTTTTGCCATGGCCGCCCAGATCCTCCGATCTTTCGCCCATAGAGCATGTTCGGAACCTCATCGGTAGAAGGTTTGGAAGTTTATCCCAGCCCCCACGGACTTGGGCGGCTCTGAGACATGAAGTATAGGTAGCTTGGGATAGTACCCCTCAAGAAGAAATAGACCTTCTTCTCGCATCAATGCCAAGATGTGTTGGGGAGTGTATAGATAATCGCACTGTACAAACACATTATTAACAAATTTGAAGAAAAAAATTGTAAACCCTTCGGTTTTTTTCTCCAAATTTAAATAATTCATTACTTGCTATACTATCTATGTTTCACAAAAAAAAATTGAAATTCAAACAGATCCTTCTGGGTGTTGGAGTTTCTTTGTCAGTTAGTATATAACTATTGAGAAAAAAGTTTCTAGTCATTATTGTTGTTCGTTGTGTTGAATCATCAGGTTTTTATTGGCAAGCTGTATGTTTTCCCAGGTGGAATATAAACTGGACACTTCTCATTGCTTCTAACTATATCGTTGAATATGCACTCGAACTTCGAGGGTTTTATTAGGAAATTGAGCTGCAATAAGGAAGTTATATCTGTAAAAATCATCCATGTCACTTTACGATTTCATCCAGTAAGCATGTAGTAAAGTTTTATAGTTGACAATTTGCTGCACTGCTCTGAAAATAAATGCTAAAATAGTTCTTTAGTTTTGTTTGATTTTCAACATGAAAAGTTGATTTATATTCATTTACTATCGTAACATCTGTGAACACGTCTACTTCATTCAACTAAATAAATAAGTCATGAATATGATCTGTACTGGTTGAAGGACAATCTCTGAAATGAAAAGTTCGGACGAAATTTCGGCAACGCGGAAGAATGAATATTCAAATACAGGATGAAGTATAGAACTTCAATGTCTTCCGTTCACGAGTATATTCAAAACTTTTCCAATTTCGATCCTGCTCTTTCGCCAATTTGCAACGCGAGAAGATCGTTCTCAATAGTTTATCCACACTACCAGAAAGATCGATCGTTAACACTACAAGGTAAGTCTTTGAGTTGTACAATAATTTGAACCTTAGATTCCTCTCATCGAACAAAACAGATTTTCACATACCATTTTTGCAGATTCGGCTCCGGTGAAAAGATTAAGGCTGTTGAAATTCCAAAAAAATCAGTCTTTTTTTTGTTGCTTTGACATGGTTCCTCTGAATGATACGATTTTTGGTGTGAAGTTTTCTATGACTATGACACGTATTTTACAGTTATCAAATTCATCTCACTTCAAACGGTTTTCTGGTCATAGACGCGATTCATAAAACTATAAGGAATTCGCATGAAGAATGCCGGTAAAAATAATCTTAGATCAATATAAGAATCCTAAATCATTTTAAAATACTTAATTATTCTTTTTTATTTCTCCTCGAATAAATCGTTTCAGAGGTATTCAACGCTGCATGTTTTAAAATCTGACAACAATTCAAGAAATTTCCCCATTTTCGCGGATCCGCCTTTGACCTAGAAAAGGCCGAGAATTAAGCTACGCCAACGTTTACCGTTTATCATTTCTATGCTATTTCGTGACTAGACCACAGAAAGCGTCCGTGTCTATGGACCAGATTTTCCATAGGATTCTAGAGTTCAATTAATTTTTTGGGTTTTATTCTTTCAATTGATTCATAAATTTGATGGAAAAGGGGATAATTATGAAATTTTCGATATAAAAATGGACCAGAAAGAAATTGTGTAGAATCTCATGGTGGAAACAACTGGGTATTGCACGAATTTCCAGTGGAAAATTAGTGTTTCAATGGTCAAGTGTTGTGAAATAGTTTTTCCAAAATAATACAGCAGAAAGTACCTAATCATAAGAAATAAGTGAGTAAAAGTGTTAACACAATCATACTTTTTTTAATTTCAAGCAATGGATTGATTAGTTTGCAATACAAATCTACGTGAGTGATATCTGTGTTGAACTTGCAAACAAAGTGTAGTAGTGTATTATGTCAGTTTGAACAGTTACAATTTTCGAAAACTAAAAGGGTTCAGAAAAATAATTCAGAATACTTATTTTTTCTCATCTGTCCGATCAGGGAGCCTGATATGATTTCTGCAGCATACAATTTACTTTTATGGTTTATAAAGGGTGAGTCTTTGAGGTTTACATTAATTTCAATCAAAGATTCCTCTCATCAAACAAAACACTTTTTTCATTTACCATTTCTCCAGGTTCGGCTCAGGAAAGAAGCAATTAAATATTTCCCAATGTGCTAATACACTCCTGCACTTTCTTTGCAAGTTCAACACAGATTTCACTTACGGTGATTTTTATAGCAAAATAATCAATCCATTGCTTGACATTCAAAGAAATATTATTGAGAAAACTCATTTATTCACTTAGTTATTTTGATTTGGTACTTTTTGCGGTATTATTGTGACCATTGAAACACTAATCTTCCACTTGAAATTCGTGCAATATCCAGTTGTTTCCACCATGAGATTCTACACAATTTTATTCTAACCTTCTTACTTTTTATATTGAAAATTTGATGATTATCCCTTTTTCCATCAAATTTATGAATCGATTGAATGAAATCACTTAACTAACCCAAAAAAATTAATTGAACTCTAGAATCCTATGGAAAATTTGGTCCATAGACACGGACTCTTTCTGCGGTCTGGTCACGAAATAGCATAGAAATAATATTTGGGTCTATGCGAAATAGATAAATATTTCGATGTATTCTGCCCACCGGTGAACTTTGTCGGAGCTTAATTCTCGGCCTTTTCTAGGTTAGAGGCGGATCCACAAAAATAGGGAAATTTCTCGAATTTTTTCCAGATTTTTAAACATTCAGCGTTGAATACCTGTAAAACGGTTCATTTGAGGAGAAATAATAAGGAATAATTAAGTATCCTAAAATGATTGAGGATTCTTATAATGACCTAAGATAAACCTAATCTGCATTCTTCATGCGAATTCCTTATAGTTTATGAATCGAGAAATAAAAACTACAGGAAATAAAATATATGATTAACAATTTTTATTTGACATCAGTTTATGATGCACAGACGAGTGTCAGATGATATTAAATAGTCATAGTCTGTGATTCTCATTCCGTCTGAGTCGTTCGATAAACTCGGATAAATCCATTAGCACAGAATATCTAGGTATTCTGTGACATAAGATATGTGGTCACGTGACCAGAAATTCCGTCGCCTCTCGGATAGCAATTAACGGACGCAGCAAATAACACTTTCATGCAGGTACCCAGAAAGTACCTTCTGACAGTGATCTTCGTCACAACCAGGGGTAGTGAAATCGATTTCTTTAAACGCGCCTGGCTTCAATCTGAACAACACATGTTCATTAGTCCCTTCATAACTTTCCTGAGAAATATGCTGCGAGAATTCTTGACAGTTTCAGCTCCAGAAATGTTCAAAGTTAATAAAATACTCGAGAGAGCTTTTCGGTAACTTATAATGAACATTTATGCATAACAAAGGTCGCTTATAGCGTCTTTGTCTGGTGTTCTGATTGACATTCGTACGACATACTTTATCCAGTTCACACCATTCTCTGGTGAAAGCAAAATGTTTTCCATTCCGAAGTTCAAAAGGCTTTAGGACTTGAATTCAATTAAAAATCAGAACATTATCGGATTCAATGGCAACTTTCAGGATATAAGGATGCTGAAGTTCCGGTAGACAGGATTTGGATATTAAACGACAAGCAACAGTATTCAGTTCAACTATTCACTACTTTTTCCAATACATCTGGTTGTATGGCGTCAATGGTAGCTTGAAACATTTGCTTCCAATGTGTCAACAGTTGCTGGTTTGTAGGCATTAGCAAATGACTCAATGGACAGGACAACTCCTGGGAATAAACTTATCATCAAACTGATTCTGAATTGAATTGATGGCTGAGCGCGCTGTGTGGCAAGTTGCGCCATCATATTTCATTGATGTTTAGCCAATTAAGTTTATTAGTCAGCATATTTCCATAGCGATATTTTGGTGTGTTCTTCAACACTTCTCGCTATATCAGCAACATTCTCTTTAGTACGCATATTTCTTTTTTTTTTGTTGATGGCTCTGCATTGAGAAGAGTAAAATGAGTGCGAAAACGATCAATAACTGCACGAATTGTTTGCTCACCAGGTTCCCTATTCTTGAATCGGGGATGGAAGAAAATAGGCGTGTCCACGTTGTTGTCAAGGAAACGCGGTGTATTTTTGATGGAACGATAAAACGTTCATACCATCACATTCAAGAATAGGTTCCAAGGCCGATTATGTTGACCGTAAAACTGACAAAATGCTCTACGAACAGAATTATGTTTTTTGAAGGATTTTTACACAATTCAGAATATTTTGTATGGCGTTAAATGATCCGTGAAGAATTGCCAAACCCTTCTGAATCGAAATGTCAAGGCAATTTGACATTCCCAACTGTCAAACAATAGAAAACAACCATCGTACATGCATACAGTTGAAAAAACACCCATTACTTAGGAATAAAAGGGCCTCATCTCGAAGAAGCAAGCTATGTTCTCCATAATATCTGTCTGAAGCCATAAGTCGAAGCTTTTTGATGACTTCTATGATGATGTTTCACCTCTAGAGACTAAGAATTTTTCAATTGATTCTATATCAGAATGCGCCAAAATGATAAATTGAGAAATAAAATATGACATTGCAATATTTCCATCCAGAGCAGCACCTAGGATTTTTGAGCCTCTGACAAATTGTGAAAATGCGCCCTTGAGATTCTAAACGTTATCATGGATATTATGAATAAGCACATGAAATCGGCTGATGATTGGAATCTAAAAACTTCTTTCCACTCAGAATAATTTCCAGGCCAGCTTGCATAACCGCATTGCGCATAGTAGGAATATAATAATTAAAATTAATTTTTAAACTGAGGCGATGTTTACTGTAATGAAGAACTACATAGAATTACCCCAAATACGATAGAAGCAAATTATTCAGACAAGGATGGGTTCATCTAGCCCCTCGACCTCGGTTGTTAACGTCTATGTAATCTAATTTATGATTTTTGATCGGATCTCAGATAGTAGACCGAGAATCGTAGCGCGGCTAACGAGTGTAAAAATTATCATCTGGAATTTTCTTTGAAATCTACTTGTTGCCTCCCAGTGTACAACAGTTTCATGGACCACAGCACCGCTCTATAATATGTATAACGTAAGAAGTACTATTTAGCTTGCGCCCGTGGCAAATGCCCCCTTCGCCAAGCCTTAGATCCGGCTCTGTTTTGTCTGTTTCACAAGAATATTGAAAGAAGTAAAGAAGCAGATATCTCTGCCGCTTGCGATTATTTTCAACCAATGTATGGACCAGGGAGTATTCCCAAAAAAAACTGGAGAGAGTTCTAGTACAACCTATCTATAAAGCAGGAAACATCAACCAACCTGAAAATTATAGACCTATATCAATATTGCCAGCTCCATCCAAGGTGTTCGAGGTCATAATGAAAAAAGATTGGTTGGCTTCTTTGACGAAACAAAATGTTCTCGAAACATCAACATGGTTTCAGGAAAAGAAGATCTGTCATATTAGCGATTTGGGAGGTTATGAAAAAGACTACTGCTGTTTGGGATAGTTCCGAAATAGTTGAGTTGATATGCCTTGAAATAAAAAGAGGCTTTTGACACCGTCGACCATCAGATTTTACTAAAAAAACTGGAATATTATGGTGTCAGAGGGGTGTCCCTCGATCTGATATCCTCGTTTTTGCAGACAGAAAACAACGGGTTGCGTGGAAGGATCGGACGTCAACTATGGGGTACATTAGTAAGGTGTAAGGGAGTGCCGCAGGGTTCTGTCTTGGGTCCAATACTGTTTCTCATTCAATGACATCCTGGATAGTATGGAATATTATGGGATCACTTTATATGTTGATGATACCTCTTTGTAATGTGGCAGATGAATGATAGGTTCAGAGCAAATCGGTTGAAACTAAATAACTCGAAAACACAACAACTTTTCCTTTTACATCTGAATCAACAAGTATACTCAGTGAAGTTACTATTACTACATCTAGAGAGTAAATCGGGCTGGAGGACCAATATAGACGTTTTAAGTCAGAAATTGTCAGCAGCTTTTTTTTCTATACGGAGAATAAGGATATGCACCTCAGAAGATGCCGCTAGGCTGACGTATTTCACTGATTTTCATGCTTAAGCCTCATATAGAATTATATTTTGGGGCGGAACATCAGAGGCATCCAGATTTCTAAGGCTGCAAAACAGGGCCATCAGAATACTTTGCGGCCTTCAAGGCAGAGACAGCTGTAGAAGTTCGTTTGTTTCTAAGGGGATTCTTACAATACCCTGTATGTATATCCTGGCGTGTCTGAATTTTGTTCACCAAAATCTTGAACAGACATGCATTTAATACAAGAAAAAAATCTAATTTGGAGATACCTTACCATCGACTTACCTCATCCCAACAGTTCGTAGACCATTGGGGCGCGGTTCTTTATGATGGAGTTCAAGAGGCTGGATTCAAAGAGATTCAGTTTAGGAATGAAGAAGATGTTTTAGTGAACTGCTTTCTATAGCGTTCATGAATTTTTGGAAGGAGATATTTTCACATGATGTCTGTTAAATTTTGTCTATAGTTGTATCTGTCATAGACACTTATAAGTTATTGAAATTATTTGACGTTTTCCCATATCTTTATGTAGCGAATGAAATAAATCATTATTATTATTATTATCACTTGAAAACGATGAGCCAACGAAAAAACAGTATATTCAAAGCAGAATCATAAGCCTTGATAATTTCAAATTCATTTCGATATGCACTCACGTCAACTCGGCTATAACTGACTTCCATGATAATTGTGTTGGAGATGATTGCTCTCTGGATATTATCGATTGTTGTCCAATGCTTTAATTGCATCAATATACAATTCGCTTCGTACCGATTGTGATTGAATGGAATGGTTCATTGCGATTGATCAGCGTTAATTTCATTTGAAAAGCTGAAAATTTTCATAGGGGTTTATCATACCATTCTCTTTGAATTTTTTGAATTCGAGCCATATTCTGTTTCGATTTTGGTCGAAAAAATCATATCTTCAATATCTGAAGAGTTTACTCTGAAGCATCGACTTGTGGATGTAATAGTTGGAATGAACTTTTGAACGCTTAAGTAGAAGTTAATCTTTTTTGCAGTGATAAATTGTTTATAGTTTTAATGAATGTCTTAACCGTATTTGGATTTCAATTGAATAATGCCACAGATTCGGAAAAGCAAGTTAAACTAACCATTTCCAGTGTCCACATAAAGAAGTTTTATATAAGAAAAACTTTGAGATTGTCTCTCGCAAAACTAGGCGTTCGAGGACTCTTTCCTCAGTTGTAAGTGCAATTCAGAAAATATTTGTATATAAGAAAATAGTTCAACTGTTTCAGTAGTTGAATATAAAATCCTGACAAAACGAAAGCAAGAAACTAGAAAAAAATGAAGATGTTAAAATCATTTGAAGTATAACAACTATGAAAGTAAATTTCAAAAATTCTAGAAAAGAACTGACTTGAAGTTATCAGTTTTTGCGTGCATGTACAAATTCGTTGCCAAAGCGGTCATTTTTTCACGTTGTAACCCTGCCAAACGCATCCTTACTTTCTAATGGAAAAATTTTATTCTCTTCTAGTCATATTATCTTCAAGATATGATGCAGGAATCTTCAATCTGCCATCGATCTGTATTCTTGTCAATAATGGGAAAATAAAATTTTTAATGGGTGTATCAACGGAATCATTGTGCAGATTTTACCCATTCACGAATTCGACCTTCGTTACTAAGCCTCAAACATACTCTACAAATACCAAGTTTCTTCTTTGTATCTTTCTATCTGCGCGTCAAAATTATGGAACAAATTCATTTTCTCAGAAGAAAAATAGAAATCCTAAAAAGAGTCAATTTTGTTTCACTTTTACCAAATTTATATGCATTTTTGAAGGATTTTTGTTGCACACTGTGCCATCCCCATCAACCCTCTAAATTTTTTGAATAGGGAAAGTAGGTCATGTGGTACTATTTTGGCAAGGTCTCCGTATCTTCTTCACAGGCGTGCAGAAATTTTCGAGAAATTTTTTTTTTTTAAATTAGTTCAAAGAGGTCTTCAGTATATGCACTTTATCATCTTCACTTTCAGACGATGTTACCTGATGAAATTTGTCACCGAATGAAAGTCGACCATTACAGTTTTGTTCGAAGGGTTCGTAGGGGTTGGAAGTTGTGCATGAACAAAACTGTGATGGTCGACTTTCATTCGGTGACAAATTTCATCAGGTATCATCGTCTCAAAGTAAATGAGCCATGACGAAGTGCACATACTGAAAACCTCTTTGAACTAACTTATTTTTCAAAAAAAAAATTTTTTCTTAAAAATTTCTGCACTCCTGTAAAGAAGACAAAGACCTTGCCAAAAAAGTACCACATGACATACTTTGCCTATTCAAAAAATTCAGAGGGTTGATGGGGATGGTACGGGGTGCAACAAAAATCTTTCAAAAATGCATAAAATTTGGTAAAAGTGAAACAAAAATTTACCTGTTTCAGGATTTTGTTGCCAAATATTTTTCTTCTGAGCAAATGAGTTTGTTCCATGATTTTGATGCGCACTGTATGATGGCCAATCAATAAAACGGATGCATTTAAAAAAATTGGATTGACGACTTTCCTTCCTTGTATAAACTTTCTTTTTTTTCAACGAATGGCGTTACGAAAATTCTCGAACTCCAATTATTTTTCAGTGTTCTACATATTCCAGAGACAGGGTCACTTCTTTTTAGAAACACCCTGTTTTTTATCAGGAAGCTCTTCGAATGAAATTAACACTTTTGTACTCACGCGAGTTCTTGGCGTTCTCTCTGAATGCAGTGAAATTGGCAGCAAACATGGTTTTGTTGGTTGGTAATTCATTGTAAAATCTAAGTATCATCACGTTATTCTTGGACATAACAGGGTCAGCCATGGATCCACAAAATGTCTTCTCCTTGGATTTCATATCTGTCGTATCGTGAAAAATTTGTATGAAATTAGCCTCACAATTGTTGGGGGCTTCCAGTTTGAAGTCTTCGAACTGCAAGTGGACCTAGAATGAAACGATTCATGTTATTTCAAAATTTGAAACTGAAATGACGTCGATAGTTTTGTGACGCTTTCTCATATAGATATATCGGCAACACATTTCAACATGAAAACTTGATGATGACGTTGAAGAAAAAGTTGGAAAGCAAAAAGATACCGATATTACGTTTTTGCGCGCTATCGTTTTGTCCAAATGTCTGTAATTTTCGAATTTTGAGCTGAAAATGGTCTCAAATGACTAGGTTGGACTCACTGATGACAAATCCGGTGTCAAAATCGATTCGGTCTGGCCGGCCGGTTGGCCGTCGGTACGCACAATTACGGTCGTACGGAGAATACTATGGACCTGAAACTTTTAGGGTAGGAAGAGCCTTTTGAAATTTTGAGGGTATCTTTGTGATAATTCGGGAACTACTGGAACGACTGGATCGAAATTTAACAGTTAGTTGGAGTATAACGACGCGCAAATTTTCGCTGCATGTTGTCGGGATCACACGGTCAGCAAATTGGAAAAAAATTTTTTCTAAATTTTCTTCGAAAAATTTTTTTTCCGGAAACTATCGATCAAATTCGAAAAAAATTCAGCGCAAACTTTGAGCCTCATATTTTGCAGCAGTGTACCAAATTTCAATTCGATACGGTTATTATTTCGGAGGTAGGTAGAAAAAATATGTAGAATTGCGTGCTTCCTGGATATCGTTGTTTTTTTCGGAATAACTGAAAAATTACTGATTTAATCATGATAAAACTTGGAACCTTGGAAATGTTGATTGACCACTCTGTGCAAAATTTCGCCATGATCGTGCAATCAGGACAATTTGAAAAAAAATTATTCGAAGAATTTTTCGGTATAACTCAAGAAATTCTGACTGAATCATGATGAAAGTTCGCAGTTAGTTTGAGGATCCTGAAGGACAACCTTGTGAAAAATTCGTGATGATTGTGACATCAGAACAATTTGAAAAAATTTCAATTTTTTTTTTTGAATATTCAATATTCCGCGATCTTTTTATCATATTATCCTCATTAAATTTTGCATGAAATGTCGAAGGGTCATATTTCGATAAAGTACTGGATTTCAATTCGATCTTATCTGTATTTTTGTAAATATTGGGAAAATGAAATTTTGAATGGGTATATCTTCGGAATCATTGGGTGGATTTAACCCATTCACGAATAAGGCCTTCTTTATCAAGCTCCAAACCTTCTCTACGAATATTGTGTTTCTACGTTGTTTCTTTCGGAAGTTATTGTGTTTACGGTAGGCCGTTAGGGTTTAGGTTTGGACATCGAATTCCACAGCAGTAAATCCCAGTAACTCAAGACTTTTCGACTCAAAATTCTAAAATAGCAGGTATTTGAGCAATATAATAACTTTATTGTTTCAAGAAACAAGCCGACAAAAACACGATTTGGCAAAAATAATACAATTCTGTTTCAGTTGAGTTGGTAGGTCCGGCACAAATAAATGATTTATTCCCCAAGTGTCAGAGATAAACTCCAGTCAGATTAGCCATCTGATGAAGTTGACTTGTTGCAAAATGATTAATACTCTCATTAGATTCGGGACCCGCCACAACTAGCAAATTGCTCTGAGATAGTTGGGGGTCATTTGTATCCATCGTTGTTATTCCCCCTGGGCGAAAGTTTTCTGGTGTAAACATAACAGGAAAGGTAAACAAAGGGGAATCATTGATATTGTACGCAATTTTTACGGGTGGACCCTAATTTGTTGCCGTTTGTTTTCCTTGTTATTACAGATCAACCTACTAGAATATCGATGAAAGGAAATTTTGGGAGGATTTTGCAGCATTTTTCCAGGTTATTCTAGGTACTTGCTCCTAATATCTGAAAGATAACGGTTTGCGGAATTCAAAATAATAATATGTCAAGAGTTTATTGAAAAAAATTTTGACAAATGAACAATATCGGAATAGTGAAAATATTTATTATTATTATTATTATTAATAAACATAAAGAGAAGGGGTTTTCACCCATAAACTCAAATTTACAAAATTAATTGGAATTCATAAACTACAAAGGAAACAATAGAGAAAAAGCACATATTCACAGTCACTCAATAATTGGTCTGTTCTCGAATGAACTTGTCGAGTCGGTTCTTGAAGGAATTCACCGAATTTGCACCAACAACACAATGCGGCAGCCCATTCCATCCCTCGAAAACTCTATTGGAAAGAAACGTTTGTCGCTGTGTGGTCCTGAAATTTTCTTTCGCCAGTTTGAAGGCATGGCCACGGAGTTGTGTGCTGCTTCTCATGTAGAGATGATCTAAACTTACACCAAAGAACCCACGCAGAGCCCGAAATGTCACAATAAGATCACCTCTATCCCGTCGATCCTCAAAGGTTTGCAGATTAAGCATTCTCAAACGAGCGTGGTAGTCTGGTCTTATTATCCCAAAGGGGATCCTTGTATTCCAACGCTGTACAGACTCGAGGAGAAGCTGGTCACTCCTGAGAGAAGGGTACCATACAGGTCCAGCATACTCCATCAAAGGACGCACATAGCTACAATAAAGTGCCCGACAAGTTGCCAAGCTGCAGCCCCTAAACGATCTCTGAATCATGTAGGTCATCTGTCTGGCCCTAGATGCGACAGCCGCCACGTGGTGAGACCAGCTCAAATCATGGGACACTGTGATGCCCAGATCGTTGTAATGCTCAACGGGAGTCAAGCGGTGACCATCGACTTCATATTGAGACTTAGGACTGTTTCTGCCTAAGTGCAAAACGTGACATTTGCTGACGTTGAGTGGCAACAACCATTTAACCAATGGAACTCTAATTTTTCGAAGTCCCTTATTAGACGAAATCTTCCGAATTATTTTTTTGCAATACTTTAGTATTCTGACAACTTTTGCAGAACGAAGGAAATAATTCCGCCCATTCCATCCAATTGGAAATATTTTTTCTCAATATTTTCGAAAAAATTGATTGGATCAACGTGAAATTTGAAATACTTTTGCGAAAAAAAGAAAGATTTTAGCAAAATTTTCATGAAATCTGAGTCGTCTTCGAAAAATATTTCATCTCAAGAAAAATTTTAAAACTTTATTTTAGTCATCCGGTCTCAACAGATATTTTCAAGCAGATTCGCGTCGGAATGCTACAATTGAATTACTAGTTTCAATCCAATTCAATCCAGAAAGTGATTTCTGAGATATTGAGGAAATAATAACCTGAAAATTCAAGGGAATTCAACTCCGGATCCCTTATGCTTTGACTCATTCACAAATTCAGTCTTGTAAATCTGATGAGCGATCCACCCTGAAAGTTTCAAGTTGCTAGCTTGTTCTGCTCGATAGACATTTTTTCTCAGACGGACAGAATCAAATTTGACATCGGATTTGCCATCCATGAGTCCAACCTAGCCATTTGGGACCATTTCCGAAAGAGTCTAAAATTAGAGAGATTTGAAGAAAATGATGGCACGCTGTTCGCTAGAATATGTGTCACAAAAGTTTTCACAAAATATAATTATTTCCGAATCAATATATCTGAGTTGCAGCAATATATTAATTTGTTAAGATATATTTGTGTTCTATCACACAGAATGAGCTTATGAATTGGAAGTTCCAAATATTTAAAAATGCATGATCCAATATTTTTATCCATTCGATTCAATCAACAACGTCGGGAGATGGCGCTGGGAAACTTAATAAATATAACGTATCTTACTTTTTTATATACATATTTGAAACCCTCCACTCGTGAATATTTTGTTTCGTAGAAAGTAAATATATCGGAAAGAAAAATAAATAAATATTCACACCCACTACATATATTACTTCAACTGGTAGATATATTGACTCGTGAGCAACTATGATTTCAAAAACACTCTTGCCCAAAAGGCGCCTTCTCTATGATATAGTTAAGGGAGCGATTCTTGGAGCCATTTTAAGAGAAAACATATGAACGTATGTCGTAATTGTGCTAACTTTTGAGATACAAGGTGGTGAAGATTCCAGAGAAAAATCTTTTTGCGTGCATGTTCTGGGGAACAACGTGCTATCGTTTTGTCTAATTGTCAATAAGGTTCGTTGTTTTCTCGAAAAAGATCTCAGACGACTAGGTTGGACTCCCTGATGACGAAACCGGTGTCACAATCGATACTGTCTAGTCGGCTGACCGTAGGCACAATTCCGGGCGTACGTTAATTGGCAAAATCGGCCGAAATTTTTTGGAGTTATATTCATTCGAAATTTGAGGTTATTTCCCTGATTCTTTTTTTGATTGGAATGTAACTTGGGAGTAAGTTAAAGAAAGCACAACGACGTATTATTTCTTACAGAATTTTGTAGTGATCATACTGTCAGCAAATATAAAAAAAAATTTTTCGAAGAAATTTCTTTCGGAAACTGTTGAACGATTATAATTTCGTGGTTCTTTTCTCGGTATCGTTATTTTTCCGGAATAACTCAAAAAATTTCTGATTCAATCATGATGAAACTTGATAACCAGTTTGGAAATGCTGATGAACAACTAGATTAGATTAGATTAGAGGAGGGGCGATGAGGCTATGCTTAACCTCGCTGACACCTTGACCTAGAGATCTATTGTGCAACCCCGCGCTGTTTACCAGTCATGTAGCAAGGCCTCGATTAACTTTACTACCTTACTGGGTGCTACACCCATTATTTGTTCCGGTTTTAAGAAACAGGAGCCAAGATGCTGCAGCCTTCTCCAGAGGACAGCTTCACATTTGCATAACAGGTGTTCCGCTGTCTCAGTGGCTTCTTGGCAGAAGCGACAGGTATCGTCAGGAACCTTCGCCATATTCCGAAGATGATAATTCACAGGACAGTGTCCCGTGAGAATGCCTGTCAGTTTTCTCAGTTCCAATTTGCTAAGTGAGAGGGCTTTCTTAGTCCAGCTCGTTGAGTATGAGAGGAATGACTTAGCCTGTCTCTGTCCTTCAATCCTTCGCCAGGATTTGGCCTTCCTCTTTCGTTCCCATTCTTCAACCGCCCTTGCTTGGTGGCTTGATGGGAAGCCGCAAAATGGCTCTGGTCCGATGAAGGGGGTTGATCCCCCTTCCTTGCTAGCTGATCAGCCATTTCGTTACCATGCACTCCAGAATGACCATGCTCCCAAATAAGGTTGACCTGATTATTTGATCCGAGTGCGTTGAGTGACATTTTGCATTCCCACTCTAGCTTTGACCGGATTGACGGTGAATCAAGCGCCAGTAGAGCTGCTCTGCTGCCAGAAAGTATGTATATCCTTTTTTTCCGGTAGTTACATCACGCACAATATGCGATGCACTCCCTTATGGCAAAGGTTTCCGCTTGAAATACCGATGGACAGAAGCCCATTGGCAGGATAGTTATAACGAGGGGCCGTATACACCGGCTCCGACTCGTCCATCTTCGGTCTTTGAGCCATCCGTGTAAAACAGCAGAGACCCTGAAGGGAAAACCACTTCGCCGTTACTCCATTGGTCGCGACTTGGTATTGTCACGCTGTAGTTTTTCTGAAACTCGTGTTGCAGGGTAAGATTATCTGTGACCACATTTAAAAGCTCCTTACATTCATTCAGAACGCGAAGATGGCCTTTGTTGTCTCTAGTTTTAAGCTTCCGCTCTCTCGCCACCCGCAGAGCCCACCTAGCCGCCTCACTTTCTAAGAATAGCCCTAGAAGAGGCAGGTCCAGGATAACTTGCATGGCAGCAGTCGGACAGGAGCGAGATGCTCCTGTTATAGACAAATATGCAGTTCTTTGCAATTTGTCCAGGGTCTTTTGTCCCATTTGTGATTTCGCCTTCGGCAGCCAAATGAAGGCTGCGTAGCTGACGATTGGTCGCACAATGGATTTATAGATCCAGCTGGTAAGTTCTGGTTTAAGTCCCCACGAACTTCCGACAATTCTCTGGCATGCGAAGAGAGCTCTCTGGCCCTTGCTAATCGCTGCCTTGAGGTGTAGGCCCAAGAGAGCTTCTGGTCGAAGATAACACCATGAACAACTAAGTGCAGATCTTCGTGATGATAGTGTCAGAACAATTTGGAAAGAAAATCCAAACTATTCTTCCAAATATTCAATATTTTACTGGTCATATTATCCTCACGAAATTCTGTATGCTCCTTCAAGCTATAATTTTTCAATCAAGTTACTCGATTTTAATCCGATTCAATCTGTATTTTTGGAAATATTGGAAAAATTCTGAATGGGTATATCTCCGGAATCATAGAGTGGATTCTACCCATTCAAGAATTTGGTATCCGTAATTACAGTCCAAACCTCTTCTACAAACATCGAGTTTCTGAGGTGTTGTGCTCCGCCGGTAAAATGCCTCCAAGAATAGCCCCTCTTAATATGAGCATAAAATCGAGCAAAACCCTGTATATTAATTACTATTTGGATGAATTTTTCCCATAAACACCCGTATGTATCCAAAATGAACAGCACAATAATAGTGGATTAACAAATCTAGATGCGTCGTCATCAGCAAACTTCTATCGTTAGTTGAAATTCATAAAAATCACTACTATTCCGAATAGAATCATTTATCTTTTTCACTGGACAGCTAATTAACGGGTTGCTCGTGAACTCTAAAAGTTCCAACCGGGGTTTGTTGATTCGTCCCGACATAAATCGAATTAACCTAGCTTTAATTTTCCCGCTTTTGCTGAATTAAGTTTTCCATTCCGAAACTGCGATATAGTTAGCTTGTAGTGTGAAACCAAGCCCCATCGTTTCTCTGTATGTGGAAATGAACGGTATTGCTTGAGCGAACGCATGAATTTTGGGGCGTTCATTACACAACCAATTTATGCAGGCTAGTTTGAGCTTAAATTTCAGAGCATATGTTGGAATGAGTCATTTGGGAAAATCGAATGTACAGGGTGGGCCATATCGGACACTCTCGAAGGGAAAGTTTCATTAACGATGAAAATAAGACTTTTTGAACCTTCTAACTTTAACTTCGTAAACTGACGAGTTTTCGATTGGTGATTATTTCGTTGTGTATTTCCTAACCTCAGAATTTCTGGAATATTTCATTTTTGCGCGCATGCTCTAGGAGGACAGCGTGCTATCGTTTCGTCCAAATATCTGTAATTTACGATGATTGAGCCGAAAATGGTCTCAAACGACTAGATTGGACTCACTGATGACGAATCCGGTGTCAAAATCGATTCTGTCCGGCCGGCCAGACCACGACACGATAACTGTCGAACGGAGTGAGCTAGCAACTCGAAACTTTCAGGGTAGGTCGCGCATTGGAATAAAATTTTGAATGGGTATATCTGCGGAATCATTGGATGGATTTTACCCATTCACGATTTCGGCCTTCGTTTTAAGGTCCAGACCTTCTCTACAAATATCGAGTTCCTAAGGCGTTTCTTTCGGAAGTTATTGTGTTTACGCAGTCGGCCGTTAGGCCGACCGTAAACACAATGCGAAAACCGCAACTAATAGCTATCACCGTTACATAGTTATCGGGTGTTTTTCGAAATTGTTCATTTCAGAACTATTGCTATAACTTCTCTTCCGTCGAAAATTTCCGATTTCTGTGAAATCATTCATAATAAATGACATGAATCGAGTCAACCTAACTTAAAATTTTCAGCTTTTTCTGAATTGAGTTTTCCACTTCAAAATTGCGATATAGTGAACTTGTAGTGGTTAAACCAAGCCCCATCGTTCATCTGTACGTGGAAATGAACAAAATTGCTCAAGCGAACACATGAATCGCTAACATGGCGAAAATTTTGACGTCTTTGAACTTGAGGTAACAATATTTGAAATAATCTTGAGGATGACTTGATAGATGAGAGAAGCAAAGAAATACCTTTTATTCGGCCAACGTTTCGAAATATTTAATGTCTTTAGCAGGGCACTGTTATATAAAATATCGATAGAGTATACAGGGTGAGTCTTCGAGTTGAACATTTATTTTAACCCTGGATTCCTCTCATCAAATGAAACAAACAGTTTTTTTATTTATTATTTTTCGTTATTCAGCTTCGGTATAACGATAAAAGATGAAAAGGTTATGACTATGACTCGTATTCTACAGTAATCGATATCATCTTACTACGAACAGTATTTGGACCTGAATTGGTTTATTTAGGTGTTTGGGGGGTTTCAATAGTAGAGACCCCGTTTGGGTGAATTAATCGCACTGATTAATTCAGTCTTTATCAAAATGAGGACACGACCGACGAATATTTTCTGATCTTTATCAGAAATGTTGATGCTTCTAAAATGAGCAGATAATTGAAGAACTTGTTGACCAGTTGTTCAATATCGTTGCACTGATGAGCCGAAAATGGTGTTAAGGTGTATTAAAAACGCACTTTTAACACGTAACAAAAATGTATTTTCTTGTATCTGTATTAGATAACAAGACCGAAATGGTATACAAGTGATTTGCACAATAGAATCTTCCTTCTATATCTTATTCGATAGCAATGTCGAAGCGACTTTCAAATGAGAAGTTACGATTTTTACAACACAAGAATTAACGTATAAGTCTTGTTTATAAATTCGAGAGCGAATGTTGTTTACTATACAACGGTCAAATGAAGAGTGTCTTAAAACTAACTAAACCCAAATTAAGAAAATTCCCTTCTTCACATTTTAGAGGGAGAATATAAATTTTGATTGGATTTTTGAATTAAGCGACGCCCTTCTAAGATCCGAAAAAACACCTCGGATTGGCTGGTGCAAAAGAGAGAGCACAAAATGTGTGAAGGAAGTTTCCCTAAATGGCCTAATAAGATAAATTACATAAACTGTCACAAGTGATGTCTGGATTCTTTGAATAACCGAAGTATCCCACCCATCACGCTCCGATTCCTGGAATGCTAAGAGCTTGAATTTTGTCCGAGTGTTTTCTGTCTTGCAAAATTACTTTATTGTTGGCTTGAGATAAAATGCTCTTAAAGCCGGTGTCAATTGATTTAAACCAAAAAATATTGAATTTCGGGCATATTGCTGGAAACCAAAGAATTCAGACTGCGACGTTGGAAAATCAAGAAAAGACAATATATCATAAAATGCTGGGTCTAGGATACGGGACACAACAAACAGTTTACTGATTATACAGTCCCCGATTTATAAAACTATGAGAAATTAGCATGAATAATTCAGATAAACTTCACCTTAAGTCATTATAAAAATCCTCAGTTAATTATTCCTTATTATTTCACCTCGAACGAAACGTTTTCGAAATTTTCAACGTTGACTGTTATGAAGTCTAATATAAATCCGAGAAAGGTCCTTATTTTCGTGGATCCGCTCCTGAGCTAGTGAAGACTGTGAATTAAGCTACGCTCACCTTTACGCGGGACATGGAATACACAGAAGTATTTATCTATTTCGCATAGACCAAATATTAGGTCTAAGCTATTTCGTTACGAGACCACAGACATAGCCCCCATGTCTATGGACCAGGATTTTCAACGAATTCTAGCGTTCATTAATGTTTTTAGGTTAGTTGAGTGACTTTTCATAATTCATCTATAAATTCGATGAAAATTCAAATAAGTATGGAATTTTCGATATGAGTATGGGGAATATTGAAATTGTGTAGAATCTCATGATGAAAACAACTGGATATTGCACGAATTTCAAGTGGAAGATCAGTGATTCAATGGTCAAGTGTAGTGAAATATTTTTTCCACGATAATACCGCAAAAAGTACTGAATTATAAGAATTAAGTGAGTAAATGAGTTTTCGCAATCCTATTTCTGGATTTCAAGCCATGGATTGATTATTCTACAATACAAATCACTGTGCTGACCTTGCAAACAAAGTACAGGGGTGTATTACCACATTGAGAAATATTTAAATGCTTATAACTACTTACTAGAGCCGAATCTGGAAAAATGGCAAATGAAAAAAGTATTTCATCTGATGAGAGGGATCTATGCTTAAAACTAATCAAAAACTTAAAGAATCACCCTGTATGTTACACGATAAAAAAAAACACAGGTATTTACACAGTTAGTTTCACAACAAAATGAAAACAACTAGACGGCTGTGACAATTCTGCAAAATTAAATCTCCATTACAGATCCACTTAAAGAAAATCCAATTCCAACACTCACAAATTGTTTCGCTTCCCTTTGAATCATGAACAAAAATAAAATAAACACTCGATATGTTTCAAATTTGGAAGGAACACTGAACATACTTTAAAATCTTTCGAGGTGGCCTTCAGATCCAGAATCTGAATCAAGGTTATCACAATGTTGTCAATAAGAATTGTAGTAGTAGTGGATGAAATACCATCTCAAATAAGTTGAAGTACTGTGTAAATACCCTTATTTCAAATATTCAAGGTCATCAACCGAACAACCACTGGTAATAATATCGATCATTGATGAGGCTCATCGAGAAAATAATTGATTCAACATATTTTAATTGTAGGAACTCTTCCAAACGGAGTGTTTCTCATTCTACTGTATTCCAGATCTTTCTTCAATTAGAATTTTTTCTCTTTCCCAAGTGTCTAAGCTGGTGGAAAAAGGAGATAAAGTATCAATTTCCCCAAGAAAAACAACTGAAATCCTTGTCTCCCGTTGATGAAGCACCTATAATTCCAAGACCTCGACGAAATGGTATACACCTTCGGTTTGCCGACTGAACAGATTTATATTCATTAGGGAGACGTAAATGAATGCTGCTAATTCGTTGGCGAATCAATCCACCCACTTCCTTTTATTTCTTCTCCGGTCACGAAATATCAATTCTCATTTATGCAGTTACCGGAGAAATGTGAACAAAGGGATATACTGAAATGTAGTTGATTTGCGTGGTTTATTTATATATGTCATTCGTTTGTTATATTTTCATTGCAGTTATAAAGAGTAAGTCTTTAAGTTGTATATTAATTTCAACGATAGATTTCTCTCTTCAAATAAAACACTTTTTTCATTTGCCATTTTTCCAGATTCGGCTCAGGTAAAAAGTTAAAAGCATTTAAATATTTCTCAATGTGCTAATACACTCCTGCGCTTTGTTTGCAAGTTCACCACAGATTTCCCTTACGGTGGTCTCTGTTGGAGAATAACCAATCTAAGGTTTGAAATTCAAAGAAACAATATTGAAAAATCTTATTTACTCACTTAAATCTTAGGATTTGGTGCTTTTTGCACTTTTTGCAATATAATCGCGAGAAAAACATTTCACTACACTGATCTTCAAATTGATGTTCATGCAATATCCAATTTCATTCCACTATAAGATTATACACAATTCTATCCTTGACCATTCTCATACTGAAAACTCCATAAAATTATACTTTCTTCTCGAAATTTATAAATGAATTATATGAAATCAATCAACTAACCTGAAAACATTCTCTAGAATGTTATGCTTTATCTTCTTTCAGGACCCCGATATGGGATTTTGGGCTTAACACAAGCGAATGTTATGGTTATGGAAAGTCTAGTAGTCCATAGACAGGGACTATGTCTGTGGTGTGGTCACGAAATACCATATACCCATAGAAATTATAACTTAATGTTTTATCTATGCATATATCTAATATTAGTTCTATGCGAAATAGATGAATATTTCTGTGTATTCTATGGTCTGGATAAACGTGAATCCAGCTTAATTTAATTCTTTTACTAGATCAGTGCCTATAAGGAGAAATTATATAGAATAATCAAATATTTTAAAATGATTGACGATTCTTATGATGACATAAGATAAACTGTATCTGCATTCTTTATGCTAATTTCATATAGTTTTATGAATCGGAGAATCTATAACTCGGAAACTGTTTGAAGTAGGATGAAAGTGATTACTGAAGAATATGTGTCATAGTTATAGACAACTCCACACCAAAATTCATCTCATGCGGGTTCACCATATCAAAGCTACAAAAGAAAAACTTATTTTTTTTTGAAATTTAAACAGCCTGTATCTTTTTGCAGGAGCTGAATCTGGAAAAATTATAAATGGAAAAAGTGTTTCATTTGATGAGAGGAATCTATGGTTGAAATTAATGTACAACTTAAAGACTCACCCTGTATTGATTTCAAGCGAACTAAAAATTCACGTTATTTTGGCGTGGTTGTGGCTTTTTCTCTTCACGTTGAAGATAACCACAACGATGAAAATAAGAAAAGACTTTTTAAACCCTCTTACTTTTACTTCGTAAACTGCCAAGTGGTGATTATTTTGTTGTATATTTCCTAACCTCAGAAGAATTTCATTTTTATTCACGCATTGATCGAATAAATATTGAGATGAGTTCGATGCTTATTTGGGAAATTTTCTGAATAGGAGAGACCCTGATGTGTGTTTAATCCAACTATCATACTCTTCCAATGCTTCAAGTGTCAGATATATGTACTTAAATAAGCGTGATTCTTTCATACAATGGTTCTATTCGTGAAATAGAACCATGACAATATATCGTATCATTATTTGAAACATCATGCGTTAGTTGTTTTGTAAACATCATTTTTACAGGTTGTCAGATACGAAGTTAGAATTTCATATTTGCGAGGGTGCAGAATATTTAATACTCATATTTGATTTTCGAACACTATTATGATGACCTACAAGCAAACAAATTCTTATTCGGTTTAGGGGGAAAAGGGTTTCTATTCCGAGCAGAATGTTGAATATTTCAATAACCCTAAAAATCTCAGGTTTCAAAATCATTTAATGTACGAAAAGATGGAAAGTTTGGCAATGGTGCCCTTTCATCATTACAATAACCATACCGATAACCACAACGTTTTTCATCCTTGAATTACGAAAGCAGTTACCGTTAATAAAGTGGAAATGTTCCTCTGCGCATGCTCAGAATAAAGATAAACTAAGATTAGATGGCTTAAAACCTCTCTACTGGTAAAGCAATGTTCGTATTAAAAAGTTAATCAGGTGTTTCACCATGGACTTGACAAACATATGCTGGGTGTTACAGTCTTCAGGTTTACTCCCAAAAAATCATCCAGAAATCTAGGTTCATCTTATTCCAACATGACTTCATGTCCATAAGGTTAGCAGAGCCACCCCTTTTGAAAAATACTAAGAGCGCGACAAATTTTTTTCTTCCACGACAAATATGTTTTGGTCGTCTTTCAATCGTTCAGCTCATTTCCGGTAGAAAAAACGGTCATCTAATCAACTTTCTTGTATCCCAAAGTTACGTCGATGTATATCCGTGAGAATGGAATTTTTCCATTATTCAGCATTGAATCGAAAATTGTTCATCTCGGGAAATAGAATATTTAACATATATAACCCAATATCAGTCAATAATGATACAAAAAAAAATACCTGAAATATCAATCCACCAATGCAGTGTTGCCGAATCTGACAAATTTCCTGAGAAACCAGAACATTTCATTAAAACCTATAAAAAGCTATAAAAATATGATATTTTCTGTTTTTTTCAGACTAGACTAGAATTTGATGCATAGTTTAGAATGGCTCTGCTAACTTAATATTTAGTTAGCAGAGTCAACCCTAAAAAAATCTAGAAGCACGACAAATTTTTTTCTTTCACGACAAATTCTCGACAAATATACGAAAATTAATGAGATGGTTTTCATTGACTTCCGTGCGAGTGGCTCTGCTAACTTTATGTCCATAAATCATGACCTCTATCATTCTGTTTATTTTGTATCAAATTTATTCTAATAGACATAATCTCTTGTTCGCCTCATAAATGTGTAACCTTTTTCTATCTATTCGAATATAATAAGCAATTAACTCACCTTCCAATTTTGTTTAACTTCTATGATCCATAGACAATCGATAGGCAAACCATTCTGTGTATCGAATTCTGTAATTTCAGATGATATCTCTGAACTGTTAAGAAGGCCCTGCTCCATGTTTTCTTTCTTTATGTGACAAGGTTTCACCTCTGGCGTCTGAACTGAAAAAAATTCTTTTTAAATCTTCTGAAATATACAAGAGAATACAAATCTGTTCATGATAAAATCAGGAAAATGATCTCATGTGAAACAAGCACTCGAAAAAATTTATTGCATATTGAATCAACTGACGTAAGAAAATTCCCGAGAAAATGTAGTTGACAGTCTCCAGATAGAGCCAACCGAGAAATCTGAAGCCTTAGTTAATTATTTTTTTTTACTCGGTAATGAGCGTCGTTCAAAAGAAAAATTAATTCTTGAATTACCATTATCCTGGAATGTAATGGAATCCTGAGGTAATTCTTTTCAAGCTAAGCTCGGTTATTTTCAACACCGAAATTCACTCTTATCGCGAGTTTTCACCCTGAAATTTTCCAGTCATATAAACTCAGTAATTGTAGTCCATAACGATGAAAAATAAGAACATCAAAGTTAGTTCCCGTTTAGCCTGGGGAATCGTTTCTGAATGAACATTTTTTTCGTCGTTTCGAAGTTTAACAGTTAAGAGGTTTCACATGGCGACTAAGGTAGGATCCTTTTTGATGAATATTTTAGCAAATTGTATATTCAGTTGTCACTGTATCCCGGTGAATCTTTTATGATCATGTGGGCATTATCACATGTGAACAAATTTTGGAATATACGAATATAATGAAGATGATTTCGCTACTTTCTCTTTCATTTGAAAATGTAAACTGAAAAATATATTTTCATCATAACTTGTATTTGGGGTTTTCCAGGGTACAACAAGGTCAAATCTTTTATCTCACTTTGAAACAAAAACATTTCCCAATTTTATGATTTTGAATTTATGCGATGCGATATTATATATACTCATGTTTTCGTAACTAAAACCAAGGCAGATTGGCGCTCTTGAAATATCGACAATGTCAAAATAATTCGACGCGAGGTTGCCAATTTCTACTATCTTTCAATAACAAATAACAATTCAGCTTCAGCCATAATAAACTAATTAAATAACATTTCGCTTTGATTGTATTCTATTGAGCCTTAAGTAGGTAGTCATGTTTGAATTGAACAAATTCCTTAACGAATAATTTCAAAAGTTATATATTTCGTGGAATTGTTTCGATAGGAAGTAGTACATTGAAAATGAACCTGGTATATCCTATGTTGGCAGAACATTGAATTTTTATGCAAGAAAATAACATGAATTATACAATATCTCATTCAATGCTATTTTTTCTAATATTTTAGGAATTGCTTTTTTCTGGGAAATGAATATTTGAGTTGACTTCAAAGTATGTCCATAAAACATAATTCCCTATCTTGCTTTTGACTAGAGTACTGCATGATAGGTAGTTTTCATGGATAATTTATCCAGATATCCTGTCATTACACCCAAAGATAACAGACTGAAGCTAAGCTGCATCCCAGTTTAGAAATATGTTGATCCCAATCCAGAATGTATGTATCATTCACGTAGATTCCCAAGACCTTTGTAAATGGAGTTAGTTTTTTTGAGGTTAACTGTGACACAGGTTTCGAAGTACTCCTCATTTTCATACCGGAATATTTCAAGTTGTGCAACAAGCAACAAGGTATTTAAATGACTTCTGTAGGCTTATTTCTTGAGAATTTAGAAAAGTAGGGAATTCAAAGTAAAGGACTACTCTATCCATCATTTTTCAGTAAAATTCCAAAACACTCGATTCTTGATTTCCGTACAAGAAAAAAGCATTACTGAATCTTCCAACCATGTTTACATACCTGAAACATTTCCAATATTAACAGAGAAAAAAGTTTCATCAACATTCGCCAGGTCTTTGGAATTATTGAATTCACATAAGATTTTCTCAAATTCATGACTTTCCAAATATAGATTGACATTTTGAAAAATAAGTAAATACTACGATCTCTTTGTGGAGAGGACAACGTTGTGTAGTTATCTGACAGGAAAATTACTATAACCTAACATTTTCAAAATATACACGGTGAAATCTGTCAGGATGTCATGGCAAACCGGGATACTTTATAAAAGAGAATGGAGTATATCTATATACATATGTGCTCGCTGGATAAATTATAATTCTTCAGTATTGAATAAAAAGTTAATCAGCGAACATCGAGTGTTAGTTCTCAAAATACTATTTTAATGATTTTCACGATAAGTGCGCGTTTGCCTTAGAGGGTGTTCACTCACGTGAGCATAAAATGGCTTAGTCCGACGCATGCTTTGACGAGCTCCATCAGAATAAGCAAGAAAGGAACGTTATTCCTAAACGACGTAAAGGCTGCCTCGCAAACCTTCCGGAAGGCTTCGCACATATCTTAGGTATGTGCCACTGGAAATGTCTCGTAATAATCTTCGCGCGAAATCTATAGTTTGTCTATCGAACGGTTTCCGATATATTCACTTACTGAATGAAAACATTTCTTTTCAGTCTGGATATTCCTATGAATTCATGGAAAGAGCCGGGAAATCGTTTCCTTGCCTCAACTCACTGATTTCGGAACAGGAATTCCTAGAAAGTGAAACGAGAGACCCTATTTACCTACTCTATTTCTCTAAATCCTCCATTGGGTGACATTCCGTGCCCCAAATCTGTTTTCGCCGCAAGACGTTCGTTTTGGGGTAAACAAATAAAAGCCCATTCGTGCGACAGTTCAAACCTTCCACAAACAATAACTTTGCATTCTCCACAAGACGGGACTACGAACACATTTCAACGAGTTATTTCGTGGTTCTACGATATGATACTCCTCTGGTTTTCGTTTGTCATACTGCAATATAACTTTGTAAGCCCGCATGTTTATTACTGCAAAAAATCTGAAAACAAATCGAGCTTTCGTGCACTTGTTCTCATCATCTCCATTTATGTCTGAAATGTTATCCTAACGTTTCAAGGTCCTGAAATATTCCTTTCGAAAGTTATATAATTATAACCAAGGAACCATCTTTTCAGGTTCTGATCTTTGTCGACGTTGTTTGGCTTGCAAATGAAAAATTTAAGTTTTGCCTGAAATGATTTCCATCCAATTCGTTAAGTTCTTTTATGAGTATTTTGGTTTATTATTTGATAAAATCAAATAATAAACCTTAGTGATCGACCAACAAAAAAAAATTTGAAACCCCCCCTGAAAATTTCACAGTCTACGTTTTGGAGTATGTAGATTTGAATAAACTAATGAAAAAAAATCCGTCCGTCCGCCGTCCGTTGTCCGGGGTTTTTCTCAGAAAGTACTGAACCGAAATCAGTGAAACTTGGTAGAAAAATCGTGTGTCGCTCGGGATTGATCCTCCAAGCTTTTCAGCAGAGTTGGTGTACCCTTAGGGCTCAAAATGGGGGGTTAGGGGGAAAAAAATTATTTCTCGAAAACCTACCACCGAATTTTGATGAAACTCTGAACATTGATTACTGTTTCACCCGGATGGTTTCCGACCAGTGGTTTCTGAGTTATAAAGAAAAACGCTGCAAATTTCCAATAATGTCGAAAATGACATCATCGCATTCGGTTCTAAGATTGGAATTCACTGGAATAATCGTTTAACTTTTCATTATTATTTTTTAAACACTATTTGCAAATGCCGCATCAATGTTCTTGACAATTTCATAATCGTAAGTAGTTCAGATTAAATATTTTTGGGTTTTATCTGCCAATATCTTAAACATAACTACTGAAAATCGGATCAAATTATTATTTATAGAAATCACCCTGCGGATTACGGGATTTAAGATTAAATTTCTTCATGAAGCTCATTCGTATCTTAAATGAAACTTTTATTTTATTCATAAATCATTGGTTTTCCAGAACACAAAAACCAATTCCATGAAAAAATTCATTTGAAACATTGAAATCTCAATAAATACTCTTTTATAACTGAATAACACTTTTACATGCAGAACGCGAATTAAGTAGCGTAATTTAAAATAATGCAGATTTCCAAAATATTCGGTTGATCGGAGGTTTCCATCAATTTCGGTTTGCCTAGTACAATTATCGTCAACATGTGGATATCCGTTCCTGGTTTCAATCGAAATCCACTATCTTTCGTACTGACAGTTTGAAATAAGCGTGAATATAAAAAATAATGAGCATTTATATGATAAATCAAATTGGAGGATATGATATGCAAAAAAACCAATAACAAACCGCAAATCTCATCAATTGTCGATTGTCGAGAATCTAATATACTGAAGGTTGGAGCCTTAGACTAAAGTTAGGAGCCGATGATCTATCTACCTGTTCTGAATGGGGTTTGTGCCGGGTCGTTACCTATGACAAGGGATAAAGCGTAGACAAAAATATTCCGCATGTATCATCATCTGGTTGTCGGCAAACTACTTGTTTGAATTTTACGTCTTTACATCAAACAGACTTTTGGATTTGGCACCCTCTTGGTTGAGTGTATCTGACAACGATAACAACGAACGAAATTTATAATCTAGAATTATTCTTTCGAATTCAACCTGATGAGGTTCACGATATATTCAATTGTTACAGAAATGTTATTGAAAACAACTTTAGTTTTTCAGTTTGTTTGGTGGATACTTTGTGAATCAAGTGAATCGGATATCTGCACTGGAAAAAATTTTTTTCAGATCAATTGCACAGGAAAGTTGAGTTTTTTTCATTTCATTAATTTTTCAGAAGAAAGTTGAATCCTAGTAGAAATCACATCTACACATTTGATATTATCGGAAAGAGTCGAATTTTGTTTTACGTATATTGGTGTTAGTTTGAAAGATTGAGTTTATTTCCGCAGTATCAAGAAATACGAACGCGTTCGGAATGAAACATCATGACTAATTGTGAAATATAGACACTCGATTTAATGCAAAATTTCGTGAGAATTGTATTGGAAAAAATCGAATTTTTTTTTTAAACATTTTTTTTTCGGATACAGATTCATCAAAGTTCAATGAAATTTGGTACAGGTTTCAGAGTCAACATTTAGAAACAGTGGTCAAAATTTCAGTTCGACCGATGTTTATTTGTTCAGATATTGGCAAAAAATTTCGTGACCATCTTGAATATTGAGGTTATTTCCCTAATATCTCAAAAAGGGCAGAACCTATCTGATTTGAAGTTAATTTTCAGTTGTTGAATACCGACACGAAATTTAATAATTGTGGAAAATAGTAAGATTTTCAAAGAGGTGGAACGACTGTGGAACGCCTTTTCTCATTCAAAATATTATTTTAAATTTTGCTACTCAGTTAGCGTTCTGCATGTGGAAATGTTATTAAATTATACAAGTGTATTTATTGAGATTTCAATATTCACATGAATTATTTCATAGAATTGGTTTCTGTGTTGTGAGAAACCAGTGAGTAATGCATAATATATAAGTTTTTTGAGATATCAATGGAATATTGGATTATTTAACTGTGAAAATAATAAACCCTTGTGTGAAATTTGCAGCGTATTTCGTTTTGCAGATATGGCCATAAATAAACTATCGCATTCGGACCTCAAATTGAGAATTGAGGTGATATATCTGAAGAAAATAAGGAGGATGACAGAGGTCATTTTGAATGGCAAATGTAGTTGTTGTATCGCCTGTCATATAATGATTGGAAAAATTGCAGTTTTATTACCGATCTTCAGAACAATTACCTTACAAACCACAGAAATGACTCTTGGTATTTATCACCTCTTAGATGGAACACTGCAGTATAAAACATACAGCGCGCATATATTTAAAATATGTAATGCTTGTTGACACACTTCACATATATTTAAAATATGTAATGCTGATTTACAATTGAATATTGCTGATGATTCTGTCGACACTATGACTACTAAAAATTGAATGGAATATAAAGTGGATAAATAACAATAGCCACTCTAATTGTTTGTTAAAATGTAATAAATATGGATACAATAACCATACTCCCTCTGCCACGTGTGTGAGAATGCTAAACCAAATGAAAACCAACCCACCAAAATATATGTATTATTGTTTGTTTCCAGACTTGCTCCCCATTGTTTGTTCACACCCTGTACAGGTGTGCGGATCCAATTTCAGTACCACGAATCGCAGAATTTGAAACGGAAACGGAAATGGAGTAATCAGCAGGATTAAAGCCATATCCTGGTAGTTAAGGAAATAGCATTGCTGATTTTAGGGGGGCCATTTCCGATTGTGAATATTTATTCATTGTAGCTGGGAATACAGAATTTCGACTGAAAAGACTGTTATACTGCTTATAGGCCTAGTCAAACAGTGGGTCGAGTTTGAGAAGTTCACTCAGTTGTAAATTTCATATAATAAGAAGGCGTATTTTGCCTTCAGAAGCTACATTCAACTCGATCCGTGCTCAACGCGTTTGTTCTGAGGAAAGTATTTTATCATTATTTTTTAGATATTTCATAGACTAGTTCGTTGCTTTGTGATGATAATTTTGAAAACACAAATAATATAGGACCCAATACACTACCCTGGGGCACCCCTTAATAGTATGGATAAACCTGAAAAATGTTTACTGAACTATTCAAAGGAAAAATAAAGCTTCCTCATTCATATCTAAGGAGTTGGTAAGAATTGTTGTTGATTGATTTCATCTGAGGAATTATTCCCCTTCAAAAACAAAACTGACTACTCCCAACAATTTTCCAAATTCTTGATTATCCGTATCTTTTGCAATGTGACAAATTGAGATTTGTTGAAGCTGAAAGCATTGAATGGTTTTGCATTGAATCGATTGGATGCGCCAGCCAGGATTTCCCCATGAAAATCCCATGCAGAAACTGTTTTCAACTTAAATCCACTGCAGATTTCGTCCGGAAAGAATATCGAATTCCCATAGCCTTTATACAAACAGTGACGTTCTTTTTCTTGCTTAAAACCCAATACTGTGAAGGATATTTTTCGCATTCACTCGAAGTCAATTTTCTTGACTTTGTACGTCGAGAAAATTACATTACGTATAGACTTTGAAGAATTTCACAACTGAAGACTTCATTTCGGCCTGTAAAGTGCGGTGTGATGAAATTTCATTTTTGAGGTGATGGAAAGCGAGTACGCCATTTCCTCGAAGGCTCGCGTGCTCTAATGGGTGTCAGAGACCTCCAAAACAATTTTCGTGTTGAGCGAATGGAAGCCATATAAGATGGAAGGTAGTTTTTAATATTTGGGGTAAGAAGAGAGAGTAATTGGTGAACAAAATTGTTCAATTGTTAGAAGGATGTTGATGGATGATTTCGTTCGGGAATATTTTCTTTAATTTTCCTGGAAATCTGAGTTTGGGAAAAACGATTCGTTCCTAAGAATATCCCCTCAGATGTGAGAACAGAACAATCAGAAAAAAACTTATTGTTCATTATATTGAAACGAGTCTACGCGATGAAGATTATTGATCTAATGATCAAATAATACTGTTATACATTTTCATATAATTTCTTTCGATACCGATATATTATGATATTCTACATCCTCTTCGAACATACAACCATTTAAATTACAAAATATAAAATCATATCAACTAGCATTAAATCATTGAAGTAGAAAATTCAGGAAAATATCGACACAATCAATAGTATGCATACATTTTCAGCATGATCGCAAATAAAATCTATAAGTTATATTGGTAATACTATTTCGCAGGAAAAAATGGGAGAGCATCTGGGCAAATTTTCCTAACAAGAATGTCATAATTGAACAACATCCCACTTCAACCTGAGCTAATCATTTGATCAAACAAAGCCCCTCGACTAAAGATGGGTTGTACAGAGAATTCAGTTACTGCGGTTTCGCGGTTTTACCGATCATAAGACTGACTCACCCTGAAAACGCAGATGGGATTCTAGATACTTTCTATCTGTTGGATGACTTGTCTGTAGTATACAATAATATAGCATCATCCCAGGAGCATCTTCCGAACCTTCGAGTACAGAAAACTTTGAAAGATGTGCGTGACGTGCATCCAATTGCCGCGACATACGATAATCTCACATCAATCGGAGCACGAACTGGCAATTATAGCTAATTTCCAGTTAATCAGTTTGTTTAAAAATTTTCTATAATGTGGGGTTTTTCCTGAATTTGGGTTATTACTGAAAATGCAAATTTGAACATAATTATTATGGGTTTGATTCATCATTTTCCCAAATTACCTTCAGAAAGTATTCAAAATCAGGTTTCAAAAGTGGGGTTTGGGATTTGCCAGGCATGCACGAAGTGACAACGGTGTTTAGTAGAATAGCTCTTCTGCTATAGAATAATGAAACATTTATTCCTATTCTGTGGTAGACACGTGTTCTTTGTCAATATAACCAAACAATTTCCGTTTGCGATTTGTCAGTAATATGACAGTATGACAGTCTGTGCTCTTCTTTTCCTATTCCTTGGTCGTTGCCTTCTACTCTAACCAGAACGAAGTATAGCTATCTCTGTTTTCCCAAGCAGAGTAACACATTTGACGTCCTTTCCTTTCCGGGAAAGCTGAATTCGACGTTGCCATATTGTGCACTCAAGACAAATCCCTTCAATGCAAATCCCCATTTGTATTTTTCAGTTTAAGGTGATCAAACATTTTTTTAAAAATTAAATAATGAAATTATATGTTTGAAATGTGATGTTCTAAAGGTTTTTCGTGAAAATTACCGCATTTTATTTAAAGGAAAAACCCCCATTGCCAGTTCAAACTGGTAAGAATCCATAATTCACAGTTCAAGTTAAGATTCTTCTAAAATGTCTAGTTCTAGCAATTATGGTTTATTGTCAGTTAATCTATAATTTCCAGTTCAAACTGTATCATTAATAATTGCCAATTTTAACTGACAATTATCGCTAACGGCCAGTATGAACTGGAAATTATGGATATGTTGTTAGATAGAGATCAAGCCCGTCGATAATTGGCGTGTATAATGGATATTATACATTTCATGCATAGAGTGAGTAAAAGTTTCGACGTTTTTCGTGAGCTTGACAATTTCCAGCAATCACAGAAAATGGAGTCGATCATTATGGCAACTCTATTGTAAGTTGTTGATAATGCAGGATCATTTCAATTTAACCTATGAAGTCGTGGAAAAAGTATAGTATAGCAAGTATAATTGCTATTTTTCTCTTGAGTGATTTGCGACCCTCAGCTGCGGCTCTTATAGCAAACTTCGCATTCGTGAATAAAAGTTATTATATGCTCATTGAATAAAATACTATTATTCACGTGTCCGTTTAGCACTTTCTTAACATAGATATACTCTCATCGAAAAAAAATTATGTGCCCCACGTTGGGCGCCATTTGATGATATTTCGTTTTCAACAAAATCACAGGTCACTCTTTTAGATTTAATAATCTTTACTTATCTCTTATATGTAAGAATCAAAGAGATTGTGATTATGCAGAAAACGAAATATCGTCACAAATTATCAGTTAACCTTGTGTTCGGTCTAATCGTCTTTGTCAAAATTTTGAAAAAAGAGTTATGCCATCAAAAGTATTTCGTTCTTCGAAACCCTTAACACAAGTGAAAAAAATAGAAAAATTCTGGAACTGGCTTACGTGAAGAAGGCCTCTCGACGAAATCAAACACAGCCTTGAATCCCTTGCTCTCGATATTCTCGTCGGAATGGAAATGGATCCATAAATGTCTGTCACTGGACGTCATCATCGGTGGGAATTCATTGCCGCAGAACCTCCTGTTTTCCAACTGTCGGTTGAAGCCAAAGGGACCGTCACGTACCTCCAAGTAGTCGTTTTTGCAGTCCGTGCTGTCTTCCACGGAGAACCAGTCCCTGAAGTCCAGAGTAACGAGGCTGCCGGCAGGAGCTGCAAAGGTATAATATGAAAAGTTTCGGAAGGGTTTGGACATTTGGGAAAACATGTTTGACATGACATTTTCAACAAATAAATTGGAAAACCTCACCACAAGACGAATGGGACAATAAATAGGTCATAAATGTCACAGAATTATTCATTTGAAGAAAATAACAATGAAAGTTAGATATCGAAGAAGTCGAGAAAAATAGTCCGAGGATGCTTCTTGGTTGTATCTCCATGAACTATACTATTGTACACCAGTGTAGATAGTGTAGCACTGATGCAGTTCAGTGTATTTTATTGAAAAAGTGTATTCACTAATTTTGGAAATGATTACGAGTGCAGTGCGTAGAGCGAGGTTATGTTTGTGCGAGTTAGGAGACCGGGTGTGTTATGTCCCAACCAGCAAAGTTGTCGTATAATTCTGATGATTCTGGACTTTTTCATTTTATAAGTATTATATTGAACTCTCTAGAATGTCAATTCATTATATTGATGCTAAATAAATTTCAATCTGTTGTGGACATCTCAAGTATTTTATAAATTTATCACGAAAACGTTTATATGACCGAATTATAAAATATCTTATTAAACTGTTTCTATACTATTTCTTGAGGGATCTATGACTAACTTATAAAACATAAATATTTACACAATTGAATTGTTTTTTAGTGGATTTATAACATTTTTCTACGATATTCCTGCCTTCAGTATAAATTCATTAAAAAAATGTTTCGAATTTACTTTGTATGAAGTTACATTATCGTTTTATAAAATAACTTTCACCAACAGTATGCTTTTATGAGAAAATTAATTTTTTTGTGATCGCACATTTTATTATAGTATTGTATTCCATGACGATAATCGAATATGGAATGCATTTTGATTTATTATTTGATATCTTTAAAATCTATAAATAAAATTGAAAATTATTCCCGATTTCGTTGGACATGTCCACTCACTTAATGGAGAAAAAACAATTCTAACCCCACTTTTCCTGTAACAGCTGCGTTTGTTATTATTATTCCATTTTCCATGACGATAATGAAATATTATCTGAATCGCATTTTGAGTAAGGTTATATCGAAATAATGAACATCTTAAAAGATTTCATGAAAATCTATATCTGAAATTGAAAGTTATAGGTATTTGATTTCGTCGAGCATGTCCACTCACTAGTGTTGAGAAAAAAATATGAGGGGTGGTACTTCTAATCAATCTAACCACACTTTTCCTACAACAGTGGGGTTCGTCATCATTAATTTATAATAATGCTGTGACGATAATAAAAAATGATCTGTATCGAATTTTGAGTGAGTTTACGACCAAAGAATCATCATGTTCGAAGTTTTCGTGAAAATCTATTAATGGAAGTGGAACTCAATCTTGATTTTGTGAGACATATCCATTCACTGGAGTTTGGGAAATATATGAAAATGAGAAGTCAGAGCGTGTTTCTGATTCTAACCACACTTTTTCTATATCAAATCAGCTGTAGCTGTATGTTTCCATTAGTCACCAAGGCGATAGTGTTAAATATGTTTCATAGCAGTTGTATAGTAGCTAAATTATAACAGAAAGCTTTATAAAGATACAAAACTATTTTATTAGATGACGCCATTAAAGATGGCAGTATTTATAATGATAAAAAATTACGAATTCTGAAAGTACTGAAATTTGCATCCGTGTTGATATTTGGATCAACTAAGAAGAAAATTCACTTGATAATGATGTTTCGCAAACATTGGTTCATATTTCGATGAAAAAAAAATTATAAGACCCAGGAAGCATTTTAATGTTTTGTTCATTTATTTATGGAAAACGTTCGCGCTTTTATGATATATTAATATTTTGCTTTATTTCACAATGAAATTTAATTCGCATCAATATTTCCGTTCCCCATTTCGGGAACTCTGACTCTTAGTGCATTAACGTATAAATAAAATGGTTTCTGCTGAAGAGTAGAGATAGGCGACGTTCAATATTTTCCCATCGACTGTCATATTCCGAATTGTTTCTTGCAACTGAAAGAAATGTTTAAAAAGTATTTCGATTTTTTAAATAACATTCCAGATTACTCTTTTATTTCAGAACAGGCATGTGAAAAACCTTATGAAGTTCCTATAAAACAGTTTTAAAGCTGCTTTATATTTTTCTTGTAACTTCCACGAGAGACTTTATAAAATCTCGAGGGTCGCAAAATTGTTTTATAAAATGTGCCAATTTCGTATCTATAGTTATTTTTTAAACGCATTAGAAACATTTCCGAGAAGACAACTATCATAAAAGCATTTGGCTGAAAACGTTTCTGCAATAGTTATAAAATATGAAATTGCTATTTGGGGTGTAGGCTTTGTTACTAATTCCTCGCGCCACGTTATGCCGGCCACATACGTTACGGTCTACCGGTGAGGTTGATCTGCGCAGGTCTACCTGCACGGGTCATCCGGTGCGTGTATTGGAACAGACTTGCGCAGGTTTTCCGACCTGCACAGGTGACTGGAGGAGACGCAAAATTCGATTCTTTCTCGAAGCATCCTACGGTGAATCTGAGCATGTGTGTGACACTTCCGACCATCCTATACATGTAACGGCGTCAGGCCTGAAACCAACACACGTCAATATCTCCGGCATTAGCAGCAGCACTGCTAATTGTTAACCAAACATTGAACGGTTGAATTCTTTCTCGGTCAGGGGCTTGAATCCCAGGCCTTATATATGATCATGAGGCATAAATATAAATCAAGGTATAATGTAATAAAAGTACATTTTATCAATTTCACTCTTTTGTTTTATTTATTATTGTATGACCGGTTTCGGTATTTACACCATTATCAAGTACCAAACTGAGCAAGTATCTTGCTCAGTTTTTGTGTTATTGACTTTGGTTCTATAATATTATAATATTACAAGGAATTACACCGAAAAAATGTAGGGGGGTGATTCTATGATGGAAATTAAGGTACGTATTTGATATGAAAATTTTGGAAAAACCTCCCCCCGAGAAGTTATACGCCTCCAAAGATTAAAAAAAAAATTGTTTCATTTTTTCCCTGTATATTAGGCTGAAAACACTTAACTTGGTAAATATAATTTGCAATTAAACTACACATTTTATCATTTTTCGACCCTGAAGCATGCTTAGAAGAGGTTGAAATAGTCAACCCCTAAGATATTTTTTCTTACACCTTTTTTTGGATTGAAATTTTTCTTTTAAACAACATGACTTCGAAGCCCAATTCAGTCACTATATAGCTTTTTATCTGTACAACTTTTTTGAAAATCTTGAACACCAGAAAAATATAATTTATGCTAAATAGCATTTTATTGAACAACAGCCAAGACTTTTACTACTAAAACAATAACGAGCAATGAACAAAAACCTGTCGAATATCGACAGTACAACTATAATAAATGTTGATAATGACCGCCTTCAGCTTCGATACAAGCATTTACTATTCTCCTCATCGAAATCCGTATACGATGATATATGCTTTCCTCATAAGTGCTTCAGTTTTAGAAAAAACTTGGAGAATTTAGTTGGTGAATAAATTGGTCTTTTCAGCCAGATGTGGTTTTGAATGGAGAATGTGTATCCAAAATGAAGTTCTAAAAGAAAATATCTTAGGGATTGACTATCTCGACCCCTTTCAAGCATACTTCAGGGTTGAAGAACTCACAACTGTGAAGAAAAAATATTTACCAAGTTTCGTGTCTTTAGCGTAATATACAGGGAAAATGAAAAAGAAAACAATTTTTTTGTTAATCTTCGGAAAGGTGTAACTTTTCTGGGGAAAGGTTTTTCAAAAAACTCATACCAAGTACGGACCTCAATTTTCATCACAGAATCACCCCATAATTCATTCAAATACATCCTGAATGAGTAACAATTAATGGCTTGGAATTGTCTACTTTCTTCCTACCTCCATTTGCTCTATTGAGACGGTATGAATCTTTTCGTGTGATGACCGGCTAGATCCCAGAATTGAATGTGACCATGGATTCATGAGCTTTAAGCCTTAATAGAAATCTCATAATCCGAAAAATATAAATTCATGATGTTTCCGTTATGTGTAGGTCATAATCAAAATTTAATTAGCTCATAAAGTAAGTGGATTATCTTGTCAACATGAAAATCACCCCAAATTACTTCTGCAAATGTTCCTCGAAGATTTAACTGAAAGTTTCAATTGTTGGAGAGCATTCGCGGATAACGGCAATGCCTTTTCCCGATAAAATTAAACGAGTTCAACAATTATCCCTGATTGTGCATAGAAAATGACTACAAAATTCGCTCGAAACGCTGGCAGGATAGTTTGGGACTTCTGCAGGGCGGAAAGTTGATAGTTCCGGTTTTTACAGAGATTTCGATAAGCTACAGCCGCTTTGTTCGAAAGTTACGATCTCTGCAGTTTTGGACACAAATGAGTGTTTTTATACGCTCAGTGACGGCGAATGCATTCAGCTGCACATAGAGATAACTCAATTCGAAGAATGTTTAACTTGGGATGAGTTTTCGCGATTAAAACTTGTTGGAATTTTGATCATTTTCAACGTCGAACACGTCGAAGAGATTAACAGTTTTCTCGTTGAATATTCAGAGCTGATACTGTGCATAAAAGTTCTGTATTATATGCAGAATACTTAGGCAGCAAGCAGTATACATATGTGCAGTTGCAGAGTTCGTTAACTTCATGCGGGAATCCCGTAGCACAAATTAATGAAAAAAAGTTCTTAGAGAGGATGTAATCTGTCTATAGGGTGGTCCGCGAGTGTACATCGTCTTATGATGGGAAATAGATGGTGCCCTGGGAAGTACAAAAACAACATTCAAATATGGGCTAGGGCTATTGGTTTCTAAGATACAGGGTGACTTATTGATTTTGGCAAATAATTCAAATTGGTACAACTCGTGAATTCAATTTATTCGTCACAGGTTTGGCAGGCCATTGAACTAATTATATGGACTGTACCGAAATAGAACAGACCAGGAAAGTTCAATTTCTAACCAGGTCTGGTTAAACACTGTGCATGGAATATCAATTTGCCGTAACTATCTACAAACAGCAATATTTGTAGAGTAGGTTTGAACCTCAATTGCGAAGGCTGAATCCGTGAATGAGTAAAATCCACCCAATGATTCCGCAGATATACCTGCCCATTCAAAATTTTATTTTTCCTATATTTCCAGAAATACAGATTAGATCGAGTTGAAATCCAGTATTTTATCAAAAAATGACAGTTCGAAGGTTGATAGAGAATATCATAAATATGATACTATCAGAACATCACAGAATATTGAATATTTGGAAGAAAAATTTGAAAGTTTTTTTTTCAAATTGTTCTAATGACATGTTCATCATGAAGTTTTGCACAGAGTTGCCCATCATCATTTCCAAACTAGCTGCCAAGTTTTATTTCGATTAAATCATTATTTTCTGACTATATCCTGAAAAAACAACGATATGGAAAAAAACAGGAAATTTTATATATTCTTTTTCAATGTCTTTAGGAATTATGGTTGTATCGGAATTGAATTCGATAAACTGCTGCAAAATATGATTTTCGAGGTGAAAGCAGGAGTTTTTTCTGGATTTAATAAACAGTTTTTTTTTCTTTTCCCAAAAAAATAATTTTTCAGAATTTACTGACATTGTGATATCAACGGAATTTCGTGAAGAGTTGTGCATAATTATTCTCCAACTAACTGTCAAGTTTCAATCCAATCGTATGAGTAGTTCCTGAGATATCAGGAAATGAATCTCAAAATTTCAAATAGCTATGACCCCGAAATCATTCGACCGATTTCGCTCCCTAACGAAATTAACCTTGGTTCTTTGAAATGGAACCCTGAAACTTTCAAGTTTCTGGCTGTCTGGCCGGACAGAATCGATTTTGACACCGGATTCTTCATCAGTCCAACCTAGTTGTTTGAGACCATTTCAGGCTCAAAACTCGAAAATTAGAGACATTTGGACAAAACGATAGTACGCTGTTCCCCTAGAACATGCGGGCAAAAATGTTTAAATGATTTGTATTGATGATGGAAATTTGAATATCCAGAATTCCAATTGATCCGGTGACCAAACAAATGCAAAAACATAAGTCACATACCGAGATTACCTCAGTCTATGGCAAACAATATGTAATACCAATGTGCTAAAATTCAATTTGATATCTTGTTAAATTAAGATTTTTTTTAGTTGAACCTGATTCTTGTGACACCCGGCGTATGGAATTTCAGCAGCATGAGGCAATTCGTTCCTGAAATATTGCAGTTGTTAGAAATGATTCCTCTTGAAATAGAATTGGATTTGATGAATGGTTCTTTTTCAGTGAGTCTAACCTTATCGTCTACAGACATTTGGTTGAAATGATAACTATTCTGTTCCAGTATATAAATAGAATTGAAATTGCGCATTTAATTATATTTTTCAATAATTTTTTTTTAGGCCAGAAGCACTTTTCATTACCAATGTTCAGCATTTGGAATCAGTCGCAATGTGTAGACCAAAATACCAAGGTGAGATGCTGCAAATATCTCGAAAATGCTGAGATGTTTCAAGAGAAAATCTCTGACATTCTAAGGAGGTAGCCAACACTCTAGTACTATTTACAATGGGGTTTTAAATGAAATTTGTCCAAATAATTGTCAATATAGAATCGTATGTTGGTGTTGGAAAAATGGACCCAATTTTTCACTTTATCCACCAACGTTAGAATTATGTGAATCTGTAATAAATGTATCATCCCATTGAATAAATTTACACAATTCAGCGAACACATTCAGTTTCGCTCTGAAGATCTATCTAATGATCATTGAGCGAATTCAGTAAAAATCACACTCCTCTGAAACATTCCTTCCATGATTTCATGTCAGAACAATTATGCATTTCAGCTACAGAAATACCATCCTACTCGTTAATTCTGAAGTTCCAAAGCGGAATGATTGTGTTGTATAGCCCGGAATGAATTTCAGCAATTTTGTTGTAATAGGATAGTGCTCCAGAATGACCAACACTCCAAATAAAGTTCGCTATGAAAAGTCCTATTAAATTTCACATAATCCGTATGCATGCATGCGTGATAAAATGCCTGAAACTTTTCAGAGGATTCAGAAGGGATAGTTGAAAGAGTTATCGAAATTAATGATGATCCTAGACGAAAAGTTTCAGCAGACTTGTTCATACGAGAGCATAATAACCTCAATTTTACGGAAAAAATGTTCCCAAACTTTTCGATACTTAAAGTGAAATTTGTGATAGATTTAACTTAGTATTAAATGAATAGGGGTTATTTTAGCACCTGCGTTCACGTTGACAATATCGGTTGACCGTAAATACAATAATACCAATACCAAAAGAAACAATACAGAAACTCGATATTAGTAGAGTAGGTTTGGACCTAAATTACCAAGGCTGAATTCGTGAATGGGTAAAATACACCCAATGATTCCGTAGATATATCCTTCAGAAATTTTATTTTCCCAATATTTTCAAAAATCCAGATTTAATCGAATAGAAATCCAATTTTCTATCGGAAAATGACTTTTGTAAGATTCATGACGAATTTACTGAGGATGATATGATAAGAAGATCACAGGATATTGAATATTCGAAAAAAAATTTTGGAATTTTTTGTTCGACTTCGACAAAATTGTCTTTCAGCATTTTCAAACTAGCTGCCAAGTTTTTCTTGAGTTATACCGAAAAATCCACGAAATTTTACATATTTTTTCCCAATAACTCCAAAACTATTATCAGTATCTGATTGAAATTTGGTACACTTCTGTGAAATATAAAGCTCAAGGTACGAGCGAAATTTTTTTTCGAATATGATCGATACTTTGTGGAAAAAAATTTTTTGCGAAAAAAAATTGTTCAAAATTAGGTGACCATAACATACCAACGAAATTCTAACTAACCGCTAGGTTTCAAACCAACCTCTTTAGAAATTCCTGAAATATCAGGGAACCAACCTCAAAATTTCAAATGGCTATAAAACGGCTGTAAAATCGGAAATTACAGACATTTTAACAAAACGATAGGACGCTAGTGTCACTCTTTAACATGCAAAAAGTGTATTATGTTTTATCGGAGTATTCTAAAGATGCTGTACGTTGTTATACCAAAGTAAGTTGACCTGACGATCAATAACAATTCTGAAACAGCTGCAGTCATTCTCCTTCGATCCGCTTCTTCGGTGTAGGTGTTTTGGTTGATTGGATGATTAGCTCTGATCAAGGGGGAATATTTGATTATGTTATTTGTTTGTAGATTATTCGGAATGTGATCGTCCTCAATTTTTTTGTTCATCTTATCAGTTATTTTCAGTGTTTTTTCGTTCTACCTCATAACTCTACTACTGTCAGTCGATTGATACATATGAACTACCCAAACCAGTGGATGAGTCGGAGGGCTCCTTCTGAATGACAAGCCAGATCTCTAGATTTCTTAACGACTGATTTCCGTGGAGCCACTAAAAATCGAAAGTATACGTCACAGAATGCGCCTCTCTGAAAGAACTGCCGATTAATGTAGAAGCGTATAAGTTTCTGAATTCAAGTCAGGGTTTCCCAAGAATCTATTTTTTCTTTTCCGACTATTCTCCACTTCCCGAATTCCCACTGTGTGAGACTGACAAAATTAATTGATTTATTCGTTCAAGTGTCGACTTCGTTGCTTCAAATATAAACAGCCGTGAAGCTAAACAGAAAATATCCCATTTCCCTACAAGTTCTTCATCCATTCGATTTGTAGTCACTCGAGAAACTCCTGAAAAAGCATCGGCTCCATGTATCATTTGAACGCAAATTTATATTCCGCCCGATACAGTTTACAAAAAGCTGTCTCCAGCTTCTCGAGTGGAGAAATCAAGTAGGCGCTATAAAGGGTAATGTGTGACACTTTCGGGTCGCTGAAATAACTCTGCGTCACCCGGGTTCTTTATCAATTGCCTCACGACATTCGAGGAAAATATTCGGGTCGGATTACCCTGAAGGAATCTGTTTTCCATGTGAATTTCCGAGTTTCGATAGGAAAGTTGCCTGGATAAATAAAAACGCCACTGTTCGGAATACAAGTTTAATATTAAGGTAGTTCTCACTGGGGAATTAAATTCATGGAGACATTGGATGTTGTATTTTGAAGATATAGAAGATGCAAGAACGAACAAATCTATATAAATAAAAGAGGATCTTTAGTCTATCGATATTTCGAACGCGCATAACCTTCAAACTACTGCACCGAAGCTGATAATTTTTTTCTGTTGCATTCATTATTGTCAGGAGAAGGTTTGTACACCGGGATATTTCGGAAGAAATGTACGGAAAGGATAACAAAGCTTTCCTGTTTCCTCCGATCATAGAACTCCATAATAAGCAAAGCTTCCTACCGAGCGTGCACTTATAGAGTACTTTGACACTTAGGAGTTAGGTTACGGTTTCTGCAATCTGTATAAATAATCTCTATTATATAGAGTGAAACTTGTTTCTTGAAAGTGCTTGAAATTTAATCAAAGTGTTTGAAATTAATGGTTGTGTTGTGTTTGTATTACTTATTGTCATTGATGAAAATGCCATCAGTGGAGTGTCCAAATATTGGTTGGCGGGCGTGTAACGCAAGACGACTTTTTAATCTAATTTTAAGATCAATTTAAGATCTCCCAGTTCTAGATGAATCCATACTATCGATCTCAGACAAGATACAAAAAAATATCCTTTGAAATCATCAACTTTGAACGTTTGACATTCACATATTGGATTCATGATGTTTTGCTTACATCATGATTGGATATATGAGCACTATTCGTTGATACTGCAATACTCTGAGATATCTAGATGATGATGATGAAAAAGATTCGTTAACAACAGAATTATGAGAATGCATTGTTCGGGACACCCGGTATAGTTCATCACAAATATTTTGTCGAACGTAGAAGAACGTGAACTTCCCAAATTTCTGGGTATTGTGGTTGCCAAGTTAAAAGATCTATTTTATTACATATCTTTTTCGAGAAACCCTGTGTATTCCATTCTTGAATACAGAGGAAAAAAAAATTGTCGATATTGATGATTGACGATCAACGTTTTTGGAGAATCCTACATATTTTATTATATTCCATATTTATTACTAGACATCGGATTATTTGCATGTAAAGAAAGTACTTTCTTCATTTAAATAAGATGGCTAGCAGATTTTGAAGTTTCCAGAACAATACGTCAAAGCAGTGAATCAAAAATAATTCGTAAATCAAGTGAATCAAAAGGTAGATAATAATAAACTTTAATTGCTGTTTCTTTCGTATTACAGAGAGAAACAAAACTGTTTTATTGTTATCAATAAAGATTTGACATCTTTATAAAACAGCAATTAAAGTTTATTATTATCTACCTTTTGGTTTTTGAAGTGTGTATGAGTGCATATCTTGTGTAGTGATCAACGAAAAGATACCTCCATCTTTTAGTTGATCACTACACAAGATATGCACTCATACACACTTCAAAAACCCAAGCTGCAACCGATTTTATAAAAATAGTTCAAAACACACTAGAAATAAGCAAGATAGATACAATATTAACAGACCAATACCCAGGACTCAACTCTAAAGAATTCAAAAACTTTTTAGAAAGACAAAATATCAGACTCATTTATACAGCCTTAAATGCACCCTTTTCAAATGGACTCAATGAAAGATTAAACCAAACAATAGTCAATAAAATAAGATGTAGAATCAATGAATCTACAGAAAAGAAGGCCTGGACGACAATAGCAAGAGAATGTGTTGACAAATATAACATAACAGAACACTCAGTTACAGGTTTTACACCAAAATATCTACTAGATGGGACCAATACAAATATGCTACCCGAAGAACTTAAAGAACATAAAAATGCAGAAGATTGGAAGAAAGATAGAAAAATAGCTCTTGATAACACTATAAAATCACACGAATATAATAAAAATCTGTTTGACAAAAACAGAAAAGAACATGAATTCAATACAGGCGATTCCGTATACATTGAAAACGGAAATAAATTGAACAGGTGAAAATTAGATGAACTCAGAATCGGACCTTTCAAAATAACAGAAAAAATATCAAATACCATATTTAGAATTAAAACCGGAAAAAGAAACGAAGAAACAGGACTATTTCACATAACAAAATTAATACCAGAATAAAGTAGCTAATGAAAATTCTCATAAGAATTTTCACAGTGAAGAGGGGAGATGTAAAGAAAGTACTTTCTTCATTTAAATAAGATGGCTAGCAGATTTTGAAGTTTCCAGAACAATACGTCAAAGCAGTGAATCAAAAATAATTCGTAAATCAAGTGAATCAAAAGGTAGATAATAATAAACTTTAATTGCTGTTTCTTTCGTATTACAGAGAGAAACAAAACTGTTTTATTGTTATCAATAAAGATTTGACATCTTTATATGCATTTGCATATTTGCATATGCATATAACGCGATATTCTAGGCATTATTGCATATTTTGGTACTTTTTGTCTAAAGTGCATATTCCAATAGTGGGACGTAATCCTGGTGCATAGATCAACCGGAAAACGTTGAACGGGTGCGGAGCTATAGAAAGATTGGATACCAGAAATCTTTTTCTGTTCAAATCCACGGAAATTTTAGAAAGAATAATCGAACAGAAATATGTCCTTACTAATTTATTGTCAGAAATGATCCGTGACAAATTTAAAAACACGAATCTCGCAGCAATTAAGAAGATAGGAGTATATGTCAACCCACAAGGAAAACATTGTCTACAAAGATATCTTCAGAGATGGCGCAAAATGCTAGTTCCGTCTCTTTACGTCAATAGTCGTAGAGAAATCGTTTTCGGCCTGTAAGTTGATATTAACAGACAGTCGTAACAAGTTTTCTTTAGTATACCTAAAAAACCCAGAAAAGCACTGACGGGATGTAAGAAGATTCTACGCGCTTGTTCACATTGCGAAATGCGACTTGGAAATTTCAGTGAAAATTAAATGAAATATGAAAATTTGAAGGGAAAAATTTATTCAAATTTTTCCAAGAATAATTCTTCCCATTGACACTAATAATGTTCCAAGTTTATTCCAACCAGATGAATATTTTTCGAGTTATTGAAAATCAAAATTTCAAATGGCTGAAACACAAAAATCATTTGGTAGATTTGGCCCATTAACGAACTCAACCGAAATATTTAGGATCAAAACATAACCGGACAGTATCCAATTCAACCAAGGATTATTCATCTGTGAACAACCTAGTCGTTTGAGACCCATTTCATTAGTGCATATTTCGCCCTTTTTGAGTGCATATTTGCATGCATATTTTGCCAGTTTGTTAATGCATATAATCCGATGTCTATTTATTGCAAACTATTTTTCATACATAAAAGTGATTCTTCAGTTTCCATTCTGGAATCGGCCCACTGAAACGAACGCCAAAAAAATCATCAAAATCGTCCCACGAGCAACGAAGCCATTCCCAAAAAAACATTAAGAAGTCTATTTCATTGGAGGGCGATTCGATCCATGTTTTCAGAAATATCAGGAAACTGGAATATTGAAAGGATATATCTTCGTAAATCAACTCCAGACTTACTCAACAATTATCAAGCTACTGAGTATATTCTTTCGGAAGTTATTTTGTTCACTATCAGTGGTTAGACCGGCCGTAAACACATTAACTTCGGAAATAATCGACTTAGGGAATATATTTGTAGAGTAGGTTTTCAGTTCAGTTAGGAAGGTCAAATCCTTAAATGGGTTGAATTCGCCAATTATTCTTCAGATAGTTATACCTATTCAGAATTTTGGATCGAATTGCAATCTAGTACTTGATCGAAAATTATAGCTTGAGGTTTATGCAGAATTTCGTGAGGACCATATGAAAAAAATTCTGCGTTTGGCAGGGTCAATACTTGTATAGATGACCGTCTTGGCAACGGAACAATTGCGTAAAAACTCCTGACCTCACGTCAGTGCTTTTTTAGGTTTTTCTTCAATTCGGTTTCTATTGAAAAGCACATAGTTGGCTTTCTTATCATGTTCGCATGTCCGCATCCTCGCGACAGCAATATGTTCGATCTCTCATTAATGCATTCAAGAATCGCGACCATACACATTTCTGACGGCACCACTAGATATTGCCACTGATCGAGCCTGAACGCAGACAGATCGCGGCAAGTGGGTGCTGATCAACTAGTTCTATGTAATTATCTGATCGTCATCGCTTTCATACACGCCATCGCGATCGTGATCACGTTTATGTGGTCTTTGCTCAACGATTATTCATTGATTAATCCAAGAAAGTCCGTGAAGATAATGGTCATGCACTCGCTGTTACCTAGGACGAAAGCCTAAAAAAGGATAGAAGCAGATGTTTCTCATATTCTGTCCAATTCAATAATAAAACCGTAGCATCAGGAAAATCGTGCTTCCATCCAATACCCACAATAATTCAAAACTAAAATCCTGAAAGCATACGTGTTTTTTTTTATTTAATTCCAAGCAAGGCTATAGATTCTGACCATCTACGAATCAACCCTACTTCAGCAGTATAAATCATTCTAATTTATGTGATCTACATCAGGACGCACTCTGCACGTACTCTGCAAACTTGCGATTGAAATATATAAATCCCGAGGAGATTCTTACTCGCCTACGAATGCAAAATAGACTTCCTTTCGTCTTATTGCCGCGCAGAATTTTTCATTTCATTTGTTTCCAAGGACGGTTCAGAATTGATGAATACCGAAATATGAATTTTTACGTTATGCATGAGGGATGTACCAAAGTTGGATGATTGATTTCTTGGAAATTTCAGAATTACCATCCGAGTCTCTCACTGCTTTTCAGTGTCATGGAGTCATGATGAGTTATGGGAAATAATAAACAGATTTTTCGGGTTATACATTGTTACTAGCGATAGATTCATCTAATCAAATAAAACATCCTCACACTTTTCCAGATTATGCTCAGATAACAAAGATACTGCACTTCCACAAACAATCAGCTTTTGGGCGCCTGTTCTGAAAAACAGCGTTCAATATTTTTGTCCGAATGTTTTCAATTTTCGAATTTTTTGCCGAAAATGGTGCTTGCTTGTTCTGGGGAACGGCGTTTTATCCAAATGACTGGCATTTTCGAGTTTTGAGCCAAAAGTGGTCTCAAACAACTAGGTTGGACTCACTGATGATGAACACGGTGTCAAAATTGATTCTGTCTGGCCCCATTCAGACATTCGTATCGATAATCTTATCGATTCGAAACTGTGAGGGTGGGTTTCATTCCAAAATTCGATGGTTGGGTGCTTTGATGGGCAAAATCGGCCGAACGGTTCAGGGGTTATGGTCCTTTGAAATTTTATATTTGTTTTCCTGATATTGAAGGAGCTTCCCCAACGATCGGATTGAAATTTGGCAGTTTGCTGATACATGAAGGCGAGTGAATTTTGCGGAATTTTGTTGAGATCGTATCGGTAGTTAATTTTTCTTGAATTATTTTTTTCGGAAACCATCAACTAGATTTGCAAAATGTTTTGCTCGGACCTTGAACCCTATCTTCCACAGCAGTGAACCAAATTTCAGTTTGTAACATCTCAATTTTTGGAGATATCGGGAAAAAATATTTCAATTTTCGTGGTTTCTCCTCGGTGACGTAGTTTTTTCGTGATAACGCAAAAAATACTGATTAAATCAGAATGAACTTTGCACATTCTCCATCACAAATGACAAAAAGACCATTTATTAAAAAACTGTAAGTTTGAATATTGTTGTATGCCAATTAGAGTAATTAAGATGTATAGATGTTAGTACGTTTTACATTGTCATTGTGTTATATTAATTGTTTTTGTATCGTTAGCTTCTAATTACCATTGTCCATTTAAGAGCCCTGAAGAAGACTTTAGAATAAACCGGTCGGCCTTTGTTTTTGAAAGAGTGGTTTTGTTTGAAATCCAGACCTTCTTCCTCTAAAAATACCTACTTCATATTGTTAAAACGTCTCAAACTGTTCAGTTCTATTCCTTCTGTATTTGTATTTAGCCGTTACTTACTTCTAAAATTCGATAAAATCTCCTAGACGCTCAGTGCCAAGAAGATTGGATGTGATTCGTTTATTCTACGTTACTATTTCCTATTCTACTTCAGCAACAGATCTATTGATTTTTAAGCCAACAGCTAATAGTTTGGCGGTTTTCGAAACCAGAAAAAAATTTTACTGAGCCGGGGTTCGAACCCCGTTATCAAAGTCGTGAAGTGTTTACTAGATCAAACCACCCACTTACCAAACAATTTTCCCTAGATATATCCTCACAAAAAATATCAAAACAATTCAAACCCCAATCATCCAACTGCCGCAAAACAAGTACAATCCCCCCCTCTCCCTGTCTAATCAGGCGATCCTGTAAAAATCCTTAGCGCACTTCCGCTAACCGGAAGGCTCAAAGACCTCTTTCCGAAGTGGCTGATCCCATAACTGTATTCCTCGCTCCATCATTCATAATACGGCACGTCGTGCGTGCATTGTTTTCATCCCTATTGCGATTTTATACAATGAGTTCCTCACAATTGAGAAATATTCCGTTCTGTTTAACAATCGAAGCGTGTCATGCGATGCCACGATGTGATCGTCGTTTGTCGCAAGGACCATCGCGACGTGATAGATTGCTGTGATGCCGCAATGTTTTGACGAACAGTGGGATGTACGTGTTGGTATGGCGTATCCGGAGTTGAAAGTTTGGGTTGGTGTTCTGAAACTAGCGCATTCGCCATTTCGTAGCACGTAATACATGCCTTCATTGTTAAGAATATGTGGGTGGGGGGAGGGGGAATGTAGAGATTTCCAACATTTGGGAATGATGATGATAATATAAATGAATATATAAACTAGAGATGAAATATTAAAACCAATGAATTTCATAGTGAATAACTCCTTGAAAATATTTCCCGAATATTCAAACGTTGCTATAGTCAAGCCCATCCGTAAGAAAGGAGATATGAATGATTGAAAGAACTATATATTTTACCATCGTTTTCCAAAATTATTGAGCTAGCATTCTGTAATCAAGTTGTTCAGTACGTTATAGAGAATGATTCATTTTCCAGAAATCAACACGGCTTTTCAGAAGGAAAATCTGTCTAGACAGCTATCTCTTGAAGATAGTAGATGCTTTTGAGGGTTGAGTGGAATGGGTTAAGTCATATTTCAGGGGAAGAATACAGCTGGTGGAAATATCTACTAACGATGGTTCTATAAGATCTAAGCCACTCGAATTGAAATTGGGAGTTCCACAGGGACGTATTGCTGGTCCTATTTCTTCATTATATACATAAATGACTCCATTGAAAATTCACAATGAAACACAAATGGAGTGAGTACAGTAAATTATGCAGATGACTCAAATTTCCTACTAATAAAGTCTTTGTGACCAGAGTTAAGACAGCTACTTGAGAATATATTCCTCCAGAGAAATGGTTTGAACAAAATAACCTCATTTTGAATATGAATAAAACAGGTATTGTTCTATTTCACCCCATGAATTCTGGAAGACAACTACCTGAGAGTATTCTGGTACAAGATGAAGAAATAAACTTTCTCAAGATCTATTAAATTCCTCGGTCTTCATGTAGATGAAGAACTAAACTGGCACTCGCATATAAAAAACCTTTGCAATAAGGTAGGATCTTCAGTATACGCTCTGAGGATTATCGCTAAGTATATTGACACCCCAACGCTGAGAACCGCATATTACGGAACAATTGAATCACAACTGAGATTTGGAACTTTCTATGGCAGTGGAAATATTTCAGGTTTATTTGTCCTACAGAAAAATGCAGTAAGAATAATTTTCAACCTGAAGTTCCCGGAATCATGTCGATGTTTTTTCAGACAAAAAGGTATTTCGACGATTTATAGGATACATATTCAAAAATGCCACCTTTTTTCTATAAAAATCAAGAACTCTTCATTAATTATAAGAATCTCAAGGAAAGATATAATACCAGAACCTCAGCTTATGATCTACCTAAATATAGATTGACAACAAATCAAAAACAAATGCAATACAGGTACCTTAAACTTTTCGATAGTCTACCGGAAGTGAAACAGAGGGAAAAAGACTTTGAATTATTCAAAAAAAAATGTTCAAACTTCTTTTATACCCAGAGCCTTATTGTCTTAAGGATTTCATATATTAAGATTTCTATTTGACACTATTTAATTTCATTTGTTGTCAGTAATTTGTTATAGTTTACCATTGATTTAAAATGAAGACTTCATTATTATTATTATTATCATAATTGTTCACAAAAAAAATAGGGCGTTGAAATCTGTCATTTAAAAAATATCATGGGATCTGAACTAGCGCATTCGCCATTTCGTAGCCCATAAAGTCCTTCGTTTTCATTGTGTAAAACTCTTAAGCTCTTGTCAGAATCATGCTTTTTCATTATCACCTGTATTGCATACTTATCAATCTTCAGCCGGTTCTAGGGAATGTTCTGGTTTCAGTAGCTACTAAATTTGATATGTTCTCTTTTCAAGAAGTATTTTTTTCACGAACTCCCCAATTGGAAACACAAGGTCTGCTGTATACCTCCCAGGCATAAATTCGAATTGTTCTTCTGAACTCGAGAACGATATTGAATTGAAAAAATGCTTGTTTCAATATGAATCTTATTTTCATTCAATCCAGAAACCCCTCGCATATTATTTGATGTGTTCCGAATGATATAAAAACCAATACAATACCTTATATTCCTTTCATGTCAATCTTCTTTTCTATGAAACTCACTTGTATAACAGGAGGGGTAGAAAGAAACGAATCTCGCCGCTTCTTTCGTTATGGATTACAGTGAACTCACTCAATAGCGTCTGACTCACGGAAAATCATGACAAGATATATCTTATTCGACTCGAAAACACTTCAAGTGCACTTATCGTTTTTTGCCGCATCTAAGTCATGGCTGTTTTGGAGTGCTGCGAGGTTTCTGTGTTTTTCCTTAAGTTTGTAGATGTCGGCCACAGAGAGTGTCGTTGATACTTAAAACAATTAGGGAGCAAGCAGTATTTCGGAAAAAATTCAGAACTTGGGGTAACGCATCCACAAAAACTTCATGATTCATGGACAAATTAAGAGCTCCAGATTGAAAAGATATAATATATCCAATAATAGATTATCGTGAATTCTTGATACATTATTTAACTGGAATCGTTTATTTCTCTATCAACCATTCCTTTGATTAATGTCAGAAGTAAAGGTTTTGTGCTAGAACCACAAATTTTAAGCCAAAAATGGTCTATATCGATTGAAAAAAAATTTCCAAAAAATATTCTTCAGAATTCAATGAAAATTGGCACAGACCTTGGAGTCAAAATAGAACAATGGAGCTCCAAACTTCAGTTTTAGCGAATATTTATCTGCAGAGAAATTGGAGAAAATATGTAAAATTTTTGGCTATTTCAAATTTTGAGATGATTTCCCAAATTTCTCGAAAAGAAGTGAGTTGTCAAAATTAAATTTCTTTGAAAGTAATGCCAATGCATTACTTTCGGGATTTCTGTTGAAAAATTTTTTTTCGAGAACTATTCATAACTTTACCGTGAATTTTGACAGAGACCTTGAGGACATTATTTAACAACAGTTCTTATACCAAATTTCGGAATTTGATCGGATATTCATCTTGGGAGATATTGGGAAAAAAATTTGGTCAATTTCGTGCTGATTTTATCGATATCATTATTGAATATTTCCGAAATAACTCAAAAAATACCTATATATCCGATAATCTATGGCAAGAGTATGTACAGGGTGGGCAAAATTCGTTGTCCACTGAACGGATCTCGAGAACTACAGCAGCTAGAAGAAAACTGATAACACATTCTCGAGTTCTTTTTTCCTAACTAATCTGAATCTGAAAACAGATCCAGCTTATCGCGCATAGAACTTGAGTTATGAGCGAAAATTGAGAAATTGTTATTTTCAATAATGCTGAATAACTCGCTTGTTTGAACTCGTATTCGAAATCTGTTAATACATTCCACAGGCACCTTTTTAGGAGTAATTCAAATATAATATGACTGAATTTTTAATCCAACCATTTTCGAGAAATGAGAAGGATTTTGGATTTTTCAAATGTTAACTATAGTCGAAAGTTCTTTTATCTTGCTTCAAAATTTTTGCTGATTTCAAAAATGTATCATATGTCGCTATTCAAATGAATATAACATGAGAAAAAGTTCAATACTTTTTTCTCGCTTTTCTATCCACTGTTGAACTATTATAAGTAGGCGTTACCATAGCGACCATTGAATATGCATTATATATATATTATTATGTATGTCGTACTGGATGTTTCTCAAAAAAGACTTCCCTTGCAACTCGGCTATTTTCATTCGCTTGAATATAGCATACCAACACAACGAATTTTTCGTAATTTGGAATATTTCGGGCCATTAGGGATAATAAAAAGATTTCCTATTGCTAATCTTAAGAACTATGACAAATTAACCATAAAAATATTTATTCAGCAATCGCTGATTCCAATCATAGAGGCGCAAGTTCATACAAAGATAATGCATATTCAATCGTCGCTATGGTAACGTCAGCCTGCTCATAATTCAACAGTGAATAGAAAAGCAGGAAAAAAGTATTGAATTTTTTTTCATGTAATATTCATGTGAAAAGCGACATATGATGCATTTTTGAAATCAGCAAAAATTTTGTAGCAAGATAAGGAAACTTTCGACTATAGTTTACATTTGAAAAATTCAAAACCCTTCTCATTTCTCGAAAATGGCTAGATTAAAAAATTGAGTCATATTATATTTGAATTACTCCTACAAAAGTGCCTGTAGAATGTATCAACAGATTTCGAATACGAGTTCAAACAAGCGAGTTATTCAGCATTATTGAAAATGACAATTTCTCAATTTTCGCTCATAACTCAAGTTCTATGCGCGATAAGCTGGATCTGTTTTCAGATTCAGATTAGTCAGGAAAAAAGAGCTAGCTACCATAGTTCTCGAGATTCCTTCAGTAGACAACGAATTTTGCCCACCCTGTATATATATCTGCGGAATCACGGGATGGATTTCAAAAATTTGGCGTTCGTAATTAATCTCCGAACCTGCTCTACAATTATTAAATCTCTAAGCAGATTCGCTCGGTACTTATTGTGTTTACGATCAGCGGTTAGGCCAGATGTAGAGAAATAAATTATGGCAGAGGAATTCGTGGAATTGAACAAGCGGATAAAAGCTGCTGACTTCACGTTTTTAATATTATAGTCAATACACAACCCTCACTGGTGTTTAAAATGATCTCTGGCATTGAGTTCTTCAATTGATGTTATCAGGTGTTTTGTATTTAAAATATTTTCGCCATTGGGTTGAATTTATAGACTTGTTCGTTGTACCTCCATGAACTACACTAACAACACCAGCTCCACTGACTTGCAATTCTCAGTGCAGCTGAGTGTAGTCACAGATAACTGAATGAGTGGACAAATATATGATAGATGATTTAACGCAATCCCAAGATGACAGAATTCTATGCTTCTCATATTTTCGCTACTACTTCAAGGTGATGTAGATTTGTCGTAAAGATTTTCTGAAGTCGTCACGGACAAAAATTCTATTTCAAATAACGATATGATGAAAATTGATTTCGTCGAAAAATAACCACACATAGAGAACAAAACTCGTCCAACCAGGATCCAGAGACAACCACAGAGGTCTATGACTATTCACGCATAACCATCCCAGAAGATAACCTCACTCTATGCACTGCACACGTCATCTGTGACTACACTGACTGCCAATATTTCCGCAACGAATAGAGTGCAAGTTTACCACAAAACACACCGAACAGTATCCTTGGATTTGATGCAATTAGTGTGGTTCATGTAGGTAAAACGAACAAACCTTATGATTCAAGCTCATTTATTAGTTTGACAGAATCTTTTCGCAAATGAGGGTTTCATTGTCTCGTCTCCTTTTTGAGACAATACGAGTTATTCGATAAGAGTAGACCTTCACCACTCACTACACTAAGCAGTCAGGTATCAGATACTGTAGAATGATTACGAGATAGATGAATATAAAGTAATAGATCCACATGTCATCTTCGTACATGAAATATGTCAGGAAGATTCTTATTCTATATCAGAATAATGTAGGTCCAAGAACCTATCCTTGAGGATCACACTTTTTAGCCGGAGAAAAGTGCCAGTGCAGTTCAGAAATATACCTATGATTCCTTGATGTTCAAGTTCATAAAGAAGAGGCGTCGGTTATAGAACAATTGGAAATTCACAAGCAGATCATTCTCATCATCAAGCAAGTATATTCTAAGTATGTAAGAGTGGAATACTCAGGATTGAAGCAATGAAATTTGTTAGGAAAAAAGTTATATTGTATAGTACCGAATTCAATGAATAGAATATTATTAGCATCGACAGTTGTTTTTGATTATCCCCTACTAAAATGCTCCATTGAAACGAAGGAATAAATGAAAATATTGAATATATTTTGTATTGGAAACTATTAAATATTTCGTTAATTAAGCTATCACGTTTCATGTTCTGCTACCTGCGTATAATAATTTTTAGCACTCATAAATTTTTGATGTCGGAATATTGGTTCTGATTAAAAACCCGGATTCAACTAAACCTGAAATCTCCACTTGATGAAATAATTTATTTTTCGAAGCGGGAAAATACAATTTTCCAGTTTGATTCCATTATGGCGATGAACGCAAATTGAATCTATCTATTTTTTCATCTGATGCAGGTGTGATGAATGACATTTTTGAAGCGATACTGCATTTCCTTTGATCTTTTTCATGTTTTGATATGAATGCCAATATTCAATCCCACTGTGATACAGTTCCAACCATACTGTAATCCCCACATGACCTTTTTCGGATAAATATGTTTGCAATTTTATTAATTGAACTGATTTGAGTACTACAATGAAAGTGATTCAATATTGTTCTATTCAAACATCGGAATGCTTGTGTTTAAATTCCGACTAGAAACTTCGTACTGGGTTACAACAACAAATAAAAACATAGTGAAATTTGGAATAAACAGTAAACTGGTTGATTGTTTGATATAGCTACATTTCTGTAGCATACTCAGATATTAATTGCTTCAATTGTATTCCATTTCAAGGGTGGAGATTCTTAAAATTATAATAGTTTTTTTAGCTGCATGAAAAGTTTCGATGGTTGGTGTCTATTAGGGTTTCATCGAGACAAGAAATCTCATCTGGAAGGCACTTTCTCGTCTCGTCTCGATCATCGAGACAATAAATAAATAAACACACTCTCGGAAATTTGAGCATCTCTAAAGCAAAAACTGAATGTTATTTGAATATGCTGTCTAGGTTATAACGTTTATTTACGTTAGAATACAGAAGCTACGTGCTACGAACTAAAACTGAAAGCAACGCGTTTCGTGAATTTCAAAAAACAATAAGCTGAACGTCGCCTATATTTGGTTCCAACAAGATGGCGCAACTTGCTATACAGAACGCCTAACCATCAATTTTAATTTGATGTGAACTTGCTATCCAGACAAGCTCCTGTTAACTGCGATCTTGCGATTTCACTCCTCTCTATGAATTTTTATGAGGCTTTGTGAAGTCATTGGTTTATGCCGACAAACAAGCAACTCCTAGAGCATTGGCCGTCAGAATTCAAGCTACCGTCAACGCCATACCATCAGATTTATTGAGACAAGTAGTGAAAAACTGGTGGATTGGAGTATGTGAAAATACATCTTCTGTTCACAATAAGATTTCGTTTTTAGTAATAATTCTGTTTTCTTTCTTTTTGATCTGTTTCTTGCGCGCATGTTCTAGGGAAACAGGGTGCTATCGTTTTGTTCAAATGTCTGTAATTTTCGATGATTGAGTCGAAAATAGTCTCAAACGACTACATTGGACTCATTGATGACGAATCCGGTGTCAAAATCGATTTTGTCCGGCCGGCTGGCCGTGGACACGATAACTGTCGAACGGAGTGAGCTAGCAACTTGAAAATTTCAGGGTAGGTCGTGAATTGGACTGCCGCGGCTGAGTTCATTGATGGGCCAAATTGGTCGAACAGTTCCGGAGTTATAGCCACTTGAAATTTTAAAGTTATTTATTTTTATTTCAGGAACTACTCGAGCGATTGGATTCAAACTTGGCAATTAGGTGGAGTAAAACGAAGCACAATTTTGAGCCAAATTTCGTCAGGATCATACTGTGAGTAAATGAAAAAAAAATTTTTTTCGAAATTATTTTCCAAAAAAATTTCTTTTTCGGAAACCGTTTATCATATCCAAAAAACATTCTACTCGGACTTTGAGCTTTATATTTCACAACAGTGTACCAAATTTCAGTTCGATACTATCCTAAGTTTTCGAGATATCGCGAAAAATTAGTCAAATTTCGAGATTTTCTTCTCAATATCGTTGTTTTTTTCGGTATAACTCGAGAAATACTAATTCAATCCTGATAAAACTTCGCAGCTAGTTTAAAGAGGCTGAAGAAAAACTTTTTGCAAAATTTCGTGATGATCGTGTAATTAGAACAATTTGAAAAAAAAATTTCTGTGATTTTCTTATCATATCCTCATTAAATCTGTATAAACCTTCGAACTGTGGTTTTTCGATGAAGTACTGGATTTCAATTCGATCTGATCTGTATTCTTGGAAATATTGGGAAAATGAAATTTTGAATGGGTATATCTGCGGAATCATGGGTGGATTTTACCCATTCACGAATTCGGCCTTCGTAATTAACTCTCATGAAAATAAGAAAGCAATATTTTGAGAATATTTCTCACAAATATTTTACTGCGTTTCATGAATTTTGCCCTGCTTGTTTTGAATAATATCAGATGGTTCACAAACCTATTTCTCCTATTCGATCAATGAAATCTTCATACTTCGGAACGCCGAAGGTTAATTTTTTGAAGAAATAAAATTAAAATGTGTCTGCGCTTATCATAAAATATTGACGCAGTTTTGGTTTCAGTTGTTCACCTTGTAGAATACCCGTCACTTGAAATATTCCGAACTATCCCAAAATTAATATAACGAACAATCCCCTGTTGATGCAGCAATTTCACTGCAGTCGGTGTTTTTTGCAGGCCGATAATTATGCGATATAATTAAATCTAGGGATACTACAGCAATAATTTGCTGAGCTGGACAAAATAATACCTGCAGCAAGCGCTATGTTCCAGTCCACCGGTTGTTTCTATTCAGTGTGGTAAGTTCGCAATCAATTTTGTAAAAAATAGCGGCGCCGCACGTTTCAACTGGGGATTACATGGATGGCGTACATTTCGAGCGCAGACAGAATTCCGTGTATAATCTCAACTCGAAGCTAGTCTGACTGCATACAGAGTGTTTTAACAGATGTGAAATGTATTGAAATAGCACTCTAGACAAGTTTGGGCCGATACAATTTTTTTATTATAGATGGAATTCTGCGGTTGCAAAATGGCGAATGAACCAGTATGAATCTCCCACTTTAGGTTTTTTTTAAAGATTGCACAGCTCACACTTTATACGATCGGTATAAGAATGAGTGTAGGCTTTCAACACTTTTAATCAATAGATTCACTGTTTTCAACAGATCCACAGCGCTAATAATGCGAATGATCCAAAAGTAAAACTTTCTAAGGTTTCAAAATTGTGAAGGGACCAGAATACATTTCGTACTGTGCTTATTCCGAATCTCCAGGAAATGTCCGGAAACTTCGAAAGAAATTTATCTGAACTCATTGTTAATTCAATCTCTGATAGAGAGCCTATTATTCAATGAATATATCCTATTGACGATCATCTGTATAAATTCTTGAATATCGAAAATCCGGCATACCTCTTACTTATTGAAAGAGTTGATAGCAGGGATATTCGGGCAATATTAAAAAAAAAGTTAGAGAATGAAATAAGTGAGTTTTATGCGAAGTGCAAGAGTTAAAAGCGAAAAACGACGAAGTGAAGGTTTACTAATGAACTAACGAATGTACATTGGTGAATAAACGATGAGAGAAGTAATTTCAATCAGTACTCACCCTGAATGTTTTTATATAAGGAAAAGACTAATGAATAGGGAGTGAGTTGAAACACTTGTATTATATATTTCATGTGGGCCCACATCTGAATTTAAACATGATAATACAGTTACCGAGATGTTTTCTGTTTCGAGAAAACTACATTGTTTGTTTATATGCAATAGACCATTCCTTCATTGGAAATGATTTTCAGCAGATAGTATTAGAACTTCAAATTTTTCTGCCTTGTAAGTTAGGAGAGCATCAACAGTAATATTATGAATTCAATCAATATTCTCCAAGTTAAAAAACCATTGAGATATATATCGGATTCATGTTATTCTGAAACTTCTTCTTGAGTATCTCTTCATTAATATATTCTTGGATCACTAAGATGGTTGTAATATATTGTATTCTATAATCAAGATAGTTCATCAATAATTTCAGTGATTTCCCAACCAATCCTACTTTTTCTTGTTGTCATAGTATATATCTACATTCACAGCTACATATATCGAAAGCAATTTGTGTGAAATTACAGATTATTGACATGTTCTGGTATACTTCTGAGGATGGATGGTAGAGGAGCTCCTCATTCGATTAATTTGTATATACTGGACCAGAATTATTCCTTCTCGATTTGAATCAAAATTGAAAGTTTGGAGGATGTGTAACTCGATAAAAAATTCGGCATTGATCATGACAATGTAGGATTATCATTCGAAAAACTAAATGCTGACATCATTGGGGCAAGCTGTATAACATTCTTTCACATCAAAATGAACGCAATTGAAAATACTCATTCACTTGTGCGGACATATTTCCTAGGAAAACACCGTCTCTGCTTTATTGAATATATATTTTGAAACTAGAGGTTTGTTCGTTGCTTCTGCGTGAGAATGTTACTGCGCAATGAACACCACTGTTTTCTACTTATCAGTGCAGGTGATTCAATAAATATTACTGTAATATTGTTACTATAAATTGAAAGCTTGCCGATTTAAAGACAACTAAATTCTGAAATCAAATTAACTCCTGAATGTATCCCTAGTCGTTAACCTGGTGGTAATGATGCAACCTCTTACTCCCTATCTATTTATTTCAACTTTACAATTAAAATTACTATTTACAAACACAAAATTAGGTACAGTGAATCTGAGATCCGGGATTCGAGGAAGCACTTATCTTAATTGTAAAGGATCCGACGGTATGATCCTCCAAAATGCAGGTATTTGCAGGTAGTCCAGTTTTTAGAGATTCCATCCAGAGCAAAGTCCAGAATTAAGAATTCCAGTAATAATTATCTTCGGTATAAAGGTATTCCAGCCATAGCAGCTCCAGTACTAAGATAATCCAGTAATAATGCCTTACTAAGATAATCAAGTTAAACTCTGGGTCCGGTAGTAAGATATTCCAATGGGCGTTAGCCCCGGTACAAAGATATTCCAGTGGGCGCTAGCCCCAGTAAAATATAATCCATGAGGCGGTAGCCCCAGTACAAAGATCGTCCAGTGGGTGTTAGCCACGGTACAAAGACTGCAAATTTCAAAACTATAAGACAGTGCTTGTAACACGTGATCTCATACCCAGTGACTCTAGACATTAGTGAAATAATTTACAAGTTAATAAATATGATATGAAATATTTAGAACTCAGGAATAAGAGCACGTTGTTCGATAGTAAGAATGAGACAAGAAATCAAATGCACAACATTATACAAAGGAGAATGTTGACCTGTGTATTCTGGATGGAATAAAATAAATCAGAAATCACAATTTGGCATTCACAAAAGCAAAAAATATTGGTCGGGATATACGTGATACTTACCGCCTTTTGAATAGACGACTTATAAGAAACAATAAAACTTCAAAATTCCACGATGTTAATGGATTACGAGGTACGTTAATTCGCTAAACTAGCGAGGTGTTGAAGCTTCAGCTTCTACGCACCAAAGAGAAAGAGTTTTCCATCAGCTAGACCGAGTTCGAAGGGTCAAGCATGCGAAACACACACTCAACCGTCAAAGCGAAAGAGCGCTGAAGTCGACAGTGGAGCGTTTTGTAACACCTTCCATGATGTAAGCAAAACATGGGGTGCTCATCTTCTTTTGTGTGATCGTATTTATCAATGATCTTTTCATTCAAATTCAATGGGCGTTAGCCCTGGTAACAAGATAATCCAGTGAGCGTTAGCCCTGGTACAAAGATGGTCCAGTGGGCGTTAGCCCCGGTACAAAGACTGCAAATTTCAAAACTATAAGGTAGTGCTTGTAACATGTGATCTCATTCCCAGTGCCTCTAGACGTTATTGAAATAATTTACAATATAATAAATATGAGATGAAATATCTAGAACTCAATAAGAGCACGTTATTCGATAATAAGAATGAGACAAGAAATCAAATGCACAATATTATACAAAGGAAAATGTTTACTTGTGTTACCTGCATGGAATGCAATGAATCAGAAATCACAATTTGGCATTTACAAAAGCAAAAAATATTGGTGGGGATATACGTAGTACTTACTGCCTTTTGAATAGACGTCTTATAAGAAACAATAAAACTTCAAAATTCCACGATGTTAATGGATTACGAGGTACGTTAATTCGCTAAACTCTAGCAAGGTGTTGAATCTTCAACTTCTCCGCACCAAAAGGAAGAATTTTCCATCAGCTGGTACGAGTTCGAAGAGTCGCGCATGCGAAACACACACTCAACCGTCAAAGCGAAGAGCGTTCTTTAGCGATTGATCATATAATTGCAATAAGGCGTTTTCTTGCGATTGGAATTGAAATTATTAGTATGACGTGTTTTCGCGATGGAAACTGAAATTGACAGTGGAGCGTTTTGTAACGTTACAATTCATATTCATAAAAACACACATTACCCCACTCTATACCACAAAGTCTGAAAATCTCACAATAAAAAGTGAGAATTTCCATACACTATGTTGAAGATTTCAGCAATCAACGTAGTGCAAGTACACAAAAAAATCACCGAAAAGCATCGTGCTACACGATCTACCGTAGTGTAGTTCATGAAAACACAACCAACAAACCTGTAGAGATATTCCATTACTATTTTTTCCTACGAATTAAAACATCTAATCGGCTAGAACCGCCAGTCGTGAAAACTCCTGCGCCCAGTGAAACAAAATTTACAACTCAGAGCTTCGGAAAAAAGGTTTAAAAGCTAAAAAGAGGATGAGTGAATCGTTGCATGAACGGAATCGATTATTCAGAAGCTCAAATATTCGAAAAAATAATCGTTGTCATTCACCTATCAGAATTTTCAACACCAATACGAGATGCGTATCCATTCCAATGCATAATTTTATCGATAGATTATCGTATGACCAAATCCTGGCTTGATGAACCCAAATGCTCCATTCTATGTATCCGATGAACCATGACAGCAAATTCACCCAGTATGATTCTCTACTAATCGATGAATAGACTGAAGTTATTGGGAGTTGGAAATTCCGGATAGTTTGTGCCACTTGGAACTGCAATAATTTATCGGTGGGTTACCGGTTTCTGTCTAACCCTATCTGAAATGAGCAGTTATGGGAACCTAAGATAATTTCATGCTCTGTTTGAGAGGTACAGAAATCTACTTGAAGGTGCATGAGTTGGAATACAGCACGTTCCGGTTCAGGTGATTCTGTACAGATCGTTCTCGTAGTTCAGATTCATGGTTGTTTTGGACTTGGAGGTTGAAAAGACGAATCTATACACACTGGAAAATAGGGAGAACGGACATAATCTCAAACTTTGTTCCTTAGCTTCCTCTATGCCCCTAACATGCTCAACTGAATTGAGGTCTGAAGAACATGCTGGCCGATTCCTTGCATTTATGTCAACGTCATTCAGAAAATCGTTCATAAAATGGGCCACTTGAGGGCGAGCTTTGCATGAGCAAAAAGTCTCCTGCGAAGAAAGAAGCGAAATGCACGACATGCACCTGCAGAACTTCCTCGATATATCCATGCGCATTCGAGGCAAAAATTCCACAACAGACCATTACAAAAATCCTAGAGAACAACCGAAGTGGATTCTGCAGCTTTTGCTCGCATGTTCAATGAAGATGAACGCTTTTGCAGGAAATTTGAACATGCGCGCAAAAGCTGCTGACTTCAAGTTTTTTTCAAATTGTCATAATATACGATGACATTTTGCACAAAGTTGTTCATCGGCATTTTCAGAGTAGCTACCAAGTTTTATCATGATTACATCACTATTTTTTGAGTTATTCCTGAAAAGAGATTTCTATTTGAAATATGATAAATAGTTTCCGAAAAAAAATTTACCAAAAAGATATTGGAATTTTTTTCATTTATGGCCAAGACAATCCCAACAAAATTTCGCTCAAAGTTGCGTGTCATTATGCTCTAACTAAGTGCCAAGTTTCAATCCAATCGCTTCAGTAGTTCTTGAAATCTCAGGGAAATAATATCAAAATTTCAAATGGCTCTGGAACCGTTTGGCGGATTTTGCCCATCAACGAACTCAATTACGACATTCTGATGCGCAACATACCCCTTGAATTTCAAGTTGCTAGCTTGTTCTTTCGACAGTTATCGTGTCCTCGGCCGAACCGAATCAATTTTGACACCTAATTGGCAGTGAGTCCTACCAAGACGTTCAAGACCGTTTCCGGAAAGAATTCGAAAATTACAGACATTTGGAAAAACAGTAGTACTCTGTTCCCCAGAACATGTGCGCAAAAACCGAAAATTCGGTTGAACTTTGGAAAAAACATCTTTCGCGAATTTACCAACTTAATCAGCTCAAGGGCTCAGGAGACAATGAACTACAAACGTCATTGGGATTTTGTGCGGTGGCCTTATTTTGCCAGTAAGTACAATACACCTAAAGTGCTGTAATTTCTCTCAAAATTGAGATATTGCAATGAATGAAGAATGAAAATGCGCAGTTAAGATGAGGAAAAATCTGACTGTTTATAAACATTCCCGCTTGTCAACGATATACTCCACATGGTGTTCCAAATAAAATCTTACTCTTCATTCTTCTTGTTCTACTCTGTATGAAACAAAAAACGAACTAACTAAGGACGGATTCTCAACAGTTATATTCCTGAGGAGTCAAGGTCTAATTAAAAAACAATTGCCAAAATTATCAAAAGACAATGAACTACAAACTTCTTTAAGATTTAGTCCGTTTCCCAAATCTTGCCGGTGTGTATGAATGAAATATGTGCAAACAAAATGAGGTAAAATCTGAGTGTTGTTTAAACATTCTTGCTTTCCAATAATTCACAGGGCGTTCCAAATATAACTTTACTTTTCATCCTTTCCGTTCATACCTGCGTAAAATAAAACATGAAGTAACTGAACACGGCATCTAACAGATCTCAACAGTTATGTTCCCGAATAATATGGCTATAATTCTGAGAAAAATTGCTTATATGAGCCAAAGTGTTCAAGAGAGAAGAAACTGCAAATTCTTTGATATTTTGTCAGTTTCCCTAATTTTGCCGATGTGTATTGAATATGGGTTTATTGGTCTGTGTAGGAAGAGATGATTTCATCTATCCAGTCATATTTGTTGATGATGAAGAAAGGGTGAGTTTTTAGTTACAGGAATTCACCTTTAATTGAGATCACTTTGAGTCTAATCGTTTTGATATCATTACTTTCAGGGTCTGCCAAACAGCAAAAGAGAATAACACCATTACTTTACATAGAATCGAATTAGATACTCGTTATTTGTACAGCCTGTTTGTAGCTCAATAACGAAGGTCGTATGCAAGAATTTATAGAATCCCTCTTATGATTTCACAGATATACCAATTCGAAATCTAGTTTTTTTTGTATTGAAGTTGAATGGTTATCTATCGAGATGTTGGTTCATCCTTGTCTTTTATATGGACAAAAAAGTAGGGGAACATAAAGAGGACCTATGGTCAACCAATCGTCCAGATTGGAGCTTTGGGCAACTGGCTTCACGAGACCATTTTGCTGATCAATTATTCAGAACAGGAAGTAGAATAAAGAGACTTCTCATATGTCCATAAAGTTAGCAGAGCCACTTGCACGGAAGTCAATGAAAACTATCTCATTAATTGTCGTATATTTTTCGAGAATTTGTCGTGAGAGAAAAAAATTTGTCGCGCTGCTAGTTTTTTTTAAGGGGTGGCTCTGCTTACTTAATATTAAGTTAGCAGAGCCATTCTAAAATATGCATCGAATCCGATCAAAAATGTAATGAGTAATTGTCGAGTATTTGTCGTATACCATCTAGCCTGAATAAAACAGAAAAAATGATTTTTTATAGCTTTTTTATAGGTTTTAATGAAATGTTCTGGTTTCTTAGGAAATTTGTCATATCCGGCAACACTGCATTGGTAAATTGATATTTCAGGTATGTTTTCTGTATCATTATTGACTGATATTGGGTTGTATATGTTAATTAAATCTTCTATTTCCCGAAATGAACAATTTTCGTTTCAAGCTGAATAATGGAAATATTCCATTCTCCTGGATATATATCGGCGCGACCAATTTTTTCTTTCACGACAAATATGTTTTGGTCTTCCTTCGATCGTTCAGCTCATTTCCGGAAGAAAAAAGGGCATCTAATCTACTTTCTTGTGTCACAAAGTTACGTCGATGTATATCCGTAAGAATGGAATATTTCCATTATTCAGCATTGAAAAAAAAATTGTTCTTCTCGGGAAATGGAAGATTTAACATATACAACCCAATATCAGTCAATAATGATACGGAAAACATACCTGAAATATCAATTTACCAATGCAGTGTTGCCGGATATGACAAATTTCCTAAGAAACCAGAACATTTCATTAAAACCTATAAAAAAGCTATAAAGATTTTTTTTTGTGTTTTTTTCAGGCTAGATGGTCTACGACAAATACTCGACAATTACTCATAACATTTTTGATCGAATTGGATGCATATTTTAGAATGGCTCTGCTAACTCAATATTGAGTAAGCAGAGCCACCCCTTTTAAAGAAACAAAGGGCGCAACTTTTTTTTTCTCTCACTACAAATATGTTATGGTCGTCCTCCAATCGTTCAGCTCATTTCCGGGAGAAAAAACGGTCATCTAATCAACTTTTTTGTAGCACAAAGTTACGTCGATGTATATCCGTGAGAATGGAATATTTCCATTATTCAGCTTGAAACGAAAATTGTTCATCTCGGGAAATAGAAGATTTAAAATATACAACCCAATATCAGTCAATAATGATACGGAAAACATACCTGAAATATCAATTTACCAATGCAGTGTTGCCGGATATGACAAATTTCCAAAGAAACCAGAACATTTCATTTAAACCTATAAAAAAGCTATAAAAAAATCATTTTTTCTGTTTTATTCAGGCTAGATGGTATACGACAAATACTCGACAATTACTCATAACATTTTTGATCGAATTCGATGCATATTTTAGAATGGCTCTGCTAACTTAATATTAAGTTAGCAGAGCCACCCCTTAAAGAGAAACTAGAAGCGTGACAAATTTTTTTCTTTCACGACAAATTCTCGACAAATATACGACAATTAATGAGATGGTTTTCATTGACTCCCGTGCAAGTGGCTCTGCTCACTTTATGGAAGTACTTCTCATACATTCTAGGATGAGTGCTGTCTTCAACTGCTGACCACAATCGTCAACGTATGAACCGGTAAGGATAACGGCAGCAATGGGTAGCAGAATGGCATTATGTCGTATCCAGTGACGAATCGTGATTCTGTTGAGGTGTGCACGATAGCCGAAGGAAAGTGAGACGCCAAAGTGTAGAGCGACGTTATATTGCCTTTGCTGTTGAGGGGCATGTAGACAAGACTGTTGGAATTATGGTTCAGAGAGCTATTGCTTATAGAAGTGGATCACCATTTCTGTTTGTTCAAGGCGGTGTTACAGTTACATATTATGTTGATGACATCAATAATCACTCTTCTGTCTTGTTCAGAAGTCCTTTTTCAGCAAGACAGAGAACGATCCTATGTTGTTCGTAGAACTATCTAGCACTACTGATAGGAAAGAAAATAATTTTTCTATTTTATTTTCAAATCAACTATCACAAAGTCACGGATTTTCTAGAAATTTCCCAGTCTTCCCAACCACCTTTCAAACTCAGAATCCATTAAAAACTGTTTCGATTAGTATCATTTGAAAACACCTCAAATTTCATTAACTATTCGTTTTCTGGCCAACAACCTACAAATTCACGACATTGACAAATGTCCGTTGTTTTTCTGAATTTAGTTCTCTAGAGCAAGGGTCAGATACTTTTATGTGGACATTAGATTGGTTGCAGAACAAAACCCACATTCAGGACCAGCAATTCACTCTATTGCTTTTCCTCTTGTTTTTCGTGAAAAACAAGAACGAGATTGGAACTGTCCGAAACAAGTTCAACTTCGAACGAATTCGGGGTTCATTTTGGAATTCTTTCCAGTAACGTTGCGAGATATTTGCTGACGCCTCTGAAGTCCAACATATCACAAACAGTGTCGGGTTAACCGACATAGAAACTAGTTATATCTCACGGGCTGTGGCCAGACTGAAAAGTTAATGGAATATTGACGCGCAGAGTTAAACCACATTTGGCATAAAAGTTTTCCATTTCCTTCAGTATACGCAAAAATGTTCTGAAATTTGAAGCCATTCATCGACAAAATTTTGCCTAAACCTCCAACCTCCACATTTCCATTTCAATTTCAATTCGGTCAGTTCTGTTTTTCAATAGATACAGCCTAGTAACAAAATGACATTATTTTTCAACGTTGATGAAATTTCTTGTTTTTCGAATTAAATGAAATTTGATATTCGGTTCGCATGTATTACTTGACATACCCTGCAATAATAGTCCTTTAAGAGTGGGACTGTCTCCAAATGTGAAAGTCGATGACGTCATATCTCTATTTTGGGACAGGATGTATACCATTTTTGCGAGCATGTTATAGGGGAACAGCGTGCTATCGTTTTGTCCAAATCTCTGTAATTTTCGATGATTGAGCCGAAAATGGTCTCAAACGACTAGATTGGACTCACTGATGACGAATCCGGTGTCAAAATCGATTCTGTCCGGCCGACCGGCCGTGGACACGATAACTGTCGACCAGAGTGAGCTAGCAACTTGAAACATTCAGGCTAGGTCGCTCATATAAATGCCGCGTTTAAGTTCGTTAATGGGCCAAATTGGTTGAACATTTCGGAGTTATAGCCACTTGAAATCTTGAAGTTATTTATTTTTTATTTCAGAAACGAATTGAGCGATTGAATTCAAACTTGGCAATTAGGTGGAGTATAACAACACGCAACTTTGAGCCAAATTTTGTCAGGATCATACTGTCAGTAAATTCTAAAGAAACTTTTTTTCAAATTTTTTTTTTCGAAAACCGTTTCTCATATCCAAAAAACAATTCCACTCGGTCTTTGAACTTCATATTTCACATCAGTGTACTAAATTTCAGTTCGATACGATTAAAAGTCTTGGAGATATCGAGAAAAAATATGTCAAATTTCGAGGTTTTTGTCTCGATATCGTTTCTTTTTTTGGTATAACTCGAGAATTACTGATTCAATCCTGATAAAATTTCGGAACTAGTTTGAAGATGCTGAAAGACATTTTAATGCAGAATTTCGTGATGATCGTGTCATTAGAACAATTTGAAAAAAAAATTTCTGTAATTTTCTTAACATATCATCGTCATTAAATTCTGTATGAACCTGCGAACTGTAATTTTTCTATGAAGTACTGGATTTCAATTCAATCTGATCTGTATTTTCGGAAATATTGGAAAACTAAAATTTTGCATGGGTATATCTACGGAATCATTGGGCGGATTTTACCCATTCACAAATTCGACCTTCGTAACTAAGTCCAAACCTTCTCAACAAACATTGAGTTTCTAAGTCGATTTTTCCGGAAGTTATTGTAGAATACAGATTATATCGAATTGAAATCCAGTAACTCATCGAAAAAAAATCTAGAAAAGCACTGCCGTGAAGGCAGCAGCTTTTGCTCGCAAGTTCAAATTCGTTGCCGAAGCGGTCATCTACATTGTACATGCGCGCAAAAGCTGCTGCCTTCACGGCAGTGCTTTTCTAGATTTTTTTTAAATCGAAACCAGAGCAATTAATACCTCTCGACATGTCCAGGCATTTATCTATACAGAAAATTGTGTATGATTTACTGAATTCATTCCAAGTAAGAGTTTCGCACTGTTCATATTGAGAAAAGGCCGATCGTTAACATAATAACTTCCGAAGGAAACAACTCAGATTACCAATCGGATCGGATCGAATTTAAATCTATCGTTCAGTGGTGAAATGATAGCGTCGAGATTCATGTAGAATCTTATGAGGAATATGAGAAGAATTTAATTCACGTCTGAAAGTATCCAGCAAACACTAAAACGCAGCAAGAGTACAAAAACTGTACAGCGTTGCTGCACTTGAAGTGCAGCGAAGGTGGTGCATTAACTGTATCGAAACGGACCGTATATGTCCCGCGGAATTGCATCGAAACTGTACAGCTCAAACTGCATTCGAAGTACAGCCACTATACAGCAGTTGTGGAGGAGCTATGCCTCGTTGTAATGCAGTTTGTATGTAGTAATAATGCATCTACTGTGCTACTTCGATATCAAGTTTCTAAGCAGCAACAATGCAGCAGAAGCTCGGCTGTATAACGAGACTCACAGGAATAAGACTCACTGCCGAAAAAATAATTATTTTTTAAGTGATTGAAATGAAACTTTGCACATTGATACTTAATTATTAACCATCGACAGATGTGAGAAAAGAGGGTCTACGACTTCCAGTTTTTTCGGAAATTGCCGAATAATTTTGATTTTCTTATATGATGTGATCCAGATAATGATTACTTCACGAAAAAATATTCAAATTATTTAAGTTTTCACGACATTTCACCAAAAACTCAGCATGGAATTCAAATATATAAAAATATACACAACATTCTTTGAAAAAATCGTTCGGCCATTTCCGGTTGAAGCGAAAAAGAATGTTATATTTACCCTAAGTCGATGAAAGAGAGTCTGTAGTATGCATGTTTAGAATTTCAATGCGATTACTTGAAAAATATAGGTTTTTCGGAGGTGAGCCTGATTCCTGAAACATACTGGCTGTAGTAGGAGTCGGGTTAACCTAGTTCATGTTGAGCATATTACGGAATGTGGTCCATAGCAAATTCAACTAAATAAAAGAAATATTGCACTAGGAACATGACTTCAATAGAAAAAACTAAAATTTACAGAAATACCGGCGATATCAAATATTATAAATATTATATATTATTGGGTGACTCTTTCTCGTTCCTTTTTAATTCCTCTAGAATGAGTACATATTTCTCAATCAAACCGTTATGGTTGTTTCAATATCGGTTGGTGAATCATTTTTGCTCCCTCTATTTTTACGTACAGCAACTTAAAGTGAAGAAAAATGAGTTAATAAACAAAAAAAGTTTTACCTTGTGTGAATAAAATACCTAAAATTCCTTCATTGATGTTAGTACTTCGAAATTCTGTTTCTTAGTTGGCCCTATCCAGTTCAGGTAGAGACCCAGGTGTTTTCTACTATTGTCTATTTATTCCAGTTCCGAAAGAAACGGCATCATCTAAACTGACTTAGTCACTCACCTAATTTGCCTTATTTTGTTTTTCCGGGAATTTATCATGTCGATACACTTGTTTTTCGCACTTGCAACACAGTGAACTTGAAATAAACAGTCAGTTCAAATAGCTTGAATCAAAAACGACACAAAGAACAAATTTCCGTTACAAAACAGCATGGCCGACGACGACGATTGACAACGGCTCAACCGTCATAGTAAGTGTATAGTATAGCATCAAAGACAGAGACAGCGTTGTCTCATACAGCATTTCGATTTTGTTGTACAAAAGCTGTACAGCAGCTGTATTTAAAAGACTGCATTTAGGAAAGCAGTATCACCAATGCAGAGATTGTGCAGTTTCAATACAAAATTTTATGTACTGCATTCCGGTGGCACTTGTAATGCAGTAACTGCACAATTGCTGTATTTTGTGTTTGTTGGGATAATAATACTAATAATAATGATAATAAAAAAGTTTCTGTTTTGAATAGATAGTTCAAATCACTTTTGAATTACACAAACCCCGAGTTACTGTAGAAATAGTGAGTCTCTATGTTATTTCTTCCAGATAATATTGTAGTAACGGAACATGATTACTAATACGTTGCAAACTCAAGAACTCCCAGGAAAAGAAAATTCATTGACCTAAAACGAATTAAAAACAAATATTGTTTGGCACTCAAGAATAAAGGTTGCGTAAATGAGTAAAATTCACTTTAGAATTAAGTAATTCGAAATATTATATTCCCAAAATTTCCACGAATAATTATATACTAGAAGTCGTTACCCACTTGTTCAGTTAAGAGGAAACAATACCACGTGGTAGTAAATTACAGCTAGGCAACACAGCCACATTTAAATGTCATCAAACCTAACTTATATCTCAAGGTCAGGTCGCTGGACCCGATCTTTATGCTTAAACGTTGCCTATAGGTGCGTGAAATATTAGAATTCGGAGAAATTTCGACGTCTTTAGGAGAAAACGGGGTGCCGTTCTTCAAGCTTCAGTGAGTATTTTTCGAAAATTTTTTTTGGGATGTATTTTATTCTTTAGCGAGAATGCGCAATGCTAGTCATTTTTCCAATTTTCAATTTTTCAGTTCTCATTTTACCGAAAATTCTTGAATATAAAAAAGTGGCAACATTGCGCATTCCTACAATTTTTTTCAACCATTTGCACCGAAAAAATTTTTTTAAAAAAACGAACTCAGGCCTCCAGAAGTCACCCCTTTATATTCGAGGTATTGTTTGCTCTTAAGAAATGAAAATAGAATCTCTTTCTAAATAAAGGGTTTTTCAACAAGAACTTTGTTTTTTAAAACAAAATAAAACAAAGAATTTAGCAGAAAATGAATAGAATTTTTATTGTATTACAAAGAGAAAAGTTCGGCAATTATGAATGAAAAATGATATCTGACAAATGTCCACCACGACCACGCTGACAGACGATTCTTTCATCAAAATTTTCAATCACTTTTTGGCAAGATGGAGGGTCTATTTCGTTAATGACATCACGGATTTTGAGTTTTAAGGCTGCAATCGATTCGATTGGCTCCGTATATAAACTCTGTCTTTAACATAGCCCACAAAAAATAATCCAGTGGTGTTAAATCACACGATCTGGCCGGCCACTTAACAGCTGAATTTCGCGAAATTATGCGATCGGTAAATTTGGTTTGCAATAAATTGATCGTTTTATTGGCTGTGTGACATGTGGCACCGTCTTGTTGAAACCACATTTCAGTGACATCCATGTCATCAATAATAGGCCAAAATTCAGTTGTTAACATCTCGCGATAGCGTGATCCATTGACTGTTTCCGCATTTCCAGCCTCATCTTCGAAAAAAAAACGGCCCAATCACACCTCCAGACCACATAGCACACCACACAGTGACACGTTGAGCATGCAAAGGCTTCTCAATAATTGCTTTAGGATTTTCAGAAGCCCAAATGCGGCAATTTTGCTTGTTGACGTACCCTGACAAATGAAAATGTGCTTCGTCTGAAAAAATGATTTTTTGAAAAAAAACAGCAGGTTGTTCCTGAATGAACTGAGCGAATCTACAGCGATTTGAATGGTCGGTCAGCTTCAATTCCTGCACCAGTTGAATCTTGTAAGGCTTCAAAGCCAAATCCTTTCACAAAATTCGCCATGTTGTGCTTTTGGATAACCCTAATTGTTGAGAACGTCGTGAAATTGATAACTTTTGATCTTCTTCAACACCGTGGCTCACGGCAGCGATGTTTTCTGTTGAACGACCCGGTCGAACACGTGTTGCTGTTGGCACATTTTGTACCGAGCCTGTTGACTCGAATTTCGCGACCAAATTCTTGATAGCGGTCTCAGAAGGACGTTTATGTTGTCCGAAAATATCACGAATTTTACGAAATGTAACTTTAACAGAACGACCATTTTCATAGTGGATTTGAATTATTTTAATGCGATTTTCGAGCGGAATTGAATTCATTGTAACAATTGCCAAAGCATATACTGCGAATACGTCAAAAAACTAAATGTCAAAACTGTCATGTGGTGCCGGTGTTACCACATTGAAAAACAAAGTTCTTGTTGAAAAACCCTGTATCAATAACAACCGATCCCAACAGCAATCCTCACCAAACACAACCCCATCTCTACGTCGTCGATAACTCCCTCCCACAATATGTGGATTCATCCGAACGCCCCCCAGAGCTATAAGAAACCGGTTCGAAATCACAGGCAGAGCTGATCTCCCGGTCTTTCCTCGAGCAATAAAAATCGAAAGTCCTTAAACGTAACATAAAAATCCTACGCAGGGAATTAAAAAATGCGAAGAGGGACCCGTTAGGACATGACAGAGGTTCTGAGGGATTAAGGCCCAGTCACGCATGGCTTACTACGACCGCCAGAGTCTGGTATGTATTGTTGAGGTAGAGGTGGAATGTTTGGAGATAGGGGACTCTGTTTACTGGAGCCGGAAGAAGGTAATGGGCAATAGAGTGATTTTTGATGACCGCAATGAAATTTAATCGATTTTTATGTGTCGTAAACTTCGGGAATTGTTTTCATTCGGTGTTTCTTGGGGTGATGCCGCGGTTGAGTTGGGATATTTAGATATTTTGTATTTTTCCAGTTTGTTTCTAGGAATTAGAACACTGTGTTTTTGTGAAATAGTTGTTATTTTCGAATTTTAGGACTTAAAGGGTTTTGAACGAATTATGGTTGGAAGCACTAATTAATCCTTAGTCGAATTGAATTTTTTCAATTTTGAATACTTTCACCTTCGAGAAAGAATCTAGATAAATCCGCCCAGTTATTCGAGAATCTACCTACCCCGGCAGCTTTTGCAAGCATGTTGGAATTTGTGGCTGAAAAAAACTTTTTCTTGATTGTTCTGATGACACGATATCCACAACATTTGCCAACCAGTAACTGAGTTTTATAACGATCAGATAGGCATTCTCTGAGTCATTCCGAAAATGACAAAAATCTCGAGAAAAAAATCACGAAATTTGACATTTTTTCCTCAATATCTCAAAAAAATTGGCATCGAATCCAACTGAGATTGGAGATACTGTTGTGAAATATAGATTTCGAGGTACGAGCAATATCGTATATAATAAATAGTTTTCAGTAAAAAAAAATTATTTCAAGATGAACTTCGATTTTCAGGTCTCAAAACTTTTTCGAAATTTTAAGTTATCTCCAAACAAATTTGTTTTGAATATTTTCCACAGATATTGGTAAAATTTTCGAAATTTTTCCCTATTTAATAACGCCACCGCTTCAACACAATTCTGTGAACAAATAATATACATAAAGATATTCCACAACTAGTAACGAAGTTTCTGATTCTGATTCCATAAGTAGTTCCTGAGATATTGAGCACACAAACTTAAAAATTCATGATATAACTCCAAAACCTGTGGTCAATTTGGCCCATTACTGAACTTCGTCGGCCCATTTTGATGATGAATTTACCCTTGAAGATTCGTTTCCCTATGGACAGAATTGCATTTGACATCGGTTTATTATGTGTTTTGGCTTTTACCATGTCGGGACCTTTCTGGGAAAACATTCAAAAATTACAAACATTTATGCGAAATGATAGCTCTGTGTTCACAACACAAGACAAAAAAACAAAACAGATAACGCAGATATCTACCCGATTTTTGCCGTATTCCTACGCACCTATTTCACCACGAAAAAGTTGATTACAACTCGGTCAACTTGCCATTCTGGAAAATATTGGGAAAATATGAGTTTTGCTGAGACTGTACTTAACACCACTTCTCGTCGATGTATCAAACGGTTCAGGTTCAATTGAGCTTTTACAGATAATGTATTATGAATAATATGCCTAAATTTTGAGTTTCGAAAACACTATAGTTGAAACAATCTTTGAAATAGTCGAGAAAATATCAAAATAGACATGAACAAAACATTGTGTATTTATTGTTTGAAAAACATATGCAATGAGAAATTCTCAGGATATTTCAATTCTTACTGAACTTACTAACGATTTTCGAGTTCAATTTCCATTGACAATCGAGGCAGGGAATCGAAATAGAATAATCATGATATCTTTCATGAAAATCCTCAAATTTTAGTTATCTTATATTATATATTATATTATAAACTTATTCCAATTTCTTACTCAATGACGTTGAGCCAATATAAATCAAATTTATATTTCGTCAAGATCAGCTTTACTTCTTTCTGAGCCTTCGACACGATATGAAATGATATCATTTGGATGTGCTACATGCTACATATTTCGTTCAAGTTTATCTATTTTCCTAATCTCATACATCGAAAATAAGACTTTTACAGCCCTCATAATGGAATATTTCGTTCACAATTTTGTCTGACTGGTTTCTTCATATGAAATTTGATCCATTATTTCCGGGAACTTGATTGAAAACGCAATAAAAGCCAAGTCATCCTCTGTAGAGATATTTCATCGAAGTTTCTGTATTATATATCAATATGACTAATAGGCCATGAGCAGTTCTGACAGTTAAGAGAGACTGGAGAACCAACAATTACTCAAAATGCATTGTTTACTTTGGAAAAAAGCGATTTGGCTCGTGATTTTGTATTAATTGGGACATTTTGGGGTGAAATATTTACTATTGCATTATCTGGGAACTCTATCCAAAGTATTTAATAACTTGTAACAGTAACACCTTTACTAATCTCATGAAAATTTTCGAATAAATACAATTCTTGCTGGTTGATGCCGTTTTTGCATGTTGTTGGATTTAGTAATGCAGGAAATAGAATTAAAAACCTAAGTATTCTAAAGTGAATTTAGATATTCAAGCTAGATTAATCAACATCAAATCGATGAAAACTATGAATGAGTTGTTGAAAAGTATTTTCATTTGAGTGGTACTATCTGGATGTGGAGAGGAACTCAACTTATCCATTATAAATAAAAGAATGAAATAAGAAAGTGCTATGGTTCTGAAAGGGTAAATCATATTTCCTGAATTCATTCAATCTATAACTGCGCTTGAAGACTGAAAAATTAACAAAATGAATGTTACTTTCCAACTTGTCGGTTACCTTGGTGAAGAACATAGGATGTAGATTCGACTCCACAAACAATAAAACTTGAATTAGATAGGATTGATTCATAACATTGACATTCAGGTATGCAATGAAATTCAATTTTGAGCTGATTTTTATGTTGCGTCGAGTAATATCATGAACAATGTTTTGTATGGGAAAGCCGAACGATTGTGGGTATGAAATCTTTGAAAAATCACAAGTTCTTGATGAGCATATCTTTATTACTTGAACAAGGCAGGATTCATCCAAAATATTCCCATTCAATATTTAATTCAGTCAAATTTTGAGCTGATTCTCACTTTAAGTGCAGAATTACAACCGACAATGTTTTGTTTTGGTATGCCGATTGATTCCAGGTAAGGCATTTTCCTTAAAATCGCCAGTTTTCGATAATCATTCCTGTTTATTTTTTCAAAATAAGGGTCTAAATCGTCATTGATCGGTATTTAAACCAAATTAAGTCATCCTAGAATCGTATTCTAGAAACAGAAACCATTCACTGGGTCAATACACTATTCCTATCTACTCCAGTCGGGAATACCTGGCCGTGTCTGGAATAAAGTTATTAGCACGGTGTTATCACAAAATATTCTCGAAATATTTTACTTTCATAGGAAAGTAACAAGTTGTCTATATAATAAACTACAACTCGCAGAAAGACGTCCAACAGAACTAACGAAATTTATATTCATGTAATCAGGGACTAATTTCATATTAAGTACACTGAATTCATACTATCATTATCGAATAAAGTGAATATATCAGTCCAACATTCCCAAATGAATACGAAATCACGAGAGAAATTGCTTTTTCCCATAATAACAATGCATTTTAGTTCATTCTTGGTACTCCAATCTCTCTCAACTATCAAACTGCTCGTGGCCTATTTAACTATGAATAGGAAATAGCGGGAAAAAATATATTACCAAGAAAGACTTGCCAGATATATTCCACCTATATCGAAAAAATCTAAATTTTTTCCACCCATATAGGTTACACTCGAAACAAGGATAACGAATGAAAACCTCACACGTGAATAGAGTGGTTGGACTGCTCTATTCCGAATACAAACTCGAGTAGACCAGAAAGAGGTTTTCGCTGAAAACGTCCATGTTTAGACATCACACGTAGGGTTTGAATACGTGTTTACAGACGATAAACGAAAGTCTTCCAAATGGAATGGAAGAAGCAATGGCCCGTGATTTCTCTTACGTATTCCTTCGGATCACGGAAAGAATTCCTTTTATTTCTCAACCTTCCTCGGACATCGATTTCCAACTAACTTCTGAAAGGGAGATTCTTCTCGGTAGTCAGGATACAGCATGTGGCTGTACCTAGGGAAAATTATAGAGCCAACTTGAGCCTGCACAGACGCAGGGAATCAAGAGCTTCCGCAGGTTTCGAGCCACCGACGAAATTCTGAGTTATTTATATCGAAAGATATTCTATGAATTTCACATTGAAAAGGAAACAGTGGTTTTTTTGCGCGCATGTTCTAGGGGAACAGCGTACTATCGTTTTGTCCAAATGTCTGTAATTTTGGATGATTGAGCCGAAAATGGTCTCAATCGACTAGGTTGGACTTAGTGATGACGAATCCGGTGTCAAAATCGATTCTGTCCGACCGGCCGTCCGTCTAGCCGTAGACTCGCTAACTGTCGACAGAAGCAAGCTAGCAATTTGAAACTTTCAGGATAGGTTGCGCATCAGAATGCCGCGGTTGAGTTCGTTGGTTGGGCCAAATCGGTCGTATAGTTCCGGAGTTATCGGCACTTGAAGTTTTGAAGTTATTTATTTTTTATTTCAGAAAATACTTGAGCGATTGTATTCAAATTTGGCAGTTAGGTGGAGTATAACGACGCACAACTTTGAGCCAAATTTCGTCAGGATCATATCGTCAGTAAATTAAAAATAAAAATGTTTTCAACATTTTTTCCCAAAAAATTTTTTTTCCGGAAACCATTCATCACATCTGAAAAAAAATTCCACTCACACTTTGAGCTCCATATTTCACAGCAGTGTACCAAATTTCAGTTCGATACGATCATAAGTTTCGGAGATATCGGAAAAAAAGGTTTTCTTCTCGATATCGTTGATGTTTTCGGTATAACTCGAGAAATACTGATTCAGTCCTGATGAAACTTCACAGATAGTTTTGAGATGCTGAAAGACAACTTTATGCGAAATTTCGTGATAATCGTGTCATCAGAACAATTTGAAAAAAAAAAATTTCTATGATTTTCTTATCATATCATCCTCATTATATTCTCTAGGGATAAAATCCGCCCAATGATTCCGTAGATATACCCAGTCAAAATTTTATTTTTCCAATATTTCAAAAAATACAGATTTGATCGAATTAAAATCCAGTTGTTTATCAATAAAAATTTCAAAAAGCACTGCCGTGAAGGCAGCAGCATTTGCGTGCATGTTCAAATTCGTTGCTGAAGCGGTCATCTACATTGAACATGCGCGCAAAAGTTGCTGTCTTCACGGCAGTGCTTTTTGAAATTTTTTCATTATTAAAATCGTTATATTGGAAAATCGCTTGGACCCGTTAATTTTATTCCAGAGGGGATATTTTTGCGCGCATGTTCCAGGGGAACAGAGTGCTATCGTTTCGTAAAATCTCTGTAATTTTGGATGATTGAGCCGAAAATGATCTCGAACGACTAGGTTGGACTCACTGATGACGAATCTGGTGTCAAAATCGATTCTGTGCGGCCGGCCGCGGACACGATAACTGTCAGGGTAGTTTGCACATCGGAATGCCGCGGTGTAGTTCGTTAATGAGCCAAATCAGCCGAATAGTTTCGGAGTTGAAATATTGAGATTATTTCCCTCATATTTCAGAAACTACTCGAGCGATTAGATTGAAACTTGGCAGTTAGTTGACGCATCACGACGCGCAACTTTCAATATAATTTCGTTAACATCGTATGGTCACCCAATTTGAAAAAAATTTTTTCACAATTCTTTTCGAAGATTTTTTTTTTTCTGAAACTATTGTTCATATTCGAGAACAATTTTAGTTGAACCTTGATATTTCTCAGTAGGGTAGCAAATTTCAATCCGATACGGATATTAGGTGTGGAGATATTGTGAAAAATATCTAGAATTTCGTGGTTTTCTTCTCGATATCGTTGTTTCTTTCGGTATAACTCCATCGTGATGAGACTTCGCAGCTAGTTCGAGGATGTTAAAGGACAACATTGTGCAAAATTTCGTGATGATCTTGTCATTAGAACAATTTGAAAAGAAAAAATTGAAATTTTTTTTTCAAATATTCAATATTCTTTGATCCTCTCATCATATCACCCTGATTAAATTCTGTATGAACCTTCAAACTGTCATTTTTCGATAAACTACTGGATTTCAATTCGATATAATCTGTATTTTTGGAAATATTGGGAAAATAAAATTTTGAATGGGTATCGACTTTCTAAGTCGTTTCTTCCGACCATAAACACAATAACTTAAATTTGAAAAAGGAAGATAGATCGTGCGATATGTTATTGCAAATATATTTTCCTTCTCACCTGGAGCATCGGAATAAAACCAACTTCAAAGAAACAATACAGAAGAAAAAAATGTGTTCAGAAAAGCGAGATGAGTTTGCTGATTAGTTTAATCCAACAAATGCTCAAATTAATCGTCACTACCTCTCGGTGGTATAAATTTGACACTAACTTCCACTTCACATTCTGGAGCATTTCAAGGGTTTTTCGACTGCATTCATTGACTATTCGCTTAACTGTGGCATACATTTTCGATCACAGGTGGGTCAACAAAAAAAGTTCAGAAGGGACAGATCTGGAGATCTAGCTGGCGATTTCATAGGACCCTCCTCCGACTAATCAACTGGTTCATGAAGTAATTTTCGAATTTTTAGCCGAAAATGATCTCAAACGACTAGGTTGGACTCACCTATGGCGGATCCGGTGTCAAAAACGATTCTGTCTGGCCGAACGGCCGTCCTATTGAAGATTACGGCTGTACGTAGACTTCTATCGACTTGAAACTTGTAGGGAAGGTTGCGTGTTAAAATGCGACGGTTAACTTCGTTGATGAACGGAATCGGCTGAGTGGTTTCGGAGTTCGAGCAACTTGAAAGATTGGATTGAAATTCGGCAGTAAGTTGGAGTATAACGACGCGCAACTTTTCACGAAATTCTGTTGAGATTGTTCTGTCAGAAATTTAAAAAATATATATTTTTTCAGAATTTTTTACGATATAATTTATTTTTCGAAAACTGGTCATTATATTCGAAAAAAAATTTCGTTCAGGGCTTGAACTTTATATTTCACAGTAGTGTACCAAACTTCAGTTTGATAAGATCATAAGTTTTAGAGATATTCGGAAAAAAATGTCGAATTTCGTGGTTTTTCTCTTATCATTGTTTTTCTTTCAGAATAACTCGAAAATTACTGATTCAATCATGACAAAACTTGGCAGATTATCTTTCAGGTGTTTTCACTCCCAATATCTGAAACAAAACTATTAAGAATTAAATAAAATTGTTTCTTTATAAAAAACGCCCTAGTGGATTGCAGTAATAAACTATTTGTAAAGGACAGTTTCTGCAAAAAAAGGTTACCTAATGATCAATTCAGGAACTATCGAAACGATCAACAAAATAAACTTCAACGTTTCAGTGTCTAAATCTAGCTTCTTCATCAGACAAACAAAAAAAATTGCAACCTTTTTTTTCCTTTATTTCTGTTTGCTTCAGGTATCGGGACTGAAAATCCAGAAAACACCTAAAAATAACTCTGGTTGATCAACCTATCATTCATTCCACAAAATATCCTAGAGATGCATGCCACAAATGAGACTTGTCCCATGAATCATGCTTTCTGTGAAGGATATCATCAAGGTAATCAAATTTCTCATTTCGAGGAGAAGTGTACACAAATACTATCGGCAATAGTGTAAAATTCAATTCGTGCAAGAGACCTCGTCATGCTGATAGACGCCCTGCTTCTCTATCAGATTAGATATCGGATCCACCCAAATCAACAGGTGTATTTTTAGACTAAGTGATGAAGCTCTGAAGCAGAGTCGAAGTGGAAACTGAAACCTTCAACATGAACGTGAAGTGTTTGAATTTTATTATAGTTTTTATAAGTTTAGATGTGAGTATATAGCCAAATTTACCAAATAGCAAGTAGAATTGACAAATCTATATCAACTAAATTTGCCTTGTGATTTTCTTAAATTTCAATTCGACAAGAGTTCTTGAATACAAAGGGATTGCAAGGAAATAATTTTTGATTTATTGCCTGATGAAGGAGTCCGATATATACTCTGAAACAGTATACAATTCACTTAGTTGATCGTTTGGATTATTCTGAAATTATTCATTGGGCAACATTTCGAGAAACTATTCTTGACGAATAGTTTGAATCCTACAATCCGCGTGGGCGTGTTTTAAATGATTTTTTCATTTATTTTTCAATAGTTCTTCCTCAGATATTGTGAGCTCAAACCTAGAAAAACCTGAAAAATAATGAAAAATTCTTCCAAAATATCCATTACACGATTTATTAATGAAGCATATCCTTACTGGATATCTGTGCTGAATCAGTTTTAGTAATTTTATGCAATGAATGAAATTCGAAATTGATTCTTTATGTCTACAAATCTTTAATTCCTGAAGATATTGTATTCACTCGAAAAATAATTCCAAACTGAATCGGAGGTCTTATAGCTTACTCATGAAGCTCAAAATTTTATGATATTTCATGAAATACATATTGATCGAGCTAAGATCTAGTGACGGGTTGCGAAATAAGAAATGAAAGTTCCTTGAAAAATATGAATTGAATATGAGAAATAGTTTTTGGGTTATAAAATCACATGTTTTTTTCATTTTCATAGGTATAATACTCAATATTGAGCAAATAAGATCCCAACATCTACTTACTGAATTCCAATCCAAGTGAAATTATTTTCGAGTAATTTCTCGAGACAAATCAAACTCCTCAACATGAAATACGTATAACCTTCCTAATTCTGGATAACTTTTGATTCATAAAAGGTATCTTGTATGAAAGACATGCCTATAATAAAATACCAAGAAACATCATAGTATATTGAAAATACATTTAAAATCTTTTTAATTCGTCATATTTTTTTTCACATGTTTTAGGATTATGTACCTAAAGTTATCAATGGAACTATTATACTATTCAATACAGGGAAAAATTTAAATTTTCCAATTTGAAAGCAAATATCGAAATAATCGGAATTTTCGTTATTAGTTGTTCACCGAATACTTTCAATGTCAATAGTGATTTAACCCAATGCAAATATTGAACGATGAATGAATGGACATTTGATTTACTCAGGTGTGGAGTTTCTAACGTAGTATCTGTTAAGTAATATCTGATGAGACGTCAGTTTACAACAGTTTCGAAAAATTTTTTTCTTTGAAAATTTTACATATGTGATTTGTAACCAATCAGAACATCTCTTTCTGACAGATCACCATCGCAACGGATAAATTTTAGTGGACATTTTTTCATCGTGGGTACCCAACAGCGAATTAAACTGGAAATTTTTTCGACGTTTATAAAGACGGAATATTTTCTCAATTCGTCTGCTGATAGTGCAGATGAACTTGCCTTTCTCTTGGTTGGATCAATTTGTACCTTCCGACGATTAGCATTTTTTGCAGCTCTTGCGTTGACAAATTCTATTTCAGAGAATTGATGAAATTTGTGATTATACCTTTCGAAAAAATATTCCTGCAACTGCTTAGCTGTAGAGTTCCATATAACTTTGATAACACTCTCCTTGTAGTCTTCGGAGTTATTTTTTCGCATGTTGATGGCATCGTTTTCGAGAATAAGCGCCAGTTCTTCCACAGGTATATCCGCTCTGTCGAAATCATACGCTTTTTCTGCGCAAAAGTTTATAAACTGCTTCTATACACTTGCCTTCGATTTACTAATATTTGCGGGTGTAAACTGCTTTAAATTCTGTCGAATATTTTCTTCACTTTTTCGACCGAAGCGAGACATTTTCCAAGTCGTGCTGTTTTTGACAAATTCAAAACAGAAATAATTTCTAGCTTAGAGTTTTCCACTGAGTTGCCATGGTAGCTAAATAATCAAGTCGAAGAAACCTTCTATATTTTGCAAGTACTTGATGAAGAAATTGATGTTTTTGGAAATAAACACATTTGGTGTGGAATTTTCTTACCGAATACCACACGAGGTCAAATTAAAACCGGAACCGAATTTTTTGACCTCTAGTGGTATTACTAGTGCAAACTATCGACTGTTAATTCGCTCGAATCCAAAGCTCTATATTTCACATCATTGTTTTTAATTTCGGATCGATTCCATTATAATTTGTGGAGATGTTTGGAAAAAATATGAAAAATTTCGTGTTTTTTTCCGTAATCCCTCAAATAATACTGATTCAATCATGATCGAACTTGGCAGCTTGTTAGGATAAGCTGACAAATTTCTGCAATATTTCGTGATGATTGTTTTTTTTCAAGTTTTCAATATTCTGAGATCATCTGGTCATATTATCCTCATGAAGTTCTGGATGAATCTTACGAGCACTCATTTTTCTATGAAATACTGGATCTCAATTTGATCTAATCTGTAATCTTGAAAATATTTTATACCTGATTGATTGAAAATCTCTTCTCCATTTCAGATCACACTGAAACTAACAACTGCTGCTATCACCCAGAAAGACGTGGAATCATGCATTTCCGAAGTGAAGAAACGTCTGGAAACTCAACAGAACACTGCCAAGAAACGATTCAACGAACTCAAGACTCGAAAAATAAACGATATGAAAGAACAACGGGACGAAAGACAAGATAATCTGGTAACTTTTATCCAGAATGAGAAGAACATCCTCTCTACCCTTAAGCAATCAGCTATCCAAGACAATTTCAACGTGACGATGTGCAACGACACATCAACCGTTTATGACTTAATTTCGAATTCTTTCAGATCGAGCGCCGACGCGATTCTTGCTGATTATAGTGGAGTTGTCCAGAGGAATCACACCCAAAATTCGATGCTTGTAGATAAACTCGCTTTGAACTACCGAACACTAGAACAGAAGTTGGGTAGTTGTCAGGGTGGACAACCCATGAAAACAGATTGTTTTGACGAGGTAGAGGATGAATGTGAGATGACTGTTTATAGAAACGAGATTTTCGATCTGGAGTCATCTTACTACGCAGGCGCAGAGATAATTTTCGGTGATTTCAAGACGAAAGTGAATACCTTGTACGAAGGAAAACTGAAAGAAGTACAGTCTTTCTCGAATGAAATGAAAACGTGTTATAAAAGTGTGGAAAACGTGAACAGTACGAGAACGGGTGAACCAGGTCAGCAGGGCAATACAGGAGTATCTGTTAATCCGTTGAAATATCTGATTGTTTTACCACTTCTGTATAAAGTTTTTGTTTAAGGCTAATATTTGTCATTATTGTTAGTGAAGAAAGAATACCATTGTTTTTCATCTCGACATAATGTAAATCTACTAATTATATTTTAATGAGGATCGAATTGAAAGGAGGAAAAATTGAGGATTTTACTAAACAATATAGACTGTTTTATATCTGTTTCCTAAGATTCCAGTTTTTTCAAAAATATTTCCAAATTCAGAATAGAAGGAATAATATGCCGGGTCCACTAGAAAATCAATGTGTTGAGTTTTCAGAGCTGCTTTGACTTGGGTCGGAGAATGGGTAACCAATCTAGCATTGAACCACCTGACTTCACATTTTCTAGATTTTAATTTTACAATAAGTTTCCATCAATTATGTCTAGTTCTTTGAACTTCGTGAATACAGCTTCATCTGTGTTTATCGGAAAAATATTTTTGACAGATCAGTCAAATAAATTCATTGGATATATCTTGCGAATTTATTTTCTCAGGACCGATTGCTTAGCTATGAAAAAAACCTTCGGTCATTTAAGAAACCTGAAAAGCTGCCACTCATCAGGAGTCAAATACTTGATTGTCTCAGTCTTTACTTGTCGGAAATTCATCTTGATGATTAAAAAGTAAAATAACTTATTTCCGCTTTATATATTTATTTTCACAACAATTGTTTCGTCATGATAACATGACTTCATCAGGTGAGTATGGTAACTGACTACATTTTTGGGACACAGTTCTTTAAATAGTTGGAAAAAATTGAAAAAATATGGTGCGAAATACAAGAAATTATGGGAATTCCTGGGATTCAACGACCAAACGGACCTGAATAAATCTCCCTTACTCAACCTTTTTTGAATCCCAGGAATTCCCATAATTTCTTGTATTTCGCACCATATTTTTTCAATTTTTTCCAACTATTTAAAGAACTGTGTCCCAAAAATGTAGTCAGTTACCATACTCACCTGATGAAGTCATGTTATCATGACGAAACAATTGTTGTGAAAATAAATATATAAAGCGGAAATAAGTTATTTTACTTTTTAATCATCATCAGGAGTCAGCATGAAGATATTTCACGAACTTGCTAATAAATTCCTCCAAATAATTATCTGTCAGTTATAATCATATAGATTGACAACGGTCGCAATACAGATCCCTGTAGAATACCAAAACGATTTTTGTCCGAATACTACCCCAGTTATTGGAACCATGTTGAAAGAGTTATGGGTTCAGCAGGAATTCCTGATTCATTCATTATGATCTCTCATGTACACGAGCCCCTTCTGGGGATTTCTTCAATAGCTAATGAAAACGTCTTCAGTTTTAACTCACATTTGACATTCACCAGAAAAATAATAATTGCACCAAGTTTCCGATGGAATATTCGAAATCAATCATTCCTTGTCAGTCATAAATTGAGACTGAATGAATCGTCGAAAGTCCAATATTCAAAACACGAAAGATCTCCACTCGATTATTAAGAATTTGTGTCAAATGAGTCACGTTCAGACTCCTGATTTCTATGTTCTCGATTCAAGAGGCGTCCTCCAAGAATGGACGATAACTCGAAAATTGCAACACCAATCCCCAATATGAAGCACAGTTATTGTAAGAAAGTATGCTTCATTTCGTATTCCCGAGCTGGCACCTCCAATCGTTTTTCGACAATCATTGAGTCATATCTGGAATACATAACTGCGGCGCCATATCTGTAGGACCACAATCCCTTGCCCTAATGTCGGAACACCCATAAGCACCTCAAAAACATTTCAAAATACGGATAGGCTCGATTTGAGCTTCGAAACAAATTCATATATACCGCCTGAGTAAATGATGCGAATGATTTAACTAGTTTGTCCGTGCTGATGTCGTCAATAACAATTTGATTTCCCCATAAAATAATGAATGATGAGACCAAAATAGTCTCAACTCAGAACCTTGTGGCACACAGAAGTATAACTTTGAATGCTGCGGTTAAGGTTAAATTCATTTTGATCTGTCATGGACAGAATCCCCTTCTGAAGACTTCTGGGAAAACTACTGAAAGCGTTCTCATTTATAACTCCTATTTGAGATTCATAAAAAATTATAATTTCACCAAGTTTCCAATAGACGTCTTCGGCGTAAGTAGCCAACCCTCAATTTTCTTCACAAATTTACTACAACTGGGGAGGAATTTCAGAACAAATTTGACATGATAAGGTTCGCGTTATTTATGAATATCTGTAAAAGATGCCTCGGCTCCTCAAACAAGCTAATTCCTTCCAAATATAGGTTTTTGTTAGGCTGAAATTTAAGTTGGCATTCCTGATTTCATGTTGATAGTGTCAAGGTTATGAAGGATATGTTCCACAAATCAACTTGGTTATTTCGGTTGCCGGTTTTCCGTTCTGTAAATATGAAATTTTCGGTTGGTTCTTGAAGAAAAGATTCATTACGGAATATGATTGATGAACAAGCAATCCTTCTGTCACCAAAACATAGACATATTAAGTCTATGCACCAGAACGACAATAAATATTTTATGGTAACGTATCCATAGCATAGAACAATCTTCATTCACCTTATGCTCCATAGACCATACCTAGTAATTTTTCCATTGTCGATTGTTGTCTCTTCTATGTTCTATGGATCATAAAGTAAATAAAGATTGTTTTATGATATGTTACCATAGAATATTGACTGTCGCCCTGGTCACAGGAAAAACGTTTTTTCATCAATAAAATTCCGTAATTAACTTTTTTTTTCAGGAACCAACGGCATATTTCATATTTACGAAATAAAAAACCGGCAACCGAAACAACCACGTTGATTTGCGGAATATATTATATAAATTTGACACTATTAACATGAAATCAGGAATCCCAACTTGAATTTCAGCTAATCAGAGATGATCTTAACAAAACCCTATATTTGAAAGGAACTATCTTGTTTGAGGAGCCGAGGCATCTTTTACGGATATTTATAAATAACGTGAACCTTATAATGTCGAATTTGTCCTGAAATTCCCGTTTCCCAGTGAAAGTTAATTTGTGAAGAAAATTGTGGGTTGGCATCTTGGGCCGAAGTCGTCTATTGAATACTCATAATCATCCCTTGTCAGTCATAAATTGAGACTGAATAAATCGTCGAAAGTCCAATATTCAAATCACGAAAGATCTCCACTCGATTATTCAAAATTTGTATCAAATGAATCTCGTCCGATTTCCATCTTCTCAATTCAAGTGGCGTCCTCCTGGAACGGACGATAACTCGCAAAATTTCAACTCCATTTTCCATTATCCAGCACAGTCATTGTAAGGAAAACTGCTTCATTCCGTATTCCTCCGCTGGCAATCCAAATCGTTTGTTTGTCGGCGTCCACTCGGTCATATCTTGAATACTAAAGTGGAGCGCCATATCTCGAGGACCGCAATCTCTGGCCGCTTTGTCGGGACCTCTGGGACAGGACAACGCAGGGATTTCTTACGCCCTGCTTCGGGTTATTGTGCTGAAGGAAACGCACAGGAGGTAACTAGGTCGATTTTTCAGCAACAAGTATGCGACTTGCCCTGCCATCGTGGGGAGCTGTGTGAGACATGCTGTTGATGGAGGTTTGTGAGAGCGTTGACTTTGCTTGAAATGGGAGATGCCTGGTTTGTTTTGAACTGAGTTTTCATTCAAGAAAAATTTATAGAGAGTGTTAAGAGGTTAGTAAACTATAAGTTTTCTTCCTTTGGTACTTTCCATTCACAAAAAACTCAATATGACATTGACCTCCTCCAAGTTACAGAGCATAAGCTTCAGCGAGTTTTTCTAATTAATGATTAGAAAGGCATCATTTGGTTGTTGACGTATGACCAAAAAGATAAATCATCATTAAAAAAACTAAGATCACTCCCATTTCGAATGAAAACAACACGGATGGAATAGAATAGAATATTTGTCCATCTTCAAAATTGAACTTTTGAATATGCCTCCTAATCTGCGCACTGAACATTTCCGCAAATTCAGTCGATTTTATTGGACCCAACAGCAGCTTACGCTTTTCCACCAACCAGAGGTCAAGAAACTCGATGCGCAGCTGATCAGCTGTAAGAACACCTGCTTCCGTTAACAGCCTCTCCAAGTACGAAGAGTGCGTAAGAATTTATTACCGATTCACGATTCCCGATCCCGGTTAGCTCTTGTTAAGACTAACATCATTTCGCTTTGCTTTGTTCTCCAAAATCAAATTGTACTACTCACTTTAGATTACCAAGTATCATTGTTAAATCTTGTTAAGTTAGTGCAATTAGTGGGATAACCAGGTAAACAACTCATATTATTTAATTCTGCTACAACTATTCGTTTTAATTTCTTATTCACGTTCACATTGAATATGAGGCACGTGTTGAAATGCAATCGATCATTAGTAGAATCGATTTTATATCGATTGTAGCTAGTTAGTTCCATTCTCTGTTGATAATTCTCCCTCGAAATTAATGTTGATCATTGTTCGATTCTTTCTAGTATGCGTAGAATTAATGTAGTAGTTTTGCTCTGATCGAATGATGATTAATGGCTGCTCACACATGTTCGTCTCCATTGTAATGTTAAATAAGTTTAATTCAAATAGTAGCAATGCATATTTCTCTATTAATCGGAATCAATTCAAGTTTGCCCTGGTCTCAATGAATTATACTATTTTCTAATCCAATAAATACCTGAATAATTCACCACTGATTGCACCGACGTTTTTTCACTCAATAATGACCTACCTAAATTAATTAATTCAGTTTTCTTGAATTCTTTCTCAATTAGATTTCTCATATTTAATATCTGATGACTTTGATTTCATTTTGTATCATTCTCATTTTATTCAGAACGTCTCACTTTTGATGGTGATAGTTAAATTATTGATTGATTTAATTGTTAATCATTATCATTCATTTTTCCTGCTCCAATTATGTTCTGAAAATTGATATTTGTAAATTCATTATCAGCAAAATGGCCATATGTCAAAATGGAGCAATGCAGCAATTTCTCCTTTCAGTTTATGACAATGTAATTTCATATTTATATTGTATAGTAGATCTCCCTTTATATTTGAAATGTGTATTCATTTTTGCGCGCATGTTCTAGGGGAACAGCGTGCTATCGTTTTGTCCAAATGTCTGTAATTTTGGATGATTGAGCCGAAAATGGTCTCAATCGACTAGGTTGGACTCACTGATGACGAATCCGGTGTCAAAATTGATTCTGTCCGGCCGGCCGTAGACACGATAACTGTCGACAGAAGCGAGCTAGCAACTTGAAACTTTCAGCATAGGTTGCGCATCGGAATGCCGCGGTTAAGTTCGTTAATGGGCCAAATCGTTCGAATAGTTTCGGAGTTATAGGCATTTGAAGTTTTGAAGTTATTTATTTTTGCGCGCATGTTCTAGGGAAACAGCGTGCTATCGTTTTGTCCAAATGTCTGTAATTTTGGATGATTGAGCCGAAAATGGTCTCAATCGACTAGGTTGGACTCACTGATGACGAATCCGGTGTCAAAATTGATTCTGTCCGGCCGGCCGGCCGGTTGGCCGGCCGTAGACACGATAACTGTCGACAGAAGCAAGCTAGCAACTTGAAACTTTCAGCATAGGTTGCGCATCGGAATGCCGCGGTTGAGTTCGTTAATGGGCCAAATCGTTCGAATAGTTTCGGAGTTATAGGCATTTGAAGTTTTGAAGTTATTCATTTTTTATTTCAGAAACTATCTGAGCGATTGGATTCAAACTTGGCAGTTAGCTGAAGTACAACGACGCGCAACTTTTAGCCAGATTTTGTCAGGATCATATCGTCAGTAATTTAAAAAAAAAATTTTGTTCGAAATTTTTTTCCAAAAAAATTTTTTTTTCGGAAACCATTCATCATATCCAAAAAAAATTATACTCACACTTTGACCTTCTAATCTCACAGCAGTGTACCTAATTTCAGTTCGATACGATCATAAGTTTTGGAGATATCGGGAAAAAATATGTCAAATTTCGAGGTTTTCTTCTCGATATCGTTGATTTTTTCGGTATAACTCGAGAAATACTGATTCAGGGCTGATTAAACTTCACAGCTAGTTTTAAGATGCTAAAAGACAACTTTATGCAAAATTTCGTGATAATCGTGTTATTAGAACAATTTGAAAAAAAAAAAATTTATATGATTTTTTCATCATATCATCCTCATTAAATTCTGTATGAAACTTCGAACTGTTATTTTCGATGAAGTACTGGATTTCAATTCGATCTGGTCTGTATTTTTGGAAATATTGGAAAAATAAAATGTTGATTGGGTATATCTACGGAATCATTGGGTGGATTTTACCCATTCACGAATTCGGCCTTCGTAATTAAGCCCCAAACCTTCTCTACAAATATCGAGTTTCTAAGTCGTTTCTTCCGGAAGTTATTGTGTTTACGGTCAGCCTAACGGCCGACTGCGTAAACACTGCGTTTGGGGCTTAATTACGAAGGTCGAATTCGTGAATGGGTAAAATCCGCCCAATGATTCCGTAGATATACCCAATCAAAATTTTATTTTTCCAATATTTCCAAAAATACAGATCAGATCGAATTGAAATCCAGTACTTCATCGAAAATAACAGTTCGAAGTTTCATACAGAATTTAATGAGGATGATATGATGAGAAAATCATATAAATTTTTTTTTTCAAATTGTTCTAATAACACGATTATCACGAAATTTTGCATGAAGTTGTCTTTCAGCATCTCAAAACTAGCTGTGAAGTTTAATCAAGACTGAATCAGTATTTCTCGAGTAATACCGAAAAAATCAACGATATCGAGAAGAAAACCTCGAAATTTGACATATTTTTTCCCGATATCTCCAGAACTTATGATCGTATTGAACTGAAATTTGGTACGCGCGCACGTTCAAATTCGTTGCTGAAGCGGTCATCTACATTGAACATGCGCGCAAAAGTTGCTGCCTTCACGGCAGTGCTTTTTGAAATTTTTAAAACTCCTATTATTTGTAATTTTATACAGACTCATTCTCATTATCTACTCACATAATTATACATACTCATTTCTAAACCGTACTCTCACTGTCTCAGCATTTTCTTTTAAGGTCATTACTGAAACCTTCTATTTTTCTGGTGGAATTTGCCCCACTCTCCGAGTTATTTGCACTTATCATCCATCACTGTGAATGTCGTGTTGTTTGGTGACTAATTTGACTCCAAATTCTAATTTATGTATGTTTATGCCTCTCAATTGTTTAATACAATGTATATATGTAAATAAATCGTTTTTGAACAATTTTATCCAATTCAATCATCTGTCACAGTCCACCGCTAATTAATTTGACAAAATCTGAACACCCGATTTTGAACAGTCCACGACCATTGAATAATATAAATATTCCGATGGCTCTGGTCGAAGAAAAATGACAGTCATCAATCAAGTCGTGGATAATGGGTGTGCTAATGAATATCATACACTCCATGCCTAGATCAAGTGGAATTTTTGAGTTTTTCGTAAGTTGGACAGTTTCCAGCAATTTCAGAGAATAAAGTTTAGCGTTCTGACAACTCTATTTTAGGTTCTTCAAAATGCAGAATTACTCCAATCTCATCGATGAAGACGTGGACAAAGTATAGTATTTTACTCGGATACAATTGATGTTATTCACTTGGGTGATTTGCCACACGAGCCGCAGGCAATTTATCGCTAAATACGACATTATGCCAGTCTGCTGCCGTTCTCTGCACCAGTTAGTTCAAACGTTGACCACAGTGGTCTGCAGTTAAAGTCAGCGTCATTGGTAGATAGTATGAGAAGAGCCCAAAGACTCGAATACGGCAGGACAACGAGGAATTTCGTTACGCTTCGCTATGGCTTAGTACAAATAATAATAAAGTTTGCAAAGTTATTCCATTTGGGTATTAATAACGCATCAAGGTCACTGATGCCCGTACATATAGTCCGATCTAGAACACCTTCCTTAGGAATTCTCCGCTAAGACAAGCTGAAGTAATGACACATGCTTACCAAGGGTTCTATCCCATAAACAAACCTTCGGCAATTCTCAGCGAAGTTCATGGATATCGGTAGAATCTAGGATGTTTTCATGTTTTTCGCACTGGAAAGTTGACATTATATGACAGTATTTGTCCAAGGTGTCAAAGAAGCCACGCCATAAAATGAGCCGTAATTCTGTTTTAGAAAATGTTGACAGAGTGTATGATTCATGGCATATGTGCTACTTCCGGAAAAGGGAAGTGCCTACTAGCATGAGGGTCATTAAGAACAGGGCCACTATACACTATGTATTCTGTTCTGCTATGACTATAATGGTAGGTTCTCTGAAATGATCGCTCATAACAAAGCATTATCGTACATGGGGTATAGAACATTCTACAGAGCACTCAAATTATAATACAAATAGCAACGCTGGGGTGTATAAAATCACAGAAAATGAATAATCTTTGTGATTATATCATGATTGGGTACGCCTCAAGGTAGGTCGTTCGTGGACTTGGGCAAACATGCCACCAAGCACTGGAGAAGTATTGCTCCACCCTCAAGTAACCCATATGGGGCGAACGCGTCGACTTCACACGTTCTCAAGTACGGAGTATCGACTATGCGTATGGGGATGAGTATAGTTATCAATAACAACAGTTATTTAAGATAATTACACTTACTCCACTGATTCTGTTCGGTGTGTTCTGTTGTAAACTTGCACCCTTTTCGTTGAGGAAATATTGGCAGTTAGTGTAGTCACAGATTAGGTGTGCAGTGCATAGAGTGTGGTTATCTTCTGTGATGGTTATGCGTAAATATAATATAACTCATAATCATAGACATCTGTGATTGTCTCTGTTTCCTGGTTGGACGTGTTTTGTTCTCTATGTGTGGTTATTTTTGGACGAAATTAATTTTCATCATATCGTTATTTGAAATAGAATTTTGTCCGTGACGACTTTAGAAAAACTTTACGACAAATCTACATCACCTAGATGGTGAGAGCTGGTAGCGAAAACAAAAGGAGCATAGAATTCTCAATCATCTTGGGTTTGCGGAAAATCAGCTATCATATATTTGTATTATGTGAAAATCATAGAACAGATTGAACTACACTCATTCAGTATTCTGTGATCATGCTGAGCTGCACTGAGAATTAGAAGTCAGTGGAGATGGTGTAGTCAGTATAGTTCATGCAGGTACAACGAACAAACCTGATGTCACTGAACTCCAAAATGGCGAAGGAGTCAGTTCTCATTATCTACCTAAAGCTATCTCGAAATACCTTATTTACTCTAGTCTAACCACCAAACCAGCATCACCCATAAAAGCATTTTTCAAGCCCACATCTGCCCCTCGATTAGCCGAAATTACCAGCACCTCTAACCGCTTCCTATGGCCCCAAACTCTGAAACATAACCACCCCCCAACCCAGGCACTCGTATTTCAAAAGCTCCGAAAGCTATTAGCCGATAGCGCGCATGCAACAAGTTCGTCACTGCATTTTGCATGAGGATTCGCACGGCCCGTGAAATGCACCTACGCGGTGGACTCTGCTGAATATTACACGGCCTGAAATATGTTCCCGACAGGTTTCATCCTGTTTCGCGTGATGAACCGTAGGGGTTAATTCGAACGTTCCAGGGGGATTCGACGTGAATTTATGCAGGGTTTGTATAGGTATGAGGGAAGTTACCGGGAAGTTTGTTCGATTAGGCCTATTTGATGCAGTTGGAGTTTCACGCCTTTGGGAATGCACAGGGTGGAACAAATTGGACACTTTTGCATGGATCGTCCTATTTCTGTACTAGATAGACGAAAACTGATGTTTGTGTCTGAGGGCCACTTTTCATGAGAGAATCATTGGCGAAAACTACACCCACACAACTCCACAGTTATCGCCATTACATAGTTACCGGGTGTTTTCGAAAATGTATATTTTGGAAATATTGATGTAACTTTTTCAATTCTGTAAAAACATCCTCGCATCAACTCCTTGATAAGAATTCAATGACAGTAATTGAATTTTCGGAAACTGATAATTTATGAGACATCGCTATGAAAATATTTTTCTCGAATTTATCCCCCACTATATTTTCACATATTTCGATGGAGCTTAAGATAACCATTTCAAAAATATTCGAAGTTTTTTTCTGAAGGCATGTTCGAGGTATTGAACTTTCAGATCTTATCGCTTGCATATAGAAGGCTTTGAAATGTGCGGTGGTGAAAATAAAATAATGGAACATTCAACAATGATTGTTTTATTTCGTTTCATTCCACATGTAAGACTACATACAACATTGCCAAAAAATTCATGAAGTTATTCATACTTAGTGTTATCACCAATGGTTGATTAAATTCACTGAATACGAATTCCTATTGGAAGATTATGCCCGTGTTTGTTAATTCACCAACATGAGGGAGAGTGATGGAGCCACCAACTCGTTTTTTTACGCGCATGTTCTAGGGAACCAAACTACAAACGACAAGGTTGGACTCACTGATAAAATCGATTCTCTCCGGCGAACCGGCCGCCGTCACCACGATTACGGACGTACGGAGGGTTCTATCGACTAGAAAATTTCATGGTAGGTTGCATTTCGAAATGCAAATGTTGAGTTCAATAGGGGGCAAAATCGGTATAACGGTTTCGGAGTTATGGCCGTTTGAAATATTGAGGTTATTTCCCTGGAATTTCGAGAACAACTGCACGAAACTCGGCAGATGTTTTAGACATAAGGACTTGCAACTTTTCGCAAAATTTTGTTGAGATCGTGCTGTCAGTAAATAACTCAAAAATTACTAATTCGATCATGATGAAACTTGGCAGCTAGTTCGAAAATGCTGATTGGCAACTTTTTGCGAAATTTCGCGGTGATCGTATCACTAAAATATTTCGAAAAAAATCCCATTTTTTTTCTTCCAAATGTTCAATATTCTGTGGTCTTCTGATCATAGTATCATTAAATTCTGTACAAGCCTTAGAACTGTAATTTTCCGATAAAGAATCAGATTTCAATAGACGACTTCGGCCCAAGTTGCCAACCCTCAATTTTCTTCACAGATTTACTATCACTGGGGAACGGGAATTCCAGGACAAATTCCACATGATAAGATTAGCGTTATTTATAAATATCCGTAAAAATGCCTCGGCTCCTCAAACAAGATAATTCCTTTCCAATATAGCGTTTTGTTAAGATCATCTCCGATTGGCTGAAATTCAAGTTGGGATTCCTGATTTCATGTTGATAGTGCAAATTTATATTGGATATGTTTCGCAAATCGACTTGGTTATTTCGGTTGCCAGTTTTCCATTCCGTAACTACGAAATTTTCGGTTGGTTCCTGAAAAAAAGGTTACTTGCTGAATCGGATTGATGAAAAAACGTTCTTTGGGCCAACAGAACGTCAGTCAATGTTCTATAGTAACATATCCATAGCAAAGAACAATCTTCATTCACTTTATGATCCATAGAACATAGATGAGACAACAATCAACAATGGAAAAATTACTAGGTATGGTCTATGGATCATAAGGTAAATGAAGATTGTTCTATGCTATGGATATGTTGCCATAAAACATTGATTTTCGTTCTGGTGCATAGGCTTAATGTTGCGTTCCAATAACCCCAATCAGTACTGGCCAGTATCAGTAATTTCGGAACGCTTCGTACTGACACGAAGAATTAACAAAGCAGTGCCAGTAAAATCGACTGTCAAAATTTACTGACAAGTACTGGCCAGGAATATCGGAACTCAACTAATATATGTGTATGTTCTGGTGACAGAAAGATTGCTTTTTCATCAATAAAATACCGTTATTACCCTTTTTTTCAGGAACCAACTGAATATTTTATATTTACAGAACGGAAAACTGGCAACCGAAACAACCAAGTTGATTTGCGGAATATATCCTTTATAAACTTGACACTATCAACATGAAATCAGGAATCCCAACTTGAATTTCAGCCTAACAAAAACCTATATTTGGAAGGAATTGTCTTGTTTGAGGAGCCGAGGCATCTTTTACGGATATTTATAAATATCGCGAACCTTATCATGTCGAATTTGTCCTGAAATTCCCGTTCCCCAGTGATAGTAAATTTGTGAAGAAAATTGTGAGTTGGCAACTTGGGCCGAAGTCGTCTATTCGATCTGATCTGTAATTTTAGGAGTATCAGGAAAACAAAATTTCGAAAGGGTATGTCTGCGGAATCATTGGGTGGATTTTAGTTATTCACGAATTCGGCCTTCGTAATTGAGGTCCAAACCTGCATTACAAATATTGAGTTTATAAGTTTTTTCTTTCGAAAGTTATTGTGTTTACGGTCATGTGTTTCGATTTGATTCTCACTGTAGCACCCTGTATCAGTCTGGAATCAACTAGATTGACTTTCAACCAATCTATGAGAACATCCGCTTCGATCAGAGTCTGAAAAGTGAAACTCCGAAAGAACCGCCTGTCAAAACTGAAAAGAGCAACCAAACGGCACTTAGCAGGACTAGAAAGTTTACCGAACTCCATGAAGTGGTTGCCAAACAATTCACCTAGCACAGGAATTGATTGAGGTTCTAATTGGCCAACAAGGTTAATCAGTCGGATCAGTCCGAACAGACGAGGTTTGTTAATCACAAATCACGGTCTAGTTTCGTTCGGTTGGCTTAACAAACGGGCCAACACTGAGGAAACAAACCTGATGTGGTTTTTAGCCTTTTTGTAATGCGAGAATTGGACGTAGGTTTAACTCGTCAGATTCTGACGTGACCGCTTTGTTTTTGTGTTTTATCCCCACATATAGAGCACAAGCAATAATTGATGTGGACACATATAGTTCGGTCAAAAAGTAGGTTCGAATATTTTCAGAATACAGCCTGATTTTTCAGCTTTCAATACGATTATGAGTATTTTTGAAAAAGCTCCAAATCGACATAGTGAAGGGGGCAGATACGGACGCCTGCGCCATTTTTCAATGCAAATAAGCTATCAGTCAAAAAAGGATATCTATCGCTAGGATTAACTGTTTCAAATAGCTAATTCATTTTTGGAAGAATGGTTCCATCAGATCCATCAGACCATAAGTCATTTTTTTTCCATTCTGAAGAATTTATAGTAGAGGCTCCTTAGAGCTATCAGCGTTTGCCGAGAGAAATAGTACAATATTTGAAAATTCTAGCTTTGCGTATTGGGATAGTCTGTTTATTTTACTCTCGAGTGTTACAACAAAAGTGAATTCGAAAGGCAATAAAATTCTTTTTATTGAAAGGCTCAGACTAACAATTCTGGTTGTAAATCTCCTTGAGTGTTGACAGGTAGTTCTTCGCTGACGCCATGTCGGGGTTATCGAGGAGCAAGGGATGTCGGAGGCGCTTCCGTCTTCGAGGGTGGTAAAAAGCCAGATGTTGAGTCAGGAATGCAGCGTATAGACAGAATATCTTCTTAGCGGTGACGTGATCGGTGAATGCAGATGGATTGGAGTGGAGTCATTTTTGAGAGCGGAGCGAAATATATTTATACGATTTTTCGGAGATTTGAATTTCGTGTTTCGACTCCGCCCTTTTTTCCGTTTTTCTTGAAGTGGATGAATTCGCTACATCACCATGACCGGATCAGTATTTCTTGAGATATTCCGGAAGTAAAAATTATAAGTAGAACACATTTTTTGCGCGCTTGTTCTGGGGAACAGCGTGCTATCGTTTTGTCCAAATGTCTGTAGTTTTCGATCATTGAGCCGGAAATGGTCTCGAACGATTAGGTTGGATTCACTGATGACGAATCCGGTGTCAAAATCGATTCTGTCCGGCCGGCCGTCCGGCTGTCACCACGATTGAGGACGTACGGAGGATTCCATCGACCTGAAAATTTCAGGGTAGGTTTCATTTCAAAATGCGATGGTTGAGTTCGTTATTGGGTCAAATCGGCCAAACGGTTTCGGAGTTTGAGCCTTTTGAAGCTTTGAAGGTATTTTGGCACTAATTCAAAAACTGATGGAACGATTGGATCGCAACTTGGCAGTTAGTTGGGGTACAGCAACGCACAACTTTTCGCGAAATTTTGTTGGGATCATAACATCAGTATATTTCGAAAAAATGTTTGTCCAAAATTTTTTTCGCAAACATTTTTTTCTACGCGGACTATTCTTCACATTTGGAAAAAATCCAGCGCGAACTCTGAGCCCCAGATTCTACAGTAGTGTATCAAATGTCAATTCGAAACGGAAATTAGTTGATAGATATTGAGAGAAAGTAAATGAAATTTCGTAGATGCTGAAACACAACTTTGTACAAAATTTCGTGATAATCGTGTCATTAGAACAATTTGAAAAAAAAATTTAAAATTTTTTCTTTCAAATACATATTTAAGTTTGAGTTTAAGTACTGGATTTCAATTGTACTAATTGTACCTAATTTGTATTTTCGGAAATATTGGGAAAACATAATTTTGAATGGGTATATCTGCGGAATCATTGGGTAAAATCCGCCCAATGATTCCGTAGATATACCCATTCAAAATTTTATTTTGCCAGTATTTCCAAAAATACAGATTAGATCGAATTAGAATCCAGTAATTCATCGAAAAAATCTAGAAAACCACTGCCGTGAAGGCAGCAGCATTTGCGCGCATGTTCTAATTCGTTGCTGAAGCGGTCATCTTCATAGAACATGCGCGCGAAAGCTGCTTTCGTCTCGGCAGTGGTTTTCTAAATTTTTTATTACTATGATTTACTACCAACAATTATGGGATGTTTTACAATATGTATGGTTTGAATTTTTGTGAATGGTTTCGAACTTTCATTCATTTTCAGACAATCACAGAACAATGGATGAAATAATTAAACACATAATTTCCCAATTAGTCATGAACCAAATTTACTCTTACATTTGTTCTTTATAAGCTTCACTTTCTTGTATATACATATATATTATTCTACTGACGTCACTCATTTTTCAGATGAGCACACCATCATTGCGGCATGTTAATTTCCTTTTTTGAAATGCGAGCTATTCAAACTGTACAGATCGGAGTGAGGGAAAAAAATTCTATTTGGTAGGGGTACATCTTTTCTGACCGAAAAAAAGAGATAGAATTAAGAAACTTTCAAACCAAGTGAATGTGTGTTGCTTTGATTTCTTAAGAATGTCAATTCGACAAAAGTCTCAAAACGAAAAATCGAAGAGAAATAATTCTGAAAATTTTCTCGTTTGTCTGATGGAAAAGTCAGACATTTACTCTGATATGTCACAATTCGCTTTGTTCATCTTTTATATTAATCCTGTACCTATTGTTTGTAGGGCAATCTGTTTTCCAAAAAACTGCCCTTGACAGATACTTCAATCCTTCAATACTCAAGGGCGTTTCTTAAAAAAAACAAGTTTATTTAATATTTAATAGTTGTGTTTCAGATATTGGAGGTGAAAACACAGAAAAATCCTAAACAAGCGCGTAAAAAATGTCCATAAAGTTAGGAGAAAATAATTTGTCGCGCTTCTTGGAACAAAACATATTTTTCGAGAAAGAAAAAAATTTGTCGCGCTCTTTGTTTTTGTCAAAAGGGGTCACGCTACTAACTTAATATTAAGTTAGCAGAGCCATTTCTAAATATGCATCGAATTCGATCAGAAATGGTATGAATAATTGTCGAATATTTGTCGTAAGCCATCTAACCTGAAAAAACCAGAAAAAACAATTTTTTATAGCTTTTTTATAGCTTTTTTATAGGTTTCAATGAAATGTTCTGGTTTCTTAGGAAGTTTGTCATATCCGGTAACACTGCATTGGTAAATTGATATTGCAGGTATGTTTTCCGTATCATTATGGACGGATATTGGGTTGTATATGTTAAATCTTCCATTTCCCGAGATGAACAATTTCCGTTTCTATGCTGAATAATGGCAATATTCCATTCTCACGGATATACATCGACGTAACTTTGTGATACAAGAGAGTTAATTAGATGACCGTTTTTTCTTCCAGAAATGAGCTGAACGATTGAAGGACCACCAAAACATATTTGTCGTGAAAGAAAAAAAATAGTCGCGCTCTTTGTTTTTTTTAAAAGGGGTTGCTCTGCTAACTCAATATTAAGTTAGCAGAGCCATTCTAAAATATGCATCGAATTCGATCAAAAATATTATGAGTAATTGTCGAGTATTTGTCGTGGACCATCTAGCCTGAAAAAACCGGAAAAAATAATCCTTTTAAAGCGTTTTTATAGGTTTTAATGAAATGTTCTCGTTTCTTAGGAAATTTGTCATATCCAGCAACACTGCATTGGTAAATTGATATTGCAGGTATGTTTTCCGTATCATTATGGACTGATATTGGGTTGTATATGTTAAATCTTCTATTTCCAGAGATCAACAATTTTCGGTTCAATGCTGAATAATGGAAATATACCATTCTCTCAGATATACATCGACGTAACTTTGAGGTACAAGGAAGTTGATTAGATGACCCTTTTTTCTTCCGGAAATGAGCTGAACGATTGAAGGACGACCGAATCATATTTGTCGTGAAAGAAAAAAAATTGTCGCGCTCTTTGTTTTCTTTAAAAGGGGTGCTAACTTAAAATTGAGTTAGCAGAGCCACCCCTTCAAAAAAAACCAGAAGCGCGACAAGTTTTTTTTCTTTCACGACAAATTCTCGACAAATATACGACAATTAATGAGATGGTTTTCATTGACTTCCGTGCAAGTGGCTGCTAACTTTATGGACATGCGTAAAAAAGACTGTTCTATAGTGTCACATCAAATTAACTGCATTGATGTGCAAATCGCTTCCTACAAGTACGAACACCTCGAATGCCACCTCATATAACGATTTCTGATCGACCGCACGATTCCTCCAATTTATCACATTATCGCCAATCTGCAAATTGGAATAATGCCAGAAATGTACGTAATGATCAAACCTCGTACTATCTCTGTAAGCTTTACGTTCGTTGCATAAATTTGATCTATATCGAATCTATTACGTTGCCAGAGATACATCGCAGTGAATTTAGTTGTGCTGAACCAGCGATTTTGCCTGCTCAGAATAGTAATATGTGCATGAGTGGCCTTAACAAGCGTTCATTTAACCAGCTGTAGCTCCGTAGGGACTGAATAGTTTGAACTGGGCTACTCTGTCAGATATTTGGCAAAGGTACGAGATAATGTGTTGAACTTTCGTAAGCAAATTTGCATGAATGGAACACAAGATTTGGAGTTGGGTGGCAACACTGTACAGGGTGGGCCAAGTTGGACACTTTTGAATGAGATGTCCTATTTCTGTACTAGATAGACGAAAACTGATGTCGGTGTCTGGGGCCAATTTTCATGACACATTCGTTGGTGAAAACCGCAGGTCATAGCTATCATCGTAACAAAGTGTTCAATAGACGACTTCGGCTCAAGTTGCCAACCCACAATTTTCTTCACAAATTAACTATCACTGGGAAACTGGAACTCCAGGACAAATCCGACACGATAAGGTTCACGTTATTTATACATATCAGTAAAAGATGCCTCGGCTCCTCAAACAAGATAACTCCTTCCAAATATAGGGTTTTGTTGAAATCATCTCTGATTGGTTGAAATTTAGGTTGGGGTTCCTGATTTCATGTTGATAGTGTCAAATTTATATAGGATATGTTCCGCAATTTAACTTGGTTATATCAGTTGCCGGTTTTCCATTCCGTATATATAAAATATTCGGTTGGTTTCTGAAAAAAAAGTTAATTACGGAATTTAATGGATGGAAAAAAGTTCTTTCTGTCACCAGAACGACAGTCAATGTTCTATGATAACATATCCATAGCATAGAACAATCTTTATATTCTTCATGTTCCATTGGACATAAAAGAGACAACAATCAACAATGGTAAAATTACTAGGTATGGTCTATGGATCATAAAATATAGATTGCTCTATGCTATGGAAATGTTACCATAAAACATTGATTCTCGTTCTGGTGTTAAGACTTAATACTTCTATGTTCTCGTGACAGAAAGATTGCTTTTTCATCAATCAAATTCAGTATTTAATCTTTTTTTCAGGAACCAACAGAATATTTCATATTTACAGAACGGAAAACCGGCAACCGAAATAACCAAGTTGATTTGCGGAACATATCCTTCATAAACTTGACACTATTAACATGAAATCAGAAACCCCAACTTGAATTTTAGCCTAACAAAAACGTATATTTGGAAGGAATTATCTTGTTTGAGGAGCCAAGGCATCTTTCACGGATATGTATAAATAACGTGAACCTTATCATGTCGAATTTGTCCTGGAATTCCTGTTCCCCAGATATAGTAAATTTGTGAAGGAAGTTGTGAGTTGGCAACATGGGCCGAAGTCGTCCACTCACAAATGTAGCTTTTTCTTCTGTGGAAAATTTTTCATTTCTGTGAGAACATTCTCTTGGCAAGTTCTAATATTTTCACATATTTCGATACAGCTTGAAATTACTATTTCAAAAATATATCATACTTGATATTTTTCGGTAGTCAGGTTTTAGGTATTGTATTTTGAAATTTCATCGCGATCGACGATGATAATAAAATAATGCGAACATTGATTAATTTATCCCAACACCATTGACAAAACTCAATACAGCATTTGAGATCTCCAGGCATGAGGTGATGAATTTATTTGGTTCTGTAAAGATTTAATTTATGAGTTCTCAGAATTCTTGAATATAAAATCTAGAAAAGCAATGCCGTCAAGGCAGCAGCTTTTGCGCGCATGTTCAATGTAGATGACCGCTTCGGCAACGAATGTGCTTTTCTAGATTTTTTTTCGATAAATTACTAGATTTCAATTCAATCTAATCTGTATTTTTGGAAATATTGGAAAAATATGAATGAGTATATCTACGGAATCATTGGGCGGATTTTACCCATTCACGAATTCGACCCTCGTAATTAAGCCCCAAACCTACTCTACAAATATCGAGTTTCTAAGTCGTTTCTTCCGAAAATTATTGTGTTAACGCAGTCAGCCGTTAGGCCGACCGTAAAAACTTCTGGAAGAAACAACTTGGAAACTCGATATTTGTAGAGAAGGTTGGACCTTAGTCACGAAGGCCGAATTCGTGAATGGGTAAAATCCACACAATGATTCCGCAGATAAACCCATTCAAAATTTCATTTTCTCAATATTTCCGAAAATACAGATCATATCGAATTGAAATTCAATACTTCATCGAAAAATTACAGGTTCATACAGAATTTAATGAGGATGATATGATAAGAAAATCAGAGACATTTTTTTTTCAAATTGTTCTGATGTCACGATCATCACGGAAGTTTGCATGAAGTTGTCTTTCAGCATCTTCAAACTAGCTGCGAAGTTTTATCAGGATTGAATTAGTAGTTCTTGAGTTATACCGAAAAAAAACAACGATATCGAGAAGAAAACCTCAAAATTTTGACATATTTTTTCCGAATATCTCCAGAACTTATGATCCTATCGAACTGAAATCTGGTACACTGCTGTGAAATATGAAGCTCAAAGTCCGAGTGGAATTTTTTTTGTATATGATAAACGGTTTTCGAAAAAAATATTTTTTTTTAATTTTCTGACAGTATGATCCTGACAAAATTTGGATACAAGTTGCGCGTCGTTATACTCCACCTAATTGCCAAGTTCAAATCCAATTGCTCAAGCAGTTTCTGAAATAAAAAATAAAAACTCCAAAATTTCAAGTGGTTATAACTCCGAAACTATTCGACCGATTTGGCCCATTAACAAACTCAACCGCGGCATTCCAATGCGCTACCTTCCCTGAAAGTTTTAAGCCGCTAGCTCACTCCCTTCGACAGTTATCGTGTCGTTGGCCGGCCGGACAGAATCGATTTTGACACCGGATTCGTCATCAGTGAGTCCAACCTAGACGTTTGAGACCATTTTCGGCTCAATCATTCAAAATTACAGACATTTGGACAAAACGATAGCACGCTGATCCCCTAGAGCATGCGCGGGAAAAGTGGCAAAATTGTGCATTCCTACGATTTTTGTCAACCAATCGCACCAGAAATTTTTTTGGAAAGAACGAAGAAATCACCCTCTTATATTCGAGTTATTGTTTGCTCTTAATCAACGATTTGATCAGACGTCAAAAGTTTTGTGAAACCGACGGTAAGACGAATTTCGGCTCAAATTTCGAAATATAACGCGATGTTCCAAAGAACAAGCGCTTAAAAGCAAGAAATGCCTCTACTTCACTTCAGTGCTTATTTCGAATTTTGTAATCATTAACTTTACCGAGAACGATGAGAATGCATATCGAAAATTATGAGTTATTCGTATATAACCACGAAACGAACTGAATCGAACCAAGTACCCCGGAGATATTTACATTTCATATTTGCAATAGCATTATTATACCAATCGAGAACGAAAGTGAATGTTTTATTCATTCCAGTGGCAATTATGCAAATTTTATGCGAATAAAGTTCCGGGAATGTTTATAGGAATGTTAGTCGAGAACCGAAACCACGTTCTTCTTGATATATCCCTCAAAGTTACCAAAATCAACATTCTTTCCCTGGGTTGAATTGAAGGCCCTAACGAATTAAGTACAGGGAAATAGAAGAATCGTGACTGAACCAAGTTTAGCTTCCTCATTAAAAATTTCAGTGAATGTTCTCGAGATGATGAAAGAAAGGTACGGCGCTAGCTTTTTTATTTTCAACTTTTGGCGAGTTTAATTATTATAATGAAAGTTTTCTCTTTTCTTCTTTCAGTCCTTTCTTAAGAAAATTGGGTCCGAAGTTGGAGAATACCTTTGAATGTTGATGTTGACCGAACTAATTACTTCCATTTCGGAACTTTGTACGGAAATAACCGGAAGTAGAGTCCTTGGAAACAGCACTCGATTTATCTCATTGAAAACCTTAATACCTTGCCTTAGTGGCAGTGAATCAGAAATTTGCATAGCGCATCAATTTTTCAAATGCCAATTATTTGGACTTGGGAACCTGGAATATCAGTCGCTATATGTTTCAAGATGAATCGACAATGAGTCCTGACATATTTCCCAGCAAAAATATGCATTGTGGACATAGTTGAAGTTATTTCAATTATAACACCCAGTTAATTCGAATGAAATAGAAAACTATAACTGATATAGTACACACATCCAAATCAAGTGTATGATACTATATTTCTTAGTCATTTTCTTTACGCGCTTGTTCTGGGGAACAGCGCCTGATCATTTTGTCACGATGTCTGTAATTTTCGAATTTCAAGGTTGGACTCACTGATGAGGAATCCGTGTTCAAAATTGATTCTTTCCGACCGGCCGGCAGGCCGTCCGTGTGTGCGATAACTTTCAAAGGAAAGGACCTAGCATCTCGAAATTCTTAGGTTAGGTTTTGATCCTGAATACAGGTTCCTTAATGGGCCAAATCTGCTGAACTGCCATTTGAAGTTTTAAGTTTTCAATAACTCAAAAATGTATATATATCTGCTCGAAATAAGACTTTGTTGGTAGAAGAACAGTAACAATATGAAGAACTATCCACAGAAAAATTAAAAAAAAAAATTGTTCTTTCGAAAATTTTCAAATTTCATTTGAATTTCAGTAAAATCTGCAAACCACCACTTCAGAACCGAGTACTTTATTTCAGCACAATCAGATTTCCTGATTTTCCAGAGGAACAAATCAATAAAAAAATTCAGGAAATCCATTTCAGAAATTCATATATTTCAAAACGTATATCTCTGATTCCGTTGAAAATTTACTCTAACTCAATCGACAGTGAAAACTCGGAGACTAAACAGTCAAAACAAATATGTGTTCTTTGAATCTTACGAAATGTAAGATATATAGAATATTTCTTTGCAACGACCGCTGACGACAACTACTGGTGAATAGTCGAAGCATTTACTGGATCCTACAGTCACCTTATGCGGTACAGCGGCGTCTGTTCACACTCTATCTTTCTTGGAGTTATTCCCTGGAAGATACTTCCCCATAGCGCATGAGCAGTTTATCGGAATCATTACTACTTAACAACAGTGTTTCAAATTTCAGCTTGATCCGATATTCGTCTTGGGAGATATTGAAATCAATGATTAACAACTTTTCGAGTTGATCAGATATTCATTTTATTTAATGAAACATATTGTGCAACAAGTTATTTCCTTTCATTTCGTTCTTGTTCTATGGAAAAAAAGAGTTATCGTTTTGCCCAGTGTCTGTGATTATCAAGTTCTGAGCCAAACATGGTCTTTATGGATAAAAAAAACCTGGAAAACTTCTGATGTGAGGTCGGGAGCTTTTACGTTGCCAAAGCGGTCATCTATACGAGTATATTGACCCTGCCAAACGCAGATTTTGTCATATTGTCCTCACGAAATTCTGTATGATTATCAAGCTATAATTTTCGATCAAGTACTAGATTGCAATTCGATCCAAAATTTTGAATGGGTATAACTATCCAAAGAATAATTGGCGAATTTAACCAATTTAAGAATTCGACCTTCTCATTTAAACTGAAAACCTACTCAACAAATATATTCCCTATGTCGTGTTTACGGCCGGCCGAACCACTGATAGTGAACAAAATAACTTCCAAAGGAATCTACACAGTAGCTTGATAATTGTAGAGTAAGTTTGGAGTTTAGTTGCGAAGACCGAATTAGTAAAAACTATCGATTGATCGAATCGCCCTCCAATGGAAAACGCCAAATAGGGTCTACACACAATCGATACCTTCTTATTGAGTTACTGTTAACAGAATAGAGGAATAAATTGCTAATCCTATCAACCAACCAGAAATAATAACGAGAACCCCCGAAAACCTAATACAAAGATCAATTTAAATTTTGTTGATGAATAAATGGAACAAATATCACTCATTTCATAATCCATGCACGGCTACTTTCATAAGAACAAATGTAGCATTGTCGTGTGGCGTTTTAGAGCTGCCTAAGTCTTGAATGGGAAAATCTATATTTTTTAAAACCTCAATAAAATTATTATAAACTTTTCAGGTTCATTTCATTTCCTAGTTCTGAATTCTGAATGCCAATAAAAATACTTTATATTTAGCCAATCAAACGTTTTTGTAAGACCCATATTAACAGAGATAGCTACTGAGTAATATAAAAACAATCACCCTGTACGTTCGACATCCATGAAGTATATTGCAAGATATCAATGTCGATAAGAAACGATGATACAGTGTTAGAGAAAAACCCGTATCGATTAATTATTGTTTTGATAGCTTTCATCAAGTAGAATTCAATTTCAGTATTAATCACTCTTTCATTCCACGAAATATTGCAATACATCTATTTTAACCTGTCGACCTCCTGTGAACACATCTTCGTGACAGGAGTCTCAGTTTTTCAATTCCGATATCGCCGTGGGTGATATATAAATATGTTGATATGGCTGGAACAACCCCGCAATTTTTAATCAGTACTGCATCAGGACAAGGGCAATTTCAGTCGTATATCCACGAGGTCTGCTAGGGTTGTAAATCAATAGCGAATCAGCGGATGGAATTTTTGCCGTCCAGCTTCGATTCTGTTATCGCGACGTCAATATATTAGTTTTCCATTTGGAACCATGTTCTCATTTTTGTGGTGGTGAGTCTGAAAACTTGTTCATCGGAAATAATTGTATATGGTCTGAAATAATTTTCTAGCTATAAAATATCGTGTATCGGATGATCGATAGTTCAATAGACGACTTCGGCTCAAGTTGCCAACCCACAATTTTCTTCACAAATTAACTATCACTGGAGAACGGGAATTTCAGGACAAATTCGATATGATAAGGTTCGCGTTATTTATAAATATCCGTAAAAGATGCCTCGGCTTCTCAAACAAGATAATTCCTTCCAAATGTTTGTTAGGCTGAAATTTAAGTTGGGTTTCCTGATTTCATGTTAATAGTGTCAAGTATATGAAGGATATGTTCCGCAAACCAACTTAGTTATTTCGGTTGCTGATTTTCCGTTCTGAAAATATGTAATATTCGGTTGGTTCCTGAAATAAAGTTAATTACGGAATTTGATTGATGAAAAAGAAATCTTTTTGTCATCACAGCATAGACATATTAAGTCTATGCACCAGAACGACAATCAATGTTTTATGGTTACATATCCATAGCATAGAACAATCTTTATTTACCTTATGATCCATAGACCTACCTGGAAATTTTTCCATTGTTGATTGTTGTCTCTTCTATGTTCTATGGAACATAAAGTATATAAAGATTGTTCTATGCTATGGATATGTTACCATATAATATTGACTGCTGTTCTGGTGACAGAAAGGACATTTTTTCATCAATCAAGTTCCGTAATTAAAGTTTTTTCAGGGACTAACCGAATATTTCATATTTACGGAATGGAAAACTGGCAAACGAAATAACCAAGTTGATTTGCGGAACATATCCTATATAAACTTGACACTATTAACATGAAATCAGGAATCCCAACTTAAATTTCACCCTATATTTGGAAGGAATTATCGTGTTTGAGGAGCCGAGGGATCTTCAACGGATATTTATGAATAACGCGAACCATATCATGTCAAATTTGTCCTGAAATTTCCGTTCCCTAGTGATAGTAAATTTGTGAAGAAATTTGTGGGTTGGCAACTTGGGCAGAAGTCGTCTATTAAATAAAAATTTCAGAAGAGCTCTGAAGGAAGTGAGGATTTTTAACTCACTTCTGCAAATTCTAAATTTCAACTCGAGCATATATGTATTTTTGGAAATATTATGGGAGAATATCAAGTAGAGTCGTCTCGATTCGACGTTTGAAATAAAAGTCAGTATCAACTGCCATATAATTTTGGAAGTTTTAAGGATTTTTGCGCGCATGTTCTAGGGGAACAGCGTGCTATCGTTTTGTCCAAATGTCTGTAATTTTGAATGATTGAGCCGGAAATGGTCTCAAACGACTAGGTTGGACTCACTGATGACGAATCCGGTGTCAAAATCGATTCTGTCCGGCCGAAGACACGATAACTGTCGAACGAAGTGATCTAGCAACTTGAAACTTGCAGGTTAGGTCGCGCATTGGAATGCCACGGTTGGGTTCGTTAATGGGCTAAATCGGTCGAATAGTTTCGGAGTTATACCCACTTGAAATTTTGAAGCTATTCATTTTTCATTCCAGAAACTACTTGAGCTATTGAATTCAAACTTGGCAGTTAGGTGGAATATAACGACGCGCAACTTTGAGCGGAATTCTGTCAGGATCAAATTGTCAGTAAATTTAAATACTTTTTTTCTGGAAACTATTAATTATACCAGGAAAAAATTCCACTTTCACTCTGAGCTTCATATTTCACAGCAGTGTACCAAATTTCAGTTCGATACGATCATAAGTTCCGGAGATATCGGGAAAAAATATGTCAAATTTCGAGGTTTTCTTCTCGGTATAGTTGTTTTTTTCAGTATAACTCGAGAAATACTGACTCAATCCTGATAAAGCTTCGCAGCTAGTTTGAAGATGCTGAAAGACAACTTTATGCAAAATTTCGTGGTGATCGTGTCATCAGAACAATTTGAAAAAAAAAATTTCTGTGGTTTCTTATCATATCATCCTCATTAAATTCCGTATGAACATTCGAACTGTAATTTTTCGATGAAGTACTGGATTTCAATTCGATCTGATCTGTATTTTTGGAAATATTGGGAAAATTAAATTTTAAATGGGTATATCTGCGGAATCATTTGGTGGATTTTACCCATTCAAGAATTCGGCCTTCGTAATTAAGGTCCAAACCTTCTCTACAAATATCGAGATTCAAAGTTGGTACTTTCGGAAGTTATTGTGTTTACGCAGTCGGCCGTTAGTCCGACCGTAAACACAATAACTTCCGGAAGAAACGATTTGAAACTCGATATTCGTAGAGTAGTTTTGGGGCTTAATTACGAAGGTCGAATTCGTGAATGGGTAAAATCGCCCAATGATTCCGTAGATATACCCATTCAAAATTTTATTTTTCCAATATTTCTAAAAATGCAGATTAGATCGAATTGAAATCCAGTAATTCATCAACAAAACAATTTGAAGAGCCCTGCCGTGAAGGCGGCAACTTTTGCGTGCATGATCAAATTCGTTGCTGAAGTGGTCATCTACATTGAACATGCGCGCAAAAGCTGCTGCCTTCACAGGAGTGCTTTTCTAGATTTTTTTGAAAGTGCTGTTTACTACATCCCATTTTTCAAGGGCAGAAGATGGTGTGGAACTTGTCAATATTTTTCTATGCACAAATATTCGCATTTGACAAGCTCAATCAGCTGAGTCCGTTTGTAATCACGTGGTAAGATTTTGACATATAATATAGAATAGATATGCCACTGAGGATTCTAAATCGAAAGATAAAAGATGAAACACTGTGTCTAGTGCTTTTTTCGTATTGTATTTCATTATGTTACCATATTATCAAGTCTTTAGATATTAAGTTGGTCATTCATACGTTGTACGTTGAAGACAATAAAAATATATCAATATCAATATCGAAAGATGTTATGTGAAGATATAACCGCGCATGTTCTAGGGGAACAGCGTGCTATCGTTTTGTCCAAATGTTTATAATTTTCGATGATTGAGCCGTAAATGGTCTGGAACGACTAGGTTGGATTCACTGATGACGAATCCGGTGTCGAAATCGATTCTGTCCGGCAGACCGTCACCACGATAACGGGCGTACGGAGGATTATATCAACTTGAAAATTTCAGGAAGGGTTGCATTTCAAAATACAAAGGCTAAGTTCGTTAATGGGCGAAATCGGCTCAATAGTCTCGGAGCTATAGCCATTTGAAATTTTGAGTTTAATTTCCTCATATTTCAGAAACTACTGAAGTGATTAGATTGAAACTTGGCAGTTAGTTGGAGCATAACGACGCGCAACTTTGAGCGAAATTTCGTTGGAATCTTATGGCCACTGAATCTCGAAAAAAAATTTTTTCAAAATTCTTTTCGAAAGAATTTTTTCTTCTGAAACCATTGTTTATATTCGAGAACCATACCAGTCATACCTTGAGCTTCATATTTCTCAGCATTGTATCAATGAATGATAACATTGTGCGAAATTTTTGATGATCGTGTCATCAGAACAATTCGAAAACAATTTTTTTATTTTTTTGTTCAAATATTCAATATTCTGTGATCTCCTCATCATATTAAACTCATTAAATTCTGTATAAACCTTTAAACTGTCAAATTTCGATAAAGTAGTGGAGTTCAATTCGATCTCATCTGTATTTTTGGAAATATTGGGAAAATAAATTTTGAATGGGTATATCTGCGGAATCATTAGGTGGATTTTACCCATTCACGAATTCAGCCTTCGTAAGTAGGGTCAAAACCTTCTCTACAAATATCGAATTTCTAAGTCGCTTCTTCCGGAAGTTGAACGTAAGTGTAAATACAGATCAGATCGAATTGAAATCCAGTACTTCATCGAAAAAAAACAGTTCGAAGTTTCATACAGAATTTAATGAGGATGATATGATTGGAAAATCATAGAAATTTTTTTTTTCAAATTGTTCTAATGACATGATTATCACGAAATTTCGCATAAAGTTGTCTTTCAGCATCTCAAAACTAGCTGTGAAGTTTTTTAAGGACTGAATCAGTATTTCTCGAGTTATACCGAAAAAACCAACGAAATAGAGAAGAAAACTTCGAAATTTGACATATTTTTCCCGATATCTTCAAAACTTATGATCTTATCGAACTGAAATTTGGTACACTGCTGTGAAATATGAAGCTCAAAGCGTGAGTTGAGTTTTTTTTGGATGTGATGTATGGTTTTCAGAAAAAAAAAATTTTTGGAAAAAAATTTCGAAAAAAATTTTTTTTCCAATTTACTGACAATATGATTTTGACGAAATTTGGCTCAAAGTTGCGCATTGTCATACTCCACCTAACTGCCAAATTTGAATTCAATCGCTCGGGTAGTTTCTGAAATAAAAAATAAATAACTTCAAAACTTCAAGTGCCTATATTTCGGAAACTATTCGACCGATTTGGCCCATTAAAGATAGCACGCTGTTCCTCAGAACACGCGCGCAAAAAGTTCAGAAACCAACTATTTCTGGAGATATTCCGAACACGCAGACGAAATTATAATAAAACAACAGTCCGTTTTCTGTTTATTCGGTGGCAACTGGTAGGTAATATATTCCGCATTGTAATCTAGCTTGTTTGTCTAATTTTCTATTCTAATTACTTCCTCTAGAGATCGTGAAAGATCCTAGAGAACTTCGATCCCAAATTTCCTGTGGGGGTTTATTATTGCCAACATTAAGTGGCAATTTGCTAGAACAACAAAGGGAAATGTTTCTTTCATTAACGATGAGATCTTACAGCACTTGTAGCAGAGACATTTGAACTGTTAAAATTACAATGGAAATAGTTCAACATAGTTGAAGAAGGACGTCGCAGAGTTCCGGTAGACGAATATTATTTGAAGCTCCCGAATATGTATATTGTTGAAAAACATGAAACTTGGAATATTCTGCACTTTGTTGGGTTTAGATGCATTTTCATAAAAGTGTATTTCACATGATAAAGAGAATTTTTCAGTGAATTCCTATCGAATTTCATAAAAAAAAACCCAAGAAGAGCACTGCCGTAAAGGCAGCAGCTTTTGCGCGTATGTTCAATGGAGATGACCGCTTTGGCAGCGAATTTGAACATGCATGTTCAAAGCGGTCATCTCCATTGAATATGCGCGCAAAAGCTGCTGCCTTCACGGCAGTGCTTTTCTTGACTTGTTTTCGATAAATTACTGGGTTTCAATTCGATCTAATCTGTCTTTTTGAAAATATTGAAAAAATAAAATTTTGAATGGGTATATCTACGGAATCATTGGGCGGATTTCACCCATTCACGAATTCGACCTTCGTTATTGAGCTCCAAATCTTCTCTATAAATATCGAGTTTCTAAGTCGATTCTTCCGGAAGTTATTATGTTTACGGTCGGCTATTAGGCTTCCAAAAGAAACAACTTAGGAACTCGATATTTGTAGAAATTATTTGGACCTTAATTACAGAGTCCGAATTCGTGAATGGGTTAAATCCGCCCGCAACCCATTCAAAATTAAATGTTCCCAATATTTCCAAATATACAGATTAGATCGAATTCAAATCCACTATTTTATCGAAAAATTACAGTATGAAGGTTCATTCAAAATTTAATGAGGATAATATGATGAGAAGATCAAAGAAAATTAAATATTTGAGAAAAAAAATTTTTTTTTCAGATTGTTCTAATGACACGATCACCACGAAATTCCGTACAGTGTTGTCCATCAACATCTTCAAACTAGCTGCGAAGTTTCACAACGATTGAATCAGTGTTTCTCCAGTTATACCGAAAAAAATAAAGATATCGAGAAGAAAATCACGAAATTCTACATATTTTTTCTCAATATCTCCAAAACTAATAGCCGTATCGAATTGCAATTTCGTACACTGCTGTCAAATATGAAGGTATACCTGAGATTGTTTTCGAATAAGAACAATAGTTACAAAAAAAATTTTTTGAAATGAGTGACCATACGAATTCAACGAAATTCTGCTGAAAATTACGAGTTGTTGTACTTCAACTAACTGTCAAGTTTCGCTGTAATCGCTCCATTAGTTTCTGAAATATGAGGGAAATAACTTCAAAATTTCAAATGGCTATAACTTCAAAACTATTCCGCTGATTTGGCCCATTAACGAACTTAACTGCGGCATTCCGATGCGCGAACTACCCTGCTAGTTTCGAGTCGCTAGCTGGCTCTGTTCGAAATTTACCGTGTCCACGGCCGGCCGGACAATATCGATTTTAACACCGGATTCGTCATCAGTGAGTCCAACCTAGTCGTTTGAGACCATTTTCCGCTCAATCATTGAAAATTACAGACATTTGGACAACACGATAGTACGCTGTTTCCCTAGAACATGCGCGCAATAAAGGGATCATCAAGAAATAATACTCATTTCCATTTTAAGCCTTACATCCATTACAGAAGCAAACTTTTTTGTTAACAGAATGGAAGTTTTTGAAGCATTTTATGATAGCGACAGCAACGTTTCAGAACGCATAAACAAAACCTAGAAAAGCAGTGATGTGGGGTCAGGAGCTTCTACGAGCTTATTCACATTCTAAGCAATATCCGCAAGACATTTTGCATGAACCTTCACGACGTAATTTTTGGGTTATCTGGGAATTAACTTCAAAATTTCATATAGATATAACTCCGAAACTGTTCGGCAGATTTTACCCACTAACGAACCGCGATATTTAGGCTCCAAATCTAACCCGGAAATTTGAAGGCTCTAGGTACTTTCGTTCGAAAGTTATAACGCACACGGCCGGACGGACAGAATCAAATTTGACCACGGATTCTTCATCACCGAGTCCAACCGTCGTTTAAGACCAATTTCGGCTCGAAATTGGAAAATTACAGACATCGTGACGAATTGATAACGCGCTGTTCACCAGAACAGGCGCGTAAAAACCTGTTGAACTCCTGCTACTTGATAATGTGATATCGAGGCGAACTCACCTGTTAGTACTACAGTACAATCGGAATTATTTGGGTAAGTCGCTGCTGGAAACCCAGGACTGTGGAATACTTTTTTCTCCATATCTATATTAATCATAGGGTAGCAAGAATTTTTTGCTCCTCCTCCTAGTAGGCTGGTGATGAAATTCTCGTCCGTCAAAGGTTTGTCGGATGGTATGACTACTTCTCTTTTGGACACTCTCTGGAATTTCTTGTCATCTGAAATTGAAGGGAAATATCAATTTTATATTGACTTGGAAATGATGAGCATTATCAAACAATGCGCTGAAATATTGAAGACATTGTTTCAGTTTTTTACTAGGTTTTCGATATCAAGATCTGAAAAAGAACTTATACAAATCGAATAAATATCATTATTCATAGAAAACGCTTTCGTGGATTGGGGGATTGGAGTTTTTCGTCAAAAATATTTTCTAGAAAAATGTTGCCTTATGAATAATATAGGAATAATGTGAACGATCAACTAAGTAAACTGTTTCAGAGTCTATATCTGAATTGTTCATCATAGAATGAAGGTAGAATATTTCTGCTAATTTTTGCTTGATTGTCTGATGAAGGAGTCAGATTCAGAGTTCTCCTTCAGATATTTGGAGTACAATCCTAGTAAGAGCCTGAAAAAATAATGCAAAATCCCCCCCAAATATCCTCTGACCGATATGGAAGACGTTTATCGTCTTATCTCGGCTGAAAAACTCAAATGCATTGACTTGAAGGCAACCAATGCCGATGTTCGAATTGATCACTGAAGCAATCATCTGCTCACGTATAGACGCCGCTAAAGCACTACTTTCCAATGAGGAAAATGGAAAATGTTCTTATGACTCAATAAACGAGAAATTCCGCAAAAGTTTTCGTTTAGTATTTCCGAAAATTTTTTTTTCGAATCTATCGATGAGATTACCGAAACAAAATTTTACGAAAAAATAAACGTTGGTACTCCACAACACATAACTGAGTTGACGACACCACATGGTAAAAGTATTCAAGAAACATTAAACAGACTGGAACAATTGAAGAATGGGATGGTTTTATGACTGAGAAAGTGGCAAATAAAACTCAACCCCAGGAAATCTAAGTTTGTTTTTTTCCACCACAAAAGTAATCTGAATTCGCCGACTATATTCTTGGACAACACTACCTTAAAAACAAGCACAAATTGTAAATATCTTGGAATAATAACCACAAAATGAATTTTAAAATGTATATGAATACAACTGAGCAAACAACTATCAATAGAGCTAGCCACTTCAGAAAATTGACATACAGAGATGAAGGCATTGGAACGGGAACAGCCAGTAAAATATATGAGATGATCTGCAGACTTCTGCTATAATATGGACACCAAATTCTAGGTCAGTGCAACAAAAGCACATTGAAAATGATAGAAGTAGCAGAACGCACTAGTCTATGAAGGATAACTAAACTAAAACATCCAAACAATCCACTACATAACCCAGCCAACGAATATCTATATGAGAAAACCAAAAAAGAACCAATAGGTAGTAGAATACAGAATCTGAACAAGAAATTCGTCAGTCAGCAACACAACATTAATATAATAGAACCATTAATACACAAGATATCCCACCCTGAAAGAACTAAGAAGAAATTACCGGAACAACCAATATTTCAATACCGACTTAGCCCACTTTAATATTCCAAACATTCTATATATCACAGACTCACATACCCTTAACATACTGTCATACTCTAAAATATAAGTTGTATAAGGGCAGGAAGACCCCGGTCGATAGACCGTTGAAAAGTTTCAATGAAGTTATTTTTTCTCTCTCTCTCATAAGTAAGTTTCAATCTGATCACATCAATAGTTCCTGAGATACTGACGGAATCACCTCAAATTCAAATGAGCATGTTAAAAACTCCTTGGCCAGTTTTAGACGATTAACGAACCTATGCGCTACTCATCCTTAAAGTAACACGTGTATTGATTCTACCATTCGTCAATGATCGTACAACTGTCAGGCGGCTACAATCAATCTCATATTGGATTCTTCATCAGTGAAATCCATGTTCGAGAACATTTTCGGGCAAAAAATAAAAAATTGCAGACATTTGGCAGAACAATAGCATGCTGTTCTCTATAAAATGCTCTTAAAAATATATTCACTGCTATGCACACCTTCTGAAGTATTCAATTATCTATAAAAATGCATCGAAATAGATAAGTACATGAATAGAATGAAACTATTATTTCTTCACAATAGATAAAGGCAGTTCCTAGTCCCATTAATATTGCCGCGACATCACAGGAACGAAGAATTTCCATCGAGATAGAAAGTTTTTCATGAAACTATTTCCTTTGGGGCTTCCAGATCAAAAGGCCCTGTTCTATTTCCGCGAATAAATATTTTGTTTTCCTCCTTCGAGAAGATCTCATTGGCTGTAGTAAGCTAAGAGGAGGAAATAACAAACGAAAAGGGCCATATTGTGACGGAAGGAGCTCAGATATATTGCTCATTTCTCATTGTTGAATATAAATTGAAGTGATCACTATACACGGTGGGTTCTTGAGTTGTACATTGTATTTTACCATAAATTCCTATCATCAAACAAAACCCTCATTTCATTTGCCATTTTTCCATGTAAGGTAAAAAGTTATTTACATTCAAATATTTCTCAACGTGTTCGATGAACTCCTGAAATTTGCTTCTTGCATGTTTGACACGGATATATCTTACAGTGATCTATATCGTTGAAAAACTAATCCATTGTTTGAAATTCGAAGAAACATGATCTCAAAAACTCATTTACTCAATTCTCATAATTTAGTGCCTTTTGCGGTATTATTGAAAGGATTAATTTCACTACACTTAACTATCGAAATAGTTACCTTCCACTTGATATTCATGCAATATCTAGTTGTTTCCACTATAGTGGCAACTCTATGATAATCCTCATTCATTCATTCGTTCACGCCATGGACTAACATTAGGTCATTGCGTCCAGTCTCTATAAGTAATTAATCTTGCGATGTACAGGGAGGGTAAAATTTGTTGTCTACTACTATCCTACAGGCACTTTTTTAGGAGTAATTCAAATATAATATGACTGAATTTTATATTCCAGCCATTTTCGAGAAATGAGAAGAATTTTGGATTTTTCAAATGTGAACTATAATCAAAAGCTCTCTTATCTTGCTACAAATTTTTTACTGATTTCAAAAATGTATCATATGTCGTTATTTACATGAATATTACATGAGAAAAAAGTCAAAACATTTTTCCTGCAGTTCTATTCACTGTTGAATTACAAGTAGGCGGACGTTACCATAGCGACGATTGAATATGCATTATCTTTGAGTGAACTTGCGCCTCTATGGTTGGAATCAGCGATTGCTGAATGAATATTTCTATGGTTAATTTGTCATAGTTCTCAAGATTAGCAATAGAAAATCTGTTTATTATCCCTAATGGCCCAAAATATTCCAAATTACGAAAAATTCGATATGTTGGTATGCTATATTCAAGCGAATGAAAATAGCCGAGTTGCGAGGGAAGTCTATTTCGAGAAATATCCAGAACGACAGCAACCGAGTGAAAAATATTGCCAGCGGTTAGTTCACAACCTGAAAAATCATGAAACCTTCACCAAATTAGGTTAAAAAAAATAAAAGAGAAAAAGAAGAATAATAATAATAATAATAAGTAGTACTGACCAGTATCAGTAATTTCGAAACCCTTCGTACTGTCAAAATGTACTGACAAGTACTGGCCAGGAATATCGGAACTCAACTATTGCATATTGAATAGTCGCTGTGGTAAAGCCAGCCTACTTATAATTCAACAGTGAATAGAAAAACGGGAAAAAAGTAGTGAACTTTTTCTCATGTTATATTCATGTAAATAGCGACATATGATACATTTTTAAAATCAGCAAAAATTTTGTAGCAAGATGAAAGAACTTTCGGCTATAGTTTACATTTGAAAAATCGAAAATCATTTTCTCTTCTCGAAAATGGCTGGATTAAAAAATTCAGTCATATTGTATTTGAATTACTCCTGAAAAAGTGCCTGTTGAATGTATCAACAGATTTCGAATACGAGTTCAAACAAGCGAATTATTCAACATTATTGAAAATGATAATTTCTCAATTTTCGCTCATAACTCAAGTTCTATGATCGATAAGCTGGATCTGAATTCGTATTCGGATTAGTCAGGAAAAAAGAGCTAAAGAATGTGTTATCAGTTTTCTTCTAGCTGCTATAGTGTTCGAGATCCCTTCATTAGACAACGAATTTTGCCCATCCTGTGCATACATCATTCATACTATTCACACTGTACGTTAGACAATTTTTATTTAATTAAACACCACAAACATACCATATACCCAACTTTCACAACATCCATGACCTCGCCGGGATTCGAACCCGATACCTTCAGCATCCTAGAACATGTTTCCATCCTCTAGGCTACCGAGGTAGCTGATAATCCTCATATTCATCAAATTTATGAATGAATTGTATCACATCGCGAACACATTAATTAAATTCTATGAATTCTATCGTGAGTCTGGTACATGACATAGAGACATATCCTCTATATTTGTGGTATGGTCACGAAAGAGATAAATATTTCTGTGTATTCGGTGGTCCGGATACAAGTGCGCGGAACCAAATTCCCTGCCTTTACTAGCTCAGGGGTTAGCCAGGGAAATTTCTCGAATGTCGTCAGGTTTATAACATTCAACGGATATGACCGCTTTGACAACGAAATTGAACATGCGAGCAAAAGCTGCTGCCTTTACGGCAGTGCTTCTCTAGGTTTTTTCGATAAAGTACTGGATTTCAATTCGATCTAATCTGTATTTTTGGAATTATTGGAGAAATGAAATTTTGAATGGTTATATCTACGGAATCATTGGGCTGATTTTACCCATTCACGAATTCGACCTTCGTTATGAAACCCCCCAACCTACTCTACAAATATTGAGTTTATAAGTCGTTTCTTCTGGAATATTGTGTTAAGGTCCATATAGAATGCAATGAGGATAACATGATAAGAAGATCACAGAATATTGAATATTCGAAAAAAAAAACTTGAAATTTGTTTGTTCGGATGATACGATTACCACCAGCATCTTCAAACTAGCTGCGAAGTTTCATCCTGATGGAATCAGTATTTCTCGAGTTATACCGAAAAAAGAACGATATCCAGAAGAAAACCACGAAATTTTGCATTTTTTTCAATATCTCCAAAACAAATAGCCGCATCGAATTGAAATTTGGTACACTGCTGTGGAATATGAAGCCAAGGTTTGGGCAAAAATGTTACCGAATATGATCAATAGTTCCTGAAAAAAAATTTTTTCTGAAAAATTTTGAAATTTTTTTTTTTCAATTGAGTGACCATACGATCCCAACAAAATTTCGGTAAAAGTTGCGCGTCGTTATGCCCCAACTAACTGCCAAGTTTCAATCTAATCGATTTAGTAGTTTCTGAAATATCAGGGAAATAATCTCGAAATTTCACATGGCTATATCTCCGAAATAATTTGGCCGATTCATCCCATTAACGAACTCAACCGTCGAATTTCAATCCGCGACCTAATTTTAAAGTTTCAATTCGTTAGCTGGTTCGGTTCGACAGTTATCTTGTCGTCGGTCGGACGGGCGGACGGCCAGCCAGAATCGATTTTGACACCGGATTCGTCATCAGTAAGTCCAACCTAGTCGTTTGAGTCCATTTTCGGCTCAAATTCAAAAATTACAAACAATTGGACAAAACGAGAGCACGCTATTCCCCTAGACTATGCACGCAAAAAGACTGAATTTTTGTAAATTCCAACATCCTATACCTTTTGAGTGGAGCCGAATCTGGGAAAATGTTGAATGAAAAAAGAGTTTCATTCGATGGGAGGAATCCTGGTTAAAATTAATGTGCAACTTTAAGACTCACTCTGTATGAAGATGTCAGCTTTCAAGAGTAAAAATAAGTATTAATTCTCCATTCGAATCATTCCGAGAAATCATCCAATCATTCGGAAAGTTACCTCGAAGGCATATTATCCACCCAGTTCTATAATACTATCATTCCTTTAAAATCTTAGATATATCATATTCCACCCCTACAAGGCAACTCAATCAACCAAACTTGGTGGATGTCACGGAAGACTTCACCTTCTCATAATTATATCTCCCCAAAATCTCATTTCCTCCATTAACATATCCATTCATCTAAAACCCATTTGAACATCCACCTCGAAAGAATTCCCCACATAACTACCAGTTAAACCATCAAAGATGCCATTCAGACAGATTAACGGCAGTAATTTATACTAATTTGAGCGCCCCAGTCCGACAGGCTTAAATTTTCACGCTAATGAATAATCTGCAATTAATTTCCTTCAACATTTTCCGCGAACCATCAGACTCATTTCCATTGAGGATGAATTACTCAAACCACGCTAATGCCACGGTTGCTAACTTCATTGTGTGGGTCGGCGTGAAGGAAAAACGTCCACAGAAATTACTCATTCAGAACGCAAAGTTATCCCATAGAAATGCGAGAGCAGGCAGGGAATGGAACGCAGTCTCTGCGATGGCGAAGTGGCAGGAATATTGACGATGGGAAGCTCTTGTTCGAAACGAATTTTCGAGTTTTTCCTAATTAAAGGGTATTTTTCGAGAGAATACTGTCAGTTTCCCTGTTGACTCGGATTTTCATAACGCAATATCTGGAATAATGCAACGCGTTTATGAAAGCTGTCAGGGGTGTCGATGCATTATCGAGTTTCAGTGTTTTGATGAATATTTCTCGACTGTTATATTGAACAGTGGAAGCCCCGGTGATGGGTTATGATGCCTCTTAAACTATTATTCCAGAGGACGTCTGTCTGGAAGTGTCTGAACAGCTTAGAAGTTTTCAATAATGGAAATCTACCCTCTTTTATAAACAATCAGTTTATTTTCCGACATTTGCAGTGATAAGCGTCCATTCATTTTCTATAGAAGGGACCATGATGTAAGTAAAACATGGTGTGCTCTTATGTTTTTCTATGATCGTATTTCCCAACGATGACGTCATTCGAATTCAAAGCACAGAATATATATTTCCTTGAATAGACGACTTCGGTCCAAGTTGCCAACCCACAATTTTCTTCACAAATTTACTATCACTGGGGAACGGGAATTTCAGAACAAATTCGACATGATAAGGTTCGCGTTATTTATAAATATCCGTAAAAGATGCCTCGGCTCCTCAAACAAGATAATTCCTTTCAAATGTAGGTTTTTGTTTGGCTGAAATTTAAGTTGGGATTCCTGATTTCATGTTAATAGTGTCATGTTTATGAAGGATATGTTCCGCAAATCAACTTGGTTATTTCGGTTGCCGGTTTTCCCTTCTGTTGATATGAAATATTCGGTTGGTTCCTGAAAAAAAGGTTAATTACGGAATTTAATTGATGAAAAAGCAATCTTTCTGTCACCAGAACATAGACATATTGAGTCTATGCACCAGAACTACAATCGTTTTATGGTAACATATCCATAGCATAGAACAATCTCCATTTACCTCATGATCCATAGACCAAACCTAGTAACTTTTACATTGTTGATTGCTGTCTCTTCTATGTTCTATGGATCATAAAGTGAATAAAGATTTTTCTATGCTATGGATATGTTACATAGACATATTAAACTCTCTGGACACGGCATACGAATCCATTTGTGAAGAGTCGAATGGGGATAATGAACCAAGTGAGAGGTCCGAGAGAGAGATAGAACTTTCAAACAGATTCATTATTATAGTCTATGGCTTCAAACTAATCTGTCTTATTTTTGCCGTATTTTATGATGGTTTGGCCCGCCCTAGTTCCCTCTTTGTCGGCCCGCTTCCTCTCTCTTTAAGCCATGTCCATATAGTTTTATAGGTCTATGATATGTTACCATAGAACATTGACTGTCGTTCTTGTGACGGAAAGAACGTTTTATCATCAATCAAATTCTGGTGTTAACCTTTTTTTCAGGAACCAACCGAATATTTCATATTTACGGAATGGAAAACCGGTAACCGAAATAACCAAGTTGATTTGCGGAACATATCCTATATACATTTGACACTATCAACATGAAATCAGGAATTCTAACTTAAATTTCAGCCAATCAGAGATGATCTAAACAAAACCTCATATTTGGAAGTTGGAAGGAATTATCTTGTTTGAGGAGCCGAGGCATCTTTACGGATATTTATGAATAACGCGAACTTTATCATATCGAATTTGTCCTGAACTTCCGGTCCCCCAGTGATAGTAAATTTGTGAAGAAAATTGTGGGTTGGCAACTTGGGCCGAAGTAGTCTATTTGAATGAAAAAATCATTGATAAATACGATCACAGAAAAGCAGATGATCACACCATGTTTTGCTTACATCATGGAAGGTACCTAGTATAGTTTACTGTCACATTGTTTCTGATGGCCCAGACATAGCAGTTAATTATAAAAATACTATTTCAGGATTGAACTATTGTTGTGAATAATATTCTGAAGGGTTTCTGTCGAGTGGTCAAAATGTTGAAAAAAAATTTTCGAGAATAAGATGAAGAAAAAATTGTCGAAAATAAAATGTCGATTGAAAAATGTTGAAGGAAAAATGTCGAAGGAAAATTCTCTTGCAATGTGTTTCGACTCAAATGATATAAGTTCATCGTCGTTTTCATTATGGAAAAATAAAGCAAAATCATTCATTGCTTCAATTCAGTTTTTTTTTTTAATTTCTGCAGGATAAGTCATGATTGTTGCATTCAGAGGGTAATTCCTAGCGATGCGTTGAGTGCGATCGCTTTTAAAATTGGCAAAAAAGAACCATCTCCATATAGCGTCATTGAATTTTTGATCAACTTAAAAATTCCTTCACCATTTTTGGTGTATCATTCAAATATAAAAAATGCAATTGAAGTTATATATTATGAATTTGGAGCGTTTTACTCACCTTTTCTTTCATGAAATAACAGATGTGAATCGATTTCACTTGTGATATTCGGCATTTCGTGAAAATTTTCTAGCACTGGGGAAGTGGAAATTCAGAAAGAATTACACAAGCGAGAGTTCACGTTATTTATCAATATTCGTGAACTGCTCCTTGGATCCAAATATGAGTATTTGCATGACATAATTGTTATTTAATAATGAAATTAAATTAACCTGATGAAATTTGTCACCGAATGTGCACAACTTTCAACCCCCTCACGTGAAAACTTAGAATGTGTGAAATATTGCGCTTCAGTTATGATCTTAAGTAGGTATGTTATTAGTACGTTTCTACTGGAGTTGAACAAAACTGTAATGGTCGACTTTAATTCGGTGACAAATTTAATCAGGTACCATCATCTCAAAGTAAATGTGCCATGACAAAGTGCACATACTGAAAACCTCTTTGAACTTACTAATTTTTCAAAAAAAATTTTTTTCTTGAAAATTTCTGCACGGCCTGTAAAGAAGATACGAAGACTATGCCAAAAAATAACCACATGACCCTTTTTCCCTATTCAAAAATTTAGAGGTTTCATGGGGATGGCACAGAATGCAACAAAAATCCTTTAAAAATGCATAGAAATTTGGGGAAAGTAAAACAAAAATTGACCTGTTTCAATATTCTGTTGCCGAATATTCTTCTTCTGAGAAAATGAATTCGTTCCATCATTTTGACGCGGACTGTATATAATCCCTTCAATTATTTTTCATAAATATTACAATTATTGTTATATTGTTAAATGTGTTCGGGTGGACCCAGTTACAAGTTGAAATTTCAGTGAAATCCGATAAATGATATTAATTTCGAATTTCATTTTGAAAAATGCATATGTGATCTAATTGTAATTCAGTACTTGATTGAAAAATTACTGTGAGGAAATTCATGAAAAATTTCGTGAGGAAATGGCTTCGAATTTGGTCAAACGCGAAAGAAAAAGCTCGTGACTGACTTTTTCACAACATTATTTTATCTATAATTAACTTCTTCAGACTCAATAAAATATACCACCATCACTTTTAGTTCCTTCCCAATTGGATCCAAATTGTTTTTTTGATGGTCCGATAACTGGAAGAAGGGTCATCATTCGATAGTGTTAGTGTTATTGGATAACAATAAAACTGGTGGAAGACCAACAAAAGTGGAACAATATCAACTGCCATAATCATAAAAGCGTGAAGCCGAGGGACAAAACTTCGAAATATAATCCTCAACAGACAGAGTCATCCCAGTTTCCGATGTCCATTGCACGCTTTCTGACAGCGGAAACTCATGACTCGAGGCAGTGATATTCATGTCTGTATTTACTTAGTTGAATGAAGTTTGCGACACTTGTCTTGTCAGAAAGTTGGCTGGAGGTTTTCAGTTCGATGTGAGGAGATGAGATGGAACAAACACCGTAGAGGATGTTTATCAAGTTGTCTGCGTGACTTCAGTCGGGTATATGAACTGTCTTCCGCTCCTAATGAATCTCACACGAGATGGTTCAATGAAGACTGTGGGATGAATGAGTTTTTGAAGTTGTCAAGAAGGCACTTCAAGCCTTCAAAATACACACTGTCTTTTTGTACGCATGTTCCAGGGGAACAGCGTGTTATCGTTTTGTCCAAACGACTAGGTTGGTCTCACTGATGACATATCCGGTGTCAAAATCGATTCTGTCTGGCCGTCCGGCTGGCCGTGGAAACGATAACTGTCAAACGAGGCAAGCTGACGACTTTAAACATTTAGGGTACTTCACGCGTCGGGATGCCGCGGTTAAGTTCGTTCATGGGCCAAATCAGCCAAATGGTTTCGGAGTTTTAGCCATTTGAAATTTTGAGTTTTTTACCTAATGATTCAGGAACCGCAGGACCGATTGGATTGAAACTTAGCAGACAGTTGGAGCATAGTGATGTGCAACGTTGCACGAAATTTTATTGAGATTGTATAGTTACTCAATTTGGAAAAAATTGTTTTTCAAATTTTTTTTCGAAAAATTTTTTTTCAACAGCTATCGACCATATCCGAAAAAATTCTGCTCATACCGTGAGCTTCATATTTTACAGTAGTGCACCAAATTTCAATTCGATTCGGCTATTGGTCCTGGAGAAATTGCGAAAAAATATGTAAAATTTCGTGGTTTTCTTCTCGATATCGTTGTTTTTGCGAGCATTCCACCACGATAACGAACTTGAAAATTGCAGGAAGGGTTGCATTTCAAAATACGAAGGTTAAGTTCGTTAAAGGGCCGAATCAGCCAGAAAGTTTCGGAGTTATAGCCATTCAAAATTTTGAGGTTAATTTCTTCATATTTCAAAAACTACTGAAGCGCTCGGATTGAAACTTGATATTCAGCATATTGTCGCGCAACTTCTAGGAAAATTTCGTTGAAATCGTACTGTTACTCAATTGGAAAAAAAATTGTTTTCAAAATTTTTTCGAATTTTTTTTTTCCCAAACTATTGTTCTTATTCAAAAAAACGTTCAGTTGTACTTTGAACTTCATATTTCACAGCAGAGTATCAAATTTCAATTCGATACGGCTATTAGTTTCGGAGATATCGGGATAAAATATGTAGAATTCCGTGGTTTTCTTCTCGATATCGTTGTTTTTTTCGGTATAACTCAAGAAATACTGATTCCATCGTGATGAAACTTCGCAGCCAGTTCGAAGATGTTAAGGGACAGCATTGTGCAGAATTTTGTGATGATCGTGTCATTAGAACATTTTGAAAACAAAATTCAATTTTTTCTTCAAATATTTAATATTCTGTGATCTTCTCATTATATTATCCTCATTAAATTCTGTATAAACCTTCAAACTGTCATTTTAAGTACTGGATTTCAATTCGATCGTATCTATATTCTTTGAAATATTGGACAAATTTTCATTTCCAATATTTTCCAGTAATTCCAGTAATTTATCGAAAAAAAAATCTAGAAAAGCACTGTCGTGAAGGTAGCAGGAGAGACTTCTTTGTGCAAAATTTTCTTTTAACTGTTATATCTTATATATCTTATCATATTATCTTCATAAAATCTGTATGAACCTTTCAACTGTCATTTTTCGATAAACTACTGGATTTCAATTCGATCTGGTTTGTATTTTTGGAAATTGGGAAAATGAAATTTTGAATGGGTATATCTACCGAAGGATCGTAAACACAAAAACCTTCGAAAGAAACGACTTATAAACTCGATATTTGTAGAGAAGGTTTCGGGCTTGATCACGAAGGTGGAATTTGTGAATGGGTTGAATCCGCCCGATGATTCTGTAGATATCACCATTCAAAATTTCAATCATTCCAAAAATTCAGATTAGATCAAATTGAAATCCAGTATTCCAGCGAAAAATGACATATACATATGCTTCGAGTTTGATAATTCAACATTTATACGTTTCCCTTGTAACGCAACGAATTTCAAAGCACCATTCATTTTATGAATTAAATAATCTGCTTTTTTCGAAATTAATTGATATCTGTCGAATTACACAATTTGCAGAAAAAAGTATGTTAACCTCGTAGGAAAAGCCACATTCCTGGATTTTGTGTTGCTAAGTCTTGGCTTGCGCTTCGATTTAGTAATCTTCAGAGTCCTACCCGGTAAGCTATCAAAAATAAATCCGTACGTTGAACGATATCATTTGATATTGTGAATATATTGCTGTAACAAACACAAAAATACAAATACAAAACTTATAATTATTTCGACATCGACTCGCAAATAAATGTATCTGTAAAGCCCCACTTATGTTTGAAACGACGCCTCATATCTCCAAGTTCTTCAGTTCTGTGTAAATGCTTCGATCATATCCATAAGACATTTCGACTAATTCAACATGACTGACACGAATTTAATGTATCCATAAAACCCTAATAGAGCAATTTAGAGATCATTCGAACATTGAACAATATGTGCTAAGAGGTGTAGCAGGATTCGTAAGTTTCTCATATGCATACCACGGTGATTTAATTAACTAGAGAGTGTCACGACGTAAGCCAAGTAGTATTCCGTCCCATTTAACTAGCAGTTAAATGACTCCATTCGATTAAACTCGAACTAAGACAAACTAATTCAATTAACCATCGAAATTGACTCACCTGAAGCCGAATGAACCTTTGTTCCTTGACATATTGAATGAACGGTCAGGAGTAGAAGCACCAGTGCTGTAACAAAAAGACCATGTTACGCGGGGATGTTACATTATACAAGTGAGGATTATGATATGTGTGATGATTCAGACATTTTGTCTTCATTATGGATAGTTCTATCATAGACCAACAAGACGAATCACTTCATCGTTTGCGGGAATCGCGTCTTTTCGAACTTGAGAAATATAACAGACATAATCACACTTTCTTCTTCCTCGAAACAGCTGTCAAATTAATTAAATACTTGGCTTTGGAATATCTAAAAGCGAAATTTAAAAAAGGATTTGTCGGGATTCAGGAATCACAAAATTAAAATCAGACTAAGAATTCTCGATGAAACCATTTGAAAAGCAAATTTCCAATACCAAAGCGAGTGTTTTGTCACATCTTAAACTCCTGTAGAAGAACTCCGTTGGAGTAAATGAAAATTTCGGAAAAATATTATGGAAAACCCGTTTACCTTAATCAGAGAATCTTTGTAGTGACACTTATAGGTCGCTAGGAAACCCCGCATAATCTTGTGGGAGCTTTCTATTTCATTGCAAACCTTTTTCTAATATGTGTGAATACAATCGAATTGATGTGTAAGAAATGAAGAATTGAAGAAACCTTAAAATTTATAAACAAGAAATTGACTTCCTTTAAAAACTACATTGTCTTATCTTTTCCATAACACTATCAATTATTACTCATATAAATATGTTATTCGTTAAGTTTTCAGTAACTATATTGTAGTAAATATACCATGTTTACGTAAAGTCTGCTAAACTGTTTCAGACAAATGTTTTTTACATAATTAAATTCAGCAAGTTGAGTATAATTGCTTCACTATTTTATCAATAAAGAAGATAAGTCATTTGTTAAAAGAGGTATTTTTGGCGAAAACTTGTTCTTTGAAATCAATTCATTAAGCAAACAGAAACATACGATTGTATAACATGGAAAATGTATGGGTTGTGACACTTTCACATCAAATGAGATTCATTTCAATATAAAATCAAACTATGAATTGATCAATTTTGTTCGATTCCAATCCTTGTGGTTGTGCAAGCACATACAATTTCATTAGACATCCCATCGTTTTAATTGAATAATAGAGGTTGTAATTCTTTTACTTCAGTTGCGATTCCTTTATATTATATAAAATAAACATGATGAATGAGTCCACCAAGTTCGATTCCAATTCTTGTTGTTGTACAATTAAAACATATAATGAGGACTGTCATCATAAAATAGAACCTCAAAGATGACCGAACAATTGATTTGGTTGTAAAAACTGTTTGGATTATATTGTAAAATGGAACAGATAAGAAACTATTCATCAAATAAAATAGGACAAAAAATTCATTTCAGTTTGTTTACATGTCTATAACCTCTTCAAGCGAGTCCAAAAGCGGCGAGAGTGATGTAATTCTATTCCTGCAATCTGATTGACACCCCAAAGCACCCCAAACGCCTGCTAAAATTCTGATTGGCTCGATTCAGGGTCATATCAGCGTTGATATACATTTCCTAAGTAAATGAGGCGAGTGGTTCATCTGGTTGATCTGTGGTTCTATACTATAATAGTTGAATAAGAAGTGCATTCGCCATTTTGCAACATTGGACAATCTAACCCCTAGGTCGTTCACAAAGCTGTCTCTGACATGTAGAAATAGGCGAATCTTTATCTAAGTAAATTATATTGCATACACTAGTTATACAGAGCGCGTCAAAATTATGAAACAAATTCATTTTCTCAGAAGAGAAATATTTGACAACAAAATTCTAAAACAGGTCAATTTTGTTTCACTTTTACCAGATTTTTATGCATTTTTGCAGAATTTTTGTTGCACCCTGTGCCATCTCCATCAACCCTCTTAATTTTTTGAATAGGAAAAGTAGGCCATGTGGTGCTCTTTTGGCAACGTCTTTGCATCTTCTTCACAGGCGTGCAGAAATTTTTAAGAAAAAAATTTTTTTTTGGAAAATTTCATACCTCAAAGAGGTTTTCAGTATATGCACTTTGTGATGGCTCATTTACTTTGAGACGATGGTACCTGATGAAATTTGTCGCCGAATGAAAGTCGACCATTACAGTTTTGTTCATCACAACTTTTAACCCCTACGAATCCTTGAATGGAGAAAAAAAATTTTTTCACGGAAGGGAGTTGAAAGGGGTTGGAAGTTGTGCATGAACAAAACTGTAATGGTTGACTTTCATTCGTTGACAAATTTCATCAGGTAACATCGTCTTAAAGTAAATTAGCCATGACAACGTGCACACACTGAAAACCTGTTTGAACTAATAAATTTTTCTAAGGAAAAATATTTCTCTTGGAAATTTCTGCACACCTTTAAAGAAGATACAAAGACCTGGCCAAAAAAGTACCACATGACCTACTTTCCCTGTCCAAAAAATTTAGAGAGTTGATGGGGATGGCACATGGTGAAGCAAAAATCATTCAAAATGCATAAAATTTGGTAAAAGTGAAACAAAATTGACCTGTTTCAGGATTTTGTTGCCAAATATTTTTTTTCTGAGAAAATGAATTTGTTCCATAATTTTGACGCGCACACTATCTATATAAATAAAAAAGGATCTATGGTCTATCGATATTTTGAACAAGCACTACGTTCAAACGACTGCACCAAATTGGATAATTTTTTTTTTGTTTTGTTCATTATTCTCAGGTCTAGGTTTATATAATGGAATGATTCCGAAAAAAATGCACGGAAAAAAGAACAAATCCTTCCTTTTTCCTCCAACCATAGAACTCTATTAAACCTAAGTATGAAGTATTCCACAAAGCGAGCAATCATAGAGTACTTTGACACTTTGACGTTCGACACTTAGGTTGTTAGTTTACTGCATTTACAAAAACAAACCACCTGTGGTATTTGTTATTTACAGTAAAACGTGTTTCCTGAAAGTTTTTAATAGCATTGTGTTTGATATTAATCGTTGTGTTGTTTGTTTGTGTTACTCATTATCATTTATAAAAATGCCATCAATGAGGCGTCCAAATATTGGTCGGCGGACACGTAACGCAAGACGACTTTCAAATCAGCGATTGGACAACAGAATGAGAGGCTCTCAAGCAAGATCTGTCTCAGCTTCGGATGAATCCATACTATCGATCTCAGGCGAGGTACCAGAAAATATAATATATGATATGATCCCACAGTCGATTATGCTGGCAATATAATGTTCCATTTCGGAACCATGAGTATTATTTGTCAATACTGCTCTGAGATATTCAAACGAACCCCCAGCATTATGTTGTTTGAACGGAAAAATCAAATTACCACAACTGACAACGCCACCAGAACCTGTGAATTCGTTACTTTCAAGCCAAGAACCTCTATCAAAACATTTTTTGCAGAATATTCAGCATTATTATAATGTTCCAAATGACATCTTTTGGTTCAAACATAATTGAGGAACGTGGTTTCAACCCAACTTTCAAGGTATTTCATTTTCTATATCAAACAAACATATCACACATTGATTATAACATTACCTGCAAACATGAAAGTTTTGTTAACACTCATTAACGAAACTAATTTTTTCAACAGATTCTAGGAGAAATTCACCATTGTGCAGGAGCATTGTTACCACCAGTTAATGGTGAATACGATTTTCTCCAGATTTATTTCCTTAGAAATTCTGCGGATGAAATGAATCAACGTTGTGCCATCAATCGTGCAGCAAGACGAGAAATCATTGTGCAATTGCAATAACTTTGGCATGAACATAATCAATTGGTACAATTGTTCAAAACAGCCTTAGAAATGATGCCATCAAACATAAATTAGTGACCAGAGCAGATAAAAGGCCAGCAGGAGAACATGGTAGACGTTTCAATGCACCAACGTTAAAGGAAGTTGCTATTGTGGTAGTTGGAGAAAATATGGAGTCTCGCGACATTGTTTTTCAACGACGTGATGGTGGCAACCTCAGACGTATCAATGAAACACATCGTATGAATGATGCTTTACAATATCCACTAATATTTTGCTGGGGAGAAGATGATATCATTTTTTTATCAAAATGATTAACCCAGGGACTGGTGAGTATTGATAAATTATATAATGAAAGAATATAGTAAGAATGCATTTCAATAAGATATCTTCAGAGAATGAGGTCCTTAGATTTGAGCACCATTTATTATTTTCTACTCCGTTTTCGTAGCTTTTACCACCAGTTCGTCAGAGTAATGTTGTTTCGAAAATTCTATGTTCCAATTCCTTATTAATGTTGATTATTCTCTTACAGGTCAGGGAACAAACGAGAAGGTCAGCTCGATGAATTTTTATGCATATCGTTTCATGATTCATCAGAACAAGGATAACCATATTTTGAAATGCCGCCGATTGTTCCATCAATTCGCCGTTGATTTGTATGTCAAAATTGAAACGGAATGTCTAACATATATACGTTTGAATCAAAGAAAGTTGCATTCAGAAGATTATATTCATTTACGCGATGCCATGAACGCAGATGGATATGGAAATAATGTCAGTCGACTTACTATTTTACCACCAACATATGTGGGAAGCCCCAGACACATGCACGAATATGCGCAAGATGCTATGACGTAAGTGCTTCATTATGGTCGACCAGATTTGTTTATTACTTTCACGTGCAACTCAAAATGGTTCGAAGGGGTTGCCTCATGCTCACATTCTCCTGTGGATGGCTGAAAAAAGCAGACCCAATGTATTCGACTCAATCATCAGTGCAGAAATTCCTGATCCAGATGTAGATCCAGAATTGCATGAAATAGTGATAAAAAACATGATGCATGGACCGTGTGGTGAACACAATCGTGAATCACCATGTATGATCGACAACAAATGCTCCAAGCGTTATCCACGTGTTTCATTGGAAGAGACAATAACAGGTAATGATGGTTACCCCCGTACCGTCGTCGCTCTGTTGAAGATGGCGGTAGAATAATAGCGATGAAAGTTAAGAATAAGTATATTGTAGTCAACAACACCTGGGTTGTTCCATATTCGCCGCTGCTGTCAAAAACATTCAAGGCACATTGCAATGTTGAGTACTTTAATTCAGTAAAATCTATTAAATATGTTGGCAAGTACATCACGAAAGGCAGCGACATGGCTGTTTTTGGTATTACAGCTCCAAGTAGTAACGATGAGGTGTCACAATGTGTCAGATGGGAAGATATGTTAGTAGTTAGGAATCTATTTGGAGAATTTCTTCATTTGCCATACATGAACGTTATCCCACTGTAGTTCATTTAGCCGTCCATTTAGAGAATAGACAACGAGTTTATTTCACCAGCCACAACGTTGACAAGCTTTTTTGAGGCATGCATAAGAGATTCATTTGCAAAAACATTGCTTTACTCAGAAATGCAAAAATACTTCACATGGAATGCATCATCCAAAAAATTCCAACGGCGAAAACGAGGACAGTCCGTACTGGGATACGTGAATGTGTTCAACCATTGCATTGGGGCGCATTTATACAATTCACCCGAGCAATGAAGAATGTTTTTACTTGGGTTTATTAATGTTCGTGGACCAACTTCCTTCGAATATTTGCGAACCATCAATGGTGAAATATGCGCAACATATCGAGAAGCCTGTCAACGTTAACATTTATTAGAGGATGATATACTTTAGGATCACACACTCTCCGATGCTGTTATTTCTTCTATTTCATATCAAATACTGTCACTTTTTGCCATCATAATTTCAACATACTATCCAGCGAACCCTCATCATTTGTGGGACAAATACACAGACCATATGGCTAAAGACATTTTGCATCGAGTACGATCAACAACAGCAATTCCAGAACTAGAAATTAGTGGTGAGATACATAATGTATGAATTGTGTACATAATTTGCAGCTGAAAGTTGGCTCAGTAATTATCATGCTACGCAACCTTAATCAGCCAAAATTGTGTAACGGAACTAGACTTTCTGTTAAAAGAGTTTTTACAAACTTGATAGAAGGTACTATTATCATTGGAAAGTTCAAAGGTGAGGATGTGCTTTAAATTGAAGTAGCACTCACCTTCACATATGTTTCATTTTTTTTGTAGATTCTTTAAGATTTTGAAAACATAATTATCACTCACACGTAAATATCTCAGAAATTCATATTTACCACGCACAAGTGCCTGGCACTTTTGTGGTCATTTTTGTGTTTGTTAAATTCACGGATTATTTGTGATTATCTGTCGTTATAATATTTTTGTTGTCCTTTGATTATCTTAATAAACATCATTATTATTATTCCGAGGATTCCACTAATGCCATCTAATTTTCCTAATGAATTTAAGCGTGTCCAGTTTCCAGTGCGACTTCCATTTGCAATGACAATCAATAAATCACAAAGTTAATCGTTACAAGTTTGTGGAATAAACCTTGAATTGACCATTTTTTCGCATGGGCAGTTGTATATCCCTGCTCGAGAGTTGGTAATCCATCTGCTCTATTTGTTTCCTGTCAAGAAGGAAAAACCAAAAATATTGTACATTATAGGGCATCGCAATAAAGTATAATTTAGAGATTTGGGTGTTTTTTTTACTACATAATATATTTTGTCTTAGTGTTTTTCTTTAGTTACACCTCCCGTGCGAAGCCGGGCCGGGCAGCTAGTACTATACTAATTGAATAAGAAGTGAATTGACCTCGAAGTATGAGGCAGTCAGGTAAATTTAGATTTTCCCAGGACAAAATAGACAGATCAAAAAAACATGTAAACTTCTAAACTTCTGAAATTGGCCTGGTATAAATCGACCCGGTTCATCCACCATTTTTCAATACACAAAATAGGCAGGTATGTGTATATTCGAAGGGCTACATTAGATTTATACAATACTGATTGAATAAAGTGCTATTTGTGGCGGGCTTGAACTCGAAATAGAAACTTTCCGAAAACAGTTTTGATATCTTTGGAGGGAACAAGTAACCCAAAGAACGTGATTTTTCAAGGATGACGAGTATTTCGAAATATTTTCAAATTCACTAGTTTCTTTACTAGTTTATTCACTAGTTTCTTCACTAGTTTACTTAGTTGTTCTATACTATACTTATTGAATGTGGAGTGCATTCGCCATTTTGCTACATTAGATAATCTAACTAGGTCTTCTACAATGCTGTCTCTGACATTTAGAAATAGGCGAATCTATCTCTGAAGAGATTCGATGGCCACTAGTTTTACTCTTTTTAATTTTATGAAGTCAGTCTGTAGGCTTTTGCCACATTTTCTTCAGAACAGCTTGATTTCATGTTGCCCAAGTGTCTATAATTTTCGATTTTCTTCCGTAAAATGCTCACAAACGACTCACTGATGAATTTCTCTTCACATGTTTTATTTTAAGCATTGGATTTTTCGAAATCACTGATGAAGAAAACGATATCGAAATCAATTTTGTACGGCCGGACGGCCGGCTGTGATCAGAATTACTTGGAAACGAAAAGAACTAGAGACTTAAAACTGTTAGTGTAGGTTTACACTGCACCAGGTAGGATCTCTGATTAACCAAATTGGCCGAGTATACTCTATCACTTTTATAAACTATCGCGGTTTTAGCTATGACATTATGACACATTTCACCGTGTATATTTTGAAAATGTTAGGTTATAGTCATTTTCCTGTCAGATAACTACACAACGTTGTCTTCCCTACATCGAGGTCTTAGTAATTACGTATTTTTCGAGGTGTGAATTTTCTTTGGGAAAATAATGAATTTGAGGTAATATTATGTGAACTCAGTATATCCAAACACCTGGTGAATGTTGAAGAAACTTTTTTTCGACTAAGTTTGACTAAATAATATCCGTAAAAGTTGCCTCGGCTCCTCAAACAAGATAATTCCTTCCAAATATAGGGATTTGTTAAGATTATCTCTAATTGGCTGAAAATTAAGTTGGGATACCTGATTTCATGTTAATAGTGTCATATTCAAAAGGATATGTTCCGCAAATCAACGGATGCCGCCTTTCCATTACGTAAATATGAAATATTCGGTTGGTTCCTGAAAAAAAGGTTAATGACAGAATTTAATTGATGATAAAACGTTCTTTCTGTCACCAGAACGACAATCAAAGTTCAATGGTAACATACCCATAGCATAGAACAATCTTTATTTACTTTATGATCCATAGAACATAGAAGAGACAACAATCAACAATGGAAAAATTACTAGGTATGGTCTATGGATCATTAGGTAAATAAAGATTGTTCTATGCTATGGATATGTTACCATAAAACATTGATTGTCGTTCTGCTGACAGAAAGATTGCTTTTTCATCAATCAAATTTGAGTCTGTCCGGTCGTCCGTACGCACGACACGGGGGTACAGAGAAATCTATCGCGTTGAGAATTTCAAGGTTGGTTGCGTTTCAAAACACGGCGATTGAGTTCGTTAATTGGCAAAATCGTTCAAATGATTTCGGAGTTCTAGCTAGTTGAAATTTTGAGGTTATTTCCCTGTTATTTTGAGAACTACCGAAGCGATTGAAATGAAACTTAGCAGTTAGTTGGAGCGTGCAGAACTGTAGTTCTCGAGAAAATTTCGTCGAGATCGTGCTGTCAGGAAATTTACAATTTTTTTTAAATTTTTTTCAAGAAACTTATTTTCTCAAAAACAGTTACATTACAGTAGGAAAAAATTCTGTTCGTACCTCGAAATTCATATTCCACAAAAGTGCACAAAATTTCAGTTCGATACGATCATAATTTCTGAAGATATTCTGAAAAAATATGTAAAATTTCGTGGTTTTTTTGAAGATATCCTATTTTTTCTGGAATAACTCAAACAAGACTATTTCAATCATGATGAAACTCGGCAGCTAGTTTCAAAATGCTGATGGACAACTTTGTGCGAAAATTCGTGGTGATCGTGTCATTAGAACAATTCGAAAAACATTTAAATTTTATTCAATATCCTGTGACCATTTGAACATAATATGCTGATGAATTTCTGCATGAACATTCGAACTGTCATTTTTCGATGAAGTACTGGATTTTCATTCCATTTCATCTGTATTCTTGGAAAATACAATTTTGAATGGGTATATCTGCGGAATTATTTGGTGGATTTTCCGTGAGTTATTGTGTTTATGGTCGGCCGTAAGGCTGAAAGAAACAACTCAGAAACTCGATATTTGTGAAGTAGATTTGGACCTCAATTACGAAGGCCGAAGTTGTGAATGGGTAAAATCCGCCCTATGATTTCGTAGATATACTCATTGAACATTTTATTTTCCCAATATTTTAAAAAATAAAGATTGGATAGAATTGAAATCCAGTACTCCATCGAAAAAAACCTAGACAAAAACCTCCTTCAAAGGTATTCCCAATAAATTGAAATGTACCTTGTCCTACACCGATTCAGTAGCAGTTTGATTGCCTGTATTCTACTCCCTAAAAAATTCCGGGTTTGATGTACTGGAACGTGGAATTTCATCAAATTTTCACAGAGAATTCGGACCCGTGTTTTCAAGAGATCATTTCAATTTCGTTCTGGTTATTCGCATTTTATTTTTGCCAATTCAAACTTTCGAGGATTGCGGCAGGCAGCAGGGAACTACAAATTTACCACTTGGTCAGACGAATGGCTGTATAGAGTGATTCCACTAGCTGAATGTTCGAGTGGCCGTATTGGGGTTAGTAGAGATGAGGGTCAATTTTCGGTAGAATTTAATTTCGGCGGGAATCGAATATTTTTCATCCCAACTGGAATTCTGTCTATACTTTCACTTCCCAAGAGACACTTTTACTTTACATCTACCCTTTGTGAGTCGGAATTTTTTCAGGGTATATTTCATCAGCGCGAACAGGAGTGTATTTGAATTGGAGTCGTTGAAACCCTAGAAACAGTATCACTTTTTAGGTTTTCGCGCATGTTCTATCGTTATGTCCAAATGTCTGTAATTTTCGAATTTAGAGCCTGAACTGGTCTCAATGGACTACATTGCACTCATTGATGACGAATCTAGTGTCAAAATCGATCTACTCGGAAGATTGCATTGAAACTTGGCACTTAGTTGGAACGTGGGACCGGCAACTTTTCGCAGAATTTTGTTGAGATCATGGTGTTAGTAAATTTAGAAAAATTTTTTCGACATTTTTTTCGAAAGTATTTTGCCCCCGGAAACTGTTCATTATATTTGGAGAGAATTCCGCTCGTACCTCAAGCTTTTTATATCACAGCATTGTACCAAATTTCAGTTCGATACGATCATAATTTCGGAAGGTGTTGTGGAAAAATATGTCCAATTTAGTGGTGTTTGCGAGAAATCGTTTTTTGCGCGCATGTTCTGGGGAACAGCGTGCTATCGTTTTGCCCAAATGTCTGTAATCTTCAATGATTTTGCCGAAAATGATCTCAAACGACTAGGTTGGACTCACTGATGACGAATACGGTGTCATAATCAATTCTGTCCAGACGGACAACAGTGGACACGATAACTGTCGAACAAAGAGAGCTTGCGACTTGCAACTTTTAGGGTAGCTCGCGCATTGCAATGCTGCAGTTGAGTTCGTTAATGGGCAAAATCGGTTGAATTGTTTCGGAGTTAGCTATTTGAAGTTATTCATTTTTTATTTCAGAAACTACAGAAGCGATCAGATTGAAACTTGGCAGTTAGTTGCAGCATGACGACGCACAGTTTTGAGCAGAATGTCATCAAAATTGTATTGTCACTCAATTCAAAAAAAAATCTGAAAATTTTTTCTCGAAAATTTTTTTTTTTTAAACTATTGTTCATATTCGAGAATAACTCCAGTTATGGATTGTCCTTCATATTTCACAACTAAATTTCAGTTCGATACGGATATTAGTTTTAGAGGTATCGGGAAAAAATATGTAGAATTTCGTAGTTTTCTTCTCGATATCGTTTTTTTTCGGTATTACTCGAGAAATACGAATTTTATCATGATGAAACTTCGCAGCTAGTTTGAAGATATTGAAGGACAACATTGCGCAGAATTTTGTGATGATCGTGTCATTAGAACAATTTTTCGATGAAGTACTGGACTCCAATTCGTTCCAATCTGTATTTTTGGAAATATTGGTCAGAAGAAATTTTGAATGGGTACATCTGCGGAATCATTGGGTGGATTTTACCCATTCACGAATTCGGCTTTCGTTATTAAGATCCAAAAAAATCGAGTTTTCAAGTCGTTCCTTTCGGAAATTATTGTGTTCACGGTCTGGCTGTTATAGGCCGACCATAAACACAATTACTTCCGAAAGAAACGACTTAGAAACTCGATATTTATAAAGAAGGTTTGTGGCTTAATTACGAAAGTCGAATTCGTGAATGGGTAAAATCCGCCCAATGATTCCGTAGATATACTCATTCAAAATTTTATTTTTTCAATATTTCCAAAAATATAGATTAGATCGAATTGAAATCCAGTAATTTATCGAATAAAATCTAGAAAGGCATTGTCGTGAAGGCAGCAGCTTCAAATTCTTTGCTGAAACGGTCATCCACATTGAACATGCGCGCAAAAGCTTCTGCCTTCACGGCAGTGCTTTCTAGAGTTTTTTTATGTGATTTTCTGATCATAATATTCTCATGAATATTTCTGCATGAACATTTGAACTATTTCGTTGAACTACTGGATTCCAATTCGATCTAATGTGTTTTTTTGGAAATATTGGGGAAATACAATTTTGGAAGGGTAGGTATAATTTAGGACCAAACCTACTCTACAAATATCGAGTTTCTAAGTTGTTTGTTCCGTAAGTTATTGTAATTATGGTCGGCCTGAAGGCACGTCAGTTCTTCCTAGAATTATCTATCATACAAACACAGATTAATTACACAAGGCTGCAAAAAAAAAATTTTCGAAAAATTGTTTGAAATTTGATAACTGACTTTTATGTACTTTTCAGCGCTGATTTCAAAAATGCAATCCGCTTTTTTCTATCACGTCAGGTTTTCTTACGAAAAAGGAATATTTTTGGGTATAATAATAAAATTTAAGCCATTTTTCCAAATTTACAACATTTTATTTTATTTATAAATCAGGTTCTAAACCACGTTTCCAGTACACTTCTAATTCTCTTTGAGCTTATGAGTCATGATAATATTTTTTTCTCTTGCCGATGAAGCTTCTTTTGTTGCTTTTCCGGCTGTGGACTCGCTGAGGATCATCTCTTTTCAACATCCAGCAGTAGTCCGCTATCATGTTGACGTTCCATCTTCCTTGGTATCTTCTTTCAATTCCCTTCATGTCTTGGTGGGATCTTTCACCCTGCTCTTCACTTATATCACCAAGGTTTGCAGGGAAATAGTCAAGATGTGAGTGGAGAAAATGAACTTTAATGCTCATATCACAACCAAGTTTCCTCAAGTTGTTGCGCATGTCTGCGACGATTGTCTCGTAGTTTGGATCTTTTTTGTTTCCTAGAGAACCGGTAACAACCAATTCAAAAGATGTCCACGCTCCTTATCTTTTGTTTCCATTGTGTCCTCAAAGTTGGGATCTCTCATTAGTTTTCTAATGTCTGGTCCGACAAAGATTCCTTCCTTCAGCTTTGCCTCGGTTAAACCAGGAAACTGTACACAAGGATATCTGAAACATTCTCCTTCTTTTGGTAATTCCTTGACAAACTGCTTCATCAGGCCCAACTCAATGTGAAGTGGTGGAAGTAAGACCTTTTAGGGATCCACAAGGCTTTCCCTCCCAACATTTTTAACCCCAACCTGTAAGGTTTTTCTCAAGAGCCAATCTTTTTTTATGTAGTGATTCGTTTTGTCTCTGCTGTCCCATTCACAGAGAAAGCAAGGAAATTTTGTATAGCCACTTTGTTGACCAAGCAGCATTGATACCACTTTTGAATCAAAATACTACTGGTTTCACCTAATAACCATTTATTTTACGTATAACTCATGTAGTATAAAAATTGCTATGCAAAGGAAAATGCATTATAGTTTTTTAATGCGTTTTAAAAGTACTTTAGGCTCAATAACAGTTACTGGAGATCCAAAATACCAAAATTCAAACTCACTAGAGTACAGAGATATGTATGAAAATATCGAAAAAAGCTAAAATTATACAAGCTGTTTGTGGAATAACTGTACGTGATGGATTTTTTTTAATATTTTATCTGAAATCAGCGTTGAAAGCAACATAAAAATCACTTATTGAATTTGAAACAATTTTTATGTCGCAGATCTGTGATTATTAGCAGATTCGCTTCAATCCATTCAACCTACTCCCTATCGACCTTCGTGTAAAAGAGTAACCTACTAAAAGCTCCATTCTGCAAAAAAAAAAACGAGGAGCTCGGCCAACTCGAAGCAGAGAATCATCTGGAAGTGAATCCGAGATGTAATGGACTGAAATATGCCAAGTCCGCAGATCGCGAGTGGTGGAAAAATTATCACGTATTCCTTCCTAGGCGGACTGATACCCGCTCATTTGAACGCGAAGATTTATTCGCGACTCATAAATATGGTTAAATTTGCTGGAAGAATATGAGGGTCGGGGAATGTAGCCAGCCAGTATCTGCAATATCATTCCTCATGCACTCGTGAGGATGTAAACGATAACTGCACTTTGTACTAGATATATGAGACTCCTCCAACTGAATTTGGGTGGAAAGCTGCGCAATGATTTCGGGTTATAGGTTGTATATCATCCTGAAATATCTTCTCAGTAATTTATAGGAATTTTTCACCACACTTATTGAGCCAGGAGGAAGAAGGATCCTGTGACAGAGCGACACAGACAGATTTATTTATTTAACATGGATAAAGAGTTCAGGCAAAGCCTATAAATCTCAAAAATTCAATTATATACATTTGACATATAAATATGCATATAAAAATGAAAAAACAAAGTGCATCAAAGCGGAAAATAAGACAGAAAAAAAATAATAATACTCATGGTCACGCACGCTTTGTCGGAAACCATCGAAATTGTTTTTGAAAGCATTAGCAGACCCCGAGTACACAACCGCCGGAGGAAGAGCATTCCACGCATCAAAAACTCGGTTGGAGAAAAAATTCTGCCTCTGCGTTGTTTTGAAATTTTCCTTCCCCAGTTTATACGCATGACCTCGAAGACGACTGTCGGTGTTCAGCTTAAAAAGGTCGCTTAGGTCAACTCCAAACAGATCGTGGAGGGCACAGTATGTTGTGAATAGATTGCCGCGAGTTCTCCTGTCTGCAAACGTTGGCAAATTCACAACCGATAATCCATCTTCATAACTTGTGCGCAAGATACCATAAGGAAGACGAGTCGCTCTGCGCTGGACACCCTCCAACAATGCCAAATCCCTACTTTGTATCGGGCACAAACTGCGCCAGCAAACTCCATAATGGGGAGGACATAGGTCTTGTACAGGGCAGCACATGTTGAGGGATCACATCTGTTGAAAGCCTTCTCTATCATGAATAGAGATCTTTTAGCCTTGTTCACAGTGGAGAAAATGTGATCAGACCAGCTAAGATTCTCATTAACAATTACACCGAGGTCGCAATGTCTGCTGCAGGTTCTGATATGGATATTTTCCAAGTAGTAAGGGTGACGGGGATTGTTGGAACCCATGTGTAAAACAGCACATTTATCAATATTGAGGGGAAATTGCCACTCCCAGCACCAATGACCCAAAGCATTCAGGTCCTTTTGAAGCTCGCCTACGTCGCTATTAGGGTTTTCGAACAATTTGGCGTTATCAGCAAATTGCGAGCGGGTGGATTTGAGAACTCTAGGTAAATCAGATATGTACAGAAGGAAGAGCAGTGTTCCCAATACGGAACCCTGGGGAACACCACTCAGAACTTGTCTTGGTGATGAGAGAGCTCCGCCAACGCGAACTTGGGAGATTCCATAGCTGAGAAATGCTTCGATCCAACAGAGTAGACGGCCACGAATCCCACAATTCTTCATTTTGTGAAGGAGGAGTTCATGAGGCACACGATCGAATGCGCGTGAAAAATCCAAATATATCACGTCAACAGGAAGGGACCTATCTAAGGACTTTGACCAGGAATTGAGGCATTCGAGAAGGTTGATAACGACGGAACGTCCTGGGAGAAAACCATGTTGACTGTCTGGTAAAAGATGATTTTCGAGGGCAAACTGGAGGATTCTCTCATGAATGATTTTCTCACAAATCTTGGATACGATCGGCACTAAACTGATGGGACGGCATCACGCTTATCGCCCTTCTTGAAGATTGGAGTCACTAATGCACTACGTCAAGTAGAAGGATAGCGGTTAGTCTCAAACGAACGCTCAAATATGACCCAGCACATTCCTTCAGAAGTTTAGCAGATTAGACCGAAGGAGAAAAACTGATGTGTGTGATCTCAAAAGGGTTGTATGGATCAATCAGGTCCGGAAGATTGTTAGTTCCTCCAGTGAATGAGGATTCAAAACAATCAGCCAGCACATTTGCAGACTCCTCAGGGCCGGAGCAAGGTTGATTGGTACCGTTGTTAACAAGTGGAATGCCCACTTTAGAGTTCACGGTTGATCTTATATATTTGTAGACTCTTTTCTATCCTTTGAACGGACTAATTTAGATTCATAATCTTTTTTAGTACTTTTTGTGAAAGAAGAAAGAAAATAAGAGAATCTTCGATGATCGTTGTAGTCCTCCATCCGTATTGGCGTCGGTAACGCTACCATATCGATTTTTTATGGCGTATTAACTTGAGTATATTTTGATCAATTCATGGTTTGGATGGAACTTGAATAATTTCTCTTTCATGGGAGCATTCATCTATCAAACTTTGGAGGACTGATGTGAATGTGGTCCAACTTTCCTCAACATCGCAAGATGGCGTTATAAATGTGTTCCAGCTGACCTCTCCAAGCTTATGGTTGAGAAGTTGATAGTCGGTAATCTTTACAGTTTTTCTTAATTTCCGGAAGTTGATGGGAATTGCAACTGAATGGTACTCATCATAACGATATGATCGGACTTTCCCAAAGGTGGGTATTGTTCAGTTTTTGAAATAAGATCGGCATCTAGATATACGAAATGGCGAAGGAACAGGATTGTCATCTAACTTGTGCGCGCATGTTCCGAGGATCAGCCAGCTATCATTTTGTCCAAACGTCTGTAATTTTCGTATTTTGAGATTGAAATGGTGTCAAACTATTCAGCTGATGACGGATCTCGCGTCAAAATCCATTATGTCCGGCCAGCTGTCCGTAAGCGCCATTAAGGACGTACAGAGAATTCTATCGACTTGAAACTTTCAAGATTCAAGTTGCATTTAAGAATTCGACGGTTATTGTTCGTAAAAAGAGCAAAATTGGCCAATCGGTTTCGGAGTTACAGTATTTTCTGGGAACAATTTATCATATTCCGAAAAAATTTCCCCTCAGATTAATTAGATTTATATTTCACAGAATTGTATCAAATTTCAATTCTTTTTCTTCCTTTACATGGGCCGGGACACTAAGTCCATCTATACATCTTCTAGTACTTCCTGCTGACTCCATCAGAAATGAGTCTTGATTTCGTCAATGATCAGCAGGGTTTCAGTTTCAGGGTTTTCTTCTTATCTTCTTTTCATCAATGTTTGCTTACTGTATCTTGGGTTTACTTTTACTGACATGAGCGTTTTTCATGAAATCTGAGGTCATGTTTTATCGGCCAGATAAGGGCATGGCAACAATAACATTCAGGATTTGTTAGTATTTTTAAACATTAAAATTTCACTTTTATCAGGTTATAATTATTGTAAACATTGGAAATAAATATGTAAATTTTCGTGGTTTTTTTCTCGGTATCGTTTTTTTTTCGTAATGACTCAAAGTGATACTGACTCCATCAGGTGGATTTTACCCATTTACGCATCTGATCTTCGTGATCGAGCCCCATACCTACTCTATAAATATCGAGTTTCAAACCGGTATTTCTCCGGAAGTTATTGTATTACCGGTCGACCTTACGACTGATCAGCGAAATTATTGGGTGTATTTAACCCATTCGCGAATTAGGCTTTCGTTATTAAGGTCCAAAGCTTCTTTACTAATATCGACTTCTTAAAATTTTTCTTTCGGAAGATATTAAAATTATGTATGGCTGTTAGTCTGACCGAAAACACATTTACTTCAGAAGGAAACAACTTTGAAATCTGATATTTTCAGAGTAGGTTTGGGGCTTAATTTCGAAGGTATAATTTGTGAATGTGTGAAATCCCCCCAATGATTCCATAAATATACCCATTCAAGATTTTAGTTTCCAAAAGTTCCAAAAATATAGATGAGATCAGATTGAAGTTCAGCACATGATTTAAAAATGACAGCTTGAAGGTTTATGCAGAATTTCGCAGTGATAATATGATAAGAATATCATAATATCTTTTCATCAAGGAGTGAAAATACATTCGGCACATTCGGTCGATACGTGAAAATATGAGCACTTTGGTAAAAAATTCGAATACGCGTGCAAAAGCTGCTGACTTCGTGTCAGTGTTTTTCTAGATTTTTTCAAATTTTTTGTCTTTGCACCGCTTGAATATGACACTCTGTTTGAGCCAGAAAATTTGAAATATCGGACTCTAATGCCGGCCACATATGTAACTGTCTACCGGAGAGGTTGACCTGCGCAGGTCTATCCACGTGGGTCAACCGGTACTTGTATTGCAACAGACCTGCGCAGTTTCCCGACCCGCACAGGTTGCCGGAGAAGAAGCGAAATTCGATTCTTTTCCGAAGCACCTTACTGTGAACTTGAGCATATTTGCGAGGCATGAAAAAAGGATGAATATCTGTCGATAAATCTTAACATATTTGGCTTGATACGAACAACTGAACTCAACTCTACATTGAATTTAGTAGCTGGAGTTTCACAATGTACCGAACATCAAAATGACTCACCTCGGAAACGCAGAGAGCATTCTAGATACAAAGTAGTTTTTGTGTCTTGATTCGATTTATCAGTGTCATCTCAGTAGCACCTCCCCCTACCTCCAAGGTGGAGTTGATTTACGGAACATGCCCCATACAAACTACATTGAATGTCATCAAACATCGCTTAAATCTCAAGGTCAGACCGCTGGAGCCGGTCTACATGCTTAAACGTTGCCTATAGGTGCGTGAAGTATTAGAATTCGGAGAAATTTCGACGTTAATAGGAGAAAACGGGGTGTCGTTCAGCAAGTTTTATTTTCCCGAAAATTCTTGAATATAAAAAAGTGGCAACAGAGCGCATTCCTTCAAGTTTTTTCAACCAATTGCACCAAAAAAATTTTTCGAAAAGAACGAACTCTGGCCTACATAAGTCACCACGTTTTATTCGAGGTATTGTTGGATCTTAAGGTCAATAGTGTCAAGTTTATTTATCAAGGATATCCTCCGCAAACCAACTCGGCTATTTCGCTTGCTGTTTTTCCGTTCCGTGGATATAAAAAGTTCGGAGGGTTGATGGAAAAAGGTTGATTAAGGAATGTGATTTATGAGATTCATGATCTTTCTGTCACCAGAACGACATTCGATTTTCTATGGTATCATATTCATAGCATAGAAAAATTCTCATTCAGTCTCCTATACTTACTTTCTTGAAGGAGCCAAAGTGCAGGTTACGGATATTTATGAATATCGCTAATCTAAGTATGAAGAATTTTTTCTGAAATTTCTTGTTCTATGTGATAGAAAATTTTAAACATTTTTGAATTTTTGGACCGAACTTCCACATTCGTGATGTGGTCAACCCATAAAATCTTCACAATACGACGGTACAACCACATCTCAAACACCTCTGATTTCTTGCAAGACGGTTCTGTCAATGTCCATGCTTCGACCCCATACAAAAGCACTGGGAAGATATAGCACCTCAGTGGTCCTTTTTGGGTCTTCATAGCCAAGGTACTAGTAAAAAGCTTTTTCATTTTGAGGAAGGCACTTCGGGCTTTCTCGATTCGACATCTCAGCTCAATGGAGTGATCCCAATCTTCATTAACGTTCGTTCCCAGCTAAGTATAGCTGGTGACTCTCTGTACAAACATGTTGTGAATCTTCAGTTGAGCAGTTCGTTCTTTATTCTTTGATATGATCATGAACTTCGTTTTTTTCACGTTCAGATGTAGTCCTTACTTTCCACTCACATCTACTATCCTATCCATTAACCTCTGCAACCAATGTATATCATTCGCCATAATAACGGTGTCGTCTGCATATCTAATGTTGTTAATCATTTCTCCATTCCCAACAATGCCTTCTCCATTCTCCTCAAGGGCTTTCTTAAAGATTTATTCTGAATAGATATTGAATAGCAGTGGGGATAACACGCATCCCTGACGAACTCCTCACCTTATCGAAACTTCATCAGACTCCTTATTTTCTACTCCAACAGATTGAACTTGCATCCAGAAGAGATTGACAATGATTCTCAAATCCTGACCTTCCAACCCGGCCGATTCTAAAACTTTCATCATTTTATTGTGCAGCACTTTATTGAACGGCTTCAGATAATCAACGAAGCAGGCATAGACATCGTGGTTAACGTCTCTGGCACGTTAAATTAAAACTTGTGTACTGAACAGTGATTCACGAATGCCTAAGGCTTTTCGAGAGCCGAACTGAGTTTGTCCTATTTGATCTTCACAAGTTTTATATATTCTTCTGTGGATGATTTTCAGGAAGAGATTGAGGGCATGGCTGACAAGACTGATGGTGCGGAATTCTTCACAACTTTTGGCGTTTGACTTCTTTGGACTAGTCACGCAAGTGGCTTTATGAGCCGAGCATCTGGTATTACTCCAGAGGAGGTGAGCCATTACCGTTATTGGTAGGAAATTCCCAATAGTGTAAGTGGGTGGGTTGATTGATCGACGATCCAGTTTGATGTTACCATTTTATCCTGTATTTTTCCTCTAGTATTCGCTGTCATCATTCCCGTCATATCTCCAGCTGTAGCTGAGTGAGTAACTAATTCTCTTATAGCCTAACGACCTGATATTTCAACTTGTTCATTTCTGTTTTTTGTTCGAAAGTAACTGACGTCAATAAACTGAACTGATAGACATTGCTCAGGTGGCGTGAAGCCATATTCATTCCAATATTCAATTTGTATTTCCACAATGTATCAAACTGGTCTATTTCCAGCCTAATTATCAAATCGCCCTAGCATTTGCCAAATACTGTTACAACCGGAACTCACAAGGGCATCTAGTCTACGTTTCATAATTTGGGGAGTTGCCAGTTACATGAAAATCTCGAAGAATATTTCATGACAGTCTGGCATCTAAAAATAAACCGATACATTCGTCTGGCTAGAATACCCATCCGAATTTTTTTGTGCTCATTCATCACATTTTTCCGCATTCTATTTTCTCTCTGAATTGAGATACAGAAATTTCGGAATTCGAAATTGATAAATCGGTCTTTGTTTCTTGGAATGAGTTATGAAATTACGGGATGAAAGCCTGATTTTCATTGCTCCGCGCAAGGTTATATAAATGATGTATTTTTATAAATTACGGAATACTTCGTTTTAGAGAATTTTCGGATAGTTTTTACTCGCAAGTCCTCAGGAGCAGCGCCATATAAGCTCGAATAAATGCCTTTAATTTTCGTTTTTTTTTAAATGGTTCATGTTAAATCCAATAGGATTCTTGCATGTCACACGAAGCATTCTTGTATGATTTTCTCAATCTATTTCCGTACAATACGTTCATGAATGTTATCACACACTTTCTCAATGTGTCAACATTGAACAATTTTTTTAAGATTTTTTTTGAAAAAAATTTTTTTTCCATAAACTACCAGTCATATTCAAATTATATTATGATTGCTCATACCTTGAGCTCTATATTTCACAGCAGTGTACCAAATTTCAATGCGTTCCTAATGATGTTTTCGGGGATATTGGAAAAAAAATATGTAAAATTTCGTGGTTTATTTCTCGATATCGTAGTTTTTTTTGTTATAACTCCAGAAATACTGATTCAACCATGATAAAAATTGGCAGCTTGTTTGAAGATGCTAAAACACAACTATTTGCAGAATTTCGTGAGGATGGCGTCACTCAAACAATTTGCAAGGAAAATTTCAGATCTTTTTCAAATATTCAATATTCTGAATTGTTTCTGAAGTTTCCTACCATAAAATCCTCACAAAATTTTGTTTCGATGAAGTACTAAATATCAATTTGATCCAATCTGTATTTTTGGCAATATTGAGACAAAAAATCATGAATCGCAATCCAATACTTAATCGAAAAATTCTCGAAGGTTCATAAAAAATTCAATGAGGATAATATGATAAGAAGATCACAGAATATTGAATATTTGAAAAAAAAATCTGAATTTTTTTTCAAATTGTTTTAATAACATGATCATCACGGAAATTAATTAGTTCGTCGATATTCAACAAGTAACTATTAAGATCAAATGCGATCCTAAATTTTCTCATGAGATATTGAGGAAATATCCTAAAAATTTTAAACGAGTATTACTCCAAAACCACTGCACCGATCTGGAACAAGCAGAAACTTTCACATCCGATGTTCCATCAGTTAGTGCAACCTTGTTGTTCAAGACTATCATTGGCCGAATATTCGAACATTACAGATGTTTATTCGACAAAATAATTAAGCACTTTTTCCCAGAAAAAACGCGTGAAAACATAGTGCGCAATATTCAAATAAGGCAGTAACCCGGCAAACCCTAAGGGCTTATCTCTTCAATAAACGAGCGACGACACGTCAGCAGAAGCAAACAGCAACAGTTCGTCTCGAAATAAAACAGAAGAAACCAGAGAGCCATCAGTTCGTATCCTGTCCGCACAAAATCAACATTTTATTAGGGTCTGATCACAGAATCATTACTGGAATAAAACGTACGAAGGGAATCGGCTGAAATGTTATAGAAGGGACGCTATAAAACGTAGAGAGATGGTCCTGAGGGAGACGCCATTAGTCAAAGCGGGAAGTTTCCTGGGACTGGCCGTATCTTCTCCTCATTCGTTTTCTGAAGGTTCCGCAGATCCATGTAGAACTGATGTACTGCGGTAAGGGAGATCATTGAGAGATGTTTTCCTGGATGTCTGGATTGAGTGCCATAGAGGATTCTGTGTAGGTACAAGGATTTACGTCGGAATCTGGCTTGTACGAGGGTTTCATTAACAGCTTCGACATTTTGGACCAGACAACTCGTAACGGTATAATTTAGTCCATGATTATAAAATCTTGACATATTATATGTCACAAGTTTTTCAATTCATTCCTGATATTTCGTTAGATTTCTAGTGAAAAATATCGAATTATGGATCTGTGGGAGATGATTCTCCAATATGAGGGGCCTGTAGCGTTCTTCGTTTATCTGAGGATCTGAAAATCATCACCTGGTCGAAAGACTCTCCCGGTCAGAGAGCAAATGTAGGTTATTTTATTTACTGCTTCCTGCTGGTTTTCTGTCCCTCTTTCTGTTTCAGATATTATGTCAAGATATTTTGTCAAAATTAATTCAAGATGACGAAAAAATTATTTTCCAATGAAAAAGATGCCATCCAAATTACAACACTTATACGGGGAGACAGAGTTTTTGCTGAGGTTTTTATCTGTGCTCTTGTATCATACGGAAAAATGTATGGTACCACGTTTAAATTTTTTCTATTCACACTGTAGATACCTTAGAATGTAATGCTCGTTCTCAAAAGAATATATACAGTGCTTCCATGATGAAAGGAACAAATTCATTTGAAAATTAGGTTTCTACTTCATGTTAAAATCCTCGGACACGTCGATTATTATATTTATTTGGACATTTTTTGCAATAAAATTTTGTATACAGGGTGTCTCATTTGAGAGCTATAACGTTGTCATTCCTTTCATTAAATGTAATATCCTGTTTATTATTTCACTTCACAATTTTTCGATAAATTCTTATCACTTTTTGTGAACATACCATATGCCTAAACTCGATGGATTTCCAGATATAACGGAGATAGTGGATAATGAAAGATAAGATATGAAAGCACACAAATGTAATTCCTATTCAATTATTGATGTTCAATCTGTTATCCGTTGTGCTATCTCACAATTCTTCCAATTTTTTTTTTTTTTTTCTAACAAAGAATATCGCTTCAACCTCAAAGGGTTATTCGCGATGTTACATTGAGTGTAGTAGTTGGTTATTATATTTAGTTGAGAAGTTGGGTTTCATTAAGGAATGATATAATATTATTCACTTCACACTTTTCTCCCAATATGTCTCTTAATGTTCCTGAAATGGAATGTTTCACTCTTTCTTCGCGATATAGCGGACAATCACATAAAATGTGTTTCACTGTTAATTTTGTATTGCATGTGTCGCACGGTGTTTCTGCTGTTGATGAGATGTTCATGTGTGAGTCTAGTGTGGCCGATCCGAAGTCGACTTAACACTTTCTGTTGTCTTCTGCTTTTAGGCGTGAACTTATGGGCTGTTACATAACATTTTACTTCAGATAGCTTGGTCGTCGAAGAGTTTCATTCAGTCTGCCAGGTACTTATGTGTTTTTGTTTCAGGTATGATCTCATGTCTTTATATGTCGTTTCCTGAAAGATAACAGAATCGCTGTTCGTTATAGCGGCCTTAGCGAGTTGGTCAGCTTGCTCGTTTCCTTTTATTCCTGTGTGAGATGGCACCCACAGAAATATTTGTTCGTTTCGATCAGTTTGCGATTTCATAAGTTCTTGCTTTATTCTCATCAGCATTGGGTGATTAGTGAAGAGTTGCTTCATGGCTTGTAATGAGCTAAGTGAGTCAGTAATGATGACACATTGTTTAAATTTTTTTATTGGTGAACTCCAGGGCTTTCCATATTGCGTAAAGCTCTACTGTATATATACTGCAGTTGTTTTCTTCCATTTTCTGCTGGAGGAATCTACATTTTATTCAATTTGAAGAAAACAACTCTTAAAGTTCGTTGATATACAGTGAGCGTCAAAATTATGGAACAAATTCATTTTCTCAGAAGAAAAATATTTGGCAACAAAATCCTGAAACATGTCAACTTTTATTTCACTTTTACCAAATTTCTATGCATTTTTGAAGGTTTTTCGTTGCACCCTATGCAACCCTCTAAATTTTTTGAGTAGGGAAAGTGGGTAATGTGGTACTTTTTTGGCTGGGTTTCCGTATCTTCTTTACAGGCGTGCAGGAATTCTCAGGAAAAATTTTTTTTTTGAAAAATTAGTTAGTTCCAAGAGGTATCATCAGGTACCATCGTCTCAAAGTAAATGAGCCATGAAAAAGTGCACATACTGAAAACCTCTTTGAAGTAACTAAATTTTCAAAAAAAAACTTTTCTTGAAAATTTCCGCAAGCCTGTAAAGAAGATACAAAGGCCTTGCCAAAAAAGTACCCACATGACCCACTTTCTCTATTCAAAAAATTTAGAGGGTTGATGGGGATGGCACATGGTGCAACGAAAAACCTTCGAAAATGCATAAAAATTTGGTGAGAGTTAAACAAGAATTGACATGTTTCAGGATTTTGTTGACAAATATTTTTCTTCTGAGAAAAGAAATTTGTTTCATAGTTTTGACGCGCACTATTTTTCAAGTTTCGTTTACCTATGTGAGACATAAAATTGAATCCGAACCACTTGATGTTATACTTCGAGAAATAAACGAATGATAACTCTTCTGAGGCAGTAATCGAAGTATATTTTATCACTTGAGATATTCAAATTTTTTCCAAAGAAAATGAAGAAATTTTACAAAGCCCTGACGTGCAAACAGCAGTTTTTTACGCGCATGTATGTATTGGCCACGCCAAAAACATCTTTAATTCCCGATAGAAAGGTTTGGTGGTCTTCTAACCATATTCTCACCAAATTCTTTATGAATCCTTAAGCTGTCTCTTTCAATCAAGTACTGAAGATTAATTCCATCTCATTTGTTTTTGGAAATATTGGAAAAATAAAATTATAAGTGGGTGTATCTACTAAATCATTGGGCGGATTTCAACTGTTCACGAAGTCGAGCTTCGTAGTTTTGAGCCGCAAATCTACTCTACAAATATATAGTTTCTAAACAATTTCTCCCGAAATTTATTGTGTTGAAGGCCGGCCTTAGGACCAATCGTAAACACAATATCTTCCGGAGGCAACAGCATAGAAACTCGATATGTGTAGAGAAGGAATGGACCTTAATTTCGAAGACCGAGTTCGTGAAGGGGTAATATCCACCCAATGATTCCGCTGATATTCCCATTCAAAATTTTATTACCCCAATATTTACGAAAAAACAGATGAAATCGAATTCAAATTGAGTACCTGATTGAAAAATGACTGCTTGAAGGTTTATACAGAATTAAGTGAGGACAATTTGATCGGAATGTAGCAGAATATTGAATATTCGAGAAAAAATTCGATTTTTTTAATCGTTCTAATGCAAAGATCATGACAGATTTTTGCATCAAGTTGATCGTAAGCATTATCAAACTAGTTACCCAGGCTTTATTTTGATTGAATCAATATTTTTTTCTATCTACGAGATTTTTTTATCGTATCGAACTGAAATTTGATACACTGACTGTAGAATACGAATAACGAATCAATAATTGCAGTTTTATAAGTTCCTGACAGTAGAATATAAAAATCTATAAGAAGAAGATAAGTACGTTTCACATAGGAATATTGGGAAAGTAAAAAAATTACTATCCGCACATATTTCACTCGCGTTCTATTGAGAAACAGATATCATGATCCTCATGCCTTATATACAGCCAGTTCTTCTGTATTAAAATTCGTATCGCACCCTATAATTCAATTCGTTTGATGACGAGTACAAAATTACATTATGGTCACCCAGCTTTTCATTATGCACGTTCCTTCATATTCGGTTGGATATAATGCTTAAACCGAAACATGAAACTGCTCATAAAAAATGCAATAAAAAAGAAACTTCCTCTGCATACAAGTTCCCTGTTCCCAAGATTTCGGTCCATGGGCTTTTTCCAGAGTTGAACAACCCTGGAAATGTTTCCTCACAGAATCCAATTCGATTTAGATAATAGAATTGACCCGACGAAATTTTTTTACCTGGTCTCCTTGGAATTCGTTTATACGTACCTACATTGTTATAAGGTTACTTTCTATTTGTTGAAAGTCCGAATGGAATTTGTATGTATTCAATGACATTCCACGAGTTAAGGGGAATATATTTTTTGGGATCTGTTTTCTAGGTATATTTAATCTTTGAATATAGACTTGGGGATTTGTATACTCATAATATATCAGGGAGCTCTCAAAAGAATCAGAGGAAAATGAGTCATTATTGTCTTGAAAGGATAGTTCAAGCGAGTCCATTTGATACAGGATATTAATAGAATCATTAACAAGTCAGGTTTTTCTGTTATACCTTTACATGATATTTTTTGATATTGATATCTCACGATATGCTTTAATTTTCTTGAACGTACCACGTTTTGAATGACCAATTCAATTATTATATCAACTGACATATACTGGTTGATGTAAAAAACTTGAAAAAACGGTAATATTATGAAATAAAATTAAAAAATTATACTAGTCACAGAGTTTCATCTTATATTTTTCGATTTGAAATCATCAGTACATCAGTAGCATCTATTCTACATTATATGCCAAAATCTGACCAGGTGTTTTCACAACACTCGATTAAAAATTGACTCAGCTGCTAAAGAACCACTGGCGAGCTCGTCAAATGCAAGTATCGCATAGAGCAATTCTGTCACAAGTTCCACACTTTCAAAAATATTTATTTCTCAAAAATTAAATGCTAGTTGAAACTTACTGATGATACTTCGTTTCATTTCAAATATTGACGAATCTAAATCGAAATATTAAAGATGAAACAGTGTGTCTAGCATTATTTTCGTATTGTATTTCATTATGTTACCGTTTTCTCTAGTTATTACTTTAATCCTTTTATGGCAGTTGCTATAATAATTGAATTTGTCATTCAAAACGTGTTTCCTTGAAGAAAATAGGGTATATTGTGAGATATCCATATCAAAAAATTATGGAAAGGTATAACAGAAAAATATGTATTGTTAATGATTGTATAGGGTGTAACATTTGAAAGGACAGAAACAAAATCTAAATTTTCATAAATTTTTCGAAACCATCCATTCGATTTTTGAAGTGGACATTACCTGACATAAAATCCATCATAATTTCATCCTTTTACTCGACAACTCCAACTCGTTGAATTTGAATTGGAAAAATTGTTCATGTGGAGTAATTCATTGAAAAACGATGAAGATTTGTTGGCACTACAAAAGGTCTAGTTGGGACAAACTTGGATATCTGACTGACCATTCTATAGAACCCCGCCGACTTATCCACTGGTTGGAAAAGGTCATGTCTCTAAGAGAATAACGCCAGCGAATTATCGACGAATGTTAACGAATTATCCCTGAAATGTTCCAGAATTTGAGGCGGAAGTTTGAGCGAAACTTATAAAATCATATGTGAGTTGCGGGGCCCAATTTAACTATTCGTAAGACGTTTTCCTGAAAAAATTTCCTGAGCCGAATTGAAAATCGAAGCATTGTCTCCTAATATTGACTCCAAGTTTTGTGCCGAATGTTACAGAAATCTGTTTAATTATTTTATTTTATTATGGAGAAGTTTTTTCGCAATAAACTTGTGGAAATTTCTCGATATTCTTGCTTAAGCATTTCCTTACCGCAGTTTATCCCTACGAAATACAGCACAAACTTGTACTTCAATGAGTTTCGAAGTTTCAATATGATCGCATCAGTACTTTTTGGAATATACTAAATTTACTAACGTAATGTGTCGTAAGGACATAAAAATCCACAACCATTTGGTTCATATTGCCCATTATTGAATTCCTCCAAAATATTGATTCCCCAGCTAATCGTTCAAGACCATTTTGAATCAAAACTCAATATCTTTATACATTTGGTCGATACGAGAACGTGCTAGTTCCCAGAACACGCGTGTAGAACGATTCCCTAGCATTTGGATTTTCCAGAAATTGAAATTATAGGCTTTGAAGAATGATTCATGTATTAATGCAGAGCTCCAGTTAAAAAGTACAAACCAACATGACGCGCAAGGACTATATCTGTCGATAAATCAAACCAATATTCCATCTCGATATGAGCTAATGAATCAAAGCACCTACAATGAAGAAGCGTTGTCCGAGGAAATTTGTTAATGTAGTTTCAGGTTTTACTGATCAGACTAACTCACCTTGAAAACGCTAGAGGTTAGGCTTTGGAAAATGCTTCTGTCTTGGCGTTGTATTATGATTACCTCAGATCAAAGTGGAATTTTTGATGGATTTATCGACAGATATTCAATCCTATGTCATTACAATTTATATTATGGGCTTGCCATCATCTTCTAATATCCACTCCATGAACGAATCCAAACGAATTCAATGAAACCCGAAATCACGAGAAGATATGGGCTGAAAGCAGCGAATGAATAGATCTGAGGGGCAATATAATGACTTAGCCGGTATATCTTTTTCATGGGGTAATTAAATTGCCGTTTCCCAACTCAGTTTTCACGGTATCAACTAATGGGCTGGATGTTATTAATTCTCCAGCATTTTCTCGTCTGGTGAAATCCGGGATTACTTGATTGAAGAATTAAATCATGTTAATTCAATTAAAGCATTTTCTCATGAAGAAAAAATTTGGTAATTTGGGAGTTCTTACTCAATTTTTCGAATGACCAGAACAACTACCTAATCATAATGTGGATTTCACCCATCCATAGCCATTCGATATTGGTGAGTTATTATTATTATTATTATTAATAAACATAAAGAGTAGGGGTTTTCACCCATAAACTCAAATTTACAAAATTATTTGGAATTCATAAACTACAAAAGAAACAATAGAGAAAACGCACATATTCACAGTCACTCAATTATTGGTCCGGTCTCGAATGAACTTGTCGAGTCGGTTCTTGAAGGAATTCACCGAATTTGCACCAACAACACAATGCGGCAGCCCATTCCATCCCTCGAAAACTCTATTGGGAAGAAACGTTTGTCGCTGTGTGGTCCTGAAATTTTCTTTCGCCAGTTTGAAGGCATGGCCACGGAGTTATGTGCTGCTTCTCATGTAGAGATGATCTAAACTTACACCAAAGAACCCACGCAGAGCCCGAAATGTCACAATAAGATCACCTCCATCCCGTCGATCCTCAAAGAATTGCAGATTAAGCATTCTCAAACGAGCGTGGTAGTCTGGTCTTATTATCCCAAAGGGGATCCTTGTATTCCAACGCTGTACAGACTCGAGGAGAAGTTGGTCACTCCTGAGAGAAGGGTACCAAACAGGTCCAGCATACTCCATCAAAGGACGCACACAGCTACAATAAAGTGCCCGACAAGTTGCCAAGCTGCAGTCCCTAAACGATCTCTGAATCATGTAGGTTATCTGTCTGGCTCTAGATGCGACAGCCGCCACGTGGTGAGACCAGTTCAAATCATGGGACACTGTGATGCCCAGATCGTTGTAATGCTCAACGGGAGTCAAGCGGTGACCATCGACTTCATATTGAGACTTAGGATTGTTTCTGCCTAAGTGCAAAACGTGACATTTGCTGACGTTGAGTGGCAACAACCATTTTCGACACCATTCCTCCACAGCCCTCAAATCTTTCTGCAGGGTCAGCGCATTCGATGATTGGTTATAAATTTTCGTATCATCTGCAAAAAGTGCGCATGGAGATTTCAACAGTCGGGGCAGATCAGACGTATACAGCAAGAAGAGAATGGGGCCCAGGACAGATCCTTGCGGGACGCCACTGGTAACGAGATTATCCGTAGATGAATGGACGTCTGTGTATTGTGTTGAAGATCAGTCGATATAATAATACGTTTGCAACAGTTTGATGATCTATGCAAATTTCGACTCGAAATATTTATTTTCATCTTTCAATTACAATATATTTATGACATTTTACATAGCTTGTCCTGTATATCAAGATGTGTGCCGAATTTTATAGGAATTTAAAAATTTTGTTGTATGTATTATTCCCAAAAACATCGAGCTTCTATTCATCGATGAAATCGAACGAATAAAAGTACGAAACTTTTGGTCGATTTTAGTCATTCATCATCTTGAAGGTCTTAATTGATCTCAAGATCAATTCGAAAAATATTGAGTCTGTGAGAGCGTTAAATATTTTTTATATTTGTGAATTAATTTGTGTTTTTTTTTTTGGGCAAGTAATGAAAAACGAACATTCCCCAATTTTGTTCATTCAATGATCAGCACTGTTGCCACCTCATGCTCTCTGGTTATATCAGCTCTCATGACGTTCTCAGAACTAAAATCATGAGAAACTCTGCCTTGAATAACGGATATGAAAATTTCCGAGCTTTTCCTTGAAGTTTGGGAATTCATTCTTGTACTTCATAAGTTTCTTGCGCGAATGATAATGATACGGCTTTTCGGTTAATACACAAAATTTCGGGATTCTCTTTTCTTCATGTGCTCACTATTCGGAAGGTGCTTGAAAATATTTTTTGATATTTCTTAAATATCACCTGGAAATATGTTGATATATTATTATAATACTACTTCCTGAATACCATCAACTAAACCTTCGATTTTGAAACTCTGTAAAAGAAAGACATCAGCAGCAGAGCAATTTTGAAGAATTCCACGTTCTTCAGTTCATTTGTAGGCTTTATAATCCAATTTCGAAATAGAGCTCACATCATATTTGATTAGTATAGTATTGAACTAATCTTAAAGATAGATTCCATTTCTTGGAAAGGTAAAATGTAGTTAGAAATACAGCAGCAAAACTATTCCTAGGAGTTGCAAAATGGCGAAGGAAATAGGATTCGCAGATTTTTAACTTCTGCTCAGAGAAATAGAAATGCCATCCGAATTTTCTCATTGCGTTCCAAAACTTGTTTCAAATTGACATCTCACGTAATTATTATTGAATAGAAAATATATGTATTGATATTGTTATTCCTTGATGAAAACTGTTTTTTACTTCAATAATTATTCTGATCAAAATATAAACGGAAATTTCCGAAGAGAAATTCAACAAACAAGGTCCTATTTTCGCAATAATCACAAGGTTATCACCCTGACGAACACTGTTATATTGGAGCACCAATTCTAAATCCCGGGAAATCAGGAAACTTCCAACTTTTCCAGCGAAATCTCAGCGGAATAAAGAACAATGTCGAATACTGTAGCGCATAAAGAAATATCGTTCTACGGTGGGAGCAGTTCTCAAGAGACCTAATATTGAGTGATATTCTAGAGAACGGAACTTTACTTCATTCCTATTCTATTCCGATATTTCCTCTCGTCGGAACGGGACACTAAGGTTCCAATGGAAATATTGAATGTCAGACATTCAAAATATTCAAAGGAGTGTGAATTCCCATTCCGTTTCATATCAGATGTCTCTGACATTCCTGGCGAAATTGGAAATACTGAGGATTGTTGGGGCTTGATCGGAAATGGGAGAGAATGGATATTTATTCCTAAAACTATTATTTCAGGAAGAAAGCTTCCATTCGTGGTTCACTTGTCTGTTCCTTGATGAAAATAATAATGATAATAATAAGAAAGAGGAGACAGTCCTGCTAACAAATAGAGCTCTGATCCGTCAGAATATAACCGAACTCAGAAATAGACCGAAAATAAAATTGAACATAGTAACTTAGGGACATGAGAACATTTATGTTTCTCATAAGGGGTGTCCACTTACGTATGCATGGAGTGGCTCAGCTTGACGCATGCCCTGACGAGTTTTCCCTATGTATATCGGGGTTGCTATTTTCGAAAAATGCACCGCATACGCTTGCCAACAACATAAAAATGCCTACTTTTGAATTATTATTCGATAAAATCAAATAATGAACCTTAGTGATTGATTTTGTCGTGAAAAACCAATGAGTTGTGCATAATTAGAAATTTTATTTGAGATATCAATGCTATTGGGTAATTTAACTGAGAAAATAATGAACCCTTGTGTAAAATTTGCAGCGTTTTTCTTTGGTTCTTCTCTTCCCAGGATTTCAAGAATAGCGCTCCAGGACGAAACGTGGCACCCCAAATAGGTTGAAGCCACCTTTCAACTCATCAAAAGGCTTCAATTCCTTCCTCAAATCTAATCTAACTCAAGCAAATCAACCAGAGGAAAAAACTCCTGCTTCAAGTCATTGCTTTCTTCGAATTTTTTGACAATTCCGATCAATTCATTGATCCAACCCCAAAGAACCTCTACAAAAATCAAAAGCGAAAACTTGCCGTTCCTCCCAGTGGTTTAATTTTTCAGCTACCTTTCCAGCACGAAAGTCCTGGAGGAACAATGAAATTTCTGTTTCATTTCGTCCGCCTGTTGCTTTAATAATTCAATAGGCCTGTTCGCTTCAAGATTTAAATATTCATCTCGTAATTATGATACTCACCCCAGAATGTTATGAGTCTGAAGTCGACGGTGTCGACTAAAATGCTTCCATTTCGAAAGATTCGAGCTATAAACGTTCTGTGAAGAGATGGTATGGCCATGAAAACGAACATTGGAGGCGAAGTTACCATATGTTTACTTGGGAAAGCACTATGGTGGTGAAGGCAAAACGACTGAAGTCTTAACTCAATTTTGTCTCGACGATAACAGGGAACCTCTCTTGTAGATGAAGTAAAGTTGGGATAAAAAGCAGCTTGAATGTCTGAAAATTGGGGTTATAGGTTGCTACCCTAGTTTCCCCTAGGAGTAGCAGTACATCTCACCAGAGGTAATGTAGGAATTGGTGAGTACATATAGCATGTATTTTACTGAACTCTCGTCGTACTTTGCTTATGATCAAATAATAATAATAATAATAATAATAATAATAATAATAATAAGGTTTATTCCAAGAAACTACAAGGTATAAACAATAGTCACTGAGGCGTGAGCCTGTACATGACCTGTAAATATACAATATATAATGCAGTAGCCGGTAATCAAATTAATTTACAAATTCTCACCACTATATAAAGAACAAATCAGAAACATGAGGAGGCGGATATACCCGGTCCAGACAAGATTCAGCTATGCAGAGGCAGCATTAATTAAGACTTTCATACTTGGATTACTTGGTCCAATATCTAAAGTTATTAAGTAGAAGGTTGCGTACAGTAAGTATGTCATCCAATATTATTTGATGTTTACGAATGATTGTATATGAAACCAGGGGTTTATTATCGTAATAAAATAGTGTCTTCCCTTTTCAATCACCCAATTCTTCAACATACTTTTTCTTGTACTGGGGTTTACTATACTTTTCAGATCCATAGGAGTTGCGGAATATATTCGTGGGGCTAGATAGGCGAAGCAACTCTGGCCTATACGTTTCTCAGCTCTCGGCCTTAGGTATTGATGGATTCTGTTTTTGTCTCGTACTCATATTCGTTTCGTCCAAGTTGAATTCTTCCTGCACTTATGCCAAGTAATATCTGCAGTACAAACAGTTGGTGGGGATTCATAACATGGGAAATAGCATACAAGTGATCTGAGGGATACAGAAGAGGCTTTCCGTAAATAACACGTAGCATCCATTTCTGGATTACTTCAACCCTTCTCATGTAGCAACTATATGCTCCACCCCAACCAATTATACCATACCTTATCTGAGACTGACATAACGCAGAGTATACTATCTTTAAGTTTGTTTGATCTAGGTTTTTTCTCAGATATCTAAACTTGGTAAGTAAACATCTCAGTTAGGTAACTAAAATATCTATATGGTTACTCCATTTCAGGTGTCGATCGATTGTAATGCCTAGGTATTTTATGTGTTCAGCTTCAGGGATTGATATTTCGTCGTCAATTTCTAAATTGCCCATATGTGGAAGTCCAGAACCATAAGCAGCGAGAGATAAGTACTTTGTCTTTTGCAGATTCATCGTTAGTTTGTTCTCCATGAACCAATGTTTTATCATGATAAGATCTCCCTCCGCTTCTTTTTTTAGGTTTTTACAAGTACTGTCTTCATACAGTATGACAGTATCGTGAGAAAAACTGATGATCTTTCCTTTTCTTTTCATTAATAATAGGCTGTTTATATAGACGATGAACAGGATGGGTCCCAATACTGTCCCTTGTGGCACCCGATTTCCAACAGTTCTCTTTTGACTTGAATACTCGTCTATTCTCACAAATTGTGTCCTACCAGATAAATAGCTTTTCATTAATTTATATGCTTTTCCTCGAAAGCCATTGAGATGAAGTTTACGCAGAAGCTTTTCATGCGATACGGTGTCGAAGGCCTTCGCAAGATCTATAAACACGCACAAACCCACCCTGTTCCCATCCAGCCATCCGTATATTGTCTCCACCAACTTTCTGATCGCATCCTCCGTAGATTTGCCCTTTCTGAAACCGAACTGATTCTTGGATATTATTTTATTCTTCTCTTAAAAGTTAACAATACGAATTTTCAATAGTTTTTCTATTATTTTAGATAGATTAGATGTTAAACAAATTGGTCTATAATTTGATATATTAGCCTTATCTCCTGATTTAAACAATGGTTTGATGACACCAACCTTGAAGATGTTCGGAAATTCAGCTGTCTCAAAACATAAATTTGGCAGCAACATTATAGGTTCTACGATTACGTCTTGTATATTCTTCAGGAGCTCAGTTCTGATACCATCGTATCCCGGGGCTCCACCATTTTTTAATTCCCTAATCATATCTCTCACTTCATTTACAGTAGGTGGGAATAGAAATATGGTTCGATCACAATAACGTTCTCCTTCCTCTTTTTCTGGAACTTGCTCTATATTCTCTGCTAGTCGTTTTCCTATTTCACCGAAATACCTCCCAAATTCCTCCACCGTTCCTCCTTTTGATGTAAGTTCTCGTCCATCGGAATTTTTAACCGAATTTATGTCTGTTTTAGGCCTAGATTTTCCGCAGAGATCATCGACATAATTCCAGAGTGATTTCGCTTTTGAAATATTTTGTTTGACAAAGTTATTGAGGTGATTCTTCTTTGCAGTTTTTATCAACTTCTGCAATACATTACGGTACCTTGCATCTTGTAACCTTAATCTCATTATGTGTGGTTCCTTAATCACTTCCTTGTATAAGTTATTCTTATTATTTATAGCCTTCAAAAGGCCTGGAAAATGATAGACCAAAAGCACCAAGTTTTCGGTTTTGACCGAAGCCGCCCTTGCAAAACTCGTACGTTCAGGAAATATAGAGGATTCGTCATCTCACCCACCTTTCCAGAACTTGTTTTATTCCATTTCAGAATTGCATAGCTCTAAAACATCACCCTTTACTGTTTCTGAAGTTCTTTCCAGATTTCGTTGAAAACTCATCAATATATTCATCAAAAATTCGGAAAATTTCCGAATGAAATTTTTTAAAATTTTTCGAGAACCGGATCCACACAAAATTCTACTCTTAATTGCGCGTTGGTATTCCAAAACTGTTTTCAATGTTTCAATCGAGTCACTACTTCATGATGTGTCGAAGAATTAAAACTCAAAATTTCAAATGGGCCTTTGTCCGAAACTATTCGATTTGTTCCACCCATTAACGAACTCAACCGAGATATGTAAACTCCAAACCTCATTTGACAATCTCAAGTCGCTATGTCCTTTCCTTTGAAAGTTAGGGCACATGCGGACAGAATTGAATTTGACCACGTATTGTTCAACCAATTTCGGCTAAAATTCAAAAATTGCAGACATTAACGAAACGATAGCGCGGGGTTCCCTAGAAAAAGCGCGTAAAAAGGATGAGTGATCCGGAATACGACTATGCAATACAATTTATGTCCGTAAAGTTAGCAGAGCCACTTGCACGGAAGTCAATGAAAACCATCTCATTCATTGTCGTATAGTTGTCGAGAAATTGTCGTGGAAGAAAAAAATTTGTCGCGCTTCTAGTTTTTTTTTAGGGGTGGCTCTGCTAAGTTAATATTAAGTAAGCAAAGCCATTCTAGAATATGCATCGAATTCGATCAGAAATGTTATGAATAATTATCGAGTATTCGTCGTAGACCATCTAACCTGAAAAAACCAGAAAAAATCATTTTTATAGCTTTTTTATAGGTTTTAATGTAATGTTCTGGTTTCTCAGGGAATTTGTCAGATGCGGCAACACTGCATTGGTAAATTGATATTTCACGTATGTTTTCCGTATCATTATTGACTGATATTGGGTTGTATATATTAAATCTTCTTTTTCCCGGAATGAACAATTTGCGTTTCAATGCTGAATAATGGACATATTCCATTCTCACGGATATACATCGACGTAACTTTGTGATACAAGAAAGTTAATTAGATAACCGTTTTTCTACCGGAAATGAGCTGAACGATTGAAGGATGACCAAAACACATTTGTCGTGAAAGAAAAAAATTTGTCGCGCTCTTTGTTTTTTTTTAAAGGGGTGGCTCTGCTAACTTAATATTTAGTAAGCAGAGCCATTCTAAAATATGCATCGAATTCGATCAAAGATGTTATGAGTAATTGTCGAGTATTTGTCGTAGACCGTCTAACCTGAAAATACAGAAAAAATCATTTTTCATAGCATTTTTTAGGTTTTAATAAAATGTCCTGGTTTTTTCACGACAAATATGTTTTGGTCGTCCTTCAATCGTTCAGGTCATTTTGGGTAGAAAAACGGTCATCTAATTAACTTTCTTGTATCACAAAGTTACGTCGAGTTTGTCCGTGAGAATGGATTATTTTCATTATTCAGCATTGAAACGAAAATTGTTCATTTCGGGAAATAGAAGATTTAACATATACAACCCGAAATCAATCAATAATGATACGAAAAACATACGTGAAATATCAATTTACCAATGCGGTGTTGCCGAATCTGACAAATTTCCTAAGAAACCAGTACATTTCATTAAAACCCATAAAAAAGCTATAAAAAATAATTTTTTCTGTTTTTTTCAGGTTAGATGGTCTACGACAAATACTCGACAATTATTCGTAACATTTCTGATCAAATTCGATGCATATTTTAGAATGACTCTGCTAACTCAATATTGAGTTTGCAGAGCCACCCCTAAAAAAAAATTAGAAGCGCCACAAATTTTTCTCTTTCACCACAAATTCTCGACAAATATACGACAATGAATGAGATGGTTTTCATTGACTTCCTAGCAGGTGACTCTGCTAACTCTTTGGACATTAGAATTTCCACGAAGCAATTTATACCTTGCACAGCTGCACATAGCGCAACCTCGATGACCATTTTGTCACCCTCTATTTTTTTCCTCTTTGCAATAACTAATAGAGGTGTTCCTTCACACCAAAAATACTGTATTTTTCCAAGAAACCATTTCACGAATATTGTAATTGGGCAAACTTATCTTATTCTCAGAGTTTCCATCATTCCTTGAATTCCATATCGACTGAAAAATTATAAACCGCAAAGTCCCAAAAGAAAGTTTCATTCCGGAGGCTCTTGTTATAGAATGCTTATACTTTAAAGGTAGAAAGCATCACAAAGAGAACCGAAGAGCAATTAAGCTCCAAATCATCTCGAACGACGAACGTGTCTTCACTTGAGCAACGCTGTTTTCCACTAACAAACTCCAACAATGAAAATCAAGATGAAAAAGGAAAGGACAAGAAATTATAGAACGGATGTTTGAGTTTACGTTTTGACCCTGTTTAGTCTTCGGCTTGAACGTGATGGTTGAAACCTTAACGAAGGTCCCCTGAAGGAATCTTTAGGGTGGGACTTCGAGTATTTTCAACATCAATCAGACTGATAATGATTATTTTCTACTCCTAGTTGATTAAATGAAAAATGCTTTATATATTCAGTTTCAACCTCTTCAAAATTAAGGTCATTACTTAAATGATCCACCCATGTGTTGATTTTTTTTTATTTTGAGTTGAAACATGACGCGTTATGCCTTTATTTGCTCAGATGGTATACAGTGCACTTCGAAATTGTGGAACAAATTAATTTTTTCAGAAGAAAAATATTTGGCAACAAAATCCTGAAACAGGTAAATTTTTGTTTCACTTTTATCAAATTTATACGCAAGAATTTGGTTGCACCCTGTGCCATCCCCATCAGCCCTCGAAATTTTTTGAATGGGGAAAGAAGGTCATGAGGTACTTTTTTGGCAAAGTCTTTGTATCTTCTTCACAGGCGTGCAAAAATTTTCAAGAAAAAAATTTTTTTCTGAAAAATTAGTTGCTTCAAAGAAGTTTTCAGTATGTGCACTTTGTCATGACTCATTTACTTAGAGACGATGGTACCTGATGAAATTTGTCACCAAATTGAAGTGGACCATTTTGTTCATGCACAAGTTTCAACCCCTACGAACCCTTCAATGGAGAAAAAAAAATTTAACGTGAGAGGGTTGAAAGGGGTTGAAAGTTGTGCATGAACAAAACAATAATGGTCGACTTTCATTCGATGACAAATTTCATCAGGTACCATCGTCTCGAAGTAAATGAGCCATGACAGAGTGAACCTACTGAAAACCTCTTTGAAGAAACTAATTTTTCAAAAAAAAAAATTTTTTCTTGAAAATTTCTGCAGCCTATAAAGAAGATAAAGAGACCTTGCCAAAAAAAAACCACATGACCTAATTTCCCTATTCGAAAAATTAAGAGGGTTGATGGGGATGGCACCTGGTGCGACAAAAGTTTTTCAAAAATGCATCTCAATTTGTAGAAAGTGAAACAGTGAAAGTGAAAGTGAGACTCAGGTCTCATGATGTGTTTCAAGTCCCCTTGAGGAAAAAAAACTACACGGCAAATTCCCCACTCGTCAGAATGATGACGACTTCGAACGCCCTCGGTCCAAACGTCGATTACTTTTCCTGCTCGCTGATGACTTTCAAAAAAAGTCTGAAACGTCGACTTTTGTTTTCAATTTCTCCAAGTTGATTGTGTGTAGATTTTAGTGTTGTATCTTCTGTAATTTTTTCTTGTTTTGTTTAGTTTATAGTGGAATTAATGTAATTGATTGAGGTTTTATTTGTAATTTAGTGAACACTGTCTCTGGGACTTTGTCCTGTTTGTGTTCCTGTGTAAATAAAAAAAAATCGACCTGTTTCAGGATTTTTTTCTGAGGAAATGAATTTGTTTTATAATTTTGACACGCACTGTATATATACCAAAGTAGCTGGATGAGTTGAATGTTTTTGTATTTTCGACTTGGGATAAACCTCAAAAATAGCGATTTTTCATTGTTGTTCACAAAGGTCGCTAAAAAAACAATATGCTATTTTTGAGGTTTTACCCATGTCGAAAATACAAAAAGCATTCAACTCATTCAGCTACTTTGGTATATATACAGTACTATCGGACAAATAGTTCGTTCTTTAGAGGGCAAACATTACCATGCGCTCGTAAATGGGGGTTTTTCCTGAATTTTGGTTATTACTGCAAATGCAAATTTGAACACAATTATTATTGGTTCGATTCATCATTTTCCCAAATTAGCTTCAGAAAGTATTCAAAATCAGGTTTCAAAATTGGGGTTTGGGATTTGTCATGCATGCACGAAGTGACAACGTTGTTTAGTACAATTGCTTTTTCTGCTATAGAATAACGAAATATTTATTCCTATTCTGTGGTACATACGTGTTCTTTGTCAATATAACCAAACAATTTCCGTTTGCGATTTGTCAGTAATATGACAGTATGACAGTCTGTGCTCTTCTTTTTCTATTCCTTGGTCGTTGTCTTCTACTCTAACCAGATCGAAGTATAGCTATCTCTGTTTTTCTAAGCAAAATAACACATTTGACTTCCTTTTCTTTCCGGGAAAGCTGAATCCGACGTTGCCATATCGTGCACTCATGACAAATCCCTTTAAATGCAAATCCCCATTTTTATTTTTCAGTTTTAGGTGATCGAACATTTTTTTAAAAATATAATATTGGAATTAAATGTTTGAAATGTGATGTTCTGAAGGTTTTTCATGAAAATAACTGCATTTTAGTTTGAAGGAAAAACTCCCATTACGGCTCCCCGCATTTCGGCAACACAGCCACATTCAAGTTTCATAGAACTTCGTTAATAACTCAAGGTCAGGCACCTGCCTATGGTCTGCATGCTTTAGCGTTGCAACTAGCCACGAGAAATATCAGAATCAAGAGAAATTTTGACGTTAATAAAAAAAAACGGTTTATCGTTCTGCAGGCTTCAGGTATTATTCTATAAAAAATTGTACTTGATTTTTTTGTGTATGCGCAATGTTACTTTAATTTTCATTCATTCCAGTTTTTATCTCAACATGAATTCTTGGATTCGCATTCTTACAATTTTTCTTAACTATTTGCACCAAAAAATTTTGTGAAAATATCGAACTCTGGCCTACAAAAGTCACCTCGTTATATTTGAGAAATAATTTGCTCTCAATACTTTCCTCAATAACAAAGAAGACTCCACATATGCCGAACACTCGAAAAGCACGATTTTTACGGGCACTTCGAAGTTTTACACAAAGAAAATAAAGGCCTGAAACTGAACTTATGGGAAAAATTCAGAAATAAATCCATTGAGGAATATTGAAAATTTCACTCAATGACTAGAGAGAATTATCTAGATCCCCCCTACCATAATAGAAATATAATGAATTATCACCCAAGAAATTCCCTTAAATACGGTTCAAAACCAGTTGAACCCGTTGTCTAATAGCATCCGAAGAAGCTACAACGAAGCGAAACGCATCATATTTTAACTCAAAATAAAAGGGCATCAACACTCATGTGCGTCATTACAATAGATTTATATCGAGTGAAGGCCAATAACACCATTCGAAAATAGGGGTCATCTTCAGGTAATGTAAATTGGGTAACACAAAAATACTGTAGATGGTTGAAAAATACTTGGTGCATATAATTTTGTGTGGACTACCCCATGTATCATTGAATCATGCTTCACCTCAGACTACAGTAATATTGTCATATACCTTTACATTGTGGCAAAAATAATCCAATCAGTGACCTGAATATAGCTAACTAATCCTGTTGCAAAAAATTCCAATATTTCAGAGTTAACAGAGCTCCAATTAGAATTTATGAACTTTGAAACAAAATTCAGCATGAAAATAGCCTTTGCCTATTAGTTATCGTTTTTGTTTCACTGAATCTGATAGGTTGGTAGCATGAAAAATGTCCTCGTATGTTTCTCGTGGGTAACGAATTTCAGCTACTATTTCCCTCGTCGTAATTTCCACCAATCAGAAACGCGCAATTTTGATTTACAAATGATTTCTAGGTGGAAAAACTGTTTGGCAGGAGCTGTCAGCAGTTTATTCGAGTTTACCTGCGGCAAAACTTGACAGTTGCTGTCACCAAAAATTACAATACCTTTGAAAACCTATACATAATGCATGCAGAACAATCTGTTACTCATGAAATAGTCTTTTCAAATACCATTCGTGCATCTAATTTTTCCTGTGAAAAAAATCGAAAAAAACATAGCAAAATAATATTTTTTAACAAAAAGCATTCGTGCAGGTGCAAAATCCTCGTCTTCGACTCGGATTTTTGTTGCCACCAGCATTCATACTTTTTGTTGAAATATCACTTAGCAACGTGTTTTTCGATTTTTTCTCGGAAAAATTAGATGCCCTTTTTATATTACTTACGAATAATTCTGACCTGCTCGAATGGCCGATAAACTAATTCGACTACAGGAAAACACTCATTATACATTATTCTGTATAATGGTCTAAGTGTTAACGTCAATGAGATTTTTTAGATTCCTGACACATGGAGTATGTAAAATTTGAAATGTTAAAGATATTTCCCCAATATCTGTAGAAGTACTGACGTAATCAGATTGAGACTTCGAATCTGGTTATAAAATAAGCCGACGCACGCGACTCCATGCGAAATGTCGTGAGGATTGTGAAGGTGAAAATGTAAAACTTAACTTTTCGAATATTCTCCCAAGTTTCCTTGAAATAAATTGTTTCTTTGGTGAATCAGGCTGAGTGGGAAAATAGCATCAACGTTCAGTTCGAAAATGAAAGAGAGTATTTCAAATTTGAGCTCTGTTATTCATTTCAGGAGATCGGAAAAGTAATATATGAAAATTATTATTTTGTGGTTATTCTTCCATATCCCAAAGAAAACTCACCCGATCAAATTAAATCATCGTAGTTGGTTGTAGAATACAAATGCTGAACTTTGAGCAAAATGTCGTGTGGATTGTACCGGTAGAAAATTGAAAGAATAATTTATGTTCGAAAATTTTCCAATTTTTGTTGAAAGGACAATTTTTTTTCGAAAAGCATTCATCAGTTCCCAACGAAATTCGTCACAGTCCTCGGAATCGCTTTTTAGCAACAGTTTCAGAGTCCGATCGTAATGTTGATATTCGGAGATATTGGAAAAAAATGTTTTGAATTTCTTGGTATTTTCCTAGATATTTAGGTACGAAATACCTCATCACAAAATACTGATTCTCCGAAACGTTTTGTTTCTTGAAAAAGAGTACAAACTCATTTCGAATAATCAATATCAGAAACCATATTTTTTATCTATCGTGTATCCACCTGTGATCAGCTCTTGGGAAAGAAGTTCCATTCAAAGGAATTTCTCAGAATTGTTTCATCCTAAATCATCAACAAAACTTCCCAGAGCAGTTCTTTCAAACATGAAATGTTTTCAGCCTGAATATGAAAATTATCTGGTCCTGTTGAAAACGAACGCCACCATAACCCGGAACTTGTTCAAAGTTCGATGCTCTACCCAATCTCTAAACAAATTGGAATATTAATAAGTTATCGATTGATGATTGAGTTACGCCTCAAATTCCCGAATCTGCTTCTTAGCTACCTCGACATTATTGGATTCACTGATCGCTCGAGAAATAAATCCAATCAAATCAAAACCTGAGAAAAATTACTTGTGAATATGTATAATATATTCTTTTGAGATGAGCAGTATATTTTTTTTTTATATCAAACAATTTGTGTCATAACAGTATTAGCAGAGGAAATGTAAACGGGGTACCATACATTTTTACGTATGATACAAGAGCACAGATACAAACCTCAGGAAAAACTCTGTCCCCCCGTATGAGTATAATGAAATTGTTGTTTTTTATTGAAGGGCTTCTTTTTCATCGACCAAATTTCTTCCTTCCTATGCGATGCAGGTTGAAATCTTGGAATCATATCTGAAAACTAAAAAGGAGACGAAAAAACTAATATGAACTAGTGAATGATTTAGTACTCATTAAACTAGGAGTTTCACCCCTCTGTTTGCCACCATAAAAGTGACAGTATGACAGTACTAACCGTGACGTTCGGTCGATTCTCAGGCCCCGCCCATAAAATGCAATTATCCAATTGGTCAAATATACCTGCATTGGTGTTGACATGTTCACCACATTCTGGATTTTTTTAAAATATTAGCAATTCGATTGAGATATTGTTTTTTTCAATGGGAAGTAGGGTGATATTTCATCTATCCATGTGAATTTACCACTTTTCATTAACTCTTACGGCTACGAAGGAGATCGGTGAATGTGGGACGACCTCTTTGACCCAGCGTCAACCTTATTCAATTAGTATAGTATAGAAGTAATTAAAAAAAAATAAGACACCGAAAGAATTGCCCCGAAACCATCGTCAAATTTATATATTGGGTAACTATTAACTTAATGTTCTGTTGTTTCTTCTTCTCCTCCGCACTCGCACCTTGGACTTTCGACCGAATTCCATTTGAAGAGGAAACTATTACAGCGACCATGACCGGTTCTAAGTCGATTCAAAATGCACTAAATTTCCCTAGGAAGATTGAACCAAGGAACTTTTTCTGAAGGATCGCTGATCAAACCTTTTTTGAAAACATTACACGAATTCCATTCCGAACGCCAAACTTCTTTGTCACTTTTATTGGTGTAAAGAAAATCGTTGATCCATAAAGGTTTACGAGATTTCAATCTAGCAATTTTAGAATCCGGAATATAAGACATGATTGGGAATAAATTCGGAAAGGAACGATATTTATCCCAAGACTTTATCACTGCAACCTGTCTACGAATATTTGAGAGAACTGGTAACCACTGTAAAGGTGTAGATCTTATGGTCCCACTAATAATTCTCATAGCAACAAGCTGTACATATATTTTACTAATATGAGCGCTATTAAACCAAAAAAAAACAAAAATATTCAGCAGCAGAAAAAACCAAAGCTAAAGCTGCGGTACGAACAGTTGTAGGGTCAGCCCCTTATAAAGAACCAGCCAGTTTTTGAAGAATATTATTCCTAGATTTCAATTTCATACGTAAGTTTTCCAAATGGGCCTTGAAATTTAAAGAAGTAACAAATTTCACTTCAAGATATTTAGGAGTGAAATTATGTTTCAGAACGGTATTATTGAAACTAACATTCAAAGTTTTAAACTTCTGTTGATTATTCAAAAGAAAACAAGAGACTTCTGTTTCATTAGAGTTTGGACATAAACGCCACTCTACAAAGTAATTCTTCAAAATTTCTAAATCAGTGTTTAGAGTGTTTTCAATGACTTTGAAATCAGAGTTAGGAAAAGCCAGAGCAATATCATCTGCATAGATGAATTTCTCTGAAGAAGTTGCTGGAATATCACATAATTATAAATTAAATAGAAGGAGAGCTAAAACTGATCCTAGTGGCAGTCCATTAAACAAAGTTTTGAACCTTCTACAAACATCATCAACAAAAACACGGAGTCTTCTGTCAGATATCATTTTTTCAATCAATCGAATTACTTTTCCAAATTTCAGAAAAATAAATAAATGCAAATATTGAGATTATTCTGGACTTACTGTGCGAAAGTGAATCTTAGGAATCTTCGATTGATGACATCAGTTTGTTTAAATTCCTGAATTTTTGAAGCACTATACAGGGAGCAAGTTATTCTACAGGCAATTCGAAACAAAAAGTTCTATAGATTAGGGAAGCTCCAAGACCTTTATTCTGAGATGATGTTGGTTTATAGGATAAAAATAAGGTTTTCAGAACATATGCAGTTTCCAAAATTAGGCTGACCAGTTTCGATTGAATTCCAAAATCATCTTCAGGGCTCTACAATAAAAACTATACATCAAACCTATGTATGGGGATATAGAGAGTTAAAGTTATCATATTTATATTTTCAACCTTATTATCTATCGAAATATTCCCATCGAGTTCGTTCTTGAGAATAGCAAATTGAAATTGATAACGGGCCATCAAATTTCCATTTCATTATCGATGGCAGCTTCTTCATTATGAATTCATATCAAAATTGAAATTCTTGTTGACAACGGATTCATCTTTTTGCGCGCATGTTCTAGGGGAACAGCGTGCTATCATTTTGTCCAAATGTCTGTAATTTTGGATGATTGAGCCGAAAATGGTCTCAATCGACTAGGTTGGACTCACTGATGACGAATCCGGTGTCAAAATTGATTCTGTCCGGCCGGCCGGCCGGCCGTAGACACGACAACTGTCGACAGAAGTAAGCTAGCAACTTGAAACTTTCAGAATAGGTTGCGCATCGGAATGCCGCGGTTAAGTTCGTTAATGGGCCAAATCGATCGAATAGTTTCGGAGTTATAGGCATTTGAAGTTTTGAAGTTATTTATTTTTTATTTCAGAAACTACATAAGCGATTGGATTCAAACTTGGCAGTTAGGTGTAGTACAACGACGCGCAACTTTGAGCCAAATTTCGTCAGGATCATATTGTCAGTAATTTTTAAAAAAATATTTTTTCGAAATTTTTTTCCAAAAAAATTTTTTTTTCGGAAACCATTCATCATATCCAAAAAAAATTATACTCACACTTTGACCTTCTACTTTCACAGCAGTGTACCAAATTTCAGTTCGATACGCTCATAAGTTTCGGAGATATCGGGAAAAAATATGTCAAATTTCGAGGTTTTCTTCTCGATATCGTTGATTTTTTCGGTATAACTCGAGAAATACTGATTCAGTCCTGATCAAACTTCACAGCTAGTTTTAAGATGCTGAAAGACAACTTTATGCAAAATTTCGTGATAATCGTGTTAATAGATTAATTTGAAAAAAAAAATTTCTATGATTTTCTCATCATATCATCCTCATTAAATTCTGTTTGAAACTTCGAACTGTTATTTTCGATGAAGTACTGGATTTCAATTCGATCTGATCTGTATTTTTGGAAATATTGGAAAAATAAAATTTTGATAGAGTATATCTACGGAATCATTGGGTGGATTTTACCCATTCACGAATTCGGCCTTCGTAATTAAGGTCCAAACCTTCTCAACAAATATCGAGTTTCTAAGTTGTTTCTTTCGGAAGTTATTGTGTTTACGCAGTCGGCCGATTTTGTCATCCCTAACTTTGAAAGCGATTTTTTCACCCCCTGTATCATGAATCGCGATTTCGATTTTTAAAGTGGATACATCAATCTTACATCTTGAAAAATCCCAAAAATGAAAATTTTCCATCCAAAAGCCTCGAAGTTATTCTTGTTTCAGCGGAGCTCTATTTTCGATTTTTTTTTCGAATTTTCCCGCTCAGAGAGAATTTTCCAACCAAAACTGAAAAATGTTACATCAAAATAAATTGAAATTTTCTAAGGAATCTATTTCTGCAATAAAAAAATGGTGTTCTAATTTGAAAAACGGAAGTTGACGTCATTTCCGGAAAAACCGGAGGTGCTCATGCCTTGAAAATGTTTTAGATTTCATCAGCATCGTGAAATACTTATAAGTGCTGAATTTCATGAAAACACGTTCAGTAGTTTCCCGTATAAATATGGGTGAGGTTCCTCGTGAAAGACCCTGTAGATATTGGATGGTTTAAATATTCATATCATATACATGTATTATACAAATTCATGAATTAATAAAATATTCAGTTCAATTATCAGTCGAGAGTCGATGCTCACTCTAATGAAATCCAACTAGCATAATATCACGAATGATTTCGCCATTGATGAATACAGAAATTGATGTTGAAACCGGTGCACTGGTGAATTATTTCATATTGAAGGCAGTTAATGAAATCACTGGTTTTGATGAAACATAAATTACATAGCGATTTTGTTCCCGTTTGGGGTTCATTTATTAAATATCAATTAACCGCAGCTAATGGTCACCTATGAAACGCGTTTAATATGAAAATATTTCTATCACAGTTGTATATGATTGGTGGGAATCATCGGGCTTCAAGCAAGTCGAGAGGCATAAACCGTTTATACGTACAGTGCGCGTCAAAATTATGGAACTAATTCATTTTCTCAGAAGGAAAATATTTGGTAACAAAATCCTGAAACAGGTCAATTTTTGTTTCACTTTTACCAAATTTCATTTATTTTCGAAGGATTTTTGTTGCACCCTGTGCCATCCCCATCAACTCTCTGAATTTTTTGAATTGGGAAAGTAGGTCATGTTGTACTTTTTTGGTACGGTCTTCGTATCTTCTTTACAGGCGTGCAGAAAGTTTCAAGAAAAAAATTTTTTTTTGAAAACTTAGTAAGTTTAAAGAGGTTTTCAGTATATGTGCACTTTGTCATAGCTCATTCACTTCGAGACGATGGTACCTGATGAAATTCGTCACCGAATGAAAGTCGACCATTACAGTTTTGTTCATGCACAAGTCTTAACCCCTTTCAAACCCCCCACGTGAAATTTTTTTTTCTCCATTGAAGGGTTCGTAGGGGTTGAAAGTTGTGCGTGTACAGAACTGTAATGGTCGAATTCCATTCGGTGACAAATTTCATCAGGTACCATCGTCTCAAATAAATGAGCCATGACAAAGTGCACATACTGAAAACTTTTTTGAAGTAACTAATTTTCGAGAAAAGATTTTTTTCCTGAAAATTTCTGCACGACTGAGAAGAAGATACAAAGACCTTGCCAAAAAAGTACCACATGACCCACTTTCCCAATTCAGAAAATTTAGAGGATTGATGGGGATGGCACAGCGTGCAACAAAAATCCTTCAAAAATGCATAAAAATTCGGTAACAGTAAAACAAAACGCTGCAAATTTCACACAAGGGTTTATTATTTCCTCAGTTTAATAACCCAATACCATTGATATCTCAAATAAATCGTATATATTAATTATAACTCATTGGGTTTCCACCAAACGAAAATCAATTCCATGAAGAAATTCATGTGAAATATTTAAATTCAATAGTAACTACAAAATTATCCATGTCGAAACCAAGAGTACCTACATAACTCCTAGAGTCGTTAGAAATCAATAGGTACAACACCCGCAAAATCCTATTGAATGAACAAACAGATGTATAGATGAATAGCTCTCCTCTACTGAATATTTTTCTGTAACCTAAAAACTCTGTGGCAAACCCCAATTTATACCTACTCTCACTTTTACGCTTTTGTATAATTATTTAGGCACGTTCCGGACCATATTTAAACCTTGTTGTACTACATACCATCAGTCAGTAAAATGTAGACACCTGAAGAAGCTATATTAAAGCGAAAGATTTTTAGCAACTTTCTCCGTGTTTTTTTGTGATTCCGGGGTATTACTATGAGATGGAGTTTTTATGTCCGACTGATCATCAGAATTATCACTCCTGTCACCGATATAATCAATTACAATATCCATGTTGTCTGTCTCATCTAAATATATTCCCGAAATATGGTAGATAAACCTATTCACTAAGGTATCAACATATAACGAAAATTTTGCTGGAAAGAATTTAAAGAATAACTTTATAATTAAGCCTAAAGGATGTTATTCATAAAAATCTTAAATATTTTTTATTCCAAATCACATTTCCTATGAAATATTGGAGTTGAAAAATAAGAAAATTGTCTTGGTGTTGAGTTTTCTTAAAAACTACTTTACAAAGGTCAAGTCACTATGTTGTTTCTTTCGTTAAAGTAAAGTTAAATATCCGAAAAATATTTTTTACTAATATTTTGCCAGTACGATCTTCACGATATTACCCATTCAATTGCGTGTCGCTATTACACAAATAGAATTGAAATTCAAATCAGAAAGCGTTTGCGCATTTTGACATATAAGGGAAATAACCTCAAAATTTAAAATGTCCACAAAATTGTTCACCAATATCTCTGCAAATAAATATGGTTTCAAAATGTTGACTAAGACCTGTACCAAATTATATTGAACTTTAATGAATAGCTTCCGAAAAAAATGTTTAGAAAAAATTCAATTTTTTTCCAATACAATTCTCACGAGATCATGCATTAAATTGAGCTTCGATATTTCACAACTAGTTATGATGTTTCAATTTGATCGCGTTAGTATTTCTTGAGAAACTTTCGGGACAATTGACTTAAACCCTCAAATTAACAACAAATACGTAAAACAAAATTCAGGATTTTCCGCTAATATTAAATGTGTGGATGTGATTCCTACTAGGATTCAACTTTGTTTTGAAAAATATCAATGAAATGAAAAAAAAACTCACCCGTCCGGAGCACCTTATCTGAAAAAAATTTTTCCACAGTGCATATATCCGATAAGAGTTCACTTGATTCACAAAATATCCAATACACAAACTGAAGACCTAAAGTTATTTTCAATAACTTTTCTGTAAAAATCAAATATATCGTGAACCTCTCAATGTTGAATTTGACTGAATAATTCTAAAAGAGAAATTTCGTTCCGTATAGTTGTCAGATACACTCAACTAAGAGGGTGTGAAATCCCAACGTCTGTTTAATGTAAAAACGTTCAGTTCAAACAAGTAGTTTGCGGACCACCAGATGTTGAAACATCTTGGAATATTCTTGTCTGGGGTCCCCGATACACACTCTTCTGAACAGGTCAATTATCGGCTCCTGCCTTAGTCTAAGGCTCGTACCCTTAGTATTAGATTCTCGACAATTGATGAGATTTCCGGTTTGATAATTGATTTGTTTGCATATATCCTCCAATTTGTTCATCACATACATGCTCATTACCTTTTATATTCACCCCTATTTCAAAGTCTCAGTACGAAAAATATTGGATTTCGATTGAAACCAGTAGCGGATATCCACATGTTGACGATAATTGTACTACGCAATCCAAAATTGATGGAAACCTCCGATCGACCGAATATTTTGGAAATATTCATTATTTTAAATAACGCTTCTTAATTCGCGTTCTGCATGTGAAAGGGTTATTCAGTTACACAAGAGTATTTATTGAGATTTCAATGTTTCAAATGAATTTTTTCATGGAATTAGTTTTTGGGTTGTGAAAAACCAATGATTTATGAATAATATATAAGTTTTATTTAAGATATAATTGAGCTCCATGAAGAAATTTAATGTTTAATCCCGTAATTCGCAGGGTGATATCTATAAATAATAATTGTTATCCGAGTTTTTGTAGTTATGTTTCAGATATTAGGAGAGAAACCCCAAAAATATTCAATTCGAACTACTAACGATTATGAAATTGTCGAGAACATCGATGGGGCATTTGCACATTGTGTTTATAAAATAATTAACGAATCCGTTCGAAATTTCTCAATATATGTTGAAAATTTGGTAAAAATGTTTTCATCTACTTTCAACTATATGATTCTGGATGAAAAGTTAACCGATTTTTTCACTGAACTCCAATCTTAGAACCGAATGCGATGATTCATTCTCGGGATTATTGGAAATTTGCAGCATTTTTCTTTGTAACTCAGGGACTACTGGTCGGATATCATCCGGGTGAAAATTTTTAGGTTGAATTATGCAACAGTAATCAACGTTGAGAATTTCACAAAAATTCGATGGTAAGTTTCCGAGAAATAATTTTTTTTCCCTCCAACCTCCAACTTTAAACCCTTAGGGTATACCAATCCTGCTGAAAAGCTTGGAGGATCAATCCCGAGCGACACATGATTTTTCTACCAAGTTTCACGGATTTCGGTTCAGTACTTTCCGAGAAAAGCTCCGGATAACGGACGGCGGACGGCGGACGGACGGATTTTTTTTTATTCGTTCATTCAAATCTACATACTCCAAAACGTAAACTGTGAAATTTTCAGGGGGGGTTAAATTTTTTTTTTTTTGGTCGATCACTAAGGTTTATTATTTGATTTTATCAAATAATAAACCGAAATTGACCAGTTTCAGGATTTTGTTGCCAACTATTTCTCTTCCGAGAAAATGAGTTTGTTCCATAATTTTGACGCACACTGTATAAGGGGGAATAAACTTTCAATAATTTTTCAAATTCTATATTTTAATTGATTCCATCCGTATTTTTGGAAATATTGATGAAATTATTATTGGAATGGAAGCTATAAATATCAAGTCTCTGAGTAGTTCGTTTCGAAATGCATTTTGTTCACGGCTGTCCTAACCGTAGATCGTAAACACAATAACTAGGGAAATAATCTACTTAGAGACTTGATAAGTGTAGAGCAGGTTTGGATTACAATTACGAAGCCCGAATTCGCGAATTGAGATGTGAAGCCATCTAAATCTTCCGTTATCGTTTTTTTAGCATGCGCAATGGAACATTTCTACCACTTTAACGTTATTAGCCTTAACGGCTTCCGTGATTCGCGGGTGAATAACGTTTTGGTTATTGTGATGGTAATAGGGCGTCATTGCCAAACTTTCTAGCTTTTCTGATATTAGTTGATTTTGAATCCTGAGATGATAATGATTATTTGAATATTCACATTTCTGCTCGGAATAAAAACACTTTCTCCCTAATTGCTTGAGAATTTGTAACAATGTTTTTAGCTCATCATCATAGTGTTCAAAACTCAGATACAAGGTTTAAATATTCGGCACCCCCGTGAGTATGAAATTCTAACTTCGTATCTGACAACGTGTAAAAATGATGTTTACAGAAAAACTGATTCAACTGTGCTGATGTTTCAAAAAATAATATGATATATCGTCGTTGTTTCATTTAAAAAATAGACATTTGAGACAAAATACTGCTCAAAATTTCAAAATAGCAATTATTTGAAAATGTTCCCCAGAACACGCGCGTAAAAACGGGATACGAATATTATGTTTTTTTTCCCTGAAGAATCTACAATTTGGGTAGCGACACTCATTTGGGAACACCCTGTATCATCTAATCTACAATTTACGACGAAGAAACGATACTTCCAAGCCACTTCTATTCAAATTTCACCCTCTTTGCAACCGTATAGGATTAAAACGACAACTGTCACAATAATCGATTGAAAATAATACAATTTGACCCTGGAGCCTGCTGTTATTCTCTTTTTATTCTCCGCAAAACTCCTCCCTTTCCTAGTGATGGTTTCGTCTGAATTCCCCGGAGCCGGGGAAGAAAACAAATGTGCTGATGATTTGAATATTTCCGGGGGGAAAATAAAAATCCGCCTAATAAATCCGGGCACGTCTGGAAAAACAGGTTCCCGAAAATGGAAATATGGGAATCCCGCCGATAGATATGAATAATGCGGTTGGGTACTCGATTCATTGGGATTTATTGCCACGGATATGCTCATTCGAATTAGCGTATATTTGTGAGATTAGGACGTGGCCAATTGGCTCAAATGTCAGAACGAAACAGGATAAAAACATACGTTCCTTTTTGTGTATAGAGGGTGTATCTGAATAACACCGAAAAATTTTAAGGGGTGATGCTGTGATGAAAATCAAGGTGGGTATTCGGTATAAAATTTTTTGAAGAACCTCCCCCCGGAGAAGTTACACCCCTCTGACGATAACCAGAAAAAATTGTTTCTCTTTTTTATTTTTCCTGTATATTCAGCTGAAAACAAGAATCTTGATAAGTGAAGGGTTTTCCAATGAGAGGTGTTATTTTGAACAGCCCACTATTTCTGTAGATTTCACTTTTGAAGCTGTCATTTTTTGACATTTGACAAGTAGAAACTACGCCATTAATAAAAATGGAACGATACAACCTTCAACAACGCATTGAAATTATTAAAATTCACTATAAAAATGGTGAAAATTTGTCAAAGACGGTTCGTAAAATTCGAACATTTTTGGGTCGTCGTGAAGCACCTTGTCGGACCGCAATAAAGAAATTGGTGGAAAATTTTGATCTTGGGACGAGTAAGTGATGTGTAGAATGAAACCCGTGCACGTCACTCAAGAACAGCCGAGAATATTGCTGCTGTAGCCGAAAGTGTTGAAGAAAACCCAGGTTTGTCCATTCCGCGTCGTTTTTTGGAATTAGGCATTCCACAAACGTCATTACACCGTATTTTGCATAAAGATTTGGGCCTTAAGGCTTATATGGTTCAGTTAACACAAGAACTCAAGCCGGCCGATCATCAACAACGTCGTGTCTTTGCTGATTGGGTCGTTGAAATGCATGAAAATGATCCGGAATTCCATCGAAAAAAAACTCGGTGGCTTCGTCAACGAGCAAAATTGTCGCATCTGGGGCTCGAAAAACCCGAGAGTTATTGTTGAAAAGCCTCTCTATCCTCAACCTGTGACTGTTTGGTGCGGTTTATGGTCCGGCGGAGTCATTGGACCTTACTTATTCAAAAATGAGGCTGGAGCAACAGTTACGTTGAATGGATTGCGCTATCAAGAGATGATTAATGATTTTTATGGCCGGAATTGGATGGTATTGATCTGGACAACGTTTACTTTCAACAAGACGGCCCTACGTGCCACACAAGCAACGAAACCATTGATCTTTTGCTGGAAAAGTTTCCGGACCGTGTTATCTCTCGAAGAGGTGATCACAATCTTGTGATTTAACACCTTGCGACTTCTTCCTTTGGGGCCAAGTGAAAGAGAAGGTCTACGCCAATAGCCCAGCGTCGATTCAAGACCTCAAAGATGGAATTGTGAGGCTATCGAGGACATAGGGCAGCCACTTTGCGATTTGGTTATGGAAAATTTCATCAGAAGGATATAGTCCTGTGAGCGTGGTCGTGGTGGTCATTTGCCAGATATGATTTTCCACTATTAACGGCATAGCTTATTCTTTATAATGAAATTAACATCCGATCATTTATATCGCAAAATGGCATTTTTCTTTGAATATCAAAAATTACCTGTTATTGGAAAACCCTTTATAAGTCGTCAATGAAACTACACGTTGTAGAATTTTTTCAACCCTGAATTATGCTTAGAAGGGGTTGAGATAGTCAATCCCTAAGATATTTTCTCTTTCAACTTTATTTTGCATACACATTTTTCTTTTGAAATCACATGCCTGAAAAGCCCAAATCTCTTACTAGTTTTTTTTATTTCTACAAGTTTTCTCGAAAACTCAAGCATTACGAGAAAAAAATATCGATGATCTGAGAAATCGAATTGTAGCAGGGTGTGAAACGATAAAAATTCAGCTGGCATATTTCATCGCATACGAATTTCAATGAGGAGAAGAGTAAATGCTTTTATTGAAGCTGGTTGTATTCATTTTCAGCATTTATTAATATTGTATTGTCAATATTCGACAGGTTTTTGTTCGTTGTTCGCTATTGTTTTAGTTGTAAGAGTCTTAGCCTAGTATAATCATTATTTGGTTTGCTGTTGTTTGATTGAATGCTAATATGAGTTATATTTTTTTCGTCAAGGCTTAGGTTTTCGAAATTCAGATTTTAACGAGGGTTAATGATACTGGAATGTGGCTGTGTTGCTGAAATCGTAATTTACCAGTCCGCGTTACTGTCTGATGAAAATGTAGCTTCATTCATGTCGTACTGTACCCGATTTTAAATCATAATATTTCCCTATACTTAAATACTGCGCCTATGTGCTAAACCGTGATTGATTGATTCATTCATTCGTTTATTCACGGTTCATTCATTTCCCCAAGCATAAAAGGGAACGTTGATTTTTCAATGGTCGAGAAACTAACCTAAAGAGAGAAGCAGAAACGCTAGAGATTCGCTATAAAAATTCACAATGGAAGAAGTAAGTCGACAGAGTCCCTCTTCGAAATGAGGACGAACAAAGGATGGAATGAAACACAGCCATCTTGGCATAGTGTACTTAACCACGTAAGTCTTTGTTACATTATCACAATTACTAGAAGCTTGTTCATTCTGATTGCCATTATTGAATCTCAACTATTATGTAGTGGCACCAGTACATTTCGAAGTTATGATCTAAATTGATATCGATCATCCTGTTCAAGGTGTTTCTACGATCGTTAAGGATTTCATCAGTTTTCATTATGAGTGAATGGTCAGTGCTTTTTGTCTAGAATACTGAACGTCCCGGTGTCGATCCAAGGTCTGGTTAGTCTCTAGGAGCGGGCACTATTGGAGTTGCTCCGTTTTCACCTATCGACTACCATTTATTTAACCTAATATTATTTACGACTTAGCTGTTATTCATCCCCTTTTCATTGTGTTTCTTTGCTAAATATTCAAATAATCAATTACTACAATGTGTAGGCTTTGGCTTGACACCAACTACTTTCCTGTCTTGGGTCAGCGCCGTATGGCGGGGTCAAGACTCTTGTAGCTAAATTCTAAGGGGGTGAGGGTGAAAGACCATTAGCCATATGGCTCGGCTCCAGAAAAAATTAGAACTCACCCCTAACTAGCAAGTAGAGTATTTATATTGTGATGAACCGAATGTGGAATGTTGACCGATGATCCTTAGCTCTAGAACCCCTTTGAGCTCCGTCAATCTGCATATTGTTATTCCACTGATGGTAGTATTCCGAAATGTAACTGTTTTCACTATGTATTGGATTAATATATCCTATTCATCGAGATTATTCATACAAGTGTATATTTGACTCTATGTATCATACATAAGAACCTAGAAGTACTGACAGCTGAGTGTCTTCTCATAAACCTGTTATACATCTACCTTTGTCATTTATTGGCGCCCAAATGACGGAGGCATTCCTATTTATGAGGCTCATGAGAGGAACTTATCTATTGGACAACTTTCGTGGTTTTTTGCTTCATTCATTAGAGATTTGGTATCACTGATTGCCTGAGCTTAATTGACTTCTACATTTACTGCTAATTGTTCCTGATGTTACATTGTAATAAATATCGGTTGGGAGTTTTTCTAAGGCATTCTTTTTCCTCCTGCAAGAGAACTGCACCGAATAGCCAAATTGTTGTTTTATTTATTCTAACCTGAACTTCCCATCAATCTTCTCTCTCATTCTCTGAATATAACAGTATTTTGGGTTGCGAACACAACGTAGAGTCCCCTTCCTTTTACTAGACGATCACAGCATATTGGCCAAGGGTGGGTTTTCGAGTAGGTAGACGGGGTCTATAGGGTGGGATAGTACAACGTGAATAATAGAAAATTTGAAATAGTACTTTACTAGATTGAAAGGATCGTTCATGAAAATTTATATTTCATCGAAAATTTACACGGTTCGTCCGTTTCATCTTATGAGTCCATCTTCAGAAAAGAATGAGACTTTCACGCAAAAAGACATTGTATATGAGAACTGAACATCGGGAAGCACAGAAAAGAAAATTCAATTACATGAACTCGAACAGAATGGAATTAAATTTGCTGCATCCGTTTTTTCCCAAAGCTAGAACAAGCAGGCCAGAGTTTCATTATAAATGGAGCAGAAATAGAAGTTAATGTGAAACACTTTTGTTCCTGCAAACGTCGAATTTAATTATCGATACTCTTCGATGAGGTTCTTTCAGTCATGCCTTTGTTGTCTTGAAAGTGGAAGATGTTTCAAGAGTCAGAAGTTGATGTCGTAGAATAGACATACCATGAAGATCTATCGAAGTTTGGACGGTCCTTCGAGATATTATTTGCACCAATATTATCGTTCCATGTATAATATACAGGGGTATTCCAAATTAGGAGTGAACCTTGGAAGTGTTAGTTTTACTCATTTACTGTCGTTTGTGTCATTATTATTGGTCACCGAAATTCAACAGTGTCCGAAGTATTTGAGTTCTTTTGATTCATAAAAGTTTCCTCAAATCAGTTAATTTCTGATCAATTTTTTCTTCGTTGATCAGTTTTAATTATAATTTCGGGTTTTTTCGTCAGACTATAATATGGTATGTATGAAGAAACGCTGCAAATTGTATACAAGGGTTTGTTATTTTCTCAGTTAAATAACCCAATACTATTGATGTCTTGAATAAAACATATTTCATTCATAACTCATTGGTTTTTCACAACACAATTTGCAATATTTCTTTTTATAACTCAGGGACCAATGGTCCGAAATCATCCTGGTGAAAATTTTTAGGTTGAGTTATGCAACAGTAATCTTCGTTGAGAGTTTCATGAAAATTCGGTGGTAATTTTTTTTCTTCCTACCCCAGTTTCGAGCCCTTATGGTAAACTGATCCTGCTGAAAAGCTTGGAAGGTCAATCTCGAGCGAGACACGATTTTTTTACCAAGTTTCACGGATTTCGGTTCAGTACTTTAAGAGAAAAGCCACACACAACAGATGGCGGATGGATTTTTGGTTCATCATTTCATAAAATCAAAATATAAATCTTAGTGATCGACCAAAAAAATATTTGGAGTATCTTAGTGATCGTGTTCGTATTAGGCTGAAGGCAGGTTTGAAGCTCAGATACGAAGGTCAAGTACAGAATGTACGAAATTTGCTTGAAATTTAGAAGACAGACGCATTTGAAATTCATCCCAGTAGTTACAAAAATGCAAAATCATTTTTTGGAAAAATCCTGGAAAAATCATTCCGTGATTTCTTTTCAACGTTTGGCCGATTTTGCCCATAAAAGCGCCAATAAACGTTACCTTTTTCGTACAACTACATAAAAATACGAAAATAAAATATCATCATCAGTGCTACCTAGAACATGCGTACAAAAAATGAAAAAAATATTCACCATTAGAATCGTTTGAAAGTCCTGTACGCTAAATTTCAAAACTTCCTCTTCCGAAAATGACAAAATGGATAATATTGATATTCCTAGGTGGACACGATCACCAATATGGGGCCAGAAGGATTCTACAGATATGAAGACAAATAGATTACCCGGTCTCCTAATAAATCACCTGTTTTTCCGATAGAATGGGGGTTCGATTCCAACAAATCTTATTTCTGGAAGGAGGTCATTTTTCTACTGGAAACGCTAGACGTTGACTGAGGTTCGGAGTTCACGTAATGATACCAAATTAGTTTTTTTGTGTTAAAGCTTGGCGGAGATAAGAACTAGGTCTAAAAATTCAATATCAAGTCAGCGAATATGTTTGAGATTCAATGTAAAAATATTCCATTTTCTAAACTCAATTAGTGAGAATTGGGGAAACACTCCCTCTGCTCTCGTTCATCGATCGATAATTGAAATGAAAATTTCAGAAAAGCAATAACGTGAAGTCAGCAGCTTTTGTGGAAAGTTTCAAGTTCGTTCTCGAAAAGGTTTATTTTTTTATTGGCCTTACCAAATGCAGCTTTACTGTCTGATGAAATGATTTTGCAAAATTCCAATCAAAGTATCCTCACGAAATTAGGTATGAACCTTCGAGCTGTTATGTTTGAGACAAGTACTGGATTCAAGTACGTTATAATCTGTATTTTTGGAAATATTGGAGGGATAACATTTTGAAAGGTATATCTACGGAATCATTTGGCGGATTTTACACCTTCATAAATTTGACCTACGTACACCCAAACCTACTCTACAAGTATAGAGTTTCTGACTTGTTTCTTTCGCTAGTTAGAAATTCAATAGTTTCGAAGAACGTTCGAACCCTAATTACGAAGACTGATTCAATTCTGATTCTGATTCAAAGTTTTGTTTACCCAATATTTCCAAAAATACAGCGTGGATTAAGTTGAAATCCAATACTCGATTGGAAAATGACAGGTTGGAGCTTCATGCAGTATATGGAATATATTTTTTGTTATGACATGATCATAACGGAATTTAGACCAAAGTTGTTCACCAGCAATTTCAAAATAGTAACCAAGTTTCAGCATAAGTGGATCAACTTTTTTTGAATTATTCTGGAAATAACAAGCATACAGAGGAAATATGGACACAATTTGATTTTTTACCGAAAGTTGAAACCTAATTGAAATAAAATTTGGAACACTGTTGTGAAATACAGAGTTTCAGGTGTGTGCAAAGATTTGTTCACACCTGATGAATAGTTTTCCATAAAAAAACACACCGTACGATCCCGAAAAAATGTTACCAGAACTACCAAATTTCAATTTGAGGGCTTCAGAAGTTCCTGTTATATTGAGGAAATGATCTCGAAAATCCAACTGACTTCAACTCCGAAAAATTTTGTCCGATTTAGCCAACTAACGAACCTAACCACAGCATTATGATGCGCGACCTTCCCTGAAAGGTCAATAGCTCGTTCAAATGTGGCCTCTGACGACCGGCCGGACAGAATTGATTTTGACACCATTTTCGGCTTAAAATTTGAAAATTACAGACATAAGAACGAAATGAAAGCACGCTGGTCCAGGGAACGTACGCGGAAAAACAACAGTTTGCAATATACAGGGTGGTCTGCGAGTAACTGTACATCGTGCAGGTTCTGACAAAAATCAATAAATTACCCCGTGTCTCAGAAAAGAATGACCTTAGGTTATATTTAATTGTTATTTTATGGCTCACCAAGTTCCCATTTATTCACCATCAAAGGATGTTGTTATTCGCAGGCGATCCTGTACTTACACACGGTCAACCACAGGAGTATGAACGTGAACACTGCGCAGTTCTAACTGCACCTTTTCGTTACAAACCATTCATTTCAAGCAGAATATTTATGACAATTTTTGTTAGGAAAATCTTATCATACTTATGCTGACTACCTTCTTGAACAGGAAAGTTGAGACAGTTCACTAAGTTCTTAGCCACGTTTCTCCATCAATAGACAGAATTGCATACCGAATTGACGTCTTGAGCTTATTAAGTTTTCTCGGCTTACCTTTTACTCTTCGGGTTGCCCTAGAGAAAGTTGCAGAAAGTTGGATTTGGTAACCTAATGGGATGGTAGGATTCAGTCGAACCGCGAGAATACATGCCCTCAGAAGTTTTTCGAACTTTGTACCTGCATTTCAAACGGTATGAGTAGTGACTTAACTACTCCTTGTTCAAAGCAAATTTTATCTAGAATGTTATCTTCTTGATCTCTGAAGTTCAGGATGAAACGAGGTGATCAGCACTGGGAAATATTGGTCCGTGCTGACTTCAACATCGTTCTGCCCTTCTTGAAAAATAAAAAAAAAACAATTTCACATCAGAAGGTCAATGCTGGGATGTTTGTGAAAATATCGAGGAGCCTAGTTACAACAGTTTTGCGATTGATGAAGCCATTTTAGAGCAACTCGGCAACATTCAATCTCGTTAATGCATCAAGGTCTGGCACCTGCTCACAGTTTGCATGCTTTAACGATGCCAATAATAGCCGCGAGAAATATCAGAATTCGGAGAAATTTCGACGTTAGTAGAAGAAAACGTGGTGTAGTTCTGCAGACTTCAGCGATTATTTTTGAGAATTTTTTCTGGGATGTACTTTATTCTTTTGTGAGAATGCGCAATGGTAGTTTTTTTCCTTTTTCACCCAATTTAAGTTCTTATTCTTCCAAAAATTCTCGAATATAAAATTGGTGACATTTCGCATTCTTTCTATCTTCTCCAACTATTTGCATCCAAAATTTTGTTTCAGAAATACGAACTCTGGCCTCCAAAGGTCATCCCGTTGTATTCGAGGTGCTGCTCTAAGGAAGAAGTGTGTTCAAATACGATTCTTTGTTCCGAAAATATATTTTCCATCTGATGAAGTAAATGGTTGCAAGCTTTCAACTATCTGATATGACTCTGACCTTAGAGTTAAATTACTATGATTACTGTTATCGGAATATTATAATTTTTCGAAAAGCAGTTAATCCTATACATCATCACGAAATTTCACATGTAAAAAACTAAAAACTTCTAATAAATACTCAGTAAACGTTGTACGTCCTTGGTTATCGTAAACAAGGCTGATGTCATAGAAGAGAAACTTCAATAATAATAACAATAATAATAGCACCTTCAATGAAACAGAGGAAAAAAAATATATAAGAGAAAAAAATTATATAAATATTGAACTCTTGAGATTTATGAGTCAATGCGTACACAACAGGTCATCCAATACAGATTTCTGCTCAGCTTAGCGTAGATATCTATAGACTACAGTTACCTAAGGAAGTCTGCGCCATCTGCCAACGCGCTGAAGGGATGATGCTCGCTCAATTGGAGGTATTATTTTATTTTTCCATAATTCAAAAAATACAATCTGATCTGGCTGAAATAGAAAACTCGGTTATGTAATTGAAACTTGAAGATTTCAGAGAAATTTACGTGAAATATAAAGTTTTCGAAAAAATTCATTTTCAGATATTTTTCTATGAATAATTTTTTTCATTGATACCGTTCATCTACCAACCAGGTTTCATTCCGTTCAGTTAAATGCTTTTCGTGTTATTGAAAACTCAAATTTTCAAATGGCTTTTACACAGAAACCGTTCGTGAGATTTGGCCCATTAACGAAAATTTTGAGGTTGCGAACCTCACCTGAAAATTTAAAGACTCTAGGTTATTTATTCCGAAAGTAAGATGGTCGGCCGACCGGAATCAAATTTCACCACAGATTCTTCATCAGTGAGTACAACCGAGTCCTTGAAGACCAACTAGAGGGTTTTCCAATAAGAGGTGTTATTTTGAATAGCCCACTATTTCGGTAGATGTCACTTTTGAAGCTGTCATTTTTTGACATTTGACAAGTAGAAACTACGCCATCAATAAAAGAGGAACGATACACGCTTCAACAGCTAAGTGGAATTCTTAAAAATGGGGAAAATTTGGCTGAGACCGTTCGTAAAACTCGAACATTTTTGGGTCGTAGTGAAGCACCTTGTCGAGCCGCAATAAAGAAATTGGTGAAAAAATTCGGGCTGTTGGGACAAGTTAGTGATGTAAAGAATAAGACCCGTGCACGTCGCTCAAGAACAGCCGAGAATATTGCTGCTGTAGCCGAAAGTGTTGAAGAAAACTCAGGTTTGTCCATTCCTCGTCGTTCTTTGGTATTCCACAAACGTCATTACACCATATTTTGCATAAAGATTTAGGTCTTAAGGCTTATAAAGTTCAGTTAACACAAGAACTCAAGCCGGCCGATCATCAACAACGTCGTGTCTTTGCTGATTGTGCCGTTGAAATGCATGAAAATGATCCGGAATTCCATCGAAAAATCATCTTGAGTGATGAGGCCCATTTCCACCTCGGTGGCTTCGTCAACGAGCAAAATTGTCGCATATGAGGCTCGGAAAACCCGAGAGTTATGGTTGAAAAGCCTCTCTATCCTCAACGTGTAACTGTTTGATGCGGTTTATGGTCCGGCGGAGTCATTGGACCTTACTTTTTCTTAAATGACGCTGAAGCAACAGTAACGGTGATTGGATTACGCTATCGAGAGATGATTAGTTTTTTAAAATTTTTTTATGGCCGGAATTGGATGATATTGATCTGGACAACGTTTACTTTCAACAAGACGGCGCTAAGTGCCACACAAGCAACGAAACCATTGATCTTTTGCGGGAAAAGTTTCCGGACCGTGATCACAATTGGCCACCGTGATCTTGTGATTTAACACCTTGCGACTTCTTCCTTTGGGGCCACGTGAAGGAGAAGGTCTACGCCAATAGCCCAGCATCGATTCAAGACCTCGAAGATGGAAATCAAGAGGCTATCGAGGACATAGGGCAGCCACTTTGCGATTTGGTTATGGAAAATTTCATTAACAAGATATGGTCCTGTAAGCGTGGTCGTGGTGGTCATTTGCCTGATGTTATTTTCCGCTATTAACGGCATAGCTTCTTCTTCATAATGAAATAAACATCCGATCATTTATATTGAAAAATGGCATTTTTCTTTGAATATCAAAATAATACCTCTTATTGGAAAACCCTTCACAAACGATAACGCGCTGTTAACCAGAACAAGCGCGTGAAATATAGAAATAGTCAATTTGATATAACCTTGGATTGTATCTTCGGTCAACAAGTGAATGATGTCATAGGTTTAATCTCATTTTGATCTACCACGTGAAAATCCCGCCCCACCTTGCTAATACCCATCATTACTAAACAGGAATATTGAGGTTATGATGGTATTAGTCGGAGCTCCTGCTGTATCAGGTTCATTAATGAACTTCAAAACAAGTTGAATAATTTAATGCTCACGTTTCATCATAAACTTAAGTTATTACTTTCTTGCTGGTTGCTGCTGCGAAATATAAGACTTGCGACGGCATTCAAAACAAGGCATTACGTTAGTTGAGCAGTTATTCTAGATCGTACTGAGTTAATTAATTTTCTTTGTTTCTCATGAGCGCGTGCTAGTCTGCAATTCTGTTAATTTTACGGCAGTTCCAAGGGAACGATAAAATAGAGATAAAGCGTGTGGGATTCAGGAAGAGATTGGCAAGGTCCGCAGGGTTTTCCCAATTTGGAAGTAATAAATCTCTTCGGAAAAAATTCTAGAAAACTTAGCAGTAAAGCATAATAATCCTGTTCAATGATATCAGAAGTATCACACTAGTGTAGGCCATATTATTTCCTAAGGAATAGATTCGCTTATTTCTAAATGTCGGAGACAGCGTTGTAAAAGACCTAGAAGTTAGATTGTATATGTTGCAAAATGTCGAATGCACTCCTTATTCAATTAGTATAGTATAGAAACTAGTGTAGGCCATATATTAGTTGTGTTCCGATATTCCCAATCAGTACTGGCCAGTGTCAGTAATTTCGAAACGCTTCGAACTGATACGAACAATAACCAAAGCAGTGCCGGTAAAATTGACTGTCAAAATTTACTGACAAGTACTGGCCAGGAATATCGGAATTCAACTAATATCCTTAAATAGATTTGCTTATTTCTAAATGTCAGATACAGCATTGTGAAAGATCTAGCGGTTAGATTGTCTATGTTGCAAAAGGGCGAATGCACTCCTTATTCAATTCGTATAGTATGGAAACTAGTGTAGGCCATATAATTTCCTTTGAGATAGATCCGCCTATTTCTGAATCTCAGACAGCATTGTAGAAGACCTAGCGGTTAGATTGCCTGTGTTGCAAAATGGCGAATGCACTCCTTATTCAATTAGATTAGTATAGAATAAATCCGAATTGTTGGTTTACAGATCTCCAGCTACCAGAAGAAGTGAGGCAGATGATTTACGGTACCTTCGACCAGAATCTCAGTAACGAGTTCAAGATGTCACCTGGACGATGAATTTTACAGTTTTAGTTTATAAATAATATATCATCCACGAATTGCCAATCAAACAAAAGTACCTCCATCAAGTAATTCCGTATTTTTTTTCAGAAATAAGACGATATACTGTAACTAAGATAAGAGCCAGGGTACCTAGGAATCTTCATGAATCATATTGATCAGCCTAGCAAACTCAATCTTAGAGGCAGCAGTTGCAAAAAGAAATTCTTAAATGTATTTCCCAGGTAGTAACAATGAAAACATCATCTCGCCCAATAATCAACAACTTCGACAGTGGAAAACTGTGGAACTGAAAGCTCTTCTTGAACTCCTGAGTCTATTTATTCAGCTGTCACTATCAGTCCTTAATCGCTCTCAGATATTAGAAATTGAATTCACCATCGTGCTGAATGGTTCCGAATTTCTGATGTTCTCTCTGCAACATTTATTCATCAAGAGAGCTTAGTGCTCATAAATTCCACTCCACAAGTAACCCCAAAGGAATAAGTCACAGGTAGTTAGGCCATAGGATTGAGAATGGTGGCCGACGTAATGATATCAGAAAAATATTTCATACAGCATAGTACGTTCATGAAGTATAAAGCTCAATGTAGACTATTTAACGATAGACAAATTTCAAAGGAATAACATTATTATTCTTGGGCAGCAATATCCAGTCTAGCCATCAAAAAATCTCACCTTATAGATATATATTAGACAATCTTTTGCATTTAAACGAGTGCAAACTTCTGAGGATGAAAACATAGTGCTACGCAAAATATGCCTCACTTTCCATACATTTTAAAGACTTGGTGAAGTTCCCAAATGCCTTGGATGCCCAACCTTTCGTGAATTCCATCTAAACTTTTCACCTTATTTTTTAGACCCTAAGAACGCCGTAGAGTACTATTTTGTAATGCGTCAAACTTCTTTTGAGTAGCTACACTACAGCTCCATTACGCACGAAACTTTCATGAGCAAAGCAGCGGTGCTCCAACAGACAATGAGTCAAGTCGGACACTAAATGGTTCAATCATGGGTGTGCCACTGAAACCTGTCCTAACTTTCACAGCGAGCCTAAAAACGATTCAATTTCTGAGAATGTTTTTTGAGCGTCATTGAGCTCATCTATCGCAATGTGTATTTTTCGAGCTGTATGAGGAGTTTGGTGGTTGTTGCCTATGTTTTAATAGTTGAGAATGTCAAATTATTTTGACTTTTCTGTTCAGTGAACTTTGGAATAATAATAATAATATTTATTTGCTCCTTATGGCAATTACAAAATAAAAGGGAACATGAATTGACAAATAAATATTCAGATCCCATAGAAGGATAAACCTGTACATGGGACTGATATAGAAAACACAGTTCCAATCACACAAACAAGAGCAAAACACAAAACAATGACAAAAATGGAAAACTATGTCTAATTTAGATACCTAGAGTTCGAACGACAAATCAACAACTGTTCATAACCACTACAGACACAGCACACTCATACAATTCATCAATGCTTGCTCAAAATTCAGAAGTAATAGGTATTCTTCTCATCCACGTATTTGTGCACTTGCATCCTGGGTAGTCCCAATATCCACGCTTTAAGGTTTCTCTTGAATGTTCCAGCACTATTGCTGTTTCTGATCTCAATCGGTATCAAGTTATAGAATCTGGGTGCCAAGTAGGAATACGATCTCTGCAGAATGTTTTTATTGGATTTTAAAACATAAGATTTATCTTTCTGTCTAGTTTCATAACGGTGCTCAATTTTATTGAGTTCGTGTTTATTGATAAATTGCCTAGTAATAGTTTTAAGGAAATAAAGTTGCCTGATATCCAAGATGGATGTTTCTCCATATATTGCTTCGGTCGGGTAAGTTTTTTTCTTCCTGTAGATCATCTTCAATACTGACTTCTGCAACTGTTCTAGCCCTTTGGTATAACAAGTATTTGCTGCACCCCAAGCAACGATGCCATAAATAATATGAGTCTCAAACAGTGTGTGGTATAACATACGCATGTGTGTCTCAGGTAAGTATGGTCTGATGTATCTTAATCTATAAATGACAGTACGCAGTTTCTTCACCAAAAAGTTAATATGTACATCCCACCTTAAGTGCGAGTCTATATGTACACCCAGATACTTCACTTTATCCCTTCGCGAAACAGAAAAACTCGATTCTCCATTATTGATCGTGAGTGAATCGAACGTAGGTAAACTACTGGAGTATGAACCAAAAGGAAGAAAGCAAGTCTTTTGCATATTAATTTTCAGTAACCTGCTCTCAAACCATTCAATTATGCGTTTGAAATTACTCTCTGCCTTTTCCTGCAAAGATATCCATGATTCAGACTGAAAGATCACCGCTACATCGTCAGCAAAACCAACCACCTCCCCTTCCACATCCAAATAAAACAATTCATTCATATATATGTTGAAAAGAAATGGTCCTAAAACAGTTCCCTGGGGCACTCCGCACCTCACCGTCCGATAGTCACTCAGAGTATTCTTGATCTTAACTGCCTGGCTTCTACCGATCAAATAGCTACTCAACAGTTGATGGGGTACACCTCTAATGCCTACATCCTCCAAAACCTCTAGCAGTTGTTCATGACTGATAGTATCAAAGGCCTTTTTCAAGTCCACAAATATGCACAGGGATGGTAAGTTTTCATCGATATTTTTACTTATTCTATTGGATAATACTGTGACTGCATCGACAGTTGATCTACCCTGCCGAAACCCAAACTGGTTACTCGATAATATATTGCTCTTAGCAATAAAGCCATCCAAACGAGTTTTCAGAATGGTCTCAAAAACTTTGGCAAAGTTTGTAATGACGGATATCGGTCTGTAACTTTCAACGTTTAGCTTATTGCCGGACTTAAACAATGGTGAGACGATTGCAGTCTTGAACGGAGCTGGACATATACCTATTCTAAATGACCAATTAATCAGATATGTCAATGGTGCTGCCAGTTCGTCGGCTATTAATTTAATAGTCTCCGCACAGAGTGTATCAATTCCTGGGGATTTTTTCTTTTTTAAATTATGTAACACCTGCTTGACCTCTTGTTCATCAGTTTCTTCCAAGAAAAAAGAGCCACTCATGCTTACCTTGGGTTTACTCTTTCTTAATCTCTGTCTGCCCCCCATTTCCTTCGCCAGAGTCCTACCAACTTCAGTGAAATGCTCAACAAACACATTGGCAATCTGCTTAGGGTCGCCAACTGTCTCACCGTCACCAACCTGCACTCCTCTTATCTCCTCTACCGTTTTTCCTCTCTTTGTGATGTCATTTATCGTATTCCAAAGTTTTGATGAAGCCCCTTTATCATTTTCTATTTTCTTCCGGTAATAATCAATCTTTGATGTTTTTATGATGTTCTTCAAATTGTTTTTATATTGCCAGTATTTCGTCATATTTTGTTGGCTTGGATTAAGTTTCATTAATCTGTAGAGGGCGGTTTTCGTATGTACGGACTTTAATATGCCGTTGGTAATCCAGGGGTTCCTCTTTATGTCTTTTCGTTTTACTCTCACAATGTTCGTACTCTCTTCAACAATTTCTTTCACCCTTCGTACAAAATAACTCGCGCCATCTTCAATATCACCAGACCTGTATAATCCTGTCCAATCCTCTGCACTAACATTATCTTTTAGCTTTACATTATCAATAAATTTTTTAAATCTAGGTAAGTCTTCTCTATTTTTCTTGATTTCAGGTGTAATTACTCGAAGGATAACGGAAAAATGGTCAGTAATATCAGTTTCGAGAATGAAAGGAATATACTGGAAATAACCTGCAGGATCTCTCACAAAACAATGATCAATGCAAGAACCCGATAAGGGTCTGGTTATCCCATTTATCTGAGAAACAAACCCATGACTACTAAGAACATCTAGATAATTATTAGTAACATCATCATTTTCCATCAAATTAATATTTATATCGCCAATTAATATATATGATTTTCTTTTTTGACATCGTCACAATATTCCAAATACTGTGTTAAGCCCTCAGTGAAGGTAACGGCAGATACAGACGGCGACCTGTAGACAGTTGTTAAATATATTTTTCTGTTATTGACCTTTATTTCCAGTGCTATTATTTTAATTCCACCTTGTAGATGTTTAATCTCAACAGTAGAGGGCACATTGTTTTTTATGTAGACAACTACTCCATCATTTTGATTAACAGTACCGTAATTATATACAAGATCATATCCATCAATTTTATATAGTCCCACATCTTCAACCCGCCAAGTTTCTGATAATACCAATATGTCAAAATTATATTCAGTCTGTTCAAGCAGTATTTTGATTTCATCCAAATTTTTACCTATACTTCTAATATTGTTGTGAAAAATGTTCAAACCCCATGTCATCATGAATCGTTTAACGCCAGAACAACGCTTCGAAATTGTGAGAATTTACTTTGAAGAAAATGAATCTGTATGAGAAGTTCGTAATCGGCAAAGTACACAAGCAGTTCGTTGATCGTTCACGGAATAATTGAAGTTCTCCCAATTGAAAATTCTCAACAAAAAAAAGAAATGTTTGTACCGAAGGGAATATTGCCAATAAAGCAAGAATTATTGGAGAAGATGCCAAAATATAGCTATCGAGCCATACTGACTGATTCTTTGTCTCCTGAAATTAGCCAGCTAAGCATCGGTAATCTTTGGTTCCGACAATATGTTGCAATTTGCGATACAGCGCGCTTAACTACCAATTTATTGCAAAATTTATTGCAAAACCAACTTGGTGATAACTTTATTTTCAGAAGTGGTCCTGTAAACTGTGACCTCATTTGTGCGACTAAACATCTCCCAATTACTCCTTATTGAGCCAAGTTTAGTCATTGGTTTATGCCGAAAAACCATCAACTTTTAAAACAGTGGAAGCCAATATTCAAGACACCATAAAGGCCATACGGCCAGATTTGTTGGAAGAATTAGCGAAAAATTGGACTGCCAATATGGACTATATAACTCGTAGCTGCAGTAAACATATGGCTTCAATCGAATTGAAAAAAAACGCGCAAAAGTTGCTGACTTCACGTCAGTGCTTTTCTAGGTTTTTTTCGAAGGAATACTTGATTTCAATTCGATCTGATCTGTATTTTGAAAATATTGGGAAAATGAAATTTTGAATGGGTATATCCACGGAATTTTTCATGAACGACCTTCGTAATTAAGCCCCAGACCTACATTACAACTATCGAGTTTCTTCCGTAAGTTATTGTGTTTACGGTCGAACATGAAAAACAACATAGAACACAATATTCGTTGAGTATGTTTGGGCTTAATCACGAAGACCAAATTCGTGAATGGGTAAAATCCACCCAAGGATTCCGCAGCTTTACTCATTCACAATTTTATTTTCCCAATATTTCCAAAAATACAGATAAGATCGAATCGAAATCCAGTAATCCATAGAAAAATAACAGTTCGAATGATCATTCGAAAATTCATAAGGATATTATTATGAGAAGATAACAGAATATTGGATCATCACGAAATTATGCACAAAGTTGTCCTCAAAAATTCTCAAACTGGCTGCCAAGTTCCAACATTATTGAATTAGTAAGTTTTGAGTTATTCCGAACATAACAAGGAAATCGAGAAAAAAACACGAAATATTTTTTTCACAATATCTCCGAAACTAACAACGGTATCGAATTTATAATTGGTACACTACTGTGAAATATGAAGGACAAGGTATGATCAAAATTTGTTACTAATTTCATGAACAGTTTCACTAAGAAAAAATTCGAAAAAAAATTCGAAAAAAATTTGTTCAAAATTCACTGACAGCACGATCTCAACGAAATTTTGAACGGAATCGATTTTGACACCAAACTCGTCATCATTGTGTCCAACCTATCCGTTTGATATCCTTTTCGGCTCAAAATTCTAAAATTACAGATATTTAGACAAAACGATAGCACTCTGTTCCCAGAACATGCGCGCAATAAATGCCATGAAATTATCAGCGGAATCATAGTGATAAAAATTCATCTCAACAATATTTCTGTCTCGTATCATCATTTGAAGTTCTTAATCTTTAAAAAAAACACCCTTCAGAACCAGTTGCTCTGTCTTCCACCATTTCCTTTATCTCCCAGGACTTTTTTTTCGCCTGGAACAATCCACGATCGTGAGTTTCATCCCACTCGATTCCCTTCCTCAGCATAATCGTCCAATAAAGGTATGGACCGTCGCTGCAACTTGCCTTAACGCCGGATCCAAAGACGAAATTTATGATGAATATGGAAGCAGAGCAGAAGCCAAATGTTCCGACCACAAACAAAAATATAACGACTGTTCCCGTTACGGTCAGCCGATAGAAATATTCCAATAAATCTGGCGAATGGTTCGAACAAAAACCAGATGGAAAAAATCTGGGGTTTTATGTACCGGTGCCGAATTTTATATCTGCATCATTCTGACCTCGGTGGCTGAATTGAATTACCAAATCGCATGGGATATGCCGGTATTTAAACGATCGAATTGTTGGGGAAATTAATGTTGATACGGTTCGTTGTGAATTAGATTATTTTTGCGTTATATGTAAACCGATAAAGTAGTGATGAATACTGTGATTGTGATATTTAGTTCTCGAAATGAAAACCTGTTTTTATTCGATTAATTTCCTCTTTCAGTCGGGGATTTTCTGACAATGCATGATCGATGATCACACACTCTAATTCAACTGTCAAAACAAGAAATATTCAAATCCTAATAGAAACTACAGAATATTCTCCGATTTCATGAGAGCATTACAATGTTTGGCAGACATCAAGTTAGATATAAAACCAATCCATACATTCTACTCATAAAAAAATAACTATTGTTTCAAAAAACTTCCAAAAACGCCAGAAAAATAGAATTTTATTGGATATCACTCCACAGTTATACACTGTGTCCGTAAAGTATGGAACAAATTCATTTTTAGCCAAACAGGTCATTTTAAGAAATAATCCAGAAATACGTCGATTTTTGATTTTAATTTACCGTATTTTAAAATAATAATCTAATATACACCCTGTATATTAGATAATTATAGAATTACGTTCGAGTAATGAAGTCACTGTCATTTTTTTTAAACGGAACACCCCCATTTTGTCTCGATATTCGGATTACTCCAGCTGAGCTGATTCCGAAAATGTATCACATGTTGATTCTAATTAGTACAGGGTGGACCAAAATACAATAGTTTTGTGTGTGCTCATAAAGTAATGCATAACATTCTTTATTAGGTAAATTAACAATATTACCAAAAATACTTATTGTCTAGCGGCACTTGGTTTAAATGTAACACGCCGTAGTTTGATACATGTTTAGAGTAATAAAAATGAGCTGTTTCCAAACATGTTTGGTACTTGTGGTCTAGCAGACAGAATATGAAAGAAATTATTTCTTATCCATTTATAAAAAACATAGTCGTCTAGTTTTTTGTGAAATGTCATTATTTGTTCAGTAATTTATTGATGTTCGGTGACAGTTTAGTACTACAATATTTCTGGTATTCGTGAATATTCGAATGAGAGGGTAACGAAAAAGCGGATAAATCTGCTAAAAACGCAGCTTGGAAAGAAAGTGAAAATAAAATCAAAATACCGTACACTGATTAGAGACAACTATGCAAACAGATAATCTATAGCAACACAAAAGAAGAGGATATGAATGACGGAATGCTCAAAGGAAAACTTTTAAAATTTTGCTTCTCGGTCGACTAAACGTTAGTTTTGGAAAAAAAACCTACCTAGAAAATTTTAAGTTAGTTTTAACCGTTGCAGAAGTAACCATTACAATCTAGCTTCGTCAGCTCGAATTGGTATTATAGAAAACTCATCCTCTGTTCATGTGGTTGTAGAGATCAAAATCTGGATCACATATTATGGTAATGTCCCTTGTATGACAGTCAGAGATCTACACTTTATGAACATTTAGCAAGGTGCAAACAGTTTATCTCCAATTCTTTTGTGTCGGAATTCAAAATTAACCACTTAAACTTGATTTTCAAATATTTCCAGGACTGTAAATTAAACATTTAGATATAATTTGTATTTTTTCTTCTCCATTTGTTCACTTGAATTCGAAATCGTAATGTATTAGCTGTATAGTCTCTTCGGGACTTTAATAAGCTTAATAAAAAAAATCAAAGGGAATATTGTGCAGTAGTCTCGTTCGTCTCTTCTTAAGGACTGCTGCCCGCTGTATCAGGGTTTCTACCACTGAACTATTGAACTAATAACCCATGGAAAGAATCCAGGGACCCTATTCTTGAATGTGATGGTTTGAACGTTTTCTATCGTTCCATCAAAAATGTACAGCGATTCCTTGACAACAGCGTCGACACGCCTATTTCGCCCATCCCTGATTCAAAAAAAGGAACCCAGATGAGTGTAATGCAAACAGTGAATGCAAGAAAACACGGGGAGTTTTATTGTTCGAGGCAGCGCTCTTTCTGCTCCGTCGGGACTCGGTTCTCAACTCGAACATGCAATTGAATGTATTATTCGAGGCTGAGCTCGAGTGCCGTCCACACTATTTGCCGAATCGTTTTTCAAATTTTATTGCATTAGACTTGTCGAACTCAATAAATGCTTGTATTATTTTGAGAAAGGCTTAGAGTTTGATAATAAAGTTTAATTACTTATCAATTTTTTTCTTTATTTATGTCGAATCGATTTGTTTCCGAATGAAAGAGGAGTTTTCAACATTTTATGTGTTCCATTGGAATTAAATTCAATGAGATAAAAGAATTATCAAGAGATTTAGTTTAATATAATAATTGTTTTTTTGAAGGAGTTAATTTTGTATATTTGTTCAACAAGGGTTTATTCTATATCAATGATTTATTAATCATTCTTATGCGTCCTTAGAATTTTATCTCAAAAACAATTTTAAAGAATTGTACACGACATGAAAGAGATTATTCGAAGGCTCTGATCAAAAATTTACTCATTCAAATTGATGAATGACCAAAATTAACAGTAAGCATCGATTTTGCGCGATTTCGTTTGTCGCCCAAATCATCATTTTTAGTCATTTCAAACTTAAAATTCTAATAATGATACCAATTTCATGATGAGTAAAGGAGGTTGTTGAAAAATTACAGAAATTAGAGAAATAAATTTATTTTCGAGTGAAAGAGAGAATTTGAATACATTTGGTAGGTTTCTGAAGATATAATTGAAGTTGAATTACAAATTCAAATATATCATAAATGAAAAGTGAAAGTTAGTTAACCTTGCTCTGTTATTTATATTTTTTGGCACGTAGCTCATTTTTTTTTTCTTCTCATTTTTGGAATGCTTCTAGTGGCAATATTCCATCACATTTTTAGCTTCTGCAGTTTACAAAGCAGAATATTTTATATCTTCAAAATATTGCCTCCTACTGCGGAATGATTATTCACACGACTGAATAAACCATAGGATAGACCAAAATACCTTGCTTTCTTTTTTATCGGAGGTTTTTGAGACCAATCTGGGGTTTCAATATTTCCAAGCTCCAAGTTGTTTTCAGAACTGAAATATATTAAACGTGAATATGAAAATTCTGCCCAATTGAAAACAGCTTACAACGTAAATAATGGAAAATTCAGCTTTATCTTTCTCCATGAATTTGGTTTTTGTGTTATAGCCATTTCAAATTTTGATTCCTCAATAACTCGAAAAATATTTATCCGATCGGATTGAAACTTGATGGGTAGATTAACAGTATTTACAAGAATAATTATCCATAGAAAAATTCGAAAAAAAATCAATTTTTCCAATTCATTGAAATTTCGAAATTATATTTTCCGAGTATTACCAATAATGCAGATTTGTTCGAATAGATATTCTGCACTTCTTAAAAAAATGACGACGTGAAGGTTCATGCAAAAATGTCATCAGGAAATGGTTTCGAATGTGAACAAGCGCGTAAAAGCTTCTGACGTCACGTCAGTGCATTTCTAGATTTTCATCTCCATCGAAGTGATAAATCGATTAATCCCTATCTCTGTCTTCTTTGTTGGAGAACATAAGAAGATAGAGAGGGAGATACACCGATTAATCAGTTCGATGAAAATGAAAACGCACCCATACTTTTCCTGGTGCCGAACGGAAAAGTGAATCATAGTCGACAAATCAAATGTTTCTGCTTTTAGGCTGAGAAATGGAACTTTCCATGATCCCGTCAGTCGAAAAATGACGTTTTCATACGTTTGAAAACAAACATCATTATATGATATTTCGTATAGCATGCAAGAGAGAACTTTCCTTATAAACATACATTTATTCCTCGAGTTAGTTTCAATATGTCACAATCTCAATTCAAAGATGAAATGCATGAACTCTTACCATTGCTAATTAGCCAGAGTATGCGTACAAACGGAGTTTATGGTCTTTATGACCTCCGAATGTCATAACGTATATAAGGGAGAGAGACATTAAAGTTTTACGTGACATAGGAATTGTAGCAGTCTCGATTCTGAATGCATGAAAGAGGGAAAGCGGAATGACATTTGGACATGACCAATTTTTCAGACGAAGATAAATTAGTCTGGGAAATAGGGGCATGAAAATCATGGTGTTTCATTCTGAAACATTGTCGGAATTTTCGTTGTAAGATGCTCATATTATTATTACATTATAGAGGGTAAGTCTTTGAGTTCTATATTGATTTTAACCCTTGATTCCTCCCATCAAATAGAACACTTTTTATTTACCATTTTTCCTAGTTCAGCCACGGTAGAAAGATATGGACTGTTGAAATATACTAAAAATCAGTCTTTTTTTCGTAGCTTTGACATGGTTTCTCCGAATTGAATGAATTTTGGTGTAAAGATCTCTTTGACTATGACTCTTATTCTACAGTATCATACATCTAACTTCAAACAGTTTTCTGTGTATAGAATCCCCGATTCATAAAACTATAAGAAATTAGCATGAATAATGCAGATAAAGTTTACCTCAAGTCATTATAGGAATCCTCAATCATTTTAGAACACTTAATATCTCCTTATTCTCCTGAAATGAACCGTTTTCGAAATATTTAACGTTGAATGTTGAAAATCTTTTAAAAATTCGAGAAGTTTTCCTATTTTCGTGGATCCCTCCCTGAGCTAGTAAAGACTGTGAATGAAGCTGCGCTCACTTTTACCCGGAACATAGAATACGTAGAAATTTTATTTATTTACTTATTTATTTATTATTCAACAAATAGGACATCGACGGGTAAGTAACCCAAATTGATATCCACAGATTACATGTACTAGGATAGTCTTAAATTATAAGTATACATGCAACAAGAACAAAAACGAATTGAAAAGCATCAAAACACAAAACAAAATTCTAGATAAGAGATAAATCCAATGTCCCATCTATATCACTCAACGTAAACTCCAAGCAATTCGCCGAATATCTTTCTTGAAAGATCTGAGCGACAAAAAGAAAATGTCAACATCAAGATAACTTTTATTGTATAGAGCAGCCATTCTTTTTAATGGGGAATTACACACCATATTCGTTCTATAGGTTATGATTTCGAACGTCGGACTATTTCTAAGCTGTCTTGAGGGAACATGAAAGTGTAATCGGGACAATAAGTAATGTGAGTCAATACAGCCCCTCAACAACTTGAACAAGAAGAAGGTATCTGCTTGTTCTCTACAACTCTCCAGTGAATGAAAACCGTAACTCCGTCTTAAAGCCCTGGTGTCCGCCAAGTTATTATAAACACCACGACATTTAAAATCCAAAAATCCTAAAAAATTGTTTTGGATTACTTCTATCCGGTGCTTGTGGACCTCATATTGAGGTCTTCAGACAACAGAAGCATATGTCACCCTACTGTAGACATAGGCGTAATAAAGAGCTCTAAGGGCATTTGCGGAAGTGAAATTCTTAGACGTTCTTAAAACAAAGCCGAGCATACGATTGCTCTTGGCAACAACATACCCAATGTGTAAGGCAAATGTCATCTTACTATCGAATATCACTCCCAGATCCTTCACTTCAGTGCAATGATGCAAAGCTTCACCATCTAAGCTATAATTGAAATTTATGGCATTGAAATTGCGGCTAAAACTTATCGAGCAACATTTATCGAAATTCAGGAGTAATTTGTTTTGTTTACAGTAATCAAAGAACGCGTCGAGATCTCTTTGAAAACTCACACAATCCAATATATTTTTTATTCTGGCAAAGATTTTGAAGTCATCAGCATATGCCAAAAATTCACAAAACCTGAAGCACATCGTTCGGAAATATGAGAAAAAGAATGGGCCCGAGGTGGGAACCTTGTGGCACTTCAGAAGTGACCGAATAAGGTTTAGATTTATGACCATTAACAGAAACAATGAGAACTCTACCACCAAGATAGGATGATAGCCAACTGAGCAGGCCACCGTGCACCCCGATCGCAGACAACTTTGCCATCAAGATGTTGTGATCGACTTAATCAAAAGCGTTGCTAAGATCAGTGTACACCGAGTCGACCTGCTCACGACCATCCATAGCTGACAAGATATATTCCGTATAATGAACAAGATTTGATTCGGACGATCTCCCGGGCAAAAATCCATGTTGCTGAGGGACTATAACGGACCTCAATGATGTAACGAGTATATTATGTACAATTTTTTCCAGAATTTTACCGAACACGTTCAATTTACAAATAGGTCGGTAATTTTTTACATTATTTTTATCACCTGTCTTAGGAATAGGTACAACATAGGCATTTTTCCATTCTTTAGGGAAATGGCATTCGATAAATGATAAATTATACAGAAAACACAAAGGAAAACTAATAAGACTATTCAGGCACCTCCTAACAAAAACTGGAGGAATTCCGTCGGGACCTGCGCCCTTCCCAAGTAACACAAACTTCCCGGCGAGATATCTGAGAAGTCCTAATCCGGCTTTCACGCGAACTCCTTAAGTGATTTCCTAAAGTAATCACAAACACTACATGATTTGGGAATTCGCAATGCGAGCTCCTAAAGTTATCGCATACGTAACCTGAATTAGATATTCACAATGCGAGTTCCTGAAGTCATCTCAGATGTAACCAGAATAGGAAATTCGCAATGCGAGTCCCTAAACTCATCACAGTAATAACAAGAAAGGGAAATTCGCAATGCGAGTTCCTGAAGTCATCTCAGATGTAACCAGAATAGGAAATTCGCAATGCGAGTTCCTTAAGTCTTCCCAGAGGCAACCAGAATAAGAAATTCGCAATGCGAGTTCCTAAAGTTATCACAGATATAACCAGAATAGGAAATTCGCAATGCGAGCTCCAAAGATCATCCCGAGCGTAACAACAATGGAAAATTGTTTCAACGTTCCTGAAGTTATCCCGAACATGAGGCAGAATTTTTTACGATACCCCTCGTGCGTAGTTTGAACAAAGAGAAATTGCAGATAATTTCATTACGTTGTCCACTATTTATACATAGGCAAAATATGTGTTTGATTCATAAGAAGGAAATAAACAACTTCGGAGAGGCTTCCTAGAAACCATAGGATAATAGGCAAACATATCAAAAACAAATCAGCTAAAACATAATTCACATTGACTCTATCATATTTTGTTACTGGCTTTTATGGTGCCGGATTTTCCGGAAGGTTATGATGAAAAATTTTGTGGTACAAAATACATTCGGCGAAGGAGTAAATGCATTTCAGGTTGAAACCTGTATTAACAAGCAAGAGGTGTCTAGAAAATTCATAGTTCTGTTATTGAATGAAGACCTTCCTTATACAATGGTTTTATACTAAAACTATTGTTATATCGACTAGTTTACTAGTTGATAACGAAGTAGCATTTATGACTTCATTCATCGCAAAGAAAGCTCTCTTTTTCACATTATCATATTTCTGGATTGTATCCACTACCAGTATCGGTTAGACAACGGCAAACTTGTACAACATTATGCGAGTGGAAATTACGTTCTCAAATCTGAAGAATTTCTAGAATTCTCGGAAGAAAACAGAATATCCAAAATTTAATCGAAACTGCTTCATCTTTTTCTCAGATTCCTCAGAATATCGACCAATCTGAGATCCGTAGTTTTTCCTCAAGAAATCATCAACACATTTCTCATTCAAATACTGACAGGGATTCCAAATCAATATTTTGTTTCCATATACCCATCATAGTAATATGGATATATTTTTCCAAGAACCGATAATTAATCTCCATTCATTTCCGAAATACAAATCAATAGTCATCAAAGCCATCTAACCTCCAGACGTAAGAACCGACAATCTAAGCGCTCATATTACGATTTCGTCTGGTATATCTTATTCACGGATCTCGCCATCTCGCGGATCTCATTCATATCCGATATACGAATGAAGAATGAATATAAATTCCGACCGCGCTAAACAATACTCGAAGTCATCTAACCACTAGACGTAAGAACCGACAATCCAAGCGCTCCTTCCATACGATGTCGCCTGTATTTTCGGATCACGGAACTCGCCATCTCTCGGAACTTTGGTGAATTAGATCTGTAAATCCATGCCTTGGGTATATTCCCTGAGATTGTTCGTATGGATGTTTGATCTATGTAGGCAAAGTGCTGTCTGTTAATTATGCTATTTTCACATTACAAGTCAGCACAAAGCCACAAAATTATTATAATTATCATCAGGAAACTTTCCAGAAATATATTTACATGTTAATTAATACATATCTGATATCTGTTCTTCCGGATATTTTGGCTAGAGGAATTTCCTGAAAATATCGCATTTCGTACTCCCAGAAATCTCGCGATAGGAAGTATTTGAGAATTTCTTAAACTCTTCGCCATGAGACTATGTGAGCGAATTTCCCATAGACCTCCCATTGTGGGAAGTTTGAGAATTTCCGCATGCGATATCTTCAGGATCTCTTCGAGAATATCGCTGTGGCGGACATTTGGAGGAAATATAGCACTCCCTGTGACTTCTTAGAGAAGTAGAAAAAGTACTCTCAATGTTCTGAGAAGACATCGCCGGGATATCTTTAAAACCTCTCTGTGTTGCCTGGGTTGCTTTCATCCAATTCCGAAAGAGCCTTTAATACTTCGTCTTCGCTAAGCCGTATATCCATCAACCAGCTTATTTTATATTTATCTATTTCGCATAGACCAAATATTAGGTCTATCCTATTTCTTGACCAGACCAGATACATCGTCTAAGTCTATGGACCAGGCTTTCCATAAAATTCTAGAGTTCAAAAATTGTGCAGAATCGTATGATAGAAACAGCTGTATATTGGACGAATTTCAAGTGGAAGATTGGTGTTCAATGCTCAAGTGTAGTGAAATATTTTTTTCACAATAATAGCGCAAAAACTACCAAATTAGAAGAATAAGGGGCGTAAATGAGTTTTCCCAATCATATTTCTTTGAATTTCACACAATGGATTGATTTTTCTGCAATACAACTCAGCGTTAGTTGACATCTGTATTGAACTTGCAAACAAAGTGCAGGAGTGTATTAGCACATTGACAAATATTTAAATGCTTTAAATTTTTTACCATTGCCGAATCTGGAAAATGGTGGCTGAAAAAAGAGTTTCATCTGATGAGGGAAATCTATGGTTAAAATTAATTTACAACTCGAAGACTCGCCCTGTATACATTTCTTGAAGAATTTTCTGAATGAAAAGTATATCTCAGAGAAATTTGCAGGATTGAACGCCTTTGACCGCTATGGAACAAGGCAAATTAGCCTAGGAATAAATTTCTGTTTTGCCGTGGTCCAGGCTGTTTCTGATAAGTGAGAGTTTGCCTTGTCTCTAAGGTTCATTATACAAACATAAAATTATCAATTGAAACCGAGAGAGGTCCATAATATTTTTCTTGCGTTATACTAGTTCATAACTACAGCCATGAAATTATGTATTGAAACGAAAGTTTCCTTCTATTCATAACCAATATTCCACTGTTAAATTATACGCTCCAATAAATCATCGGCTATACAAAACTAGGGGGAAAGTTGTCGGAGTGTACTACCTGTATATTGAAGGGAAAATCTTTTCAAAACTCATTTTCTAATTCATAACATTGCGAAGTCTCAGCCGGTTGCTGTAATTATAAAACAATAATTCAGAACTTCAGGTGATGAGGGGTTCTCCAATTTTTCTAAAACTTCCCTGCGCACCTAGCGAACACTCCAACTCTTGAGTACTCCAAAACTCTTCAAAGCGTCGCTTATTTAAACCAAACGTTCTGAACTCCATACTTGTATTTCCATCAAAATTCGTTCACCTGTTCGCTCAAAAACCCTTCCATTAATAAAATCAACTAAATTCAACAGCCTGCCTTGTTCAACGGTAAGTGTAAGGTAGGTGCTAGGTTATTTCCGCAGCAAACTACTCGGGAGAACGAGTTGACATGTTTGTGAAACACTCCAAAAGTGCCCGAGAAACATTCGGTAGTATGTCGACACCTTAGTGTGAATTAATTATGAACTTCCGGTTACACACATTTACTGACATAATAAACGAAGAAAGGTATGAATTAATGATGGTGCAACTCTGGTGGATGGAACTTAATGTTGCCTAGGAAGATTTAAACTAGAGCTCATTAATGGAATGGAACAGGAGGTACTCAGTATGGAAAGATACAGCTTGGATTAATTATGAAATTTCAGTTATCCCATGTGCGGAATATCATTTTGTTTTCAACGAAGCTGTACTCGGTTTTTCTCAATACTATTTATATATATATATATATATATATATTTGATACAGCTTGGATTAATTATAAAATTTCAGTTATCCCATGTGCGAAATATCATTTGATTTTCAACGAAGAAATACTGGATTTTTCTCAATACTATGCTTATATTTGATACAGCTTGGATTAATTATAAAATTTCAATTATCCCATGTGCGAAATATCATTTGATTTTCAACGAAGCTATACTGGATTTTTCTCAATACTATGCTTATATTTGATACAGCTTGGATTAATTATAAAATTTCAGTTATTGCGTGTGCTTATATTTGATACAGCTTGGATTTATTATAAAATGTCAGTCATCCCATGTGCGAAATATCATTTGATTCTCAACGAAGCTATACTGGGTCTTTCTCAATACTATGCTTATATTTGATGCAGCTTGGATTAATTATAAAATTTCAGTTATCGCATGTGCGCAATATCATTCTGCTTCCTTGGTGCTAAATTGGGCTTTTTTCAATAATATGCCAGTATTTGAGGTGCCAGTTTTCGGAGCCATTCCAACAAAAATACTTCGTATGCCGTGAAAGGGGTAACTTTCAAAATACAGGGTGGTAAAGTTTTCAGAAAAATGTGTTTTTGCGCGGACGTTCTGGGAAACAGGATGCTATCGTTTTGTCCAAATGTCTGCAATTTACTGATTTCGAGCCAAATATGTTCTAGGTTGGACTCACTTATCACGAATCAGGTGTCAAAATCGATTCTGCCAGGCCAGCAGTTCGTACGCACGATTACGGGCGTAGGGAGAAATTTAACGACGAGAAAATTCCAGGGTTGCTTGCATTTCAGAATACGAAGGTTGAGTTCGTTAATATTAAAATCTGTCGAACGATTTCGAGGTTATAGCCATTTGAAGTTTTGAAGTTATTTCCTTGATATCTTGAGAAGTACTCAAGCGATTGAATTGAATTTTGGCGGTTGGTTGGAGCATAAGAGCCCACAACTTTTTGCGAAATTTTGTCGGGATTGTGCAGTCAGTAAATTTTGAAGAAATTTTTTCGAAATTTTCTTCGAACGAATATTTTTCTCGGAAACTGTTCATCACATTCGAAAAACATTTGGTCATTTCTTCAGTTATATATTTCGCAGCAGTGTACCAAATTCCAGTTCGATACGATCATAATTATTGAATATATTTTCAAAAGATATGTCAAATTGCGTGGTTATTTTCTCGATATCGTTGTGTTTTCGGAATAACTCAGAAAATACTGGTTCGATCACGATAGAACTTGGCAGCTAGTTTTGAAATATTTATGGACAAGTTCGTGAAAATTTTGTGCTGGTCGTGTCATTAAAACAATTCGAAAAAAAATTGATTTTTTTTTAAATATTCAATATTCTGATCATTATATCCTCACAAATTTCTGTATGAATCTTTGGAGTACTGAATTTCAATTCGATTTAATCCGTATCTGTAGATCAGCAGAATCATTGAGCTTCTATGTTGTTTTTTCAGAAGTTATTTTGTCCATGGTCACCGTAAACACATTAGCTTGAATATTGGCATATCATTGAGGAACAATCTATTTGAAGGCTGGCTAGAATTCGAGATTTTTTTCGTCTTGAATATGAGAAAAATCCAATTAAATAATTAATTAAAGCTATATATATAATTAAGCTATATCGGTTTGCATACAGGTTGAGCCTTCAAGTTGTACGTTAATTTCAACCATATATTACTTCTATCAAATAAAATACTTCTTTCGTTCTCCATTTTTCAAGGTTCGGCTCAGCTGAGACGTTATAAGAATTGAAATATTCCTCAATGTGCTAATACAGCTCTGCAAATTTTTACGAGTTACACATAGATATCCATCACGGTAATCTTTATTGCAGAATTAACAATCATTACATCGAAATTCAAGGAATTTGGATTGAGGAAGCTCATTCAGTTACTCGATTCTAACATATGATTCTTATTCCGAAAATTCCCTAACTAACTTCACTCAATCAGGGTGAACACATTGATAGAATTCTATGGATACTTTGAAAAGTCTGGTCCATAGACATGGGTCATAGTCTCTATATCAATGGTCTGGTCACAAAATGATAATTAACTCTGTGTATTAGGTGGTCCACTTGAATTAGAATGGAGCATCGAAAAAGGCCTTTACTAGCACAAGACGGATCCACAAGAATAGGGGAATTTCTCGAATTTTCATCAGACTTTCAACATTCAACGTTGAATATCTCGGCAGTGTGTCTTCTAGGAGAAATCATAAGGATTGATTGAGTATTCTAAAATTCCTGAAGATTCTTCTGACTTGACGTTAACTTCATTTACATTCTTCATGCTCGTTTCTTTTAGTTTTCTGAATCGGCTTGTCTATAATTAGAAAACCTAATAGGATAAAAGTGATTAGAAGCATTATGTGTCATTGTTGAAGAAACCTTCAATCCGAAAAAAATGTCGTTTTGAATGTCTTTGTCAAAGCTACAGAAAAAACTGTTTTTTTAGGAACTGAAACCTATAACTTTTAACCGTGGACTAGTCTTGAAATATGGTCAATCGGGGATGTGTTCGTTTGATGATAGAAATCTTGGCTTAAAAATATACCCACAGAAATTGAGCACTTTCTCAACTTTCTTTCAACTGCATGCAATTTTCCTCATCTTGCTCCAACCTCCGTAAAATTAATCTTCATTTTAAACTATTATCATCCATTCTCTGAGAAGGGAAAAAGCGTTTCTTACAACACTAAAAGCTCCACTTTCAGAACAGTGAGCTGCTCCCGGCGAAAAATCTCCATTAGGTATAAAACTTATAGTTCCATAAATTCGAGTCTTTCTAGAATGATCACAATAATAAAACTGTGGAGCCAAATTGCAGTGTTTCCTTAGATAAAGCAATTATTATTTGGGTGCGGCGCTGAATATCCTACCCGACTTAAAAATTGCCTGACCAGACATGATAAAATGGCCCAATTAAGGCACGGCTACACTCCACCAACTTCTATCTCTAAATGAGTGGGGATTACAACATTAAATCTGCGAATTTATTCCGCTAGGTTCACACTGTCAAAGGTCATTTATATTATTTATCATCTCCCTCGAAGCAGAAAGCCTAATTTATTGGAAGATTGCTGGCTTCGATTTTGGTTTATTTATTATCAATGATAAACTTTTAAAATCGAGAGACCAAACTTTGTTTTGGTCCTGCTGTTGTATCCAAGCAATATTGAAATAATGGAATCTTTCTATCTGATTTTAGGTTTTGGTATTCTACAACTAGAAATTGAATAGAGATGCTGTGCATCGAAGAGAATCGTGAACATGATTGTAGTTGATTTCTACCTTCGAATTCTCGAATAGAAATCGATTTCGATTGCTTGTATTGAAATCTGACAACAAGATGTTTTCGTTGAATTGAAGGGTGGAATTGAAGATGTTCAAGTTTGCTCAGTACGATGTGATATATTCTGAATGATGATGATAATTATAAGATATTATATCAACCTTGAATCGGGTTAGGCGAACTCGTTTAGCTTCACAAGAACGATCAACTTTGGAATTTGAGCTCTAGAGACCAAAGGTTATTCTGTTCCCACTATTGTATATAACTGTTTTGAAATTATATATGCTGTGTGAGGGTTTTAGTATTCAAGCGTATTCTATAACTAAGAATTGAATAGACATACTGTGCAATAAATAGCGTAAACATGATTGGAATATGCTGAACTGGTATTCCGTGACTCTGGTTGACTTCTACAATTGAAATCAAAAAGAGAAATCAACTCCAAAAAGAACCACCTAAAGGGTTTTCCAATAAGAGGTGTTATTTCGATATGCAAAGAAAAATGCCATTTTTCAAAATGAATGATTGGATGTTTATTTCATTATAAAGAAGAAGCTATGCCGTTAATAGTGGAAAATAACATCAGGCGAATGACCTCCATGACCACGCTTGCAGGACCATATCCTTTTAATGAAATTTTCCATAACCAAATCGCAAAGTGGCTGCCCTATGTCCTCGATTGCCTCACGAATTCCATCTTTGAAGCCTTGAATCGACGCTGGGCTATTGGCGTAGACCTTCTCTTTCACTTGGCCCCAAAGGAAGAAGTCACAAGGTGTAAAATCACAAGATCTCGGTGGCCAATTGTGATCACCTCTTCGAGAGATAACACGGTCCGGAAACTTTTCCCGCTAAAGATCAATGGTTTCGTTGCTTTTGTGGCACGTAGCGCCGTCTTGTTGAAAGTAAACGATGTCCAGATCAATATCATCCAATTCCGGCCATAAAAAATCATTAATCATCTCTCGATAGCACAATCCATTCACCGTAACTGTTGCTTTAGCCTCATTTTCGAAAAAGTAAGGTCCAATGACTCCGCCGGACCATGAACCGCACCAAACAGTCACACGTTGAGGATAGAGAGGCTTTTCAACAATAACTCTCGGGTTTTCGAGCCCCAGATGCGACAATTTTGCATGTTGACGAAGCCACCGAGGTGGAAATGGGCCTCACCACTCAAGATGATTTTTCGATGGAATTCCGGATCATTTTCATGCAGTTCAACGACCCAATCAGCAAAGACACGACATTGTTGATGATCGGCCGGCTTGAGTTCACGTGTTAACTAAACTTCATAAGCCTTTAGACCCAAATCATTATGCAAAATACGGTGTAATGACGTTTGTGGAATGCCTAATTCCAAAGAACGACGAGGAATGGATAAACCTGGGTTTTCTTAAACACTTTCGGCTACAGCAGCAATATTATCGGCTGTTCTTGAGCGACGTGCACGGGTTTTATTCTTCACATCACTAACTTGTCCCGACAGCTTGAATTTTTTTACCAATTTCTTTATTGCGGTCCGACAAGGTGCTTCACGATGACCTCACAATGTTCGAGTTTTACGAACGGTTTCTGCCAAATCTTCACCATTTTTATAGTGAATTTTAATAATTTCAATGCGTTGTTGAAGCGTGTATCGTTCCACTTTTATCAATGGCGTAGTTTCTACTTGTCAAATGCCTCAAAAGCTTCAAAAGTGTCATCTACCTAAATAGCGGGCTATTCAAAATAACACCTCTTATTGAAAAACCCTTTATTAGGTATAAAACTTATAGTTTCATAAATTCGAGACTTCCTAGAATGATCACAATAATAAAACTGTGGAGCCAAATTGCGGTGTTAATAATTGATTCATCTAGCAATTATTATTGAGGTGCGGCGGTGAATATCCTACCAGACTTAAAAATTGCCTGACCAGACATGATAAAATGGCCCAATTAAGGCACGGCTACACTCCACCAACTTCTACCTCTGAATGAGTCGAGATTACAACATTACATCTGCGAATCTCTCTCGAAGCAGAAAGCTTAATTTTTTGGAAGGTTGTTGACTTCTATTGTGTGTATTATTTTCTTAACGATTAACGTTTGAAATCGTTAGATCGTGAGTTGTTTTGGTCCGATTTTTGTATCCAAGAGAATTGAAAATTTTGAAATTTTATATGCGGTGTGTTATAGCTGTGGTTTTCAGTCTCTTCTATAACCGCAAATTGTATAGCTAAAACTGTTTATGAGATTTTGATGATATATTGCATCATTCTCCAACTCTGTATTTCACAACAGATTACCATATTTATGTCCAATCCGGATATAAATTTACGGAGATATGGGATAAAATTGTGTCAAATTCTGTGTATTTTCTAGGTTTCTCCCTTTTGCCGGAATAATTCAAAAAAATTCTGATCTCATCCAAATAAAAGCTAGTAGCTCAATAAAAATTGCTGATGCACAGGCATCTCGTGACGAAAGTATAAGGTGCGCGTCAAAATTATTGAACAAATTCATTTTCTCAGGAGAAAAATATTTTAGTGTCACATTTACCAAATTATTATGCATTATTGAAGGATATAGGTTGCACCCTGTGCCATCCCCATCAACCCTCTAAATTTTTTGAATAGGGAAAGTAGGTCATATGATACTTCTTTGGCAAGGTCTTCGTATCTTCTTCAAAGCAGTGCAGAAACTCTCAAGAAAAAAATCTTTTTTTGAAAAATTAGTTACTTCAAAGAGGTTTTCAGTATGTGCACTTTGCCATGGCTCATTTACTTTGAGACGATGGTACCTGATGAAATTTGTCACCGAATGAAAGTCGACCATTACAGTTTTGTTCATGCACATTTTCAACCCCTACGAACCCTTAAATGAAGAAAAAAACATTTTTCACGTGGGGGGGTTGTAAGTTGTGCATGAACAAAACTGTAGTGGTCGACTTTCATTCGGGTACAAATTTCATCAGGTACCATCATCTCAAAGTAAATGAGCCATGATAAAGTCATATACTGAAAACTAACTTTCAAGTTATTTTTCAAAAAAAAATTTTTTCCTTGGGGATTTTTGCGACCCTGTGAAGAAGATACAAATATCTCGCCAAAAAAAGTACCACATGACCTACTTTCCCTATTCAAAAGATTTAGAGGGTCGATGGGGAAGGCACAGGGTGCAACAAAAATCCTTCAAAAATGCATATAAATTTGATAAAAGTGTAACAAAATTGACCTGTTCCAGGATTTTGTTGCCAAATATTTTTCTTCTGAAAAAATGAATTTGTTCCATAATGTTTACGAGCACTGTATTCTGAACGAAGATGATATAATTATTATATCATCATCCACCCAGCAAATACTAAAACGCAGCAAGAGTACAAAAACTGTACAGCGTTGCTGCACTTGAAGTGCAGCGATGGTGGTACAGTAACTGTAACGAAACGGACCGTATATGTACCGCGGAATTGCATCGAAACTGTACAGCTCAAACTGCGTTTAAAGTACAGCCACTTTACAGCAGTTGTGCAGGAGCTATGCCACTTTGTAATGCAGTTTGCATATAGTAATAATGCACCAACTGTGCTACTTCGATATGAAGTTTCTAATAAGCAGCAATAATGCAGCAGAAGCTCGGCTGTATAACGAGACTCCCAGGAATAAGACTCACTCCCAAAAAAATAATTATTTGTAAAGAGATTGAATTGAAACTTTGCACATTGAAACTAAATTATTTACCATCGATAAATGTAAAAAAATGAGTATAGTCCTTCCAGCTTATTCGGAGATTGCCAAATAAATTTTGATTTTCTTATATGATGTGATGTTTATATTTTTGCATATTCGAATTCTATGCCTTACGGTAGAAAAATTACTGCAATTCTTTCTGTATCTAGATATTGATTACTCAACAGAAAAATATTCAAATTATTTAATTTTTCATATTTCACCAAAAATTCAACATGGAATCGGGTTAACCTAGTTTATATTGAGCTTATAACGTAAAGTGATTCATAGCAAATTCAACTTAATAAAGAAAATATTGCTCTAGGAACATGACTTTAATGGAAAAAACTTGAATTTACACAAATACCGGCCATATCAAATATTATACATGATATAATATATTATTGGGTGAATCTCTCTCGTTCCTTTCTAAGTCCTCAAAAATAAGTAGATACATATTTCTCAATCATAGCATGATGGTTGTTTCAATATCGGTTGGTGAATCATTTTTGCTCTCTTTGTTCTTTCGTACAGCAACTTGAAGTGGAGAAAAATGAGTTAATACACAAAAAAAGATTTACCTTATTGTTCGAATATAATACCTAAAATTCCTTCATTGATGTTTATGTACTTCGAAATTCTGTTTTCTGTTGACCCTGTCCAGTTCAGGTAGAGACTAAGATGTTTTCTTCTATTGTCTATTTATTCCAGTTCCAATAGAATCGGTATCATCTAAATATTTATCTTAGCCACTCAGATCAGTCTAATTTGCCTTATTTTGTTTTTTCGGGAAATGATCATGTCGAAAAATCAGTTTTTCACACTTGCTCCCAATCAACTCGAAACAAACAGTCAGTTCAAATAGCGCGATTCACTTAGAACCAAAAACGAATTTACTACACAACAAACAAATTTCCGTTACAAAACAGCATGGCCGACGACGACGATCGACAAAGCTTCTCTAAAGTACCGGCTATCGGCACAGACAACGATGGCTGACTATTAGAACGAAATATAGCATCAAAGACAGAGACAGCGTTGTCTCATACAGCATTTCGATTTTGTTGCACAAAAACTGTACAGTAGCTGTATTTAAAAGACTGCATTTTTAGGACAGCATTATCACCAATGCAGAGACTGTGCAGTTTTAATACAACATTTTATGTACTGCATTTCGGTGGCACTTGTGATGCAGAAACTGCACAATTGCTGTATGTTGTGTTTGTTGGGCACCATCATACAGAACTAGTCTCTAAGTATAATCAGTAAAATACTGATGCACAACGTGTGCAAATTTCGTAATGATCGTGTCTTCTATTTGAGCGTCTTCTTGAGCGAACAAAACCAGGCATTTTAGTCCAGAACGAAATAAGTTTGCATTTCCCATTTTTCCATTGTACCTTTTTTCTCCAAGACTCTATATCCAACGGCACAAAACGCGATTTTCCCCTTGAACGCGTACGCTCAAACTTTCACGGTATTTTCTTTGATCTCGTGTTCTGTCGCGCCCTCAATCTAGCTAGCGATACGAGACAACGGCCATGTGTGAAATAAGACCTGAGGTGTTTTTTAATCGCGCCTCAGCGTCCTTTTATGTAAGAGGATTAATTCGTGCAAGAGCTGACGGAGTGTGGAGAAAGAAGATTATCTGCACCGATGGAGTGCGTGCCAAGGTGTGTTACCTGCTTGAGTGAGATCTGGAGGAGTTTTCCGATAGGGTGAAGGAGACGTCTGGTCGATATTTATTTGAGAGAAGGTTCGTGAATATATTTTCGTGCTTCCACCGGAATAGCGGAGTGAGATGGAATGTTTGGCTGTTGGAAAAAGTCTATCTTCCGAACACCTTTTCTTTCATCAGATTATTACTTTCTGTTATTTCATGTCATCCTTGAACCATTCCACCAAGATTCACGGTGATTTCGATCATATACACTCTTTAAGTTGTACATTAATTTAATACTATAGAAATTCCTTATACAGGGTGATTCCGGAGGAGACCGTCAGATTTCGGGATGAGTTTACACTAGTTAGGACAGTCTCGAAACAATGTTTGGTTTATGGTTGGGGGTCTCTATTGAGAATATACAGGGTGATTTGTCCGATTCGACCTATTTTATTTTTAATGATAACTTTGGTATGCCTCATTCGATTTCAATGAAATTTTTAGCGAAGAACAATATTGATAAGAACATTCATTAGTTCCAAAAATTTTTTCAAAATGAGCTATTGTTAGTTTGATAATTCCTGATTAATTGTGCAGGTTGAAAAACACCCTGTACATCGCGTTTCCAAAACTTCGCTATCTGTTTACGATTCTACTGTAATTGAGAGTTTCTAATTTTTTTGGCACACTTTTAGTTTTTCGAGAAATTCTCATCAAAAAAAGAAAATGTCTGAATTTCGCTCCAATCGATTCTACTTTTATTCATAACCTTGGTATGGCTAATTCAATTTTGATGAAATTTGCAGTGTACAACAATCTGATTGAGTACATTCAATAGTTGCAACAACCCCTCAAAATACAGGGTTGTATTTGCGATAATTTCAGAATTTCAGATTAATTTTGCAGTTGGGAAAAAAAACACACTGTACATTGCTTTTTCAAATTTTTTCATTCGTTTCAGATTTCTACCATAATATGTCATTATTGAGAGGTTTTCAATTTCTTTGGCACACCTCCGGTTTTCCTAGAAAACATTTTTGAAGAAGAGCATAATCGTAATTTGGCTCACTGGCAGTGAGAGGGTAGGATAGGTAGAAAAGCTGTATTATCCAGGGAAGTTGTTCGTCACTTCTGAATATTCTATTCAAATTCGAAAGTTATTTTCAATTGAAATTACTTAATTTAATTTTTTTGCAAACCTCCGCTTTTCAATGAAAGGGTTATTTCTATGAACCAGTGACGTTATGTGATTTCGTTCAATACTGTCGATTGGAAATTCAAGAAAAATATGAATTCGAAAAAAAGGAGACCATTTCGAAAATTCAATGTGAATTTTCTGTTGATCCTAAAGTCTACTTGTCATTATTTGTTTCGTATGTTTGTTCGAAATTTGTTTCCATGTGTGTAGATTTGTTTGGTTTATGCACATAAACATAGCACATATGAAGTAATATTATGAATAGAATGTTTAATTCAAAATAAAAGTATATCGTAAGATATGAAATCAATATCGAAAGATATTATGTAAAGGTGATACAGAAAAATCTGTATTTAATTGTTGTATGAATAGAATGATTTCATACAGAATATGAGCAATTAAATATGAATTTGGAATTTGAAAAGAATAATTTAGAACTTAAGAACTGCTTTGCATCCTTGGAATATACAGCTCTACGACCTAGTGTAGAATATTTTCACTGCTTCTGCGCCAAACTTCGATTATGCTCTTCTTCAAACATTTTTTCTCGGGAAACCGGAGGTGTGCCAAAGAAATCAAAAACCTCTGAATAACGACATATTATTGTAGAATCTGAAACGAATCAGAAAGTTTTGGAAAAGCAATGTACAGGGTGTTTTTCTTTCAACTGCACAATTAGTTTGAAATTCTGAAATTATCACACTTACAACACTGATTTTGAGAGATTATTGCAATTATTGAATGTACTCATTCAGATCGTTCTACACTGCAAATTTCATCAAAATAGGATGAGCCATACTAAAGTTATCAATAAAAGCAGAATCGATTGGAGCGAAATTTCGACATTGTTTTTTTTTTGATAAAAATTTCTCGGAAAACTAGAAGTGTGCCAAGAAAATCAGAAACTCTCAATTAATGACTTATTAAAGTAGAATCGGAAACAGATAGCTAGATTTTGGAAACGCGATGTACTGGGTGTTTTTTCAACAAGCACAATTAATCTGGAATTATCAAAATACCAACCGCTCATTTTGAAAAACATTTTGGAAATAATGAATGTTCTCATCAATATTGTACTTCGCTGAAAATTTCATTAAAATCGAATGAGGCTTACCAAAGTTATCAATAAAAGTAAAATCGGTCGAATCGGACAAACCACCCTGTATATTCTCAATAGAGACCCCAACGATAAACCAAACATTGTTTCGAGACTGTCTTGACTAGTGTGAACTTACCCTAAAATCTGACGGTCTCCGCCGGAATCACCCTGTAAATTAATTCTTTTTGCGCGTTCTAGAGAACAGCGTGCTATCGTTTTGTCCAAATGTCTGTTATTTTGGAATTTTGAGGATTATATCTACCCGAAACTTTTGAGGTGGGTAACATTTCAAAGTGCGACGGTTGAGTTCGTTAATCGGCGAAATCAGTCAAGAAATTTTGAGTTGAAGCCCTTTGAAATTTTGTGGTTATTTCCGTGTTGGAAACTACTGGAACGATTAAATTGAAACTTGGCAGTTAGCTGGAGTATAGCAACCCCGAACTATCTGCAAGATTTCGTCAAAATACTAATGTCATGACAGTATAACATAAAAAATTTTTTCTTCAAAATATTTTTGAAAAGAAATTTTTTTTCAAAACTCTTCATTATATTCGTTCAAGCCTTGAGCTTCATATTTCGCAGTAGTGTACCAAATTTCATTTCGATCGGAAAATAAGTTACGGAGATATTCCGAAAAAATATATGAGATTCCGTGTTTTCTTCCTGGATATCCTTGTTTTTTATGAAATAACTCGAAAGTTACTGATTCAATGATGATGAAACTTGACAGTTACTTCGGAAATGCTGATTGACAACTTCGTAGAAAATTTCATGAGGATCGTGCCTGCGTCTGTGCTCTGGACAAAAAATAGATAGAACTCTTTGTATTTTATTGTCCCGATGAACGTGTCCAGAGCTTAATTTAAGGCTTCTAATAGCCAAGAAGCGGATGAAGAAAAATCATATTTTAAAGGTTGTTTGTTTAGTGGTATAGAACTTTAAGTGGGCAATACTGTTTTAACTGGCGGCAATTTTGTCAGTTGTCAAGTGATTTGTGTTCTATTTGGTCTGGCATTTCAACATGAATAGACTGAAGCCTGGACAACGCTTCCGAATCGTGCAAATTTATTTTGAAAATAATGGTTCTGTTCAAAATAAGTATCGCGCTCTACGTCCATTTTAAGGTCAACATAATCGTCCACGAGAGCAATTAATTCGACTAACTATGGACCGTTTTCGCACCAAGTTTACTCTTATTGATCACGCATCCACAGAGTGCTTTATGGGCTGGTGGAATCATTGGTCTGAGCTTCTTCGAAGACGATGCTGGCCAGAACGTTACAGTCAATAGTGACCGCTATAGAGCGATGATTACTGACTTTTTCGTTTCTTAATTGAGCAACCATGATGTGCAACAGCTGTGGTTTCAACAAGTGGGCGCAACATGTCACACAGGTCGTGCCACAATTGATTTACTGAAGGAAACGTTTGATAACCGCATAATTTCACTTGAAAATTGGCCTCAAGATTGTGCGATTTAACGCCGCTAGACAATTTCCTGTAGGGATATATGAAGTCGCTAGTCTATGCCGATAAGGTCGAAACGATCGATCACTTGGAGGACAAAATTCACTGCTCAGTTGCCGATAGCCGGCCACAAAGCGAGCCGTGGCGGTCATATGCCAGAAATAATACTCAAATGAAATTGCCAAAAGATTATCTTTTGAATAAAGTCAATTTAATGTCAATTTTGATGATTCATTGCTGTTTTTATTCCATTTCAAAGTTCTATACCTCTAGAAAAAAACTCCTTTTATTACATTTAACCTTCCTATGTTAACCTGACACTATTGAAAAGAGGCATGGAATCCCAATCTAATTTTCAGCCAATCAGAGAAAGAGTTAAGAATCCTCTTAACAAATACCTATATTTGGAAAGAATAATCTGGCTGTAGAAACCAAGGCACCGTTTACGGATTTTCGTTAATAATGGGTACCTTGTCATGTCGAATTTGTTCTGGAATTCCTTTTTTCCAGTGGTAATAAATTTGACCAGATTTGAGGGTTGCCAATTTGGACCGAAGTCGTCTATAACGGTTGTACGGAGAAACATATAGACTTGAAACTTTCAGGGTGGGTTGCATTTCAAAATACAATCTTCTCTATAAATGAGAAGATTCTAATTTGTAGCTTCCGAAGATTATTGTGTTCACGATCAACCGTGTCAGTTCATACAACTACCATTTGTATTTCATGAACACTGTGTCTGGGTGACACTTCATCAAAATATTTTATGCGTAGATTCCATGGAATATTCCGCACTGATTATTTCAGAGAAAGGAATAAGATTTAATTCCTATTAAGTTAAAAGGAAACTCAAATTGGGATTTCTCCTGAAACGCACCTAGAGAAGTGCTCCTTCTGTTCTTATTTCCTCAATTCAGATTTTTCCAATTCGACAAAACAACCTTTTAAAGCTGAAGTTAAATAATTCGTGTACCTAATAATAATCGCAGCTCTCCCAGTGAAAACTCCAAAACTTAAGATTTGCTCCTCATCTTCTCCCAGAGGCACTTTCGAGGCATATTTGTGAAGAACTCATTCTTTTTATCCGCCAAATTGAAATCGCAAACTTTTCACGGAATAATGGCACTCAAATCTTTCTTTCGAAATACAATTTCACCCAGCTATTTCCAGATATAACTTTGCCATTGAAGTGTCCAAGGGGGCTTAAGATTTGACCTCTGCGAGGGTTTAATAGAGGTCCCATACATCGACGTTAATTGAATTTTTTGACGGGTCCTTTCTTGGAGGAATCAATTTTGTCGGGCATATCGTGTTTCTCGTGAAAGAACGTCTTCCATTGAGTGAATATTGGATTTGACCCATCCACACCTGCTTTGTCGTGTATTATGCTAGTGGAAGAGATTTCCCTTTCTGAAAGAAGTCGATTTCTTATTCGAGTTGGATTATGATCTCGTTCAGGTACTCGGAGGTATCATGATTCCTGAGAAATAAGGATTTGAAAAGTTGTTCGTATGGAAAAATTCTACAAAAGCACTGACGTGCAATCAACGCCTTTTGCACGCATGCTCGAATTCGAAAATTTTATGGATTGTTCTAATGATACTTTTTTTTTTTTATTTAGAATATCCGCATCAACCACGAAGGTTATTAGCGGCAATACAGTACAGTATATACATTGAGAAATTCTAGATATCGTGAAAGATGTGAACAGATTTCAAAAATGTCAGCAGCGTATCAAGGCTCTTTGGATCCAAGGCATCTTCAAGGTTCTCTGGTAGTCCTGCGGATTGCCGATTCTCCCTGAAGTCGAGACACTCTATCATTGGATGCCTTATGGTCTGCACCTCTTCGCATGATATACATTGTTTAGGGTTTTCATTTTTGAGGAGAAATTGGTGGGCATATCTGGTATGGCCGATTCTGAGGCGAGTCAAGATGACCTGATGTCTTCGTGGAATCCCCTCATAGTTAACTGTAATTAAGTTGCGGTTGATTGTCTTGAGTTTATTATTTTCTACAGCTTGCCATCTTTCCTTCCATATATTTCTGCAATATAGTCGGATATTTGATGTCTGATCTTCATGGGGCACTTGAAAAATCCGGTGGTGCGGAGTTTCCGAGTTGGTGTCTTTGGCTATGGCATCAGCTGTTTCGTTTCCAGTTATACCAACGTGAGAAGGAACCCAAACGAGAGCAACACGTTTACCCAACTGTGTCAGCCTTCCCAGTTTTGATTTGATGATGCGTAGCAGAGCATTTTTTGGGTAGAGCTGTTTGATACCTTCCATAGCACTTAGAGAGTCTGTAAATATGACGATGTTTTTCTCTGTTTTATTGGGGTGATCCAGAGCTTTTCCTATGGCGTACAATTCTCCTGTGTAAACACTTGCTTCCAGGGGTAGATCGTAGCAGTAGTTTCCCATTTCTGTGATTGTTGCCGCTCTCACGTATTCGTCAGATTTGGATGCATCGGTGTATATGTGGCAGTAATTGGTGTATTTGGAGGCCACTTAGGAAAAGATTGTTCTTAAAAGTGTTGCTGGAGTCTCATGCTTTGAATATTTAGTGAGTTAAGTATTGAACTCGGGCAGGGGTATCGTCCAGGGAGGGGGCGTTTTGATATTCACTGGTAGAATATGTTGGTAATTGATTGGGTTGTTTTCAATCCTATTAATTCTAGTATAAAGAGGAACTGATGATTCGCTATGTTTTTCAAATGTTGCGGTGAAACGATTCGAGAATGTGTGGTGACGAGTTAGGTTATTTCCATTAGCAGAGAATTTGGTGGAGTATTTGAGGAGTAGATTGAGCCGGCGTAGTTCTAGTGGTGGTTGTCCTGATTCAACGAGAAGACTTTCGATGGGACTGGTACAGAAAGCTCCCATTGCTATTCTAGTGGCCGTGTTTTGAATAGTATCAAGAGATTTCAACAAGGAAGGTCTTGCTGTGGAATACACAATTGATCCGTAGTCCAATTTGTATAGTATTAATGCTCGGTAGATCCTCAATAAGGTGGTGCTGTCTGCTCCCCAAGTGTGATGATGATAAATGATACTTCCATCACGAATTCTGCACAGAATTATGTATCTGCAGTTGCCAATTAGGTACTAAGTTTCATAATGATCTGATTGGTATTTTTTTGAGTTTACCCTGAAAAAAACGATACCGAAAAACAATCTACAAAATTTGATAAATTTTTTCCACCAATTGAAATCTGATCGACCTACAATGAATACACTAATGCAAAATATCGGCTTCGAGGTCCTGCAAAATTACTTGTTACTTTCATATGGAGGTAAAATATTGCGAAAGTATTTTGTGATATCATCGTACTAATAACTTTTTTGTGCCAAGACACAGCCAGCTATTCCTGGCTGTTGTAGATAAGAATAGTGTATTGACACAGTGGATGGTTTTTGTTTCTAAAATACGATTCTAGGGTGACTAAATTTGGCTTAAATGCCGATCAGTGATGATTAAGACCCTTATTTTGTGAAAACAAACAGGAATGTTAATCAAAAACTGGTGATTATACGAAAATTCCTTACGTGGAATCAATCGGTATACCCAAACAAAATATTGTCGGGAGCAATCCTGCACCTTAGTCGAGAATCAGCTCAAAATTTGACTGACTTAAATACTAACTGGAAATATTTTGAATAAATCCTGCTTTGTTTAAGTAAAGAAGAAATGCTCATCAAGAATTTGTGATTTTTCAAAAATTCATACCCGGAATCGTTCGGCTTGCCCATACAAAACATTGTACATGCTATAACTCGACTCAACATGAAAATCAGCTCAAAATTCAATTTCATTGCATACCTGAATGTCAATGTTATGAATCAATCTTATCTAATTCAAGTTTAATAGACGACTTCCGCCCAAGTTGCCAACCCACAATTTTCTTCACAAATTTACTATGACTGGGGAACGGGAATTTCAGGACAAATTTGACATGATAAGGTTTGCGTTGTTTATAAATATCCGAAAAAGATGCCTCGGCTCCTGAAACAAGATAATTCCTTCCAAATATAGGGTTTTGTTAAGACCATCTCTGATTGGCTGAAACTTAAGTTGGGATTCCCTAATAGTGTCAAATTTATATAGGATATGTTCCGCAAATCAACTTGGTTATATCGGTTTCCGGTTTTCCATTCCGTAAATAAGAAATATTCGGTTGGTTCTTGAAGAAAGGTTAATTACTGAAAATGATTGGTAAAAAAACGTTCTTTCTGTCACCAGAATGACAGTCAATGTTCTATGGTAACATATCCATAGCATAGAACAATCTTTGTTTACTTTATGATCTATAGAACACAGAAGAGAAAACAATCAACACTGGATATGGTGTATGGATCATAGGGTAATTAAAAATTTCTCTTTGCTATGGATTGGTTGCCATAAAATATTGATTGTCGTTCTGATGCATAGACTTAATATGTCTATGTTCTAGTGACAGAAAGATTGTTCTTTCATCAATCAAATTCCGTAATTAACTTTTTTTCAGGAACCAACCGAGTATTTCATATTTAGAGAATGGAAAACCGACAACCGAAATAACCAAAGTTGATTTGCGGAACATATCCTTTATAAACTTGACACTATAAACATGAAGTCAGGAATCCCAACTTAAATTTCAGCTTAACAAAAACCTATATTTGAAAGGAATTATCTTGTTTGAGGAGGAGGCATCTTTTACGGATATTTATAGATAACGCGAACCTTATCATGTCGAATTTGTCCTGAAATTCCTGTTCCCTACTGATAGTATGTTTGTGAAGAAAACTGTGGGTTGGCAACTTGGGCCGAAGTCATCTATTGATTGTGGAATCTAATCTCCATCCTATATTCTTTACCAAGGTAACTGACAAGTTAGAAAATAACATTTATTCTGTTAATTTTTCAGATTTCAAACGCAGTTTAAGATTTAATGAATTCAAAAAATATGATTTTCCCTTTCAAAACTATCAAAAGCTTTTTATTTCTTTTTTTTGTAATTGATAACTTGAGTTTCTCTCCACATCCGGATAGTACCATTCAAATGAAAATACCTCAACAACTCATTGGTAGTTTTCATCCATTCGACCTCAATTCAAAACACTTAGGTTTTAAATTGTATTTCCTGCCTTACTAAACCCAGCAACATGCAAAAACGGCATCAACCAGCAAGAATTCTATTTATTCGAGAAATAAGGGAATCTCTTACTATTACAAAATATGAAACACTTTAGATATAGTGCAATTGTGAATACTCCAGTCCGAAACGTCCCAATCAATACAAAATCACAAGCCAAATCCCTTATTTCCAAGGTAAACAATGCATTTTAGGTAATTGTTGGTCCTCCAGTCTCTTCAAAACTGCTCGTGGCCTATTTGCCGTGACAATTTCCATCGATATACCACACTATAATCTGTCAATCTCTTGAAAGTTACCGAAGTGATTCAGCAGTAAATTCTTTACGTACTTCAGGACGTAATCTGTGACAATCTTCAGGGAGAATTCAAAACTTCAGTCGCTGCTCCACTCCAGATGCTCATTATCTGAAAATAATGAACCAAAACACCCCGTAATTGAAAATCCCGATTTAACTGTGAGTATACAGTTCCAGTTGTTCAGGTGGATGAACAAACAAGCCATTAATACCTGGAGATTGAAGCAACATCAATATCCAAGAATGGCCCTCAATCAATCCACTCAGAATTGAAAGCGTTGAGAATCGATCTCCTGACAGAGAGGGAAGAAGTCCTTGAACTGGATTCAAGGGTGCCAATTAATTTCTAGTTAAAAGTTCTCGGGTAGGCTATTAGCCTAATTTATCACATAAATTATCCTCGAATATTAATGAACATGTTAGAGCCTCCGCTCTACGTGATCAAGGTGGTAATGGCAGTTATTTGGGAGATGAAATCTTGAAAAATTCATGAGGACGACGTGTTCTTAGACATTCAAAGATGTGAGATAACTTCGATTGTACTTGATTCCTGAATCTCGATGGAGTATAAATTCAGAATACCATTGCCCAAGAAAAATATTCCTTGTAATTCCAATGACATTGGACATGGATACATAGAATACATAGTGCGATCACCCTCTGATATATTTTTGATCCGAAAAGCAGTGCAAATATTGTGAAATTTAGTGAAGCACTGCCTTGAAGGCAGCCGCTTCTGAGCGCATGTTCAATGGAGATTACCGCTTTGGCAACGAGTTTGAACATGCGAGCAAAAGCTGCTGCAATCACGGCAATGCTTTTCTAGGTTATTTTCGATGAATTACTGGATTTCAATTCGATCTGATCTCTGTTTTTGGAAATATTGGAAAAATAAAATTTTGAATGGGTATATCTAATCTACATAATCATTGAGTGGATTTTACCCATGCACGAATTCGACCTTCGTAATTAAGCCCCAAACCTACTCTACTAATAACTAGTAAAATCCACCCAATGATTCCGCAGATACCCATTCAAAATTTTATAATATTTTCCCAATTTTTCCAAAAATATAGATTGTATTTAATTGAAATCCAATATTCTATCGAAAAATGACAGTTCGAATGTTCATACAGAAATTCATAAGGATATTATATTATGACCACAGCATATTGAATATTTGAAAAAAAATTGAAAATTTTTTTCAAAGTGTTCTGATGAGATGTTCACCACGAAATTTCGCACAAAGTTGTCCATCGTCATTTCTGAATTACCTGCCAAGTTTTTTCATGATTGTAATAGTATTTTTTGACTTGTTTCGGGGAGAAATAACGATATCTTGAAAAAACCACGAAATTCGACATATTTTTTCACAATATCTTCAGAAATTATGACCGTATCGAACTGAAATTTAGTACAATGCTGTGAAATGGAAAGCTCAGGTTACCACTAAAATTTTCTATGAAAGTGAGAAACAGTTTCCGAGAAAAAAAAATTTCCGGAAAATTTTTTTCAAGACTCACTGACGGTATGATCTAAAGAAAATTCTGCAAAAAGTTGCAAGTTCGTATGTTCCAACTAACTGTCAAGTTACAATTCAATCGTTTCAGTAGTTCCCGAAATATCATAGAAATAACTTCAAAATTTCAAAGGGCTATAACTCCGAAATCATTCACCTGATTTTTCCCATTAACGAATTGGAAATGCAACCTATCCTACAAGTTTCAGGTTGATAGGGTTTTCTGTACGCCGTAATCGTGCGTACGGACTGCCGGCTCAATTTAGGGATTTGAGACCATATTAGGATCAAAATTCAAAAACTACAGTCATTTGAATAAAACGATAGCACGCCTTCCCGCGAAAATGGAGCTTTTCACTTGAGATAACTAACATGTTAAATTTAAAATATTCACGAGAGTTACTGAAATGTCATATCAAAACTGATTGAATCAGATCATTTTTCGATCTTTCGAGCTGGACCATACATTACTGTCAAGAATTTCCGAAAATGAATTTATTTTGAAGAATTTAAGTCATCAATTGAAGCTGCATTATTTTTCAGTGGTTTTATGGGTTTTCACTCCCAATATGTTAAACAGAACTATTGAAAATCAAATGAAAATTGTTATTAAGAGAAAATGCCCCTGCAGGTTGCAGGATTGACCTTATTGTCCAGGGTGATGTCTAGGAAACAGTTGCCTCAGAAACGATATTGGAACAATGCAAACGATCAACAGACAAACCAGAAAATTGGGCTATATTGTTCACTATGCAAATTTTTCTTAGAATCTGCCTTGATATATTATTCGAGCTTGCATTTCTCGAAAGCGTTTTGTATAAATAACAATTTTCACATAATTTTTAATAGATCTGTTCTTAATATAGTAGTGAAAACCAAGAAACCACCTGCAAACAAATTCCAGTTATGATCATTCACTTGAATCAGTCTGAATGGTGAGAATATGTATTGAAGTACCTTTCATCTCTTCATATAAATACAAACAAAAATGTAAACCCATATTTTGCCCCCATGCAAGGTGAATCTGAATCATCTTTTCCGTAGGATGTACCCTGAAAACTTATCAACCAAAAATTATATTAAGAACACTTTTGAAGTTGAAGCTGAAAAATGCAAAGCCATAACCTGATGGTAATAAATTTTCATCCAAGCTTTTACCCCAGTCTTTTCACCTATAAAAAAAAATCATTTTGTATTCATGTCAAGGAATGAATTCACATAAAGACGATTCCACAATCTGTTCAATTCAAGTGTTAATGAATTCAAATCACCTCTGTAAGTCATGTCAAGTGCTTCTCAAGAGCGAATGTCATAAGTTCCATCCAGAACACCTGAAATTGCAATCTAATTCAACTATAAAATTATATCTGAATTTTGCTTCCATCCTGCTCTCTGCAAATTTATTCCAGTTCAACATTTATTCCATGTCTCTGAGCGAGCAAAGTAGCTCCATGAAAGTTTATTCCGTTAATCAAAACTGGATAATTCGCTTCTCTTTTATGCCAACATCAACTAGTTATAACTGCTACTGATATTCCGGGATTTTATTAGTCATAACTTTTTTCCTTTTATCCTGACTTTTGTGGCATGTTACTTTGTAAAGAACAAAGTTATGTCAATAGAAACTCATAGCTCTGATTTCCGATGTCGGAATGTCACTGGTATATATTTTTTGTTGTTGTTGAATTGGAGTTTATGAACAGATCGGAGAAATAAAAAAAATTGAAGAGAAATTTGAAAAGAGCGAAAAACACTGAATAAAGGTCTGTTTTTTGTTCAAATGGCAGAAATTATGTTTGAATTTCATGATATATTGAAAAGTGAATATTAAAAATTTTTATATCCTTTTGATGAAAAAATATTCTTGATAAAACACTTAATTTGAGGTGGTGAAAATGAGTCTGAATCATCCTGAATGATACTTTAAGTCATATGGAATCAGTTTTTTTCTTCTGGGGTATGAAAATGAGTCAAACTTCAGTGTTTTTTTTCTATAAAGAATATTATTTGATGAAGTGGATATGCAAATTTTTTAAGTTAAGTTTTTTAAGTTTTCAACTTATGGAATCCATACGAAAGTTGTGCCATTCAAATAAAGGACAGATCGTTTCTAAGTTGTTCCCGCTCCTTTTACGCGCTTGTTCTGGGGAACAGCATGTATTGTTTCGTCAAAATGTCTGTTATTTTCGAATTTCAAGCTGAAATTAGTCTCAATCGACTAGGTTGGACTCACTAATGAAGAATATATGGTCAAATTTGAATCTGTCTGCTTGTGCTCTAACTTTCGAGAAAAAGGACCTAAAGTCTTGAAATTTTCAGGATACGTTTCGATCTTGAATATCTCGGTTAATTTCGTTAGTGGACAAAATCAGTAGAACAGTTTCGGAGTTATGTCGATATGAAATTTTAAGGTTGATTTTTTCTCTGAAAATAATAATCAGATTTCAACGGAATTTGGTACGAACCTTAGAAGTATTCTTCTACAACAGTGCTCTAGATTTCAATTCGATACAATGTCTACTTTCTGAGATAAATAGAAAAAAAGTGTAAAATTTCGTTGTTTATTTGAAATGTTGACATTATGTCCTATATATCTCAAGAAATATGAATGAGATCAGATCGGAACTTCGCAATTATCTGAAAAATACTAAGGCAAAACTTTTTGCAGAATATCGTATGGATCCAATTGTTTCAAAAAAATTTTCATTCCAAAATGTTTTGCAGAGTTTTTTTCTCGAGAAGTGTTGAAGAGATCTCGATGAAATTTGGCACTTTAAAATCAATAGTCAACAGAGATTTTTCAGATTTCAATTCGAAACGTTTTTATTTCTGGAAATATATAAAAATTATTGTCAGAGTTCGTTGTTTGAAATTTTGAGGTGATTTCCTCAATATCTGAAGAAATATAAATGCGATTACATCGAAACTTCTCGATTATTGAGAGAATATCAAGACGGAACTACGAAATTTTTTTTAAAATTATCCACATCTTTATCGAAAAAAAAAATTAGTTATTGACCAGATTTCGATGAAATTCGGCACAAATCTTGAAGATTGTATCCGCCAACAGTTTTTAAATTTCAATTCGATCTGTTCATTTCCGGAGATATTAGGGAAAAATCTAGAAAAGCACTGACGTGAAGTCAGCAGCTTTTACTCTCTTGTTTACATTGTGAAATGACTTGGGAATTTCAATGAAATATAAAAATTTTCAACAAAAAAGTTTCCAAAAAAAAAATATTTTTTTCGAATTTTTTCATGGATAATTCTTCTTATTGACACTGTTCATATTCAAACCAAGTTTCATTTCGATCAGATGAATATTTTTCGAGTTATCAAAAAATCGAAATTTCAAATGGCTGTAGCACAAAAACCATTCTGCAGATTTGGCCCATTACCGAGCTTAATCCAGATATTTAAGATCTGAACCTAACCTGAAAATTTCAACACTGTAGGTCCTTTCTTTCGAAAGTTACAGCGCACACGGCCGGCGGGCCGGACAGACAGAATTAATTTTGACCACGGATTCTTCATCAGTGAGTCCAACCTAGTCGTTTGAGACCATTTTTGGCTCGAACATCGTGACGAAATGATAACGCGCTGTTTCCCAGAACAAGCGCGTAAAAAATATGCCACCTTAACCAGAATAATGAAATTTTATTTTCCTAATATTACCAATAGTGCAGATATGATCGAATCGAAATTCTGCACTTGATTGATAAATGACGGTGTGAAAGTTCATGCAAAATGTCTTGAGGAAATGGCTTCGAATGTGAACAAGCGCGTGACCCACGTCAGTGCTTTTCTAGGTTTTTTTCTAATTTCTATTGAATTTTTTCATCTAACATACCGAGTGATATTTTTTCCTGGCGCGTAAACTGAAATTTTTCAAAACGGGCCTGCGATTTTTTCAGGTTGTTTTGCTTGAGTTGATGAATAAGACTCATAGTGACAATCCTGTGAAATGTACGCGAAAACTTCGCAATAGTAACGAAAATATGGGAGTACATAATTTTAGCATTTTTCATAAATCACCCTATATCTCTAAGTCACTATCCTTAGGTAACCTTCAAACGCTCATTCCTCATTCAGTTTGAGTTCCTCTATCTCAGGCGTTGTCCATCACGTCACCAATCACTCAGTGTAGTGAAAAAATTGAGTTTTCAAATATTTGAGAACTCAATAGAAGTAATTTCAACTCGTTTTTGAATATGTAAAGAACTTGACGTTAACAATATGAAAAACCCACAATAACGTCTGCGAACAAACTGCGAATACATCGATTAGAGATTTAATACTAGGAATTCTTGAAGTGAAAACGATTATTGGCCATAACATCCAGTCTTCGTCTGCGAAAACAAGTTGAGTGCCATTCGAAAAAATATATTTCTCCGGTTCACCCCACTGAGTTTTCCTTCATAAATCGGAGAACCGCCTGAACTTTCGACATCTTCCATAAAAAATATATGGAAATCTGCTCTTTATTAGGCAATAACATACAGTTCAGGATAACGTCTAACAACCTATATATTTCATTACGTAATCCTTTTGTTACCGGCAGATGAAATATCTTCACCTCAGGACTGTTCCTGTCTCGGGTCAGAATCCAATTTAACCATAAAAGGATTTCGTTTCCGAATTAGCTGCAGAAGGGATCTTATTTATATGCTCGGATACCATAAACAGTGAGTAGGTATATTATTAATATCGTATTGTTCACTGTTAAATTGTGCGTTCTGCTATAGACATTCTAAGCATTACAATGAAATTTCGAGTTGGCATAAATTTGAGGGACTGTATATGAGGCGCAATTCGGGACAAAAGTGAAATATGTTCTCGCAAATATATTTTCTTTTGAATCAATATATTCATTTGTTGGAGAAATATACCTATTTTTCGTTTCGATATTTTTTTTTTACCAAACACATTATTGCTGATAGTTGGTAAGGGGTTACATTCCACTGCGACCTTAAGGTCTATTGTGCCCCGCCGCTAGAGCTGTTTTTCGCACCGCGCTACCTACAGCTCGCCCTCCAGCTCTATAGCTCGAATGAACTCCAATATCTGTGAGCTCTTCAAGGAGGCTAGGTTCTCATTCCTCCTATAGTTCTCCTGTCCAAGACATTCCTTTCGCCGGCTTGCAATGGCGAAGCATTCTGAAATCAGGTGAACAGGAGTTTCCGCATCTTCCGCACAGAATCTGCACTTGTCAGTTTCTGATAAGCCCATTCTCATCATGTGCTTCCTTAAATGCCAGTGTCCTGTGAGGAACCCGGTGCGGAGGCGTAACTTATTCTTGCTGAGATCCAAATAACTTTAGACCTTGCAATTTCGAAGTTCCGAAGGAACTTTTTGGAAGGATCCACTCCTGGAAGATTCCTTCAGAGTGTCTCCCTTTCATTTTCTTCCTTCTCCAAAAACTCTTTCTTATAGGTGCATTTGCCTATACCACACAAAATTTCTGGGTCAGTAGCTGGCGTTTGCGCTCTCTTTCTGGCTAGTGTATTAACTTCTTCATTTCCTTCGATTCCTGAGTGCCCAGGAACCCAGACTAAGGGGAGCTTGTTGTTCTTGCCTACTTCACTGAGTTTCTTTCGACACTCTCATTTTAACTTTGAGTCGATAATATAGGAGTTCAGTGCTAGCAGCTTGACTATCAGAATGGATCACCATGTCACATCCTTAATAGTTTCATTCCAGGTTAATATCCATGCATCTTTAGATTGCTAGTATTTTTGCCTGAAAAACACTCGAGTAGGAGCCTAAAGATAGTGTACACTTGGTTCTTGGCTCTTTTATTCCAGCGCCAGCCCCCATCGTGGTTTTAGAACCATCTGTTTACCATTTAGCGGTATTGGGTAGTGTATTCCTTTTCCCATTCTTCCCTTTTGCATAGCATTGAATTGAAGTCTTCTCGATGCTTACTTTCTTAATTTGAGGATGACTGTATATGAGGCGCAAAAATTGAAATATGTATTCGCAAATATATTTTCTTTTCAATATACGTATTGGTTGAAGAAATATATCTGTTTTTCGTTCCGATATATTTTCTTATACAGAACACATTATTGTTACGAGTTGGGAGTATATATATATGAAATGTGAGATTCAGATAAAATATCTTCAACGCAAGACAGTTATTGTCTTGGGTCAGAGTACAGTTTGACAAAAAAATTGGAAAATGGGTAAATTTTTTTATGGAACGATCCTCCCAAAATTTGCATACTTTTGCTCTTTCCCATTAAACAATTCATGAGCGAATAGGTAGCAATCTGTACTTGTTATTATTCATCGAGATACCTTGGAAATTTGTATGGTTGATTACAACATTTATGCATGCGAATATGAGATTGTATAGCTCTACAATATTCACATATTCACCGACACAGCTGTGTCCATGAACAAGATTCCAACTGACTCAGCGGTTTTAGTGCGAAAAGTTTGCGGCGACAAGAATATAGTTATATAGTTGTAGTTGGTAAGGGGTTACATTCTACTGCGATCTTAAGGTCTATTGTGCCTCCTTGTTGGAGCTGTTTTCGCAACCTACAGCTCGCCCTCCAGCTCTAGAGCTCTGATGAATTCTAATATCTGTGGGGGCTTCAAGGAGGCTAAGTTCTCATTCCTCCTATAGTTCTCCTGTCCAAGATATTTCTTGCGCAGGCTCCCAATGGCGAGGTATTCTGTGATCAGGTGAACAGGAGTTTCCTCCTCTTCCCCACAAAATCTGCACTCGTCAGTTTCTGCTAAGCCCATTCTCATCATGTGCTTTCCTAGGCGACAGTGTCCTGTGAGGAAACCAGTGAGGAGGCGTAACTTATTCTTACTGAGATCCAAATGATTTTCGGATCTAGCAATTTCGAGGTTCCGAAGGAACTTTTTAGACTATTACATTCCTGGAGAATACACACGAACATACTCAGATTCGAGAAATTTTGATAGATTTCAACTAACTGAAAGATATAGATGAACTAATTTGAAGTATGGATGAAATGATTGTGAAACACATCAATCTTCACTTACCCCAAATTGATTCTGGAAGTGTGGTACAACCTGAAATGAAAAAATTTTGAAGAAAAAGTAGAGAAAATAAAACTTTCATTTCTTATATTATTTGAGGTCCTTGAATTTTAAAACTAAAGAAACCATAAGAGTTACGTAAACCCTTCGATCTTTACTATACAATCATTATTCATTGAAAGTTCGAACTAATGCGTTCAGTTTAGTTTTGAAGAAGCAGAGACAAAGTATCAGGAATCGCTTTCTAGAACTGAAATCTACTCTAATTCTGACAGCAACCCTGATAATTTGGAATCAATAATTCATCACGAGCTATCCAACATTTCCATACTGGAGTACCTATTTCAAGTTGTGTTAAAAGGTATTCAAATGTCTTATGTAGACTTATTTCTTGAGAATTTTGAAAAGTAGGGAATTCCATGCAGTTTCGTCTATTCGCTTGAGAGTTTTACTGCAGGGTTATTCGAGTACTTTTATTTTTTTTTTCGGATGAACTATCACAAGTAACGGAATACTCTTTTATTTTTCAGTGAAATTTCAGCACTCGATTCTCGATTTCCATTCAAGAAAATAGCATAACTCTGAATTTTTCAAACATGTTTATATACGTGAAATATTTTCAGTGCTAACAGAGAAAAAAGTTTTTTCAACATTCGCCAGGTCTTTGGAATTATTCAATTCACATAACATTTTCTAAAATTCATTATTTTCCCAAAGTGAATTCACATTCTGAAAAATACGTAATTACAACGACTTCTATGAAGAAAGGATAACGTTGTGTTGTTATCCTACAGGAAAATGACTATAGCCTAACATTTTCAAAATATACTCGGTGAAATGTGTCAGAATGTCATGGCCAACCAGGAGAGTTTATAAAAGTGAATGGAGTATAGTTGCGGTTATCAAAACTGACATATAGGCAAAGGATAATCTTTCAATGTGGATTACCGTGAATATAACTGGAGCTTTTGGTCCATCGCTTGAAATCGCTTCAAGTTATCGATGTAGCCCATGCGCCATTTTGAAATTTTAGAAAATTGCTTACTTATGTTTGTTACTGGGTTTTCTGGAGTGAAATATGCAGTATTATATCGCTCGCCTTTGCCTTAACTAATATCCACCGACAGCAATGGCGAATTTAAACTCAAGAATGTATAAATGTCGATTAAATTCTCAGGGAAATTTCCTACTTTCATCATTATTATAACAAATTCATTTCAACAAAAAAAGATAACAAAACCAGCATTCTATGAATCGCGAAAATCAACTATAATTCAAAATCCATCAGGGTCGACTTCTGCGTAAAATTTGTTTGTATGTAAGTATTCAGGTATCGCATTTATATCGAGTTGAATAAAAAAGCTATCACAACACATAGCACACCTTGCAATATTCAGTGTCATCAATCATGTGTAAGGTTTATATACTACTAATTGCATGCTGTACTCTAGATTTCAATGTTGCAATTGGGATAGGCGTGACATGAATAATATTTACTAGCTAGACAATATCGATTAGCAGAATTGATGTATCATACAATAGTGTAGAATGTTCAGACCTCGTTCAAACTGATGTAGACGAATTTGATATAATAATCAAAACAATAGTGTATAATAATGATAATAATAACAATTTCCGACCCCGAAGTGATAAGTTTCTGAGTGCGGTGAGTATCGAAACGCGACGGTTGTGTCAGTTAAATCGGATGAACGGTTTAGGAGTTATGCTAATTGGAAAGTTTGATGATATTTATCAATATCTCAGAAACTACTCAAGCGATGGAATTGAAACTCGGTTGTATAATACCGGCTAGTGAATGCTCTCAATTCCATTGGGATCACATGATTATTGAATTCGAAAAAAGATGTTCGGAAAATTTTCCGAGTTTCCTTGAGTGAATTTTTTTTCGTAAACTCTCCATCACATTCCGAGGAAATCGACCAAATACTCAACTTAGTATTCTCCAGAAGTGTATCAAATTTCTTCATGGAAAATTTTCATGAAAAATTTAGCGATGATCGTATGTTTGGAATAAATTTGAAAGAATTACAAATTATGTTGCATATTTCAGGAACCAGCCTATTATCCATTAGTCCAAATGCCCCTGACTTTGCAAATTTCTTCAGAAAATTCCACACATGTGATTTTTAACCAATCAGAACGTCTCTTTCTGACAGATCACCATCGCAACGGATGAATTTTAGTGGGAATTTTTTCCTCGTGGGTACCCAACAGCGAATTATACTGGAAATTTTTTGACGTTTATAATGACAGAATATATTTTCAATTCGTCTTCTGATAGTACGGATGAACTTGCCTTTCTCTTGGTTGGATCTGTTTGTAGCTTCCTACGTTTAGGACTTTTTGCAGCTCTTGCGTTGACAAATTCTATGTCAGAGAATGGATTAAATTTGCGATTATACCTGTCGAAAAAATATTCCTACAACTGCTTAGCTGTAGAGTTCCATAGAACTTTGACAACACTCTTCTTGTAGTCTTCAGAGTTCTTTTTTCGCATGTTGAAGGCATAGTCTTCAAGAATAAGCGCCAGTTCTTCCACAGGTATATTCGCTCTGTCGAAATCATACGCTTTTTCTACGCAAAAGTTTATAAACTGCTTCTTACACTTGCCTTCGATTTCCTAGTATTTGCGGGTGTCAACTGCTTGATATTCTGGCGAATATTTCCTTTTTTTTGACAAATTCAAAACAGAAATAATTTCTAGCTTAGAGTTTCACTGAGTTGCCATGGTAACTAAATAATCAAGTCGACAAAACCTGTTTTGCAAGTAATTGATGAAGACGAAAATTGATGTTGTTGGAAATAAATTCTTATATTCTTACCGACTACCACACGAGGTCAAATTAAATCCGGAAATTGTTTCGAGCTCATGAATATTTTGAAAATTTTCCCGAGTCGAAGATGGGGGATAATTTTCTGAAAATATTCATGAGCGGAAATAGCTCAATAAGCTTTTCAGGAATTTCAGGAATATTCTTTTGAAATATGAAGTATCGAAAACTTATCTGCATATGGGAGAATCCACAATGATTTTGTACCACATAATGGTTGTCAGTCCCCTCAAACATAGCGGCCCATTGAATGTGTCAAAAATCATCCGAAAAATTAAATTCCCAACCCCTCAATGAAAAAATTCCACCCCAAAATTTCATGTTGGCATAAATGATAAAAACAGAGTATAAATTCAATAAAAAACCCTATAAATCTCATGATAAACGAGAGCTATCAGTCACTAAATTCGTTTCCCTAACAGCGGCCAATATGTTTATTTATGACTCCATCGGTCTCTCATCAATGAATATCTACCGAAAAGGAGTGTAGTGTTTATTTTGGAGGCCTCAGTGTAAACCATATCGTCGCTGGATCGGTCGCGGCGAATGGAAAACAGGAATCTTTCTACAAACACTCCTGAGATGAATCGAAATGGGAGTAGAGCCACGATTGATGGAATAAGTGATGTGGTCGAATTACATTACAAGGATTTATGGAACTCATGATGGGGAATTAGTTAATTGGATTGATGAAAGATATTGAAGTTTCCCAATTGGGAACTTCTGCGAAGATGCCTGCGCCCTAACGGATAAATTCGGAACCTGTCCAAGCTAGTAGTTTTATGTAAACGAACCTTAGAAATGTGGTGGAGAACGAATATTTATTAAGCAGAGCTTGAATATTTAAAGATATTATTATAATTTTGTGTAAGATTTCTTGAGAAGAAACTTTTCGTTTGGATCACGATATAAAATCGTACTTTAAATCGTTCCTGGAGGATAATTTCGGTGTTTTTTTACTGTATGTTGCTTGGTGGATCAAAATGAACCGATATCTAAGTTTACTTGAATTCCTGGAACAATTTGCACATCAATAAGTAATTTAAGGACTCTTATTTATGTGAAGAAGTGCTGAATGTGGGTTATATTATGTGGTAAATCTAGAATCAGTCCAAATGATATGACTTGTTCTTTATTTAAAAACGAGTGAATCAATAAAATGAAAAGAGATTTTCTGCTTTAGTTCATTTGCATCGTATTTCTGAAGAAAAGGAAACAGATAGAAATATAATTGATTTCATTTTCAAATTACAGCAGGTCAAGATACACATACAAAATGAAAAATGTCACAGCTGGTTCAACCTACCTATATATAGAAATGAAAAGTAGTAATGTATTTATATGAATAACTTCAGCTATTATCAACTCTAACAGTATACCTAGTTTTTGTCAGGTTTTCAACCAGATCACTCTTTTAGAATATGATTTTGTGTAGTATGTGAATTAGGTAGCTGCAGAAGTGCTCGGTAGTTTCTCTGCAGCATTTTTCTTCAAAAAATCTCTTATTTTCATTTACACCTGAAAATATCATGACATGAAGTTGTTTCGAAATGAATACATTGTAGGTAATTTACCTTTATGGAAATAAACATCTTCAGAGAAATACAGTGAACATACTTTCATGTATTTCGTAACCTGTTTTCCAATCTTCAATTTCTGAAGCTAGGCCTTTCTTCTATCATTGAGTTCCCTACCAAATGCTGTTTCCAAATCAACTTTACGTTCATTTGGCTTTGGAAAAAATGAAAACTAGAGGCACTAGATGATCCTTTCTTCTTTGACCATGAATAACATTGAGTTGAGGCACACAACAATAGTCATTTCGGAAGGATGCCATTTCGAATTAATACAATCGAAAATTTTAATCGGAAAAAAAGGAATCGATTGATGAATATTACTGTAGAGAGCGCCCTCTCTCAACTCTTACTTAAGTCGCGCGCGCAGTACCATCTTGCGTCTTAAGTATCCTGCGTTATCTGCCTGTAACGCTTGGCCAACATCATCGGTCAGCGTACAGGGGGCGCTAGCGCGCACGCTGTCCCGGTTGGATCCTCTCAAGATCTCGGAAATACGCTCATCCCCAACGGTCTGGTACACTTCCTTGTGGTCCTCACAAGGGGTGTCAACTCACGTAGGCATGTAAACGGCTTAGTCTGGTGCATGCCCTGACGAGTTCCCCCAAACTAAGCCGGGACGAAACGTGACACTTCCCCGGAGAGGTTGAAGCTACCTCGCAAACTTTCAAACGCTTCATTACAAACACCTTCAGTATACCAAAATTTCAAATCGGAGAACAACACAAAAGCTCGAAAATAAACTCCAAAAGTAAGCAAAATACGTTAGAATAGCAGGCACGTCGAAAAACTACTAGCTTGGATGTGTTCGAATTTCTCTCGCCAGAGGGCGTATTGCTTAGCAGTAGTTGCGAATCGTGATATTTGAAAATTTGAATATATTCATCAAGGTTTGAAGTTCTGAATTAATCTTATCTTTAATAAAGTTGACCATCTTGAAAGAAAACTATACATAGAAGGCCAAAGTCTCATAAAGTGTTACTCTTTGAGTTTTACATCAATTTTAAATATGTTCCTCCCGCCAAAAAAATAAATTTTTCCCTTGCCATATTTCATTTGTAGCCTTTCTTTGTAGCTTCGTGAGGAAGCTATTTTCGTTACTAAAGATTCCCAGAAATTCATATTAAGAGCAAACAATACCTCGAAAATAACGTGGTGACTTCTGGAGGACAGAGTTCGTTTTTTCCAAAAAAAATTTTGGTGCGAATGCTTGAAAAAATCGTAGGAATTCGCAATGTTGCCCATTTTTTATATTCAAGAATTTTTGGGATAATAAAAATTGAAATGGAGTGAAAAATAGAAAAATAACTAACATTGCGCATTCTCGCTAAATAATTAAGTACTTCCCAAAAAAAAAAAATTGTAGAAAAATACTCACTGAAGCCTGCAGAACGACAACCCGTTTTCTCCTATAAACGTGGAAATTTCTACGAATTCTAATATTTCACGCGCATACAGGCAACGTTCAAGCATGAAAACCGGATACAGCGGGCTGGCCTTGAGATATAAATGAAGTTTGATGACATTCAGATGTGGCTGTGTTGCGTAGATGCCTTAGTACCATGAGGTATTGTTTCATTTTAAATCATTTCGATTTTCGGCCGAAACAAAAATTCACATTATTAAGAAACAATTCAAATTTCCATCTCATGTGAAAAAAATATCATTCGACAGCCACAGTTCAGATTTTCTCTTGTTCACTTTTTTTGGACTCGATGCAAAAAAAGTCACATGTGGTCCACCCTTTGTTTGTTAGGAAAACTCCAGAGCGTTCTAGAATCAGAAAACTGCGATTGACCACTCCATATGGGCCCTTTCCTGAATCCGAGGATATAACAGTTTGGTGGACAGCGATTAGAGGCATTACGGCTTCAGTTTTGATGGTTCGCGCTTCGAAAATTGTTTTCTTGCTTAGACATTGCCATACAGTTCCTCATAGTCTTGAAGGTTTGCGAGGCAGCTTCAACCTCTTTGGGAGAGTGTCGTTTCGTCCCGGCTTAGTTTGGAGGAACCCGTCAGGGCGCACACCAAACTAAGCCGTTTACATGCCTACGTGAGCGGACACCCATTGTGCAGATCACAGGAGTGTACAAGACCGTTGGGGATGAACATACTGCAAGATCTTGAGAGGATCTACGAGGGATAGCGTGCGCACTAGTGCCCCTGTACGTTGACCGATAATTTGGCCGAGTGTTAGAGTGCTCTGCAAGCTTGATGTTGTTGGTCACCTGGTTCAGGGGACACCTCGTTGGCCTGCCAGCTTGATGTTGCTTGGCTAAATGTTTGAGGGTTGTTTTTCCGAGATCACTCCAGTAGATAATCTGGACTGGTCATTTTCTGATCATAGCCGTTCATGAAGGTTACCTATCCAGTGTAACATGTCTTTTCAGCTTCAATAAACTGTTAATGGGCTTCCTCCAGGCAGTGGTTTGAATCAGATACCAGTTCACGTGGTAGCATCTTTTGGCACCTGGTTCGGGGGACATCTCCTTGGCCTGTCATCTTGGTTTTGCTTGGCTTGATGACCGAGGGTGGGTTTCCGAGTCACCTTAAATGCGTTTATCGATGTGTTCATCGATTATTCCTCCTAATTTTATCCCTTTAGTTGGTTGAGGGTGCCAGGTGTAGAGATTACATTTTGGGAACGCGAGTTGGTTCCGTAACATGGCAAAGGACATTTCACTACTCATCTGTCCTCACTTAACCGCACTGTATGCTCTCAATTCTTTCACCGCGCTAACTCTATTCGCAACATCCGCATGTTTGTACATTCCGCATCACCCTACATCTGCTTAACGCACGCTGTTCTATTTTCTATTCATTAGACCCTGCTAATAATGCCGCTTGAAGCACCCTAGTAAATAGAATTCTGCATACTCTGTTTCTGCATATTAACTGTTTGAATTCAAATTGATAGAAACCATATTGTACATATTTTCGCTCATTTCTGTCATCCGCTTCACCTCATATTTCAGTGGTGTACATTGTTTCCTTCGTTTCCAAGTCGTAGACACTTTCCTGACCTTGTGTGTTTTATAATTATCACCGTATAGTGTCAGTTTCTATTGTGAGAAAGGAACTTACTTACTAATCGCTGCCATCCTAGATTTGACAGAAATCTTCTCCAACCGTTTACAGGCTACTCAGAAATTCATAACAGTGCACGATTCCGCTAAGTAGAACCAAGCAGGTTAAATCGTCACCGTAAAAAGGGTCGTCACAGCTTCGACATGGTTCTTCCGAATGAGTTTAATTGGGGTGGAAAGGTTCTTTCAACTATTACACATATACTTCACACTTTTATCCTACTTGAAAACGTTTTCTAATTGCAGACATTGAAGTATCTTAAGTCACTATGAGAATCTTCTATCAGCTCACAATACTTCTTAATGATTCATTATAGGTAATTCCTACTCAATCACGCACCATTCTCGAGATATTCGACGTTGAAATCTGAAAAAAATCCTGAAATTTCTCTATTTTCCTAGATTCGGCCCTGATCTAAACAAGGCCTTGAATTAATAATAATAATAATAATAATAATAATATACTTTATTTCATAGTATGTAACCGTACACAGAGCAGATACATAAGAGAAATAGTGTCAACATAAATAATCATCCAAAGAATATGGTTCCAACTTTAATATACAATCTCTCACCTTTTTTTTGAAAAGTTTTAAACTATTCAGTCTCTTAATACTATCAGGTAATTTATTAAACATTCTGATGCACATATATGAAGGATGTTTCTCTGATGAAGACAATCGATGAATTGGATAGTGTAAATTTAGTGATCTCAGAGGGTAATTGTTCCCACTAGTGTGAACAGAAAACATGTCCTTATTCTTGAAAAGGAAAATTAAACACTCCACTATATAAATGCCATATACTGTAAGTAAGGTGTTCTTCTCAAATATACCCCTACATGACTGATTGAATTTCATCTTGAACATATATCTTAAAACTCTTTTTTGTATGACAAACAATCTTTCCACATCACTACTTGATCCCCAAAAAATAATACCATACCTGAGCAACGATTCAAAATTTGCAAAGTAGATAGTTCTTAAATTTTGGAGGCTTAAATATTCTGAAAGAGTTCTGATACCAAATCCAACCCGGCATAGTCTTGTAGCTAGATAGTCTATTTGACAAGACCACCTAAGACAACCATCCAGGTATATCCCCAGAAACTTAACTGCCTCTTCAATTCTGACCTCAGAGCCATCCAAAAGTACTACATTTTCTGTTGTTTTATTTGATCTGCTAGTCCTAAACAGAACAGCTGATGTCTTTCCCTCATTCATGACTAATTTATTTTTATCAAACCACAATTTAATCTGTTCAAATTACTAGAACCACAGAATTCTCAGTGTTAGTCATTCAGTTTGTGATTTGAGAAAAGACATAAAGGATGGAATTGTGTATAATCTTATGATGGAATTAATGAGATATTCTATGAATATAACGTGAAGATCAGTATTCCATGGGTCAAGTGTAGTAAAATATTTTCGCAAAAATAATATGGCAAAAAAAATTATAAGAATGAAGTGAATAAAAGAGTTTTGGCATTCATGTTTCCTTGAATTTCAAGCAGTGAATTGTTTATTCTATAAAACACGGATAACATATATCTGTGGTGAACTTCCAAACAAGACGCTGGAGGGTATCAACACATTGAGAAATATTTGAACGCTTATATCATTTTACCTGAGTCAAACCTGGAAAAATGACAAATGAAAAACATGTTTTATTTGATTGGAGGAATCTAGGGTTGAAATTGATGTACCACGTGAAGAATGACCATCTATATTTGAAGACGGTGATATGGCGAACCACTACATTAAAGCTATCAGGAGGTACGCCCAGATTCAATTTTTCTTCTTTAGAGGGCACACTCTTCTACATGTTACTCTCGTCATAGACAACTACAGATATAAGTAGGAATAGAGCAGTAAGAGACGCAGGTCGAATTATAGAGAGGTTTCATGGACGTACCCTGTTTTTTTTTAAACAGATGAATAAAGGTTTGAAATAAAAATGCAATAACAGTTTTTTGAAAATGAGCTGAGGAGATATTTCAAATTGAAAAACATCATCGAAATGAGGAACTCGGAAGACATAATCTACTGAAACTCGAATGAACATGCGTGAAGGATAAAACCATTATCATTATAGAATGATAAAACCCAGTCATTAAAGACACAAATATTAACTGAGAAGAATCAACTGATATAGGGTCTTTCAATAGGGACGGGTCGATGTTGGCAGCCTGTGGCGGCCATGTTGTTTTAACGTCGTCTTTCTAACCTATATTTTTTTATTCAGTTAGTAATGCCAAATCACCATGGCAATCACCTAACCGCCAAGTTTGAATCCAATCGCTCAGGTAGTTTCTGAAATAAAAAATAAATAACTTCAAAACTTCAAATGCCTATAACTCCGAAACTATTTGATCGATTTGGCCCATTAACGAACTTAACCGCGGCATTCCAATGCGCGACCTACCCTGAAAGTTTCAAGTTGCTAGCTCACTTCGTTCGACAGTTATCGTGTCTACGGCCGGCCAAGAATCGATTTTGACACCGGATTCGTCATCAGTGAGTCCAACCTAGTCGATTGAGACCATTTTCGGCTCAATCATCCAAAATTACAGACATTTGATTTATTTCATGTCAAAATCGACCCGTCCTTATTGAAAGACCCTATATAAAAACATTCATCTCAGCACTTTGAATAAGAAGATATAAATCAATGGGAAGATGTAGCCAAACATCAAATATAGTACTCAGAAGACAGGAGAAGATATTTGTCTATGTTGATTCCCTCAGCATATTGAATTCACCATAAGTACATCAAATACGCGGTTGTTGAGATTAATTAAGCCATCATCCGACTAGGGCCACTGATGATAAGAAGAAGCCATATCATCATGCTAACGTTGATTATATGAAGATCTTCAGAAAATCGAGAATAATGCATGGATTTGAAGGTTTATGAAATAAATTTTGCCATGGACTGACTTTTTCCACTCATAGAAAGAAGAAGTCATTTGAAGAAAAGTACCATGCTGGCGTTGATTATAATAAGATGTTCAGAAAACCAAAAATGAACCATAGATCTTGATCAGGTTGATACAACTAGTTCTTCAATAAATCCATTTGATTGAAGAAGAAGCCCTATAAGCCAGTTTTCCAAGCTCAAATTTAATATACTAAAATGATACCAAAACCAAAACTGACCTCGGGATCTCTAGAATGAGGCTCCGCATCCAGAAGTCATACAAGGAAAATACAAAAATTGATAAATATAACACTATCCTCGAAATCGATTAGTTATAGATTTTCTAAATTCACCTTTATGCTCAAAGTCAAACGATTCAAAATGCATGCTGGTGCATTTCATCTCATCGATTAAAATCAGGAAGTGCACGTTTAGAAATAAAACCGAAAATAAGATTTCTAATAACCCATTCCATTAACCGTTAGAAGTCGACGGAATATTAACTAGCCGTCTTTCTACCCAATCAGTTCCTGTCTAACTGGAAAATGCGAAAGCGGAATGGAGTGGAAAAATTAGCGCTCTACTACCTTAATTAAAGATGATAAGTGTTGAGAGAATTGATAGAACACTCCCCTGTTCCCCCTCACGTTTCAGGTTTCTCGATAATTATAGGTAGAGAGAGGACTCTCTACCTCTCTGAAATATAAGACAGGCGGGCTTTAGAGAATATTGAAGGTCGAGTTTTTCCTGGAAGACTCCTTAATTCGTCGGGATTGATATTCTTCGGACAAATGTCTATGACATGAACAGCCACTCAAGTTTACATATTTTTTCCCAATATCTCCGGAAATATTATTCGTGTCTAATTGAGATTCGGTACAATACTGGTTATGCTTCAACTAAGTGCCAAGTTCCAATCCAACTGTTTCAGTAGTTCCCGAAATATCAGGGAAATAACCCTCAAAATTTCAAACGGCTATAACTTTTAGGTCGCTTGGACCAATTAATCAACTCAGCCGTGGCATTGCAATGCGTGAATTTCCCTGAAACTTTCAAGTTGCTAGCTTGCTCCGTCCGACAATCCTCGTGTCCACGGCCGTCGGACGGACGATTCAGATCAGTGAGTCCAACCTAGTCGTTTGACACCATTTTCGTTTCAAAATTCGAAATTATAGACATTTGGACAAAATGCTAGCACGCTGTTCCCCTAGAACATGTGTGCAAAAATGTAAATTATTCAAGGAAAGGAACTGATGGTTGAAATTGATATACAATTTGAAGATTGACTCTCTATATGAGCCACTTTCAATGGAAAAAATAAGATATATAATTGAAAATTGACCTATTTTCTTATGTCGGCAAACTTTCGATGAATATTTTTTCACTTATGACCCTTTACTTTCAATGCCAATGGTCTATGGATTCTGCTGAAAAGCTCCAAGAATCATTCTTCTACCAACTTAAAAGGAGGTTTCTTTTTTATTTTCGGGAAGAAGCCCTCGACAGTGGTCGGACAGATTATTCGATTAGTTCATTTGAATCTACATACATCAAAACTTAAACTGTAATATATTCATAGAGGGTTAAATTTCTTTTCGGTGCGATCACTAGCTTATAATACAATTAAATAATAAAACATAATAAGATAGGAATTGGTTCGTGTAGAAAAGAGAGCTCCAGTAATATTAAAATAACATAATCACAATATCTGTCTATAAATCAACAAATACTCCACCTTGATCAGAGCTTAATCATCGATCACAGTATTCTGCACTCGAAGGTGGGATTCGCAAGATGCTCCCAGAAGATGGCGCGCTGTACGTAGTTATACGGCAGCGATCCATCTGAAAGGTGACAAATATCGGGATCCCCTCTCCGGTTTTATCCTTTTAAGTTGACCTGACGATCAGTAATAACTGTTAAACAACTAAAGTCATTCTCCTTGGCTACTCTTCTTCAGTGTGGGTGTATTGGTTGCTTGGATGATCAGCTCTGATCAAGGTGGAGTATTTGTTGATGTGTCGACGGATAATCGTCCTTGTGATTATGTTATTTTAATAAAACATAATGGGACACAACTGCCTGCTGCGACATTCTACATTTCAAGTAAACTCGTAGGCATAGGTGTGGGATGGGGATTCAATCCATCTTGAACAAGAATCCGCCCTGAAAATTTCATAATATAATCGGGAAAATCCTATTAAAAATTGATGCGGAATGCATTAGGCGGACCTTGAGGGTGTAAATCCTATGAATTTAGAGAAAGAATCTGAATTATTGACGAAGGGAACTTCATTCCTCACCGGCAGCTTGCTCGTAAGCCTGAAAGATTTTATGTCTGCAGCCCCAGGTGGATTTTTTCATTACTACGTTACCGTGAAACTCCATCATATACCGAGGAACACATAAAGTGCTTTGGGTTATGTGAGAGATGAATGCAGCTTTTTATAACCACGCGTGTAGTTCAGGGATTTCGAATTTTCATACACTGTGAAATGTTTAGTCTATTCCAAGTTCAGAAAAAATTCTTCATGATTTCTACTGGGTATTTAAGAAAGAGGTGTCTGTGTTTATAGAATAGGTAGGAAACTGAAAAATAATTGCGATTTATACAGTAACAAATATTCTGTTTTCAAAATAGAGTTAGTTGAAAAAAATTATACACGATATTTTGTACGATTTTGTCGAAGGTACAGGTAACTTTGTGATGATATTTTATACGAACATGTTTAGAGAGCTTATACAGCCCATGAATTTGTTTTTATATCTTACTCTCATAGAGGGCGCTGGTTACACGTTTCGAACCAAGTTGTACCGAACATAACTTTTCAACATTTGAAAATGATGAATTAACAAGTTATGCTGGTATGAAGTAATGATAAAGTTATTAATCTTACAAGAAATCACAGGAAAATTAAAATGACAATTTCAAGTCGCTATAGGTCTCTTTACCAGAAAGTTAGAGCACATAAGGACGGACGGACAGACAGAATCAAATTTGACGACGGATTATTCATCAGTAAGTCCAACCTAGCCGTTTAAGACCAATTTCGGCTCAAAATTCGAAAATAACAATAACGCGCTGTTCCCCAGAACAAGCGCGTACAAAGGGGTGTTCTGCAGGCTTCAGTGATTATTTTTCCCATTTTTTTTTCAGATTTACTTGAATTCATTTGTGAGAATGCGCAACGTTAATTATTCTTCCATTTTTCACTCCATTTCAGATTTTATTTTCCCGAAAATTCTTGAATATGAAATAGTAGCAACATTCTTACCATTTTCGTATGAATAGAACAATAGAAACATCAAACTTTTTCTTTTTAGGGTCTATCATAATATTTCTATGCTTTCAAGCTGGAACTTGTTGACTACCAACGTGAAAAAATTCTCAGAAACTATCGCTTCGATTTCGCTGAGATTTTTATGACCATTTAGAAAAGTATTTTAGGTTTGAATTCGATCGGATCTCTACTTTCGAAGTTATTGGGAAAATCAAAATTTGAACAGATTTGACCGTGGAATCATTGGGTGGATTTTACCCATTCATGAATTCTAGCGTCTTGGAACGGCTCAGAAGCTGTCATGGAAATCTAAAGTTTCTTTCGAAAGATATTGAGCTTGAAATCAGCCCTGATCTGCTTCTCTCAAAGCACTTGAAAAAACCTTTCATTCAAAAAAGATAAGAAATGCTGCGAGATAGAAATGGAGATGAACAAAATGTTTACTTCTAAAAATAAATATCGTCGTTCCTAAATGTCATCAACTGATCAAACATACCTCATATATTCCTCGCGAACTCATCCGAAATCCTTGAGCAATCGTTTATTAAGTTAATATTAGTGAAATCATTTAGTGATTCATTGACTTTTTAATCATCCATGCCTTCATATTGTTCTCTAAACTGGGGAAAAGAGTAAAGGCTCTCTAACGAGACTGTAGGGAATGAATTAAATAAACTATTTCCTTATGACTGAAATTACTTCCCTTCTTAATAGAGCCAATTTCGAGTAAATTCCTCTACCTACCTATTTTGGCAGGGTTTTCATGATATTCCAATCAATTTTCATATTTTCAATCCTTCTTCCATTTGAACATCATTTGACTAAATTCAGAACCCGTGGAAGCTTATATAACTGACAGGAGTTGGAGCCTCAAACTTTGCTTCATTGATTCTCTCGTCCAAGTACAAATCTCGCCTGAGTAGTTAACAGAGAACCGGAGATAAATTATTCCCTCAACTTTTGAAGTTGGTATCCTCTTTCTAGTATCATAATACTTTGCGAAAATTGACGTTCATCCCAACTGCTATTTCATGAGTTAAAGTAAAGTTTTCATCAATAAAACATGAGTTTACCGGGAGAAAAACTTGAGAAGGTACTGTCATTAAAGAAATTGCGTTATTCTCTCAGTCATCTCATCGGGACTGATCTGGGAATAATCTACATGCAGGGCTGGGCAAAATACATGCTTGGCTCAATTGAAATACAAATAACAAAATACTTTCTCGCAGCAATATTTTCAAGTAGGGTATTTGAAATATGAAGGGTTTTCCAATAGGAGGTGTTATTTTGATATTCATCGAAAAATGCGATTTTTCTATATAAATGATCGGATGTTTATTTCATTATGAAGGAGAAGCTATGCTGTTAATAGTGGAAAATAACATCAGGCAAATGACCACCACGACCACGCTTACAGGACCATATCCTTTAAATGAAATTTTCCATAACCAAATCGCAAAGTGGCTGCCCTATTTCCTCGATAGCCTCACGAATTCCATCTTTGAGGTTTTGAATCGACGCTGGGCTGTTGGCGTAAACCTTCTCTTTCACGTGGCGCCAAAGGAAGAAGTCACAAGATCTCGGTGGCCAATTATGATCACCTCTCCGAGAGATAACACGGTCCGGAAACTTTTCCCGCAAAAGATCAATGGTTTCGTTGCTTGTGTGGCACGTAGCGCCGTCTTGTTGAAAGTAAACGTTGTCCAGATCAATACTATCCAGTTCCGGCCATAAAAAATCATTAATCATCTCTCGATAGCGCAATCTATTCACCGTAACTGTTGCTCCAGCCTCATTTTCGAAAAAGTAAGGTCCAATGACTCCGCCGGACCATAAACCGCAACAAACACGTTGAGGATAGGAAGGCTTTTCAACAATAGCTCGGATGCTACAATTTTGCTTGTTGACGAAGCCACCGAGGTGGAAATGGGCCTCATCACCCAAGATGATTTTTCGATGGAATTCCGGATCATTTTCATGCATTTCAACGACCCAATCAGCAAAGACACGACGTTGTTGATGATCGGCTGGCTTCAGTTCTTGTGTTAACTGAACTTTATAAGCCTTACGACCCAAATCTTTATGCAAAATACGGTGTTATGACGTTTGTGGAATGCCTAATTCCAAAGAACGACGAGGAATGGACAAACCTGGGTTTTCTTCAACACTTGCGGCTACAGCAGCCATGTTCCCGGCTGTTCTTGAGTGACGTGCACGGCTTTTATTCTTCACATCACTAAATTGTCCCAACAGCTCGAATTTTTCCACTAACTTCTTCATTGCGGTCCGACAAGGTGCTTCACGACGACCCAAAAATGTTCGAGTTTTACGAACCGTCTCTGCCAAATTTTAACCATTTTTATAGTGAATTTTAATAATTTCAATGCGTTGTTGAAGCGTGTATTCTTCCATTTTTATTAATGGCGTAGTTTCTACTTGTCAAATTTTGAAAAATTACAGCTTCAAAAGTGACATCTACCGAAATAGCGGGTTATTCAAAATAACACCTCTTATTGAACCCTTTAAAATACAACATACAGTATTTTAATTATTTTTATTTGGAATACAAATTACAAAACATATTCAAGTGTTACAAAAATGTAAAAAGAGTACAACTAATTCAGCTCAGCCAATTAATCGCTACACGAAGAATTTCCTCTCAGAAAGGAACACAAGATTTCTGAATGTGGTATCAGACAAACAGCCTCTTGTTAGGGAATTAATGAAACCGGCTAAAGAAAACAATCTTTCTACAGGTCCTAATGAGCATAAACTTGTTTTATATTGTATGAACACATTTTTCATATAAGGATTATGTTCAAGGATGGTAAGCTCTTTGCTCTTATCGTTTTTAGAAGTTGACTAACTCTAACGCCAATTTGGAAGTCTGTGGTCGATCACTGTCCCTGTTCGCAAAAACAATGAATCCGTCTTCTTCCTCGCTACTACTACTGCTTTTCCCAGGCATTGATTAATCTTTTTTGTAGTTTGCCTCTAAGGCATGAATAGCCAGATTTTGAATTATCTGACTCTCATTTGTTGTGATGATTTCTGGCAACCAACCAATTTTATAGCTAGGATGATAACATGATGCCAAAATGGCTCCATTCACTTCAGGTGACATATGAAAAAACTCGTCGAAGCTTCGTTCTGAACTCTCTTTCATTCATGATATAATAACTGTGAAATGTTTCCAATTGGAATCCTGCAGCTGATTCAATCTAGTTCTTATGGACATTGAAATAGGTAAAAGTTTGCCGTAGTAACAATTGTTGCCCTGAAGATTATCTAAGGCATGTACATTTGCTTTATAATTATTGGATCTGGTATTATTATCGCTATTGACCACTGTGAAATACTTTCCACTTAAGATTAGCGAAAACGTCCCCGCATTCACTCCGTCTCCATCGCTGCCGTCGTCTGGGACCGAGGAAGAAATTTGATCATCCATCGTTCAATTCTCACTAATATATTCGTCAAATATGCAGAACTTAAACAAGTTTTATGGAAATAACCGTTTGAGAACAGACAACAAACCTTACGAGAAGTTCAAATAAAAAATACAATTTAAGAGTTAACCTGTCCCTATTACAAGAATTTTGGAAATGACCATTGCGCAGGACCTTTTGTTCCTTTCCATTTGCCGAAAATATGATTGATAGGTGAAGAGCAAGATTGAGCAAATAAACATCGCACCATCGGAAGGAAGGTTCAGGGACTATTTCCTGTAGAGCGCTAAATGTATTTGTTCGAAAGTATTTCTAAGAAAAAAGTATCGAATTACAAAATACAAAATACTTCAGCGTCAGGTATTTGGAATACCAATTACGAAATACATTTTCGAGAAGTTATTGAAATACAAATACAAAATACGTATTTGTATTTCAACTACGTATGTCAATGACAAGTAATTGAAATACTGCCCAGCCCTGTAACTACATGTCTTTATGGTCTGGTGAATCCGGTAATAGGATTCGGAAAGTTTTTGAGGAAGATATTTGTTTCAAGCTAGAGATAACTGGAGTTGCGAATATCGAACATTATTCAATACTCAAAGTAAATAAATCCGAATCCGTATAGTGTTAATAAATTTGGGAATTTCATAAGGGTACAATATTCTCTTGCTCTTTGAATTGAATTTTTTGATTATAATACTTTAGAAAGTTAACACTTTAATTTCGAAGGAGAGTATTCAATGAGTGTAAACCAAAGTTTAATTCGAAAGTCTATGAAGAAAACGGCGATTGGAAAGGAATTTTTGAGTATCAAGAAATCAACCGCCCAAAGGTGGGCATGAAATAAAAGGAAAATGCCGAAGATATAGTAGGAGAATAGTTCACACTGAAGATCCGCATAAAACTCTAATTTACACAGGAACGAATGTTGTACCAATATAAAATTGATCATTCCCAATTTGAATGTGTACAGTCTAAATTTGATTTTGTTATACACCAATTTGAATATTTTCATTCCCAATTTGATTTAGGTCCCAATTTGAAGTTGAAAAGGTATAGTACTTGATTGAAGAATTATATATATTATAGTTTTGAGCTTCATTTCAAATTTCATGAGGACCATATCAAAAGAAGATCTCCAAATATTTTCCATCATAAAGTACATATTCATTTCAACTTGATTCAAGTAAAAAAATGCCACTTTGGCAAAGAATTTGAAAATGCGCGCAAAAGCTGCACACATTACGTTATAGTGCTTTTATACATTTTTATTGGTTGAAAAATCCCACCTACGTCAAAAATGCACAAGAATAATTCCTAGCAGTGAATTGTGGATGAAGCAACAGGTCGAGCGAGGCCAAATCTTGAATTTCATTCCTCAGATTCCAATCAGTTATGCATTATCGCAAACTTCACTCCCATCTCAATTACTTTTTGGATCAACTCGCTCGATTTTATGTTCGGCAGTTGAATAGTTCAGGACTTCAGCGTTCCCAAAAGTATTTCAATTTAGACCCTGGAGAAGGAAATTTCCGGGGGAAATATCCCTAAAATACCTCGTTCCGAATTATTCATAATTCATAGAACAATGTTCATGAACAAGTGGTTTTGATGTGGAAACCTGAAGCGAATATCTTCATTTTCTACGAAAAAATTCTTCGAACAATACAAACAATCGTCGCTTGAGTTAAACAAATGCTTCACAAAAAATAAATCTTCGTTTCATGGAATGCATAAATTAATTTTTGTTTCGTGTTCATTCCTATACGTTAAACGTGGAAGAATTCGGAAATTTCCTACAGAGGAAATGAGTATTTCAAAATGGTTTAAAAATTTGTTACACGCAGGCACCATGCAACAAAATATATTTTTTGAAGTGAAAAATGTTTTGTTGATTTCGAAGGTGACGGTACATTCAATTTGAATGGATATGTTTTCTTGGAAATATTAACGAAGTAGACTTTCGAAAATTTTCGAGAAACTGTGGTCATTTTAAAATTATTAAAATGAAGATGAATGGCCATTATTTGTATTCTTCGAGCTACAATCATGACAAGTTCATCTTCCACAATATATGCATAAAAATCAATAACAAACCGGAAAACTCATCAATTGTCGAGAATCTAATGCTAAGGGTAGGAGCCTTAGACTAAGGTGGGAGCCTGTTTTTGTTCTATGATTCAATTTTGGAAAGCTCCAATTTTTCTAGCCAGGTAGAAATTGAAATAAGAAATTGAATTGAACAGTTTTAGAGATTGCTCGCTAATATCGCAGTGACCTGAATGAATATTCCGAAATGCAGAATTTTCTTCAGAAAAACTTTGAATCCTGCTATAATATTTAACAGCCGAGATTGGCGGACAATCTTGAAAATTGTTTTATTCCACTGTCAAACTTCTTACATGTGATACTCGCGACGATGGAAGTGTGATAAATATCGCCGAAGAATTTGCACATTGAGCTGGGAAAATAATAAACCTTCGTATGAAATATTTGGCCCATCAAGGTGGGATTTATAGGCGGTAAATGAGATTATTAACCCTCATTCATTTTACTCAAAAATTTCCTCAGAATACATAAGGTTCACTTCATGTGTACCAGATTAACTCAGTTCTGTGAAAGTATATTTCTGAATAATTTAAACATTCAATATTGTATTATACGACTACGCCCGTATTGATGTTGCAGACACAAACTAACGTGAATGCTGCAGTTAAATCAAACCGTAGCAGCGGATTTATTACCTGCATTATCAGTATTATCACTATTCATCACCAACTGTTTGAAACATGTTTCATGCCTTATCGATGATATTGGATGGGTAAACACAAAAGGAGAGTAACGAGAACGCTGATGCTAGAAGGAACACGCCACTACGCTTGAAGTTGGTACTAACTACATGTGAAAATGCTGCAAATTTAACCCTATACTCTTTTAAATCCTTATCAATTATTTGCTAATTATTCGAAATCTCGACTCGCCTACTACGATTTTTTCACTATTTCGTCTGGCTGTTATAGTTTTGTTAAAGGGACCAAGAATGTTATGATTTCGTCTAATATCTGTAATATATAACTGTTTCTATGGGAACAACGAGCTACAGTTTTGTCCAAATGTCTGTAATTTTAGAATTTTGAGACGAAAATGGTCTCAAACGATTATATTGGACTCACTGATGACGAATCCGGTGTCAAAATCGATTCTGTCCGGCAGGCCGTCACCGAAATAATGGGCGTATGGGGGTTTCTATCGACTTTCAGGGAGGGGTGCATTCCGAAATGCGAAGGTTGGGTTCGTTAATGGACAAAATCGGTGGAACGATTCTGGGGTTATAGCCATTTGAGATTCGGAGGTTATTTCCCTGATATTTCAGGCAGTACTGACGCGATCGAATTGAAACTTGGTGGGTGGTTGGAGCATAAAAATTTACAACTTTTTCCTGAGTCTTGTTGAGATCTTACTGTTGGTGAATTTTGAAAAAATGTTTTCTCAAAATTTTTTTTTTCTCGGAAACTATTTGGAACCTTTGGAAAAATTTTGGTTATAGCTTGAGCTATATATTCCACAGCAATGTATCAAATTTCAGTTCGATAGGATGATACGAAGTTTCGAAGATATCGTGAAAAAATATGTCAAATTTCAAATCATGAAGAAACTTGGCAGCTGGTTTGAAAAGGCCGATGGACAACGTTGTGCGAAATTTTGTGATGATCAGCATTAGAACAATTTGAAAAAAGATTCAAAAGTTATCTTCAAATAATCAATTTTCTGTGATCCTCTGATCATAATAAATATCCTCATGAATTTCTGTATAAACTTTCGAACTGTCATTTAATGATGAAGTACTGGATTTCAATTCGATCTGATCTGTATTTTTGGAAATATTGGGAAAATAAAATTTTGAATGTGTATATCTGCGGAATCATTGGGCCTTCGTTATGGAGGTCCAAGCCTACACTTCAAATATAGAGTTTTCAAATTGTTTCTTTCGGAAGTTGTTGTGTTTACGGTCACACAATAGGCAGAGATAATACTGAGTCTAATGAATAAGTGAATATTAATAAGGTATAACCCAGTTCTTACCTATATGGATGAATCAATTAGAAGAATCATAGATTGAATGAATAATAATAAATCCGAAGTACAAAATTTTATATTTTCCACATTTCCACCCTCTGCACCTCCCAAAAACAAATTTTCCTAGCGAAAAAAATACAATTCACCAAATTTCATCAATAAGCATGTGTTAACTGGAAACTGGATGAAATATAGAAAGTTATTCCGCACTGAATCCCATTTGTTTTTTCCATAGGGTATAGATTTCATCAATTTATTGCGCCGTTGTCGCAAATAACTGTTTGCACTTTTCACAAAGGATGAGTTGTGAATATTTTCAATGATCCGAATTCATCAAAGGTGAATCTTGAAGGAGTCCCAGCGGGGATCTGCCATATTCAAAATTGGCCCTGGAAGACCCATTCAGATGACGTATGGATCCCGCTGACCGTTCCGCCCTATGCGGTAGAAATTGTAAATAACGCAGAGTTTTTCTGGAATGGAATGGAAATCGGATTATGCATAGCAAACAGGTTTTTGATTCGTTTCGGCAAAATTTGTATATTTAATCGACATACTCGGTTTTCAATCCCCCAGGCAGTAGATTGGCGTACAATGTATTATGTTGTTGAATTACACAACATTGAAGTCAACGTCATTGAAAATGAAGTCGAAAGGACACATCTTCAAGACATCATCATCATATGTTAACATCACTTGAAGTGGACCTTTGAGTTCTGACTAAATAAAATTCAAACAAGCTTGTCTCGTTTCTTGTGTTTGCGCACAACATGGAGAAGGATCGATACATACTAATTACCTGCTTGGACTTATTGTAAATCTACATTTTCATCATTCATTCACCTGGACCTTGTGAGTAGATTATATCGAGTCAAAAATGTAAACGGAGTACCGAACACGTTTCTCAATCTAGTGATAAACAATCGTTTTCGATGGTTTTCAAGAAAGCTTCAACTTCTTTGGGGAATCACGTTCCGCCCTGGTTTAGGTAGGAGAAATTCACATAGGCATGAAGTGGACTCTCCTTATGCGGATCATAATCGAGTGTGTGAGATCGTCGTTGACGACCAGGTTGATGAGATATTGAGATGATATAGTGGGTATGCAGGAGTTAAGCAGGGCGTATGACTTGAGTAAGGATAAAGATAGGGAACGTGTTAAAAAAAACGTCCGAAAATTGCGTGGTATTCGAGAAAGACCTAGATCTAACGGCTTATTTATTATCACAATACCTTCTCAAAGAAAAAACTCCGAAACTCTGTGATGTTTTCGAGTTCAATATTCAATAGGTATTGGTTGTAGAAATAAAGCACAAATATCCATAGAAGTATATTCGCTCTTATAACCAAATTATAACTGACGATCGTTCAAATTTATAAACGCTGCAATATCCACAAACATATAAGGTTAGTTTTGGTTCCCAAATTTAGAACTGTCCTAGGACAATTCCTTGGTTTTAAAATATATCGAGAATGTTTATTGGAAAAAGTTGGTCAGAATGACAAGCTGCTGCATGAACTCAATTTTCAGATAAATCCGCCTACCTTGACTTAATAAGTTGGTCATGAACATTTTGTTAATCCGATACGTGAGATATTTTGTCATGAAAAAAATTTTGCTCATTTTAACATAAATAAATATCAATAATAATTTCTTGTAACAATAAAATACGTGTCTTTTATTCTAAACAACTATTCTCAATAAACTTTCTCGATATCTTTTAAAACAGAGGTACTTTATTCTTAACAATTTCCATTAAATCAGTTCTAAACCACCCTGTATATTGATTGATTAGTCTCATTTTCTCAACATCTTAGTTTGAGACCAAGCAGGAGCTATTCCCAGAATATCAGAGTCTAACTCGAAAATTTTTCGTCATTTACACCTTACCGGCACCCAATCCGTGGACACACTGTATATATTTTGACTTCCATAAAAATAAATTGTGTATTTCAGTATGAAATCTGTATTTCAATGGTTTCAATAAATATAAGTGAATATCTTTAATATTGTGTATTATTTCAAAACAATAAAAGGCATAAATGAAATGAGGAAGAAAAAAAACTATAAAAAATATAATTGATTAAAAAAAATCTACGCAAATGGGCGCTGTCTAATAATTCGCCACGGGCGCCATAGTACCTAGATACGGCCCTTAGTAAAGGTATAAATCTGTTTATACAAACCGAATTTCAACTAAACAAAGAGTAGTGAAGTTACAAATTTCTCTACAGCCAAAATGAAAATGATATTCGTTATCCGTGTCTCATGTTCAAACTTGTTCGTTTCACTACCGTTGGTACACAACTATACCCTAATCTAAACAACAACAAAGTCTACTGTGATTCTCGTTTATATTTTCGCAAATCCATTATCGGGTTGTCACGTTGGATTCAATCCAGAAGGAAAGTTAGCCCATATGCAAACTCTAACTCCAAGAAGTTTTATGAAATTTGCCAACTATTTTTGCATTCTCGTTCAATATGCTTGAGAGTACGTAGGCACATCTGCGAGTGCAAGATAGGTTTTACTGCTATGTTGGTTCTGTAAAATATGGGTGAACAAGTGTTACTTATTGGGAGATTGTGGTGAAATAAGTTCGGTGATTTGATATGTTCGAGCTTAATTAAAGTGAGAGGAATAGGGGCTGCTTTGCAATAAGTAGCTACATGAAATTCAATTTTGTTTCATTTTGTACAGGGTGATTCATTAAGGGTGGCCACCGGCCGTATTTCGGAAACCGTTCATCCTATTACTTCCGGAAAAAAATTCTAATGACAAAATCGGACCCCAGAAAACGATTAAAAATATTTTCAAGTTTGTAGTTCCCCACTAGAGGGCGCAATCTATCACTTGTAAAATATAATCTCATTTTTTACGAAATATTCTCCAGCTAACAGTGGTAAAAAATAATAAAATAAGAAAATGCTCTTCCTATTCAACAACTTTTGTTTCAGTAATTTTTCTATGTTTCCTTTTTCTTAGTGATGGGATGGAAAAACTTTTCTTCACAAATAAAACACTCTTTCTGCTGTATGCGTGAACCGATTTTCACGTTATTTGATTTCATTCGAAGGCCATTAAAAGCAGATCCCAGAAAAATATCACAACAACATACCGGGTGATCCAATTAAAAACTACAGGCTGTTTTATGTCACTTCACCCTATTTGCGCGTTTTACTGGAGAATTTCAAATGCAATGCTATGATTCTAACCGACTGAGAATAAGCTAAGCATTATCACCTATTGACTTGTTAAAACCGCAGACAGATATCTCTGGTCACAATTTCCTCTTCCAACATATTGAACCTTCCAAGTTTGTCGCACTCTTCGTGTCAATCTTTTGAATACTTTTCTGGAATGACGACGTCTTTCAGGATATCCGATCGGGTATTCCCTTTCAGCTACTGCATTTTCTAAACATTCAGCATAAACATTAAGCATATCATATGCTTCTCCGTTTGAATAATGAGGTCTCATAAACTAGTAGTTTGCAATCGACCTAAATAAATTTTACAGCTATAGAAACCGAGAATAAACAGTAACGCCAAAGCTTACTGGATCTAGATCAGCTTGTTTTGTGAGTGGCATACATTTTTGATAAGTTTTTTTTTTCATTTGATTGTTCAGTTGATGAAATAACTCAATTCCTCCTGAATTTCATAGGGTTGATCAACACTTATCGAAATCTGCAAAAATGTTAATATCTTCGGAATGACCGGAGATATCTGTCTGCGGTTTCAACAAGTCAATAGGTAATAATGCTTAGCTTATTCTCAGTCGGTTAGAATCATAGCATTGCATTTGAAATTCTCCAGTAAAATGCGCAAATAGGGTGAAGTAACATAAAACAGCCTGTAGTTTTTAATTGGATAACCCGGTATGTTGTCATATTTTTCTGTGATCTGCTTTTAATGGCCTTCGAATGAAATCAAATTTCGTAGAAATCGGTTCACGCATACAGAAATCAGAGTGCCTTTTTTGTGAAGAAAATTTTTTCCATCCCATCACTAAAAAAAAGGAAATATAGAAAAATTACTCAAACAAAAGTTGTTGGATAGGAAGAGTGTTTTCTTATTTTATTATTCTTTACTACTGTTAGCTGGAGCATATTTCGTAAAAAATGAGATTATATTTTACAAGTGATAGATTGCGCCCTCTAGTGGGGAACTACGAACTTGAAAATATTTTTAATCATTTTCTGGGGCCCGACTTTGTCATTAGAATTTTTTTCCGGAAGTAATAGGATGAACGGTTTCCGAGATACGGCCGGTGGCCACCATTAATGAATCACCCTGTACATCGCCTGTAATGGAGAGCACAGAAGACAATAAAAGAAATATTTTTACTTTCTTAGAAATCGTTATCGTTTTGACAGAATATTTTTGGTTTTCGGTGTCTGAGCTGAATATTTTCTACGATCAGGTTGGACACAGAATAGATTCATCGTGCGAGCACGTTTTGGTATATTTTTGGTGCGAAAAGCAGTCAAAATATTGTCAAAATACAGCGTAATTGTTTTTTTTCTGTTTTCACCGATAGATACTGGCAGCGAAGAATCTGAAATATTTACGAAAGCTACCGACTAGTCAAATCAGAGCTTTTATAGATTTTCCAAGTTTAACCGTACACTATTTTGAAGAATTTCCAAAAATAATTTCAAGTAAAAATCACTCAATAATGATTCATTTCATTCGGTCAGAATAATGAAAATATCAATTCATTTATTTCCATAATTTTTTTTCATTTATATCAAGGTATTTTTTATCTCTATATTCACACATGTTGGAATTTAGATATTTTGAATATTTATTACAAAATGTATTCATCATTCCGTTCTGTAGTTCGTAGAAAAAACCTCTTCCATAATTTTGTATTCAGAAACATCGATTGAAAATAATTTGACACAATCAATTCGTTTCATTCGAAATTATTATGACCATTTCGTATGCATGATAACATGAATAATTCATATTTTGAAAATAATAAACAAAAACATTTCCCCAAATAATTTTATGGGTATGTAACGAATTAATGACTTTCGAATTAATTGATCAAAATACACACTAAATTTGTGAATTACATTTTCATTGAAATATGAAATGAAACTGTCAAGCTTCTGAGGGGTTTCGTTGAAGCCTAGGATATTCGAAAAAAATACAAAAAAAAAAATACAAAAATACAATAAAACTCCCGAGTATAAATCGCTCGTTCCTCATAACCTCCATTTGGGCTTAGGAATTACTTCTTGTATCCATGGAAGTCATATAAGAATGAATCCTATATTGCTTATTTCATATTCCATAGTGGAAATCAGTAGCCGTTCCACAGTTTTACAAAGCTCTGATTAACATGATTGTTCTGATCAAGACAATTCTATGTTCAATTTCAGTTCATTTTGAGCAATACCACAGAATATCAACGCGTTAATCCGATGATCAAGCTTTGTGAAACCCACGGTAGATATCTTATATAGGTATGAAAAAAATCCAAAATAGTAGCGGCCAATTAATTATAGCAACTAGCAACTGAAGATATTCACCATTACAAAAGGCTTACAGTCAACAGCGAGAAAACGAATTTCATGTACTTCACCAGCGATTTAAGAAGAACTCCTACTTTTGAAACCCTCAGAGCCCAAAATTCCAACTTCATGATACAAAAATCAGATGAAATCAAGTATCTAGGAATAATAATTGACAGTCACTTGAGGTGGGAGGAGCAAGCCAACTTGGTCGTGAAGAAGCTTAGACCAATGCTTAGTAGGTTTAATACCATCAGAAAATTATGTGACGAGAAAGAATTGAAAACCTTGTATGCTCTGGTGGAAACGCACTTGAACTATGGAATATTAGGGTGGGGTGGAATGGCTGACTGTTACTATAAGAGAATAGAAAAAATTCAAAAATGGGTATTGAAAATTATATTTAAGAAACCTATTAGTTATCCCACTCAAGATTTGTTCAAGGCTGCAAAAGTTTTCACCGCTAGACAGCTCTATGCAAGGACTCTCCTCATATACCAGCATAGTAAAGGATCACCTCCACCTGAAAAGCAAAGATAATTGAGAAAAATTTGAAAGAAAATATTGGGAGTATTGGACACTATTTTATTTTACTGTTTCATTAGTAACAACGCCGACGATTCGAAACTGCTCGTTTCTTTTTCAAGGCTGAAAATAAACACAAATATAAAGTATACAATAAGACATAATGTGAAAAACATTACCCAGTTACGGTAAACAATATTGTACACTTATTAAAAACATTTAGACATTTAAGGAATCGAATCGAACAAACAGGCACGCGATATAAACGTCATTAATCACATTCAACTTGACCATGACATTAAGGTTACAACATGACATGATCTTAAATATCCCTATAAAATTATTGATGAGGCCAGCACTCATCTTCTAAGTATACTATTATAAACAATGCTAAGGTGTTGCACATCTTCTCTATGATTGACAGTATAGTTTCTTTTTATGTGGATCATCTCACTAACATTTCTTTTATAACCAACCTCTTCCCTATCAAGTATCCGTACACCATCAAAATTAAATTTATGACCCATGGTTCTCTGATGTAAAGTTAAAGCTCTTAAAGCTGTCTTATCAAAATTTGCAACATTCTCACAATCATATTTATGTTGTTTTATTCTATCACGTAAATATTGTTTGGTTTGGCCTACATAACACTTGTTACAGTCAGCGTAAGGTATCTTATATACCACTCCCGATTCGAGGTTAACAGGAGTTTTAAATTTCAAATTAGTGAAAAAAATTTTTGTGCTCAGCAAATTGTAGAAAGCGCACTTGACATTTAATGTGTTAAATATTTTATTCATTCTGTGAGAAAGACCAGGCAAGAATGGAAATTTAAAATAAGAAGTAACAACGGGGCTTGAATGAGCATCAGTTGTATGACGTATGTTGGAAGTGTGTTTATTTATTGTTCTGTTTATTAAGTATGTAGGATAGTTATTTTGTTTCAAAATGCCTCTTACTTTATCTAAGTTCTTCGTATGAAACTTTTTGTTGCTTAGCTTTAAAGATCTTTTTATTAAATTTCCCATTACATTAGTTTTTTGTTGCATGCTGTGATTGCTGTAAAAATTTATGCATCTATTAGTACTTATTGATTTTGTGTACCAGTCTGTAATAATGCTGGAGTTTTCTCTGATCAATCAATAAATCCAAAAAAGGTAAACTATTGTCTGTCTCTACTTCAAGTGTGAACTGTATTTTATGATGGTAAGAGTTGAAAATATCTAAAATGTATTGTACTTTATCATATGGTACCAACAATAATGTATCATCTACAAAGAATTTGATGAGTGGGATATAAAATCCAAATTTTTCAACAACATAATAGAAGATCTCATTCATAATTAGATTAGCAAATGTTGTGCTTGTCGGTGCACCCATAGCAGTACCAAAAAGTTGTATATAAAATTCTCCCTCATAAACAAATTGAGAATTGAGAAATATCAGCGTACATTTGCCCAAACTGAATAAAAGTAGCTCTCTCAGAAATTTCATTTACCTCGCTCCGCTTCTATACAACCGGCTACCAGAACATATTAGAAATATTAGGACTGCCTCCAACTATAATACCCATATAAGACATTGGATTCAACATCAGGGATGGAATTTTTGGACTGTCTTCTGGAACAGATACAATTTCGTATAGAGTTTCCTATAGAGTTTTGTATCTTGCCTTTAAATTGAAGTAGCATTTACCTTCACATATGTTATATTTTTTTGTAGATTCTTTAGGATTCTAAAAACATAATTATCACTCACACGTAAATATTTCAGAAATTCATATTTACCACGCACAAGTGCCTGACACTTTTGTGGTCATTTTTGTGTTTATCAAATTCACGGATTATTCGTGATTATCTGTCGATATAACATTTTTGTTGTCCTTTGATTATCTTAATAAACATCATTACAAATGTCCAATCCATTTTTTGATTATTGATTCAATCAGATAGAGAAGAACAATATTGGAGAATGATATAGTTATTGAGTTGTTTTCATAAATATCAAATCTCAGAGACCAGTAGCCAGCGTTTGCTATAATTGCAAGAACCAGAATGCCATTTCTCGATGGCACCCTCAATTCAAATTCAATTTGATCTGAACTAGCAGAAACATACGAATGAATTTAGCGATTAATAGTAATGAATTCAATGCTTTGGAATTTTCGGAAAAAATGAAAAAATACTATTTCGAATCTTCTTGCGCCTACTGATATTCAGAGAAAGCATTAAATTGCTTTTTATCCGTTTTGATGCATCTACGATAGTCTTCCAAAAATGACCTTTTAATTGGTGTTATGCTCACTTAACAACAGTAATATTTTTTAATAGCACGTGGATACACCGTCCCAGTTGTTTCATGTCAGTTGCAAAAGTTGCTTCAACTTGTTAACATAAGTGAAGTGTATCAAAAGATTTCAGTCAATTGATCTGGGGGTCCTAGGTTTGGACTAGGGTGTCTCATCGATTGTATTGAGTACATCAATTCTAAATATTGTCGAACAGATGGGCAAGTAATACTCTGGCTACTATCCTTAAAGATGGGTCCGTTGCAAATGCAAAGTCACTAGTTAGTATTGAACCACAAGTTCGATGATCTCAAGCCTAATGTACCCTATATGACACTATATTCAAATACAACTGACGTGGAGCAATTGAGATGGTGTATCTAGACACTCAGAGTATCGTTGGTTCGGAGGAAAACATGTTCTAAAGAACTTCTTTTTAATGTCGGCATCAGAACGGATAGAAATCAATTCTTTTGTCTCAAACTTGTAAGTGAACTCTGGTTTGAAGATATTGAGGGAAAGAAGATTTGAAACTTTATTTGTGTTATATTTCCGACGATTCCTAAGCAATTAATTCATTACTATCAATCATTATTTGATCATTTCATTCTGATAAATTTGCAACAGAATACTTTTTCGTCAAAATTGTGAAAACTCAGGATAGACCAGAATGTCACCGAATTCACTAGCAATGTATATCACCCCTTCCAGGAATAACTAGACTGTGTTTTATACAATTTTGGAGACTGGACAAAATACGCATAGTTTGTATTGAATCTTTACATTCACGTGGTTATAAAAGTTTTCAGGAAATTGGGTCAAAATTACCAAAATAAAAATTGGTAGAGTTAAAATCTGTCATTTCATCCCCATTTATAGCAGAATTATATTAACTGTGAAATTTTTTTCATACATACAAAAAGCGATACTCATCAGCAACATTCAGTAAGTAAAATTCAACTTAGTAGGTTCCAATTCAGAGACATGGTATCCTAAACATCCATGAAAGGTATCGATTTTTCCGGGATTTCCAAAATGCCAATTATCTCGAAAGCGGTGATAATTTTACGTGAACATTTTTCGATATTCTGACTGGCCGTGCCCTAGTCTGCTTCACTAATTCTAATATTGTTTAAGTAGACCCTGTATAATCAGTATTATATTAGAGGGGTAATATAACAATAATCCTCTTGTTGCTGCCCATGTTTTCATAACGAATATTCCCTAAACACTCCAGACCCCCCAACAAAATTTCATTTTCAATGAGATATTTCCCAATTAGCAGCAAATTAGCAGATACGTGCAACAATTTCATGCTGATCTTGTCGGAATTTAAACAGCATTTTCCAGTACGCTATGCATTGTTAACGTTCATTCAACCGGTGACTCAGAAAACCGTTGTAAACGAAATTAATTTGAAAACGTTTCCACCAGCGTAGTTGTATATCTGCTGAAATCCGCATTTTCTGTCTCAGTTATTTTCTTATCTCTCCATGGTCGCCAATTTCAGCCTCCTTTGGAAAAGGACGTCGAGTTGTCTCAAGAACGTGTTCGCATTCCAAAGCAGTTCCCGCATCCATTTTTCCCTAATGTAACTAATGTAAGTTTCCGCGGTGTAACTAGGAGAAAACATGGCAGAGTCACTGTAGAGAAAAGAGGTTCACAACTATACTCCATTCGCTTTTATAAAGTATCCCGGTCGGCCATGATATTCTGATACATTTCACCGTGTATATTTTGAAAATGTTAGGTTTCTACATAGAGGTCGAAGTAATTACGTATCCATCAAAATGTATGTTTACTTTGGGAAATAATGAATTTGAGAAAATATTATACATAATTTTATGTGAATTCAATAATTCCAAAGACCTGGCAAATGTTGAAGAAACTAAGGTCTCTATAAATACTGGAAATATTTCACTTATATGAATATTTTTGGAAGATTCAGTTATGCTATTTTCTTGTACGGAAATCAATAATCGAGTGTCGAAATTTTGGTAAAACTTTACTTTAGGGATGGTGCTCGATTTTGATCCTGATTTTTTATACATGCAATTTTTCGTAGCAAATCGATTGAAACCAGTCTCGACCCCGTCTAGCTCTTAGTTTAGAAGATATTAATGATTGAAATCACATTTTTTTTGTACTGAATTTGACGTATTTGTTACATAAAGACACAATTTTCTATAGTTGGCGTATATTTGTCTAGTAGGATCATGAAATATTCGGAGGTAAATCATAGAAGAATATTCTGAGCATTAGGGCTGCCATCCACTTGTGGATTTTCCGAAATCACAGATTACAACGTCTGAAATCTCCTAGATCCTGCAGCTTCATGTCAATATTGAAATCCGCATACTTAGTATTTAGTCTCATGATAATGTAATGAGATTATGAGAACTATAACGTATCAATCTCGGAAAACTCACAATTGCGAGGCCACTCATATTTTCCACAGGTAAACTTGCAAAATTCCTAAACCAATATGATTTTATTATTAGATAGTGCCGCTTAACTTCAACTTCTGATTTGGACTGCAACTGTCCAAATCCAACTAACCTCACCCAACCAAAGACCTCGATTTCTCCTGAATTCAATTTCCTTTTCTGGGACTCAACTAATCTAACCTAGCAAAGAACCTTAACAACTTAAAGATGAGATTGTAGAGCACCACCCTCTTCGGACTTGGCACTGTTAGAAATGAAACTAACCTTACCTAATCAAAAACCGCAACAACTCAGGAGACGAAATTCAAGGGCACTATTCTATATTTAATTTACTCTTCATTTGTACTGGCACTGTCTTAAACTAAACTGACCTAACCAAGTACCCTAACAACTCAGAACACGAAATTCAAGGCACAATCCTGAATCAAATTTCCGTTTCTGATTCAAACTGGCACTGTCCTAAATTAAACTAACCTAACGTAATCAGACAACAAAATTAAACTTAACCATACTCTATTTTATGAACGGTGTTCGATTTTTGATCGGTTTTTAAATATATCCAGTTTTTCTAGGCATATCGATCGGCATCAGTCCCGAATCCGGTAGAATCGTAGTTAAGCAGATATTTTTTGGAAATTGATTTTTTGTACTGAATTTGACATAAAACATCAAATTATTGAAAGGATTCATCGAAATCTCATCATGCTGCTATCATATTTGAGCATAAACTTCGGTCAATATCCTCATCTTTTAAAACGCCAATAAAGAGCATAAATCTACCTTCCTCCGTAAACAAATACATTAAGCTGTAGTTAATTGAATATTTCATTATTTTTATCATACAATATTGAAATTTGACGAGAAAAACGAATCTGAAGAGGTCTGTTGCATGTTTTTGTGTACTAATTGCACAGTCTCACCACTGGTGCCTTCGTTATACTTTATCATGTCTTTTCTAGTAAATCGGAACCTGCCCCCAATCTGGTATTGTTGCTACTGCCTTCCGAATCGAAAATATGAAAGTTGAATAACCGTCAATCCAGAAATGTGAAAATTAAAATACGACAGGATCTAAAGCAATTGAGTGTCGAGTAGGATTTAGATGCATAGAATTCTAAACATTTTGGGAGGATTTATGTTTGTATTCTGTAGTGGAACTCATACAAACCATAAAAAAAATCCACAATATATATTTCTGATAGCATAACCAAGGAAAAATGCATACGTTTTGTCAAAATATGAGAGAAAAAAGCAATTTTCAAAAATTAATAACTTCGAAAATACGAGTTTGCCGGAGTTGAGACTGGCACCAATCGATGTTTCATGAAAAACTGCATCTATAAAAATCAGGATCAAAATCGAGCACCGTCCCTAAAGTAAAGAGGAGCCTTCCAGTATGAAAATGTTGGTTAGCTTGTGATGAATGATTGATTCCAAATTATCAGGGTTACCTACTATCAAAATAGGCAGATTTCAATTCTACAAAGCACTTCCTGATACTTTGTCTCTGCTTCTTCAAAACTACTTTCGGCATTTTTAGTTTCCAAGCGTGATTATTTTATTGAGATGGAGACTATTGAGAGTATAAATTAGCATTTGCATAACGTCTCTGAGAATGATTTTGACATTGCCGATATTTCACGAGTGTCAACCTGCGACAGTTTAAAGTGAAAGAAACTTGATGAACCTACTTCATGGCCAACCGGAATACTTCATAAAATTGAATGGAGTATAGATTGAAGTTCTGTCGATAATTCTCTCAGGGATGGATTGAGACTGAAGCTGCGAAATGTTCCATGAAGACAGCAGAAACTCTCGACAAACCTGGAGCACTGAGAATAGAATTACATTCTATCCTCTCTGACCTGGACCAGATGGCAACATCTACCTAACAGAACACTGCACCCTCTTCAAAATGAGGTGTCAATTGATGAGTATTGTAATAAGATAGATTGAGTCGCAATAAGACATCCAGTGATGCATCAATACCCTTTTTTTTTGAAATTTTTTTTCAGATTGTTTTGATGACACGTTGTCCGCCAGCATCTTCAAACTAGCTGCCAAGTTTTATCAGCATTGAGGCAGTATTTTTTGAGTTCAACCGAAAAAACATCGGTATCGAGGAAAAAACCACGAAAGTTTACATATTTTTTCCCAATATCTCCGAAAATATTATTCGAATCGAATTGAAATTTTGTACACTGCTGTGAAATGAAGAGATCAAGGTGTGAGCATAACTTTTTTCGAAAATAGTTGATAGTTTCTGGAAAAAAATTGTTTGTCGAAAAAGTTTTGAAAACATTCTTTTTTCGAAATTAAGTGACTATACGATCCCAACGAAGCTTTGCCAGAAGTTGCGCGTCGTTATGCTTCAAGTAACTTCCAAGATTCAATCCAACCGCTCCAGTAGGTAGTTCCTCAAATATCGGGGTAATAACCTCAAAATTTTAAATGACTATTACTTTGAAACCATTCGGCCGATTAGGCCCATTAACCAACTCAACCCTGGCAGTCCGATGCACGAAATAACCTGAAAGTTTCAAGTCGCTGGCTGGCTCCGTTCGACAGCTATCGTGTCCACGGCCGGACGAACAGAATCGATTTCGACACTGAATTTGTTATCAGTGAGTCCAACCTTAATCAGATCATTTTCGGTTCGAAATTCGAAAATTACAGACATTTGGACAAAACGACAGCACGCTGTTCCCCTAGAAAATGAGCGCAAAAAATGCTGATTTCATCATGATGAAACTAGTTGCTGTGGGCCAATTTTTGAATCTCGATCAAGAATTGTTATGTCGATTTTCTAAGTTTTCTCTAGCATCTGCAAAATTTGTGAGAGTCATATTCGTCATTTCGTCTATAATTTCAAGCAAATCTTCAAGAAATAAACTGAATGCAAGATATCGAGAAATACCAAATCCGAATAAAAACATAACCTTTTCACCGTTTCCTTCGACTTGGCAACGAGTGGTACACGGAGTATAGGAGATATAACAGTCTATTATCCAGTGACATTCGGTTCCATGCGCAGGTCATGTCTATTTGTTGTTTATATTTAACTAAGAAAATCGACGCGGACATATGGCAATGGGGGTTTTTCCTCCAAACGAAAATGCAGTAATTTTCATGAAAAATCTTTAGAACATCACATTTCAAACCTATAATTTCAATATCATCTTTTTAAAAAAATGTTTGATCACCTAAAACTGAAAAATAAAATGGGGATTTGCATTTGAAGGAATTTGTCTTGAGTGCCCGATATGGCAACGTCGAATTCAGCTTTCTCGGAAAGAAAAGGACGTCAAATGTGTTACTTTGCTTAGAGAAACAGAGATAGCTATACTTCGATCTGGTTAGAGTAGAAGACAACGACCAAGGAATAGAAAAAGAAGAGCACAGACTGTCATACTGTCATATTACTGACAAATCGCAAACGGAAATTGTTTGGTTATATTGACAAAGAACACATGTGTACCACAGAATAGGAATAAATATTTCATTATTCTATAGCAGAAAAAGCTATTCTACTAAACACCGTAGTCACTCCGTGCATGCCTGGTAAATCCCAAACCCCAATTTCGAAATCTGATTTTGAATACTTTCTGAATGTAATTTGGGAAAGTGCTGAATCAAACCTATAATAATTATGTTCCAATTTGTATTTGCAATAAAAATCCAAATTCAGGAAAAACCCACATTGTCATACTCTTCAATTCTTGATCGAGATTCAAGAATAAGCCCCCTGGCGGCCTATTCTTGAATCTTGATCAATCTCGATCAATTATCATACTCTTCAAGCATGATTATTGCCATATGTCCGCGTCTAGTTTCTCATTCATTCATTCATCTTCTCTTTAATGTGCTCGGAATTAACCATGTGCACAGATAATCGTAACACGTTTTTATTGCATACTAATCATTCATACCCAACTATAGACAATTTTTGTTTTTACAACACCACAAACATCCATAACCTCGCCGGGATTCGAACCCAGTACCTTCAGCACCCTAGTCCACCTCTTCAGCCAACTAGTCTACCGAGGTAGCCCGTCTAGTTTCTAAGTTAACTATAAACAACAAGTTCACCTGACCTGCGCATGGAACCGAATCTCACTCGATAATCGAATGTTATATCTCCTACACTCCGTACCAGTCGTTGCTAAGTTGAAGGAAACGGTGAGAAGGTTATGTTTTTATTCGGATTTGAAATTTATCGATATCTTGCATTCAGTTTATTTCTTGAATATTTGCTTGAGAACATACTCGAAATGGCGAACCCTCACAAATTTCGCAGATGCTCAAGAAAACTTAGAAAATCGATATAAACATATGACAATTGTCATGCTCATCAATTCTTGATCGAGATTCAAGAATTGGCCCCATTGTAAACAACTTTGTGAAAAATTTACGATCAGCCGGGAATACGACCGTTAGCACAATAACTTTGGCATGCGCGTTGAACCTGTTGACTTCACTTCAATGCTTTTCTAAATTTTTCAACTACACGCATTTCTGCGTCACTGACCATTTCCCCTACAGAAACAAAACAAACGTCCATGAACGCAACCATCCAAGTGAGACGCTGGCAGCTCCCTAAATTTTCAATCTCCTTTCCCATTCTTCATATCCACGAAGCGAACTGTGAAAATCGGAATCATCTTCCGATTTACGAATTGATTTTTCATCATCCAACACTGGAACCGGAATCAGATTAACGGTTGCTGCATTCACGTCAGAAAAAAGATGATGCAATGCCTTCTAGTCGACTGGTTTTCATATCGAATCTCAAGGTATATCAGAGAATAAATCCCGTGGAAACAGTTTTTCTTGAAGACAAGGTTTTCTTTCGATATCTCCCTGTGATGGAAACTGGGATCAGATTTTATTATTTCCTTTGATAAACCGTGGGAAGTATCGAAGAGAAGAAGATTTTATATGGCTCTCGATTTTTACACTCTTGTTCTGGGGAACAGCGCGTTATCATTTCGTCTCGATGTCTGTAATTTTCGAATTTTGAGCCGAAATTGGTTTCAAACGACTAGGTTGGACTCGCTGATGAAAAATCCGTGGTCAAAATTTATTCTGTCCGTCCGTTTTTTCTCGAAAATTTTCATATTTCATTTCACTGTTCCGGGAACAGCGTGTTATCGTTTGGTCACAATATATGTTATTTTCGAATTTTGGCCAACTGGGCTAGACTCACTGATGAAGAATCCGTGGTGAAATATGATTTTGTCCGCCCGGCCGTTCGTGTGCGCTTTAACTCCCAAAACAAATAACCTAGAACCTTGAAACTTTCAGGGCAGGTTCAGATCCTCAATATCTCGGTTGAGTTCGTTAATGGGCCAAATCAGCCGAATGGTTTCTTTGTTATAGCCATTTGAAGTTTCGATTTCCAATAAGTATTTATCTGATGGAAATGAAACTTGGTGCGTAGATGAACAGTATGAATAAAAAAATGATTAAAAAAAAATTCGAAATAAAATTTGTCTTGAAGATTTTCAAATTTCGTTTGAATTTCACTGAAATCTTCAAGTCTCCATTTCATAACCGAGTACTTTATTTCAGCTCGATGAGGTTTGTATTAATTCATAATTTCAAGAAGAATAAAATAGAACCTTCAATTGAGGGAGAATCATTCCATTGGCGCTTCGGTAGATGGCGCAGACTGCTTCAGGTAGGTAATTCCAGCAGAAATCTGTATTAGATATTCTGTTCAATATTTTATCCATTGGTCAACGGACCAATGATCATATCAAAGATCATTTTTTACGAATTTAAACGGAAAAGAAAACTAACAGCATAATAATGCAAAGATAATAATATAAAACGAAACACAGTTTCATTTGAATATAAAAATACAAAAATATGTCAATATTTCTATTCTGTGACATCAATGCTCATTATGAAGAAATAAATTAAAGATGACCAACATTTCTTAAGATGAATATTTATTCCACAAATCCACAAAACTTAATGATGACCTTCTTCAACAATAACTTCCTATATTAGGTTAGATGTTCTATCACTGAAAGATAGCTTATGCCAGTGATCATAGAACATCACATAGAAAACCTACTTAAAGCTAGATTCATACAATTACCATACTAATACATTCTGTATTGGAACGAACTTTCCATAATAATATGGTACAATAAAGATTCTCTATGTCGGTTCACACCCACGAGACATTCGATAGCTAGGGGTTAACCACATATTTCGTCTCGACATTTTCTGTTCGAACAAATTTCACAGGGTAAGTAGTTTTTGACAGAATGCCCCATGAGGAAGCCAGTGAAAATGTGAAGTATGTTTTGCTGAGATTGAGATGGGTCTTCGGTTTTACAGGGTTGAAATTCCAGAGCAACATCCAGGAATGCCTAATATCTATGAGATTTAGCCAGAATGTCTTTCTTCCTTTAACTCTGTTGATTAACTTTTTGAAACTGATTTTTTCTGTTGGACGATCTTCCCTAACCCACTTATTTTATCGTAATAATGATTTATTGATTTTCAAAAAAAAATAATGTGAAATGAGTTGAATAATACTAAACTTCATGTTATGTAGATGGGACGAATACATTGAAATATTATTGAGTTAAAAGTTCACATTAACTTCTTGTTATAGTCGTTCAACAATATCACAAACGCGTACAAAACAATTCATCGATGCAAATCAAGTTGTTAAATATTTGTAAATATATAATAGGGTCTCACTTTAGTGTTATAGCCATGCAAACTAGATAACTCCACAATATTCATTTCACTCTCCTTCGAATATCTGTTACATTTCAAAATGAAAAAAAAGCACAAATAAAGTTATTTAAAATCTGGGTAAACCCGCAAGATTTCCCGTCGCCGAGATATTAAAAAGATATTTAAATCATTGAACGCAGTGTGATTTTCTGAATAAAAAATGTGGAATCGAACATAGGCGGTCCCCCTTAATTTGGAAGATATGGGCCCCCAAAGTTCCAAAATGAGTCGTTTTCAGGTCCCTTTTTCCACCATAAAAACGATCTCTCACTTCATCTGTATACATAGTTCACAAACCACCTTTGAACCTTAAACCAACAATAAGCAACACTTTTTTCAAGAATAATCAATATTTAATGAAAAAACAATGGAATTACTGGACAACCACTTAACCTCTATTCCTTCTGATTTCGACTTAGACTAAAAGTGAAGTTTGGCAATGGCGCGAATTTCATCGGTCGGAATCGTGCCACCGTGCGTATTCGTGAATGACAGATTATTGCTGGCGGGGAAAATGAAATATGTTCTTAGTTCTTACTGTTTACTGCGATACTTTAAATCTCCAATAGGAGAATTCGTTTCTAATGAAATCTACAAGGTTGAAACACATAGTAATGGAATGAGAATACACCCTGATATATATTTCAACGTACATTTTTTTTCATATGTGATAGGTCGGGCCCTTCCCAGATTTCCAATTAAATCGAAGTTATTATAACACGCATTTTATTGGAATACCCTGAATCTCATTCTAAACTGGGACCATCTCGAAGACACAACAAAAAACGAAGTAGATAACAAACTCCCTATTTTGAAGGGGATAGAAAGAAAGTTCAAACGAAAATATTGAGAGTGAAACCTTAGACAAATATTCTCAATGATTTTATTTTGATGTTGGAATAACCACGTCTTCTTCAGTGACATAAGCATTTTCCTAACAATCATATCCTTCAACTGTCCATCATTTCATATTTCCCGCCAGCAACTACTCTTCAGTCATAATACGTTGGCCAGCGATGAAAAGACGCTGTTGCCAAGCTCCGCTTTAACTTTGAAAAGTGTTTCGTAGAAATATAGGTTAAGTTGCTGTCTAATATTTTCACTTTTCTTCCTTTAAATAATGAATATTCTGGAAAGAAAGTGTCTCTATTCTTTGGTTGAAGGTTCAAAGATGATTTATGAACTAGATTTGAGAAGTGAAAGATCATTTTTATGGCAGAAAAAAGGATCCAAAAATGCAACAATTTGGAACTTTGGGGGCCCATATCTTCCAAACAAAAAGAGACCGCCTATGTTGGCCTTCATATTTTTTGTTCAGGAACTCACACTGCTTACAATGATGTGAATATCTTACTTATAGCTTCGCGAAGGGAAATCTTGCGGATTACCAAAATCTGCTGCAATTATTGCTTTCAACGAGAATTCAGAAAGGAATGAACAATTCCAGATCATCTGGCATTTCTTTGATTGCCTTGAACTGACATTAGTTGGGCTTATTTTCAAAAAACGATTTCCTTGTTGCCGACATTTTCTCAGAAATTGGATGTTGTGATATCGAGGAAACTGTTAATCTTGCTGAGAGAGATAATTGTCGACTTCAAGGAAGGAAAAAGAAAAAATCTAGAAAAGCACTGACGTGAGGTCAGGTGCTTTTACGCGCTTCTTCAAATTCAAACCATCAGATCAACACGAATCTCCGAAAGTAAATGTTGTATCGAATTGAAATTTGGAACATTGTTGTTGAATACTGACTCTAGGGACTGTGCCCAATTTCGTTGAAATTTTACCAATATTCTCAGAGTCTTTCGACACCAATTTCAACTCGAAAATTACAGACATTCAGGTCGATTCTGTTTGCGTATTGCTATGAACCTTGCTATTCTAGTCATGTTGCTATCTTTCTAATTTATAGCAATATGGCAATATGTTACGTATTCTGTTCCGAGTGTTATAGCAATGTTTGTTATGAATTTTGTCATAACAATATTGCTATCATGGACTTCCATAATTGGTGATTTTAGAGCTGACAACACTGTATTTTGTGACTTCAGAACTACAAGGAAGAAGAAAATAACCCTAATTCGTGAGTTTTCTTTATGGTTTCGCATACATATCCTCTATCTACGGCTTTCTTTATTCATAAAAACATCGACATAAAAATGTTAGGAAACGAAACGAGTCAAATTGACCAATAACCAATTTCCTGGATACCAATAAAATATTGGTTATTAGAAATCGAATACAGCAATTTTATTCAGGCGTTAGTAATTCGAAATTCAATAAACTTTTCGTTGGCACCTCAAAGGGATTGCTGTTGTTGAGATGAGTAGAATAATCATCTCAGCTGTTGCCTACGCCTGTATCTTAGTCTAAGAATTTTCCTTGAATTTAAATAATATTCTAGAGAACCTTGAACACATTTCCATTAGCATATACTTTTTTCATTCATGTAAACACCGACTTATTCGAAAATGTTACCAAACAGAAAAACCAATTAAAGTCAAATTGACCAATTTCCTGGATACCGATAGAATTTTGGTTTCCAGAAATCAACTGCAGCAATTTTATGCAGGCGATAATAACTCGAAATTCGATGAACTTTTCTGTTGGGAATTCAAAGGGATGGCTGTTGTTGAGATCATTAGAATAATCAGGTCAGCTGTTGCTTACTCTGCCGGTGTTTCAGTCTAAGAATCCTTAAAATTAAATATTCTAGAGAACCTTGAACACATTTCTATTAGCACATTCTTCCCTATCTTCAATATTTTCGAATTCTTGGAAGAAATGATACTGAAATAAATGGATCTCTGTAAGATTCCTTTTCTAACCTTTCTTGTTATGAAGCATAGCAAGTACTATTTTGAGGAAGCTAAGATAGCAATATTGATAGCAAGATTCTTGTTAAAGTGACAGATCATATTGCTCAAAACCGTTGATTAGAATACCAATAATTCCAATCCTGTGATGATAGCAATATCTTTTTCCTAGCAATATTGCAATTTGCAAACAGAATCGACCTGATTATGACCAAATGATAACGCACTGTTCCTCAGAACAAACATGGATACTCCATAAAATGCAATCCAGGCACTTTATGTTCGAAACGCAAAATCATGATCACTTCCAGAATTCAAATAAATATCACACCAAACTGCAAAATATTATATGTGTACCTTAATGAACAAACTCCGTGTTTCGAATAGTTAACCAGATTGTTCTGCACAAACACTTGCAAATCTCTGGAGGAACACCTCATCCATATTCATTCAGTTATACGATCACATAAGCATGAACTTAACACGTTATGACAAGAATTGAGAGGAATTTCGGAAGCTATTGCGGGTTTGTGAGACCTAGGAGTAACAACCCTTCGCCAGTGCATTCCCACATGCAATTTAGGGAGATATGTGTATCCAGAGCATGTTTGTAGGGGATGAGATTTGAGTATAGAGTAGTTCAGGAAAAAGGGTTCTTATTTGACTTTGGCGTAAAGGATATTTCACATTTTAGTTTGAACCTCTGCTCTGTCCACAACTAAGAAGATTGCAATGTCATAGAAGGTTATCTAATGGATATCAAGTTTATGCGTACATGTACTGGCGAAAAAAGTGCTATTGTTTCGTAAGTTTTTCTGGGTTTTTACTCCCAATATCTGAAACAGAACTAATAAAAATTTAAACCCACGAATTTCGCATTTGTAATTAAGTTCCTCACGGCCGATCGTGAACACAATAACTTCCGAACGAAACAACTGAAAAACTGAGGGTGAGCCTTTGAATTGTACATTAATTTAAACCATAGATTCCTCCCATAAAATGGAACACTTTTTTCCTGAGATATTTTTTGAAATTCGGCTCTAGTAAAAACATACAGGCTGTTCAAATTACCAAAAAAGCAGGTTTTTTTGTAGCTCTGATATGGTAACTCAAAATGAGATGAATTTTGGTGTAAGGTTTTCTATCAATCCTATGCCTAATATTCTTCAATTATTTCTTTCATCCTACTTCAAACAGTTTTTATAGACCCGCCGATTCATGAAACTGATAAGGTTTATCTTATGTCATTATAAGAATCTTCAATCATTTTAAAATACTTAATTATTGTTTATAATTTCTCCTTAAACGCACCGTTTTGAAGATAATCAACGTTGAATGTTGTAAAATCGGATGAATGTTCGAGAAACTACCTTATTTTTATAGATCCGCCCCTGATCTAGTAAATGACATGGATTGAGCTCCGTTCACATTTATTTGGAGTTTGGACCATAGAAAATATTCATCTTATTCGCATAGAACTAATATACTTATATTGAGTCTATGCTATTTCGTCATCAGACCAAAGATATGGAGGCTATGGTTATGTCTCCCTGTCTATGGACCAGAATTTCCATAGAGTCCAATTAATGAATTTGGGTTAGTTGATTGATTTCATATTATTCATTCATAAATATTTTGAAAATAAAAATAATTTTGTATTTTTGACATGAGAATAGGCGAGGATGGAATTCTGTATAATCTTTCAGTGGAATGAAATTGGATATTACATGAACATCAAGTTGAAGATCAGTGTTTCAAGTCTTGTGAGGTGAAATATTTTCATTGCGATAATATCGTAAAAAAACACCAAATCATGAGAATTAAGTGAGTAAATGAGTCGTCTCAATCTTATTTCTTTGAATGTCAAACATGGATTTGTTATTCTCCAAGAGAGATCACCGTAAGAGATCTCTGTGGTGAACTCGCAAACAAAACGCAGGAGTCTATTAGCACATTGAGGAATATTTGAATACCTATAACTTTCTATCTGAGCCGAATCTGAAAAAATGGCAAATGAAAAAAAAGTTTTATTTGACGGGATGAATCTGTGGTTAAATTTGATGTACAACTTATACACTCACTCTGTATACCTACACATTCAAAAATACAGACAGGATTGCATTAAAATTCAGTACTTGCTTGACAGCTTGAAGGTTCATGCAGAAGTTCGTGGGGATAATAGGATCATGAAATCCTCAAATCTTTCCCCCGTGATGTAAAGGTGCCTTTGGCGGGGTCAATACGGGAAAAGATAACATCACAAAAGCAGCTGACTTAACGTCAGATTTTTCTATCAAACACCTTATCCTCTTTCTGGACACCAGGAATAAAGCTTATGTTTTACTGCATTCAGCCTATGATCAAATTAAATAAATTGTTAACTCCGTTACCTCATTTCCTGATGAGCGATTGGATTTTATTTTACACTGCTCGCTAATTATTTCAACAACGATTTCCTTTTCACCATAAGGATGGTAACAACACTTTGAATACTCTGAAATTGTTGCACTTTTACGACATCTGTACAACAACTTTAATATCACCATAAAACGAATAATGAGCTCTAAAATGTAATTTTACTACAAGGAATTGTAAAGTTTCCAGATTCATTTTCTATATGTAGGACGCTGAACGAACATTATTCGAACAGGACAAAGAATTCTGAAAAGTTGAATCCCTGGGTAATGTAAGAGTTATTGTTATGCGAAAAGTACATTTATAGGTTTATGTTGAAGAATGTCTCTGAAGTTTGTTCAGCTAATCGAGAATGACGTTAAAATTTGAAGAAAAGCAGTGATGTGACTTCAGAAAAATCAATTCATCTATGTCTCAAGTTATACAGGCTGTCCTACTTAAAACAAAAAACAAGTTTCTTCTATTAGTAGTATTAGAAATTCAAGATTCTTGAAAATCGCCTGGACTCGTCAATTCTGTAGCCAATTGTAACATATTCTTACATGTTGAGGCAACCCAAAAAAAACACACGAACGGACTGCCGGACGAATAGAATCAAATTCGACCACGGATTCGAATCCTTGGTACAATTTGATTCTGTCCAGCCGGCCGTCCGTTCGTGTGAGCTCTAACTCTCGAGAGGAAGGACCTAGAGTCTTGAAATTTTCAGGTTGAGTTTTGATGTCTCGGTTGGGTTCGTTAATGGTCCAAATCTGCCGAATGGTTTTTGTGTTACAGCCATTGGAAATTTAGATTTTTCAATAACTCGATAAATATTCATCTGATGGAAATCAAACTTGGTTGAAAGATGAACAGTGTCAATAAGAAGAATTATCCATGGAAATATTGAAAAAAAAAGTTTTTCTCGAATATTTTCATATTTCATTTAAATTTCACTGAAAATTCCAAGTCGCCATTTCGCAATGTGAACAAGCGCGTAAAAGCTGCTGACGTCAGTGCTTTTCTAGGTTTGTTCATGAACCCACCGTGCATTTCATATCCACAGAATAAAAAACTATAGCAAACGAAATAAGCAAGTTGATTAACGGAACATATCCTATATATAACTTGATATTCCGTTACAATGGACATCTTTTCAATACAGGATATAACCAAAATTTGTCTCATTTCCGACGTGTAACAGGCCCAGAGCGGCGCGTTCCCTCAGTCCCTTGCATCTCGAAAACTTTCCAAGAGTGGAAGGTCTAGATGGAAAACCCAATTACAACGTTTCTCGTGTAATCATTTCCCAACACGTACCGGGGTATCTAGAATTTCATTATCGAGAGGGAGTTAGGAATTGATTGAGCTTCATTTCGGGCATTTCACCTTGGGCCGGTTACGCAGAAACCTGCATGATTATTAATAGAGAAGGTCTTGAGATCTGCCGATATCTAATTCATCGAATAAGGACTTTCAAAGTCCTCTTTCAAGTTAGGTTATCAGGGATTCATTAGTTAGTCCCCATTTGTCTTAGGATTACACGTATAGAGTCTTGTAATGGAGAATCCATTCCAGATTAATACACAAGTTTGCATGGAGAAGGCTGCATGAAATGGGGTGCTTATAGTAGGGCTTTACAGTTCGCAATTTTCGTTCTGTACGGGTATAATTGCTGTAATATTCATCGAGTACAATGCTTGAATATAGCTTCAAACTTCGTGATGAGAATGAAGATTAACAGAGGACATTTCGGTTCAAAAGCAGACAATATCCCAAGAAGTGGTATGATTTTTATGTTACTGTTTATTTTTCAGGTTTCATTCTAGGTTTTGACACCCAATATTTGAAAATCGCTGCGAATTTTTATGTGGGTTTATTATTTTCTCAGTGAAATGACCCAATACCATTGATATCTTGACTGAAACTTATATATTATCCATAACTCATTGGTTTTGCACAACACAATGTGCAGCGTTTCTTCTTATAACTCACGAACCACTGGTCGGAAATCATCCGGGTAAAAAGTTTTGGGTTGAGTTATGCAACAGTAATGAACGTTGAGAATTTCATGAAAATTCGATGGTAAGTTTTCGAGAAATAATTTTTTTCCTTCCTAACCCTGGTTTGAGCCCTTAGGGTACACTTATCCTGCTGAAAAGCTTAAAGAATCAATGTCGAGCGACACACGATTTTTATACTAAGTTTCATTGACTCCGGTTCAGTACTTTCAGAGGAAAGCTACGGACTAAGGACGGCAGAAGGCAGACAGACGGTTTTCTTTTATTAGTTCATTCAAATCTACATATTTCAAAATGTAAACTGTGAAACTTTCAGGGGGGGGGGTATTTTTTGGTTAATTATTTGATTTTATTGAATAATAAACCGAAAAAGCTACTTGGAATTGAATGAAAATTATTATTCATCGAAAGACCCCTTGCAAATTGCACATTGGACTATTTGCAGAGGGCAGTTTCTAGAAAAATTGTTGCCCAATGAACAATAAAAAAAATATGAAAGAAGAACGAATTGCACTATATAACGTTTCAGAGTCTATATCTCTCTGCATCAGACAATAAGGAGAAAATTAGCAAGTATTCTCGTGACTAACGGTCACGGACACTCTCACTACACTGCTTCTGCGGTTGTGATAGGCAGGTGCAAGAGGATTCAGCCTATATGATGAGTCCACCTCTGGCACCGGGACGAAACAACTTCCCCAAGAGCGCCGTCCATCAGCTGAACTCACGAGAACCGCACAACCCATATCGTTCTAACAATGCTCTCCTAGTCATTCTGATCGTTGAAATTCCATAGCACTAGAAGAATTCCAAAATTACCGGAAATTTAGAACTCTATATCAAGCCAAAACTGCCAACAACCCCTTAAAAACCACCATCCAGCGGCAACTACGCTTCGAACGTTGCAATTCCTGAAATAACGGACAATTTGAACTGCACATCCTCCCAGCCAGAACAATTGAATGTAGCCGCGATTTAGTAGATAGCCGACGCAAATATGCGCCAAATTCGGCGACAAATATGTTCGAACAAGGATTAAACACCAATAAATGCAGGCCAATAATTCATCCATTCCGCCTCTACTTTTTTATCTCTTTGGAAGGCTTCCAGTGCGGAATCGGAGTATTTCGAATTATCGGAATCGAGCAGAGACATTGTTTGATGAGCAAACGGCGAGAAAATGAATTTTTGGTTGAATTCAATTTCTACGCGACTGCAGATCTCGGAAGTTGTACTTTTTAAGCGTGAAAACTCATCAGATGATAATTAAGGCTTGATTATAGGTTCAAACTTCAAACGATAGCATAGACTGATGAAGGAATGAGACTTTCAGCATAGAATTTCATCACTTAGAGGAATTTGAGTAATTTGTTTGCACGAGAAATTCGTTTATTTTGATGGATGGATATGCGACTTAATTAATCTTGGTACTTGGACAGGTTGATTACCGCCATTGAGTTTTCAAATGGTATTTGAAAACTCAATGTTAACGTGTATAGGTACAGCGTTGTTCCCGAAGCAGTAAAATGGAATCAAAACAGTAAAGGCAGGAAAAAATAATGAGGCAATGAATACTCAAAAACTAGAATTGTTGAAATAAAATGGAAAAAAAAAATAAAATTAAACGAAAGGTAATGCAGGTCAAGAATTCATTCCGTATATTTTAACATTTTCACTTGCTAGTTCTGAGGAATATTTTGAGTCGAAATGATCTCAAGAGATTGGGTTGAACACCCTAAAGAAGAATCCGTCTTCAAATTCAATTCTGTCCGTCCGTATGCGCTCTTACTTACGAAGAAAAAACATAACGACTTGAAATGATCAGAATTGATTCGGAGACCAGATATTTCGATTGAGTTCATTAATTGGTGAAATCGCCGGTCAGATAGTTTCTGAGCAACTTTGTGTAGAATTTCGTCTAGACTCAGGGGTTAGAAAATTTTAATGGAATGTTTGTCCGAACAACTTTTTAAATTTTTGTTGACATTCCTTCCATAGACTTGTAATGGCCTTCTGCAATCAGATGAACAGGAGTTTTTTCCTCCTCCCCACAGAATCTGCACTCGTCAGTTTCTGATAAGCCCAGCACTCGTCAGTTTCTGATGAGCCCACTCTCTTCATATGCTTCCTTAGGCGACAGTGTCCTGTGAGGAAGCCAGTGAGGCGTAACTTGTTACTACTGAGATCCAAATGATTTTTGTACCTTGGAAGCTCCAAAGGAACTCTTTGGAATGAGCCATTCGTGGAGAATTCCTCCAGAGTGCCTTTCTTTCATTTTCTTCCTTCTCCAAAAACTCTTTCTTGAAGGCACATTTGAGTATACCACATAAAGGTTCTGGGCCGGAAGATGACGTGTCTGCTTCCCTTCTGGGTAATGTGTGAGTCTCTTCATTTCCTTTGATTCCTGAGTGCCCAGGAACTCAGATTGAGGAGAATTTGTGTATCTTGCCTACTTCATTGAGTTTCCTTAGGCACTCCCATGTCAGCTTTGAGTCGATGATTTAGGGGTTCAGTATGTCAACCCCCTGATACTTTCTTTCCAGGTTCATGTCTTGCCATCTTTCGATTCTAAGATTCAGTCACAAAATGGAGAAATATTTCTGTGTATTCTATGGTCTAGATGAATTATGGTGGAGCTGAGTTCATAGCCCTTTTTATCTCAGGGGAGTGTCCACAAAAATAGTTAAATTTAAGGAGTTTTTATGAGATTTTGTATATTCAACATTGAGTATCTCGAAATCATTCTGTTTCAGGAAAAACGATGAAAATAGTCGATTAGTATTGTATCCCATGACGATAATCGAATATGAAATATTCGATATCTTTAAAATCTATAAATGAAATTGAAAATTATTCCCGATTTTGTTGGACATGTCCACTTACTTAATGAAGAAAAAAAATTCTAACCCCACTTTTCCTGTAACAGCTGCGTTTCTTATTTTTTTTTTCCCATGACGATAATGAAATATTATCTGAATCGCATTTTGAGTAAGGTTATATCGAAATAATGAACATCTTGAAAGATTTCATGAAAATCTATTTCTGAAATTGAAAGTTATAGGTATTTGATTTCGTCGAGCATGTCCACTCACTCACTAGTGTTGAGAAAAAAATATGAGGGGTGGTACTTCTAATCAATCTAACCACACTTTTCCTGCAACATAGTTGGGTTCGTCATCATAAATTTATATTAATGCCGTGACGATAATAAAATATTATCTGTATCGAATTTTGAGTGAGGTTACGACGAAAGAATCAACATGTTTGAAGTTTTCGTGGAAATCTATTAATGGAATTGGAACTCAATCCTGATTTTGTAAGACATATCCATTCACTGGAGGTTGGGAAATATATGAAAATGAGAAGTAAGAGCGTGCTTCTGATTCTAACCACACTTTTTCTATATCAAATCAGTTGCGTTTTTCGCCAAAGCGAAATTGAGAAATATGTCACAGAGGTTATAGCTGCGATTTGGGGACCCTGTGTATGTTTCCATTAGTCATCAAGGCGATAGTGTTAAATAGGTTTCATAGCAGTTGTATTGTAGCTAAATTATTACAGAAAGCTTTATGAAGATACAATATTATTTTATAAGATGACGCCATTAAAGATGGCGGTATTTATGATGATAAAAAATGACGAATTCTGAAGGTACTGAAATTTGCATCCGTGTTGATATTTGAATCACCTAAGAAAAAAATTGACTTGATAATGATGTTTCGCAAACATTGGTTCATATTTCGATGAAAAAAAAATTATAAGACCCACGAAGCATTTTAATGTTTTGTTCATTTATTTATGGAAAACGTTCGAAAATAGGAAGCGCGTTTATGATATACTAATATTGTGCTTTATTTTACAATGAAATTTAATTCGCATCAATATTTTCGTTCCTCATTCCGGGAACTATGACTCTTAGTGCATTAACGTATAAATAAAATGGTTTCTGCTAAAGAGTAAAGATAGGCGACGTTCAATATTTGCCCATCGACTGTCATATTCCGAATTGTTTCTTCCAACTGAAAGAAATAATTGAAAAGTATTTCGATTTTTTTAAATAACATTCCAGATTACTCTCTTATTTCAGAACAGGCATGTGAAAAACCTTATGAAGTTCCTATAAAACAGTTTTAAAGCTGATTTATATTTTTCTTGTAACTTTCACGAGAGGCTTTATAAAATCTCGAGGGTCGCAAAATTGCTTTATAAAATGTGCCAATTTTGTATTTAAAGTTATTGTTTAAACGCATTTGAAACATTTCCGAGAAGACAAATATTATATAAGCATTTGGCTGAAAACGTTTCTGCAACAGTTATAAAATATGAAATTGCTAGTTGGGTTATTCTAGGACGATGAAAGATTTGTTTGATGACTCAAGATGAACTTCATCTGGATTCTTTTTGTTAAAATTCTTATCGTTTCATGAATTAGCTAGCCCAAAAATAGAAATCATATTCAAATAATTTTATTCGGAATACCCTTGTGAAATAATCACATTTATCAAATTCCAAAGGCCTGTATCTAAGTGCTTGATTTGAATTGGAGTCTCGCCCTGTATATTGCTAGAGGTATCTGACACATTCTCGAATGATAAAAAAATTTGCTGATGCAGTATCAAAAACAACATTTTCTTTCATTCATATTTTTCTCAGTTGAATATTTAAACCTTCAAATCGACATGTTTCTCAACTAACACATCTAAAGGCATTCAGTAGTTCTTCGGAAAAACACACCATTTTTCATCTACTACACTCTTCAAAAAACTGCAACATCCCGAATGATCTGGCAGTTTATCACGTTTAAATATCCACCCCCATGTTCCTCATTGTTATTCCTCGAAGTAAGGGATGCGAAATTCCTACCCCCGCCCCCTGAAATATGGGCGAACCTAACAAACGAGCCACAATATCCAATAAAACAGAATTCATGTTTATTCCACACGGAGCACAGATCCCAAAACATTATTTCCACATTTGTGGATAGGGAATAGTGGTGAAATCTCTTTTTCGACAATTACTACCCGTACCCTGGGGTAGCGATAAGATCTTTTCGTTAACCCTTAAGCGTTTTAGTGATATCAGAATGTGCTGGGCATGCAAAATGACTGTTATAGTTATTAGACCGTCGTATCAGCAAAATTATTAGTGTTTTCTCATTTTCGGGTGGGCTTACTGTGATTCCCCTTCAGAGTGGTAATGGAGCCTTTGTTATAGGAATCTCAATTGATACATTGGTATATTGGAAGTTGGGGAAATTAAATTTTTATTCACATCACACATAATAAAGAAGTCGATATATAATTTTATTTGATAAACTCAAATAATGAACCTCAGTGATCGCTCAAAAATAAATTACCCTCCCTGAAAATTTCACAGCTTACATTTCGAAGTATGTAGATTTGAATGAGCTAATAGAAAAAATCCTCCCGACCGCCGTTCGCCGTCCACCGTTCGCCGTTCACCGTCTGCCGTTCGCCGTCCGCCGTTTGCCATGCGCCGTTTGCCGTCCGCCGTCCGTTGTCTGAAATTTCGATGTTTATAGGAGAAGAAGAGGTCTCATTCTGCAGGCGTCATTGAGTATCTTTCGAAAAAATTTTTTTTTTTGGATTTAATCACTTCTTTTTTGAGAATGCGCAATGAGAGATATTTTTCCATTTTTCACTCATTTCAGTTTTTATTTTCTCGAAAATTCTTGAATAGTAAAAGTGGTAATATCGCGCATTCTTACGATTACCTTCAAACATTAGCACCGACAAAGTTTTTCGAAAAAAACTAGTCTCTAAAAGTCACCCCGTTATATTTGAGGAATTGTTTGCTCTGAAATAAATTCCATTCAAAATATGTATGGCCTTGAAATAATTACTCCATCAAATAATACGCCGTAAAATTTTTAACATCTGTTATTCCGATTAATATCTTCAACATACCTCATATCAATTATTATTGAATCTAGAAACCAGATCACATTTGAATGGGTAGTTTTTTATTGATGCATTAATATATGTGGTATCGCTATATAATATTTATTTAGGTGTTGACATTTCATGTGAAATAATCTGATAAAGTCACTTGTATTCTTCAACGTAAGTAATTGAATATTATTGTTTATTTCTATAATTCGCTCTGAAAAATAAAAAGTTTTCTGCAAAGATATGAAAAAGACTGAGAAAAGCGCTGACTCGAAGTCAGAAGCATGTATTCATCTGATGTTCAAACGAACTGCACACGAAGTATTATCTTATTTATTCAGATTTCAACATAATCGCTTTATGCTTGACTTTGACGTTATATATCTATTGAAAATTATAAGAGATGAAAAATCCTAAACATAACAACGAGCAGTGGATCTCTGTTTCAACTAGCATAAACTCAAGAATTCCCATTTCTCATTCCTTTATAATAGGATCTCATCTTCATTCTACTGTCTTCTAAAAGTTCTAGATATCCTATTCTAGCTGCATTTCACTAACGCTATCAGAGCCGGATCTAGGATTTCAGCGCCCGTGGCAAGTTATCGAAATGCGCCCTTTTCAAATTTTTTTTTCAATGACTACATAGTTTTCAGGAAAGTATTTATTCTATTCCTAAGATATTTTACTATTATTATATTCTGTTGAGAACGAGCATTAGATTCTTAGGTATATCAAACAATATGTGTATAGAAATTACTATAATCTCCTATGTATCTTATAAGGTAGTGAAGAGAAGTCACAAACGTAGGTATTAATATACGATAATGAGGGTATGTAAAAAACAAAAAGGAAGCAAATAGAACAAATTATTCTCAAAATGATATATAAGCATTCAAAGCTTCAAAAAAACAATAAATGAAAGTGTAAATGAAAAACTGAAATACATTAGAGAACACATATGCCAACAAAGGTCATAACGAATATTTCAATATTACTTTTTGTAATTCGCCTTGATCATTAAAATCAACTGGTTCAGGTTTAATCTCAGTAAATCCTGATTTCTCGTCAAAAGAATTTTTCTTGTCCGAATTATCCGAAATGGAATACTGATTAGTTCTTGGGCGGCATTTCAGTTGGTTATATCAACCTAAAATTATATAAGATTCTGAAAACGCATGGACGTCGAATCGGAATGTTTTGCGCGCTCGTTTATATCCATATCTGAATTGTCTCAATGCTCGACAAATGTCAAGAGGACAGAAAAAGGTTTCATGTTTCAGTGAAACTCAAGAATCATACTATTCATTTGATCGACATTTGATCATCTTTCTGTAGTACCCATAGCTAAGAAGCTGATTAATGAAATACTAGAGATACGATAAATTTATCGTATTCTTCTCATCATTTTGATGAACTTCTTCTTATACGTATGAAAACTCATGTAATTATGGTACAACGCAATTTTAAATGAATCGGTATAATTTTTGATCTCGCAAATAGAATTCGAACGATAATATCGCCGATATATTTCAACCCAAACATAACCTTATAAATTTTGCAGCCTCTAAGTTATATCTTTCGAAAATGATTGACTCTCGTGTGCACGGACAGAATATTATTTGACCGAGCGCGCAAAAATCCTCAACTCAAAATTGAATTATTCAAACATACCTGATTGAAATTTTTAAACTTTTTCTAGCACGAATGATTTCCCGGCCCGCTTGCACGATCAGGTTATTTGCGGTATTGCACATAATATGAAATATAATGATAAGTTCCTGGTTCCTATTTTTCTTATTGAAGCCATCAACTGCACCGCTGCATGGAAGTACCCCACATGCGAGAAAAAAAGTAGTATTAATAGGACTGGGGTGATTTCATCAAGCCTATCGGTCGTAAACGTCTTCGAAATACATTACCCTTATCAAAGCCGGTGTGATGAACGATTCGGCGAATAATGTGGACGGTCTGAATCTCTTTGCCATGCCGTCAAGATACCGACCCTAAACGGAGCGCTACCGCCGCTAGCTCGAACCATTAAACTCCCTCTGATCTTGCCGCTAATTGAGGTCTTCAGTGTTCGAATAACAAACACGCGATTGAGAATCGTAGGGCGACCGACAAGTGTAAAGTTATCATCTGTTAATTTATTGGTAACTACTTGTCGCCGCATATTGTACAACAGGTGCATGCACTACAGGGTCTTTCACGAGGAACCTCACCCATATTTATACGGGAAACTACTGAACGTATTTTCATGAAATTCAGCACTTATAAGTATTTCATGATGCTGATGAAATCTAAAATATTTTCAAGGCATGAGCACCTCCGGTTTTTCCGGAAATGACGTCAACTTCCGTTTTTCAAATTAGAACACCATTTTTTTATTGCAGAAATAGATTCCTTAGAAAATTTCAATTTATTTTGATGTAACATTTTTCAGTTTTGGTTGGAAAATTCTCTCTGAGCGGGAAAATTCGAAAAAAAAATCGAAAATAGAGCTCCGCTGAAACAAGAATAACTTCGAGGTTTTTGGATGGAAAATTTTCATTTTTGGGATTTTTCAAGATGTAAGATTGATGTATCCACTTTAAAAATCGAAATCGCGATTCATGATACAGGGGGTGAAAAAATCGCTTTCAAAGTTAGGGATGACAAAATCGTGAAAAATCAATTTTTTCAAATTAGAACCCCATTTTTTTATGGCAGATATTGAATCTACGTTAAAAAATAATGTGAGTGTATGCATCACACCCTTGCCCTAAAGTGGATATTTTCTGAGTTAATCACAAAAAACTGTTTTTCGTCTTGAATTTTCAGCTATTTCTTTTCCCTTCACGCCAAAAAGATGACATTTTCAGGAACTGTTACTTAAACCATGTTTTAGATTTTACTACCCTAATATGCAAGAGAAAAAAGTTACAGGTTGTTCCTAAATAGATGGCGAATTTGGATTCGAATTTGTATCGGAAACCTCTTTATTTCAACTAATCGGCCATCGGTTTTCTCTCCAGTGATAAATAAATAATTCCTTATGAACCATATGCAAAAACTTACCATGTTTTATTATACATTATTTTTTTTTATGATAGATATCATTAATTACATCTGCCAAATTCCTCTTTATTCAGTAGCATTTTGTGTTTACTATTAATTTGGCGATAATTCGTATTAAGTTATAAAATCGATCACTATGCCTAATTTTACCGATGAAGATTATTTAAATCTCATTCTACTTCATGGAGAATGTAATAAAGTTGTAGATAGAACGATTCGACTGTTCATTGAGAGGTTTCCTGACCGACCCAGACCAACGAGAGATACCATTAACAGAACCATGACAAACTTGAGAAATGTCGGATCTTTCCTTAAGAAAACTACACACAGAGAAAAAAGTGTAGTAGAAGATGAGAACAACGAAATTACAGTTCTTGCATATTTTCGTGTGAATCCTCAAAATTCTCTCAAAGATGCCGAGATTGATCTGGGATTATCTCAATCGAGTGTTTGGAGAATATTAAAAAAACATAAAATGCACCCATATAAATTCAATAGGGTACAGCATTTGAAGGAAACTGATTTCGTCAGGAGAACAGAGTTTTGCGAAGCTATGATGATTCGATTTTAAGAGAATGAAAACTTTTTGGACTGTATAATTTGGACAGATGAATCTAAATTCACAAAGAATGGTTCTTTCAATAGACATAACAGTCATTATTGGGATGAAGAGAACAACCACCACTTCAGACAATGGAATTTTCAAGAGACCTGGAGTTTCAATGTTTTTTGCGCCATCAAAAATAATGCAATTCTCGATGTTCACATTTATGATGGGACTTTAACTGGTAAGATAGAACACTACACATGTTTGCATTATTTAAAGAATGTTCTCCCTTAGGAGATAGATATTCTGACATATTGACTCAAATAATTGAGCCGCTAGTACAGAACCATAATGACTTATGGTATCAACAAGATGGCGCGCCTCCACACAATTCACTCAATGTGTCAAATATCCTCTACAGGCTATTTGAAGATCGATGGTTGGCGAACAATGGTCCACATCTTTGGCCACCACGTTCTCCCGATTTAACTCCTTTAGACTATTATGTTTGGGGTAGGATAAAAAATATTGTCTACTCAACTCCCCTGACTGATAAAGAGGACTGCATAGAACGAGTCAGAAATGCGTTCGGGTTTGTTTAGATTTTTAGATTCATAGTTTTGAAACTCAATTTGGTTTTTAAACACTTTTGCAGATCTCTTCCTCCCGATGAAATAAGAAGAGCAACGCACGAAGCATTCCTGAGACGTATAAATAAATGTCTAGAAATTAACGGTCAAAACTTTGAGCATCTTCTCTAGTTATAACTGCGAGAGTTTGCCATGGTTCTCCTAATAGTAACTTGAAGTCGGTTTCAAGAAGGGGTGAAAAATCTACAGCATGGTTCAAATAACAGTTCCTGAAAATTTCATCTTTTTGGCGTGAAGGGAAAAGAAATAGCTGAAAATTCAAGACGAAAAACAGTTTTTTGTGAATAACTCAGAAAATATCCACTTTAGGGCAAGGGTGTGATGCATACACTCACATTATTTTTTAACGTAGATTCAATATCTGCCATAAAAAAATGGGGTTCTAATGTGAAAAAATTGATTTTTCACGATTTTGTCATCCCTAACTTTGAAAGCGATTTTTTCACCCCCTGTATCATGAATCGCGATTACGATTTTTAAAGTGGATACATCAATCTTACATCTTAAAAAATCCCAAAAATGAAAATTTTCCATCCAAAAACCTCGAAGTTATTCTTGTTCCAGCGGAGCTCTATTTTCGATTTTTTTTTCGAATTTTCCCGCTCAGAGAGAATTTTCCAACCAAAACTGAAAAATGTTACATCAAAATAAATTGAAATTTTCTAAGGAATCTATTTCTGCAATAAAAAAATTGTGTTCTAATTTGAAAAACGGAAGTTGACGTCATTTCCGGAAAAACCGGAGGTGCTCATGCCTTGAAAATATTTTAGATTTCATCAGCATCGTGAAATACTTATAAGTGCTGAATTTCATGAAAATACGTTCAGTAGTTTCCCGTATAAATATGGGTGAGGTTCCTCGTGAAAGACCCTGTATAGCATCACCGCTCTAAAATATGAATGGATTTTGAAGTGAAAAAACATAATTTCAAGAAAAAAATCATAATTTTGCGCCCCCAGTTGGTCGGCGCCCGTGGCAAATGCCTCCCTCGCCACGCCCTAGATCCGGCTCTGAACGCTATGGTCTATGGTGTCGTAGCTATTACATAATAATAATATATCTGCTATTGCCATGAAGTATAACATATTATAGTGACTTGGAAATGTATGAGAGACCGGGTGTTCCACGAATAACGTTCGTTATAGTATTTTTGGGAACGCATCAAAATTCACGTTCACAATATCAGACTTAAGTTTCGATTGAACAGATGACTCAATGTAAATTTTTCGTGGGACTTCGGGTTTCACCGAAAAAAACAGCAATTTTCGTTTTTCGAATGGGAAACCCCATATTTTGCAAGGAAAATAGATTTCCTATGAAATTTTGAGTTGTCTTGCTGTAAATTTCTTTGAATTTCTTACAGAATTCTTTTTAACGTGAAATTCCAATGAAAACGGCGCTCTGCTGAAACATGGATATCATCCAGGTTTTTCATTTGAAAAATGGCTTTGAGCTTCCGCGGGAAGTAAAAATGATGGTTGTTTCGCAATAGTCAGAATTTAGACTCATGATACAGGAGGTCAAAAAAGCGTTGTTAAAGTATGCAATTTCGAGAACGTGAAACTCGATATATTCAAATTAGAACCTTAGTTTTTCATGGCCATAATGGAATCTACGTTGAAAAATCATATAATTCGGACTGTTTCTATATTCATCACATAATTATGTGTCCTGCATTCAGCACTTCCCCTTGAATTACTTAATGAGGCACCTATTATTCCAGCTATTTAAGTTAACTTGAATATTGGTTCATTTGGATCTATGAAGCAACATACACTGAAAATAACATCGAAATTATCCTCCAGGAACTATCTAAAGCATGATTTTATATCCTGATATATATAAACGTAAAGTCCCTATGCAAGAAATCTCACACAGAGTCATTATGAATTCTTTGAATATTTCAGCTCTACTCAAAAACGCTGCAAATTTTACACAAGGGTTTATTATTTTCTCGGTTGAATAACCCAATACCATTGATATCTTAAATAAAACTTATATATTATGCCGATTCCACGAAAAATTCATGTGGAACATTGAAATCTCAATAAACACTTTTGTATATTTGAATAAGATTCCCACGCTAATTAAGTAGCATAATTTAAAATAATATTTTGAATAAGAAGAGACGGTCCTAATCGTCTCCACACCACCCAAGAGGTAGAGGAAAAGGCGAGTTTTTTTAGGTCATTTTCCCTGTAGGCCTTATCCACATCAAGGTCTAGTATCAAAGTGAAAATTTTCAGGAAATTCGGTTGATCGGGGGTTTCCCAGAATTTTGGTTCGCGTAGTATATCAATCGTCAAACTGCGAATATCTTTACAGGATCAAATTGATATCCAATATTTTTCTTACAGAGACTTTGACATGAGGGTGGATATAATAATGATGATAAAATATGACGCTGTAAATACCAAAATGTTTGTTATTGATTTTTTTGCATAAATCCTTCAATTTTTTCTATCATCTACATGCTAATTATCTTTTATATTCATCTTTGTTTCAAACTCTCCACATGTTGACGATTATTGTACTACGCAAGCCAAAATTGATGGAAACCTCGGATCAACCGAATTTTTTGGAAATCTAAATTATTTTAAATTACGCTATTTAATTCACATTCTGTATGTGAGATTGTTATTCAGCTGAACAAGGGTATTTATTGAGATTTCGATGTTTCCAATGAATTTTTTCATGGAATTGGTTTCTTTTTGTTGAAAAACCAATGATTTATAAATGATATATAAGTTTCATTTAAGATATGAATGAGCTTCATAAAGAAATTCAATTTTGAATCCAGTAACCTGCTGGGCTATTTCTATAAATAATAATTTTATCCGATTTCTAGTAGTTATTTTTCAGATATTGGGAGAGAATCCACAAATATTTAATTTGAACTACTTACTATTATGAAATTGTCAAGAATATCGATGGGGCATTTGCACATTGTGTTTATAAAATACTAAACGAATCCGTTAAGAATTTCTCGGTATGTGTCAAAAATTTGGTGATCAATCTTTTCAGATATATGATTCTGTATGAAAAGTTCACCGATAATTCCACTGAATTCCAATCTTAGAACCGAATGCGATGATTCATTTTCGGTATTATTGGAAATTTGCAACTTTTTTCTTTACAACTCAGGGATCACTAGTCGGAAATCATCTGTGTGAAAATTTTTAGGTTGAGTTATGCAACAGTAATCAACGTTCAGAGCTTCATGAAAATTCGGCAGTAAGTTTTCGAGAAATATTTTTTTCCCCTCAAACCCCTCAATTTCGGGCCCCTAGGGTACACCGATGCTGAAATGTTCGGAGGATCAATATCGAGCGACACACAATTTTTCTAAAAAGTTTCACTGATTTCGGTTCAGTACTTTCAGAGAAAATCCCCGGACAACGGACAGCGGACGGACGGATTTTTTTTATTAGTTCATTCAAATCTACATACTTCAACATGTAAACTGTAAAATTTTCAGTGAGGCAATTTTTGTTTTATTTGGTCTATCACTGAGGTTAATTATTTGATTTTATCAAATAATAAACCAAAAATATCCGTTCTTCACCAAACTTCTACAGTTTGTTTACATAAAACTACTAGCTTGGAAAAATTCCAAATATAACCGTTGTGGCGCTGACATTTTCGCAGAAGTTTCGAATTTTATACGTATATTCTCAACTGTCGAACCATAGACAACATCCATCGAAACTTCTCATGCAGCTACAAAAACACCCATTAGTTCGTAGTTCAAGAAGACCATCACGTCGTTGCTCGAACTTATTACTCGTATTCTATGCTCCACAATTGGCGTAGGTGGATTCTGCCGACATGGAACGTAAAATTCGGTATGTGTTCAATGGATCAGACTCCCACACCGAGGTGGAATAATTGAATATCAGTCGATCGCGGCATACGAATCGTGAATTTGGGGGCAATGAATAGATAAATGGGAATTGGATCCTGGAGATTTGCATGAAATACATCTCTACATGTGTGATACTTGCCGAACATAACCATCAATTGGTGAAGGGATGGATGAGAATTGGATTCTGCATATATTTAAACTTCGGAATCGAATACTAAGTAATAACGCCTGGTATTTCGTTCTAGATCATGTGGTTCCGTTTTTCAGATTTGAAATCCTTGAAAAACACTTACGTGAAGTCAGCAGCTTTTGCGCTGTAAGTTGATTTGAATGAAATAATAAAAAAAAAATTCAAAAAGCACTGCCGTGAAGGCAGCAGCTTTTGCGCGCATGTCCAAGGTAGATGACCGCTTCAGCAACGAAATTGAACATGCACGCAAAAGCTGCTGCCTTCACGGCAGTGCTGTTTGATTTTTTTTTTTTGATTAATTGCTGGATTTCAATTCGATCTAATCTGTACTTTTGGAAATATTGGAAAAATAAAATTTTGAATGGGTATATCTACGGAATCATTGGGCGGATTTTACCCATTCACGAATTCGACTTTCGTAATTATGCCCCAAACCTACTCTACAAATATCGAGTTTCTAAGTCGTTTCTTCCGGAAGTTAAAAACTCGATATTTGTAGAGAAGGTTTGGACCTTAAACCTTAATTACGAAGGCCGAATTCGTGAATGGGTAAAATCCACCCAATGATTCCGCAGATATACCCATTCAAAATTTTATTTTTCCAATATTTCCAAAAATACAGATCAGATCGAATTGAAATCCAGTACTTCATCGAAAAATTACAGTTCGAAGGTTCATACAGAAGTTAATGAGGATGATATGATAAAAAAAGCACAGAAATTTTTTTTCAAATTGTTTTAATGACACGATTATCACGAAATTTTGCATAAAGTTGTCTTTCAGCATCTTCAAACTAGCTGCGAAGTTTTATCAGGACTGAATCAATATTTTTTGAGTTATACCGAAAAAAACAACGATATCGAGAAGAAAACCTCTAATTTTTCTTCCGATATCTCCAAAATTTATGATCGTATCGGACTGAAATTTGGTACACTGCTGTGAAATATGAAGTTCAAAGTTTTTCTTGGATATGATGAATGGTTTCCGAAAAAAATTTTTTTTTTATTCACTGACAATAAGAACCTGACGAAATTTGACTCAAGGTTGCGCGTCGTTATGCCTCACCTAACTGCCAAGTTTGAATCCAACCGCTCAAGTAGGTTCTGAAATAAAAAATAAATAACTTCAAAATTTCAAGTGACTATAACTCCGAAACTATTCGACTGATTTGGCCCATTAACGATATTAACCGCGGCATTCTGATGCGCGACCTACCCTGAAAATTTCAAGTTGCTAGCTTGCTTCTGTCGACAGTTATCGTGTCCTCGGCCGGACGGACGGCCGGCTGGACAGAATCGATTTTGACACCGGATTCGTCATCAGTGCGTCCAACCTAGTCGATTGATACCATTTTCGGCTCAATCATTTAAAATTACAGACATTTGAACAAAACGATAGCACGCTGTTGCCCTAGAACATGCGTGCAAAAATCCGTCCGTTCACTGTCCGGGGCTTTTCCTGAAGGTACTGAACCGAAACCCATGAAACTTGGTCGAAAAATCTTGTATCGCTCGAGATTCATCTCCCAAGCTTTTCAGCCGGATCGGTGAACCCTAAGGGCACAAAAATGGGGTTAGGGGGGAAAAAAATTATTTCTCGAAAACTTACCTGAAACCTGAAAATTTTCACCCGGATGATTTCCGACCAGTGGTCCTTGGGTTATAAAGAAAAACGCTGCCAATTTTGGTGTGAAAAACCAATGAGTTATGAATAATATACAGGGTGTATCTGAATAATAGCGATAAATTCAAGGGTGATTCGGTGATGAAAATTAAGGTGGGTATTTGGTATAGAATTTATTGAAAAACTTCCCCTCGGAAAAGTTACACCCCACTGAAGATTACCAAAAAAAATATTTCTCCTTTATATTTTTCCTGTATATTGGGTGAAGACACGAAACTTGGTAAATATTATTTGTCAATGAAACCACACATTTTGAAATTTTTTCAACCCTGAAGTATGCTTAGAAAGGGTTAAAATATTCAACCCCTTAGATATTTTTTTCTACAATTTTTTAAAAAAAAACCATGGATTAAAAGCCCAATTCATTCACCAACTTTCTCATCTCTACAAGTTTTTTCGAAAACTTAAGCATTCATGAGAAAAACATAACTCATGTTAAATAGAATTGTATTGAACAACATCCAACCAAATTATGATTCTACTAGACTTTCAAATCTAAAACAATAGCGAACAATGAACAAAAACCTGTCGAATATCGACAATATAATTTTAATAAATGTTGAAAATGACCGCCTTCAGGTTAAATACAAGTATTTACTCTTCTCCACATTGAAATGCGTATGCTATGAAATATGTCTGCTGAGTTTCTCATCGTTTTACACCCTGATACAACGCAGTTTCGCAGATCGTCGATATTTTATTTCTGTGAATGCTGAAGTTTTCGAAAAAAATTTGATAAAAAAGTTGGGGAATGAGTTCAATTTTTTCGCCATGTTTTTTCTGAAGAAAAATTTGCATCCAAAAAACAGTTGTAAAAAAATATCTTAGGGGTTGAATATTTTAACCCCTTCTAAGAAGACTTCAGGGTTGAAAAATTCCAAAATGTGTAGTCTCATTGACAAATAATATTTACCAAATTTCGTGTCTTAAGCTTAATATATATGGAAAATAAAAAGGTGACACAATTTTTTTGTTAGTCTTCAGAGGGGTGTTAACTGAAATTGGGTTATTTAACTGAAAAAATATTGAACCCTTGTGCAACATTCGCAGCGTTTTTTAGGCTGACCGTAAACAGAATAATTTCAAGCGAAGCTGAATTCGTGAATGAATCCACCCAATGATTCCGCAATTATAACCTTTCAAAATTTTATTCTTACAATATTTCCGAAAATACAGATTGAATAGAATTGAAATCCAGTATCTTATCGAAAAATGACAGTTCGAAGATTCATACAGATTTTGGTGAGGATATTAGGATCAGAAGATCACAGAATATAAAATATTCGGAAAAAAATTTGAAATTTTTTTCGAACTTTCAATCAATCGTTCATTCGACAGTCTGACAAAACTATGTAAGAGGTCACTAATGAAGAAAATTTCAGATTTAACATGGTATTGTCTATGGAACAATATGCAGGAAAAGTTGCTGTAGTCACTGGAGCCAGTGCAGGAATTGGTGTTAGAATTGTAAAAATGTTGGTCCAAAATGGTATGATTGTAAGTATCACAGACGTTTTAACTATCACGAATATCTTATTATTTCGGAATCAAGGTTGTGTCGAATTTAAAAAATCCGTGATCAGAACAAGAGCATCGATGAACAAAGAGTGAGACAGAAATTAAGAAACTAATTCATTTTGAGGTACAGTTAATTATTTCCACTAGTGTATTATTATTATTTTTCATCCTATTTCTGACAATTTCAGGTGATTGGGCTGGCTCGCAGGGTTGAGTTGATACAAGAACTCTCAGAGGACCTCAAAGATCTAACAGGGGAACTGCACCCCATGCAAGTAGACATAACAGACGATGACGCATTGGTGAAAACTTTCCAAGAGATAGAGCTGAAGTTCAAAGCGATCCACGTGCTCATCAATAACGCTGGTGTTTTCCCACTTGGTAGACTCCGGGATGGTGAAGTAGATATGTGGAGGACCACATTGAACACAAATGTTATAGCTGTTTGCCTAACCTCTAGGGAGGCTATTCGAATAATGACCAAAACCAAAATCGATGGGATAATCATAAATATAAATAGTATTACTGGTCATAAGGTGATAGACCATCCGTTTCTGAATATTTATCCAGGCAGCAAACATGCTCTCACTGGTATAACCGGAACATTGAGGAAAGAACTCGTTGATGCAAGAAGCAGAATTCGAGTTACGGTAGGAGGTTGATATAAACATCTTTTGGTTCCGAGTTCAGTACTCTTCGGTATGGTTCGAGCATGTGTGGTTCCGAATTTGTGTTTTGGTTCATTTCAGAACCAGTTCAGGATTTGAGTAATCCTATTGTATTATTGTTTGGCTTGTAATGCAAATCATTTCAAGCCTCTCATTTGATTAGTACGCTAATTATGAACAGCCTGTGAATACTTCAACGGCTCAAAAAAATTTGCAAACTGTAGCATTGTATAAAGTTTTTTATACAATGACTGTAGTCTTGATGTAGAGCAATTATTGATGTATTTCTTACCCTTCGTCACCTTGAGAATTTAGGGGTGGCAAACCCTACACCTAAGGTTGAGGAGATTTCGGCTTGCAATTTTGCTCAAAATGAGTGCCGCCCACGATTTAAAATTGTCCTGTTTCTTGCAGTTTCCCTCAAAACATCCTTGTCGTGACATAATTGGCCTGCAAGTTTTTGAATTGACATTCTGCATACACATAAAACTATAATAAGATACTAATAATTATAGATAATGAAAGCCGGTGTTGCGTTACCAATAGTCATGATCTAACAAAAAATTAAACTTCGTTTTGAATATAGTTGTAGTCATTTGAGTCCTAAACTCTATGAAATCTAACTTATGAATATTAAACAGTTATTACAATGTCTTACTTTCGAAAAGATTCTATTCAGCATGGTTGCGTGTTAAGATTTTCATTCAAACCACCTCAGAAAATATTACTCTTCATGAAAAATGTTTTGAATGATTGCATTTGTTGAGAATTCCATTTCTTTTTCAGAGCATCAGTCCAGGAGGTGTATTGACAGAAAGAAACGAAATTCTGAGAATTAGTAAAGATAAGTACTTGGCGCTCTTGAACCCGGAAGATGTAGCTCAATGCATCGAATTTGTTCTATCTACACCCACGCATGTTCAGGTAATAATTTTGGCACTCGAAAGAAGAACTTGGTGACTTACATTCAATATTTTTTCAAGAAACACACGTTTTAATTCACAGATAATGATCCAAAACTCTGAGCAGGTACCTTCTCTAGTATACTTATGCTTGCTTATAAAGTCTTAAGCGCAGACTCTTTCCTATTCTCGACGTATTAAACAATAATGGTCCCATTATCTCATTGGTACCTACTTCGTTGAGGCCTTTGATAGAGTTCAACATGATGTCTTTCTGAACAAGTTATAGAATATGGGTTTTGACTCTAGAGTCATATAATTCTTGGGATTCTATATTCAACAGATCGAACCCATTTCGTGACATATAATGCTTGTACTCCATCGCTTACTATTGAACTTTCGGTATTCCACAAAGTTCAAACCTGGGCCTCTGTTGTTTCTCTCTTCATCAACGATATTTTTGTATTGAACAGAGCTAAATCATCTGAAGTATGGGGGAAGTATTGAAACTTCGACTTGGTTTTGTTACAGAATTGGTTTTTTGTTAATAGATTCAGATTGAAGAGAAATGTAAGTAAGGTTTGATGAAACTCGAATGTGGCTGTGTTGCCAGATTGCCCGATGCCGTAATTTACCAGCACTTTGTAGTGTTTGCTCTTAAGATATAAGTTTCAATTTTGCACTGAAAATTTTATATTTTACAGGTTCAAGAACTCATGGTTTCAGCTGTGGGAGATGTTGACTGATTGACTGAAAATTTGTATATGGTTTTTGAGTTTGAATGTTATATAATAAGGAAATTTTTGTGCTCTCTTTTAATCTGTTTTTAGAATAGAGAAATGAACATCTTTACTTTGTTCATATTCTTGTAGAAATAAATCACAAAAATCCATTCACATACTATAGGGTGTCCTAAAACATTGTGTCAAGCAGAAATCCAGAGATGGATATATGGATATATATGTGTGTAATTGAGTGATATAAACATCTTCAAAGTAACTCAAAAAAGATCTTCACATATCTAGTTTGTTCAACCACGAAAAATGTTGTTTATTTGAATTATTCGATAGAAACTGAAAATTTTCGAAAAGTCACATCAATTCTTGAGATCAAAAAAAATATTCGAAAGTACATTTTCAATCGGATTAAAAGCGGTATCCTACCAGTTTAACTCCATATTCCATGCGAAACATATATAGATGCTACTGGTAAAAATGATAAAATTTTTTGTACTTCAGAAAATGTATACCAAATTTCATTGAATTTATCTGAATAGCATTTTGTGGTTATAAATAAAGGTGTCCATGGGCTTTTCTGAGTGAAGAACGGTGATATTATTTATTATTAAAGGTTTTTATGGAAACTTCACCACCCTGAATAATCTTGTGAAAAAAGCATTAGTTTGATGTGTTTTTCTTTCATGAATGGTCTGTACAAGTTTCCAGAAGAAAAAGTTCTGAAACTTGCTCGTACTGTGTTTGTGAAGAACAATTTCAACTCACAGGAACTATCCAGTATGAAAATTTGATTTAAATCAGATCCGTAAAAATTTTTACAGAATTTAGGAAAATATATATATATATATTCTTTTGAGAACGAGCATTACATTCTAAGATATATCACAATGTTAGCAGAGGAAATGTAAACGGGGTACCATACTTATTTGCGTATGATACAAGAGCACAGATAAAAACCTCAGGAAAAATTCTGTCTCCCCATATAAGTGTAGTAATTTGTTTATAGAAGATGGATGGCATCTTTTTCATTGGAAAATAATTTTTTCGTCATCTTGAATTCATTTCGACAAAATATCTTGACATAATATCTGAAACAGAAAGAGGGACAGAAAACCAGAAGGAAGCAGAAAATAATATCACCCACATTTGCTCATGACCGAGAGGGTCTTTCGATCAGGTTCAGTCCTCCAAGCGATGATTTTCAGATCCTCAGATAAACGAAGAACGCTACAGGCCCCTTTATTGAGGAATCATCTCCCATAGATCCATAATTGTTCATTCCGAACTAGAAATCTAATAAAATATCGGGAATAAAGTGAAAAACTTGTGACATGTATTATGTCAGGGTGACATAATACATTTAGGAAAATGTGAGATCATTGGGGAATAGTTTAAACTATCTTTTGTTGCTGGTTTCTGTAAATTTTAATTGATAATTATTTGATATGAATATATATGACGTAGATAAATGGAAGCAACAGTTACTCATCATTAAATATCAGAATTTCCACAATGCCTGGCATTATCCAAATAATACCTCAGGCCTCGTTTATATCAATCGGAAAACTTTCCACGCACAGCTCCTGCAGACTGTGAATAATTCATCCATGGGAATCTCCCAGCAGTTGATATGATAATTTGAACGCATAATTTGAGGCCATTCGTAGACGCATATTGAATCTATACCTTGTATAAATCTGTCCATCAGCGAAGAATCTATTATGGCCAGGATGGAAAAATGGATTGGGAAATTGGCTGTTGTAACAGGCGCCAGCTCGGGCCTTGGAAAAGCGATTTCGTTTTGGTGAAAAATGGGATGGAGGTAAGTAGGGAAAATAAATGTTTGGTAATTGTAGGCTTAGCCTTGGAGTTTGCAGTACATATGTGTGCTTCTTATAAAGGGTTCTCCAATAAGAGGTGTTATTTTGATATTCAAAGAAGAATGCCATTTTCCAATATAAATGATCGGATGTTTATTTCATTATAAAGAAAAAGCTATGCCGTTAATAGTGAAAAATTACATCAGGCAAATGACCACGACCACGCTCACAGGACCATATCCTTTTAATGAAATTTTCCATAACCAAATCGCAAAGTGACTGCCCTATGTCCTCGATAGCCTCACAAATTCCATCTTTGAGGTCTTGATTCGACGCTGGGCTATTGGCGTAGACCTTCTCCTTCACGTGGCCCCAAAAGAAGCAGTCGCAAGGTGTTAAATTACAAGATCTCGGTGGCCACTTGTGATCATCTCTTCGAGAGATAACACGGCCCGGAAACTTTTCCCGCAAAGGATCAATGGTTTCGTTGCTTGTGTGGCACGTTGCGCCGTCTTGTTGAAAGTAAACGTTGTCCAGATCAATACCATCCAATCGCGGCCATGAAAAATCATTAATCATCTCTCGATAGCGCCATCCATTCACCGCAACTGATGCTCCAGCCTCATTTTCGAAAAAGTAAGGTCCGATGACTCCGCCGGACCATAAACCGCACCAATCAGTCACACGTTGAGGATAGAGAGGCTTTTCAACAATACTTCTCGGGTTTTTCGAGCCCCAGATGTGACAATTTTGCTTGTTGACAAACCACCGAGGTGGAAATGGGCTCATCATTTTCATGCATTTCAACAAGCCAATCAGCAAAGACATGACGTTGTTGATGATCGGCCGGCTTGAGTTCTTGTGTTAACTGAACTTTATAAGCCGTAAGACCCTTATCTTTATGCAAAATATGGTGTAATGACGTTTGTGGAATGCCTAATTCCAAAGAACGACGAGGAATGGACAAACCTGGGTTTTCTTAAACACTTTCGGCTACAGCAGCAATATTCTCGGCTGTTCTTGAGCGACGTGCACGGGTTTTATTCTTCACATCACTTACTTGTCCCAACAGCGCGAATTTTTCCACCGATTTCTTTATTGCGGTCCGACAAGGTGCTTCACGACGACCCAAAAATGTTCGAGTTTTACGAACCGTCTCTCCCAAATTTTCACCATTTTCATAGTGAATTTTAATAATTTCAATGCGTTGTTGAAGCGTGTATCGTTCCATTTTTATTAATGGCGTAGTTTCTTCTTGTCAAATGTCAAAAAATGACAGCTTCAAAAGTGACATCTACCGAAATAGCGGGCTATTCAAAATAACACCTCTTATTGGAAAACCCTTTAGAATGTGTCAGTTTGAGAAGGTACTAGTCTTTATATCTCAGCCCACATTCAAAGTCAGAAAAACTGAGAAATGAGGTGAACTCGGTTCCTATAGGGGGACATTTTATAGGTCGGTTTCAATTAATTTTCATCAAACTCCAAAAAATCCTTCGTAACCGTAACCAGCATTGGCAGGTTACTGTTGTACGAAACCTACCACTTTCTGTATCTACAAGCAATGGAGAGCAAACTAGACTATTATCCTTTCTTTGAGTGTCAACGACATAGTAGGCCATTCAAACAAGCTAGTAAGATGGGCAGATCTTGGTCCACGGCTGAGTCGGACTCAGATTTGGTGGAAAAAATGGTAAACCCTCAAGATTTCCCGTCGCCGAGATATTAAAAAGATATTTATATCGTTGTACGCAGTGTCTTTTTCTGAATGAAAAATGTGAAATCGAACATAGGCGGTCTCCCTTAATTTGGAAGATATGGGCCCCCAAAGTTCCAAAATGAGTCTTTTTACGGTCCCTTTTTCCACAATAAAAACGAACTCTCACTTCATATGTATAGTTCACAAACCACCTTTGAACCTTCAACCAACAATAAGCAACACTTTTTTCAATATTTAATAAAAAAACAATGAAGTTACTGGACAACCACTTAACCTCTATTCCTTCTGATTTCGACTCAGTCTGAAAGTGAAGTTTGGCAAAGGCGCGAAATTCATCGGTCGGAATCGTGCCATCGTGCGTATTCGTGAAGGATCTGAAAATGCAACAATTTGGAACTTTGGGGGCCCATATCTTCCAAACAAAGAGAGACCGCCTATGTTGGCCTTCATAATTTTTGTTGAGGAACTCACACTGTTTACAATGATGTGAATATCTTACTTAAAGCTTCGCGACGGGAGATCTTGCGGGTTTACCAAAACAGTAATAGAACTTTTCACATTCGCAACAAAGACAATATCTAAATGAGGAATTTGAAAGATTGATAGACTTGAAAGCATCTGTAGAAAATAGAAGGATGAAAGTATATTATTTTAGCATTCAGAAAGATAAAGGCGTATTTTTTTTAGCTCGGTCAGATCTAGATTGGAAGTGAATGGGGCAACTCTTTCATTTGCCATTTAAGAATTTCCCAGCCACCCAACAGTCCATGGCAGGAATGGAAATAGAAGAGGAAGCTTAAGTTTTAACTGATGGTTAACGTCAAATGACTGGCCAGGGCAGTCCAACCCTTCTCGACGAGCTGGGCCGAAAAAGTTCTCGCTCTCAGTATATTGGAACTGAGCTAATAGCTGGATGCACTCAAGTGACCCTTCTCTGTGTATTATGTCCTGCAGAACATGGGAAAGGTTCATGGCTTCAGCCAAACATCAGCTTTGCCATTATGAAGCTGTCCATAGAAAAGGGCCACAACATCTTGACTTGTGAGTAAAAATACCAGGACAAGTGATGAATGTAGCTCTCAGAAAAAGGAGAATATTTCTCAGACTCTACTGTCCAACTGGTAAAGAGCGTGAGGGTGCACAATCGATTGTTCAGAGTGTTTGGAACTCAAGAGAGTGAATATTACCCTATGTTTTCCTCTGAGAACACAACTAATGGAGGCCTGGAAAATCATTAGATGGCTGTACTGACATTCATAGTGAGCTCCTCGAAGAGAAGAGTAAAACAAAATAGAGTTGCCAGATTTGCAGTATATTCAGTGTTTGTGTATTCTTCAAAACGATTCCTCTAATGGAGACCATTATGATCTACACAAGTTGCTACGAAAATCGGGCCATCTGATGGCCGTCTATCAACATTAAGAAATATTCAAGCTTTATTTACTGTCGAAAGTTCTTTATTTATCGTATCTCAGCTCATTTATATTATTCGATTAATATTTCCAGGTAGTGGGTTTATCGCGGAGAGTGGAACTAATAGATAAACTATCAGCTGAACTGAAACTTAGCAACGCACCAGGAAATCTTCACTCAATGAAAGTTGACGTCACTAAGGATGAACAACTTCTGAAAGCTTTCCATGATATTGAGGAAAAATACGGCGTTGTCCACGTTCTCGTGAATAATGCTGGAATCTTTCCTTCCAATTCTATGATTGATGGAGATATTGCAATCTGGAGAATGGTGGTTGAAACCAATCTATTGGCTTTGTGCATCGCAACAAGGGAGGCTATAAGAATTATGAGAAAACACGACTTTAATGGAGTTATCATAAACATGAATAGTATAACTGGTCATTATGTTAATGATTTTCCTAATCTCAATCTATATCCAGCAAGTAAGCATGGAGTGACCGCAGCTACTGAGACATTACGAAAAGAACTTGCAGCTGCTGGGAGCAAAATAAGAGTAACGGTGAGTTCCAGAAAAATTATGTAAATATGAATTGATTAGTGAACGAGTTATGTGGAAATTTATGTTCAGTTCATAGGAGCCAATTTTTCGTCGAGTTTACATAACATAAAAGTAGGCCTATATTGACATCGAGTAATTTCTCAGCAGTCGGTGGTTCAAGGCTCTAGATAGGGCAGACTCTCACTTTTATTATTTTAAATTATTTTCAGAACTGACATAACTTGGGATTTTGCCGTTTCTGGTTTCAGCTAACTTTCCTCTATATAAACGGCCACAAATAAGGAAGAAATTCCAGTTTTCAATAGAACGAATCTATTCTTCACTCGTGCCCTACTCCATCCTTTGTGTTTTAAGGCAGATCTAATTCAGAGGAGCGAATGCTATTTCTGTCCCTATGTTATCAATTCTTCTAGCGTGAACAGAAGTGGAGAATTCTTCCGTCGTTCTGTCTGTGATAGCAAAGATTATATGTAATGTGTAGACGCTTAGAATATGCTTTCGTTCAGACTAAATGAAGCTTTTTGTTTTTTTGGTTTAAACCCACCTTTAGGTAGCCTACGTAACCTTCCTACGAAGGCAGCAATGATAAAACTGCAGAGGCCGTAAGCGTCTACGCCTGAACTCAGTAGATTCTCTCAAGGTATAATCATTACCCTGGTCATCTCCTCTCATGAACCGCATAAGATGTGTGGAACACGTGAGAATGAAATAGCTCAGTTTGGTGCATGCCTTGACGAGTTTCTCAGACTAGACCAGAACGATACGTGATATCCCCAAAGAGGTTTGAGTTACGTCCCAAATCATCAAAAGACTTCAGTATGATAGTAAATTATGTTATATACCGATAAATACAAATTCTGCTTCAAAAATACTCTTGATACCTGCCCGTTATATGTATCGACGCAGAGCTCATAGTCAATAATGAACATTTTCGCACCTCAATTTGAGTATTCGGTAACCACCATACAAGGAATTTAACCTTTCTTTCCGCAGATAGTGCCTTGATATCTAATTTCAGGAATTCTAGTATCTGAAATTCAGAGTGTAAGATTCTTAACAGAATTGCCGGTTCTTTCTGGTCTTGTCATGTATACTGTACTACATTACTTACTTTCTTAATGTTTTGTTACTTTGTTCTTTACCAACAATTTAAAGTTGTTCAACAATATGTGAGATATACATTTTTGTAACTTGAACTTACCTCTAAGCACATTCTACAGGGTATTTATGCAGATTCAAGTACAAAGAAATGATAATAAAAACGCCGCAAATTTTACACAAGGGTTTATCAAGTATTTTCTCTGGTAAGTAACCCAATATCGATATCTCAAATAAAACTTAATCATACCTCATTGGTTTTTCACCAACACAAAAACTCGATTTGTATTGAAAATTTGGTAATCTATCTTTCCATCATCCTTTAGTTATATGATTCGGGATGAAAAGTTAACAGATTATTCCACTGAATTCCAATCTTAGAACCGAATGCAACGATTCATTTTCGGGATTATTGGAAATTTGCAGCGTTTTTCTTATAACTCAGGGGCCACTGACGGAAATCATCAGATAGAATATTTTCAGGTTGAGTTATGCAACAGTAATCAACGTTGAGAGTTTCATGAAAATTATGTCGTAATTTTTCTAGAAATAATTATTTACCCTCCAACCGCCAATTTTGAGCCCTTAGGTTACGTCGATCCTGCTGAAAATCTTGTAGGATCTTGAGTGACTTGATTTTATCAAATAATAAACTAAAAGTTAGGGTTAAAGGAATTTTCTGTGCATTTTTTGGGGGATTATTATAGGGTACAGATATCATTTGTATGCATTGAATCCAAATAGTTTCCAAAAAAATTTATTTTTCCTAACATCTATTGCAGCCAAAATTCACATGGCTCTCACTCCTCATTATCAACTCGTTGTGTCTGAATCTGCATAAATACCCAGTCCCTTGTGCAAGAGGTCTGTAGTCTGAAAATGAACGAAAGTTCGAAACAAGATACACAGAAATGTTTTTCGTTTTAAATATTAATCATCAAATCGTGAGGGCTGAAACAGTTCCATATGATATTGCCCGCATAGTTTACATAGTATTCTCCAGCTTCACACTAGCATAATAAACTCAATCAGCCCAAGGATGCAGCCTTGCATTACTCCATTCTCAAATGTTCTTTGCATCTGAAGTTGAGTCACTGATAATTTCTACTATTGTCGTTGGCGACCTCGTATGTGGAAGAAAAATATTTAAAAAGATGTTCAAACTGTTGGATCTTGTGGGAGTGGGTGACATCAAATGACCTCCAGACTGGATAATCGATGATAATGGTGGAAAATCAGGTCTCCTGCTCTGACGAAAATACAAAATTATTATCTGATTCAAACTGATGAACTTGTATGTGGAGTCGAATAATTGAATAGAATGATCCTGAAAAATACCTTCTAACGATCACTCCCACAGAAAAAAGAAGAGAAACTGAAAACTTTCGACATCTGATCTCGCACTCTGCGGAGTTGAGTGGATAATCTGAATCACTTACTTCAGACTATCTGGCAAACTGCAGATAATTGATTGAAGTTTTATCCAACTCCTTGGGACTGTTCCATCTTTCACCTGTACTTTGAAATCCTTGTAGATAAATGAATACCTGTGCGATACCCTAATGGTTTATAAGACTGTTTCGACTAAGAACCTATCTTAGGAAACCATGTTTCGAAGAGTTTAATATCTCCTGGGGAAATTTTCATCGAAAGAATTCATTGAAACATGCCTACTTCAGATCAAATAAGGAATGGCCACTTGTTGATTTGAAATATACATAGGAAACTGGATCAGCAGTTAAGATTATTGAAACGATACCTTGAACGATCTACATGACATTGCAGATGTCCGTTATTTTTAATCATGTGTGTTTTGGTACAGAATACTTTCTGGTCAATTTGAGAACATGATAATTGATATCTTATCACCCATACCTAGATGGATTATTCTATGTAGCTTATGTTTGGCTTCATTCTGAGGATAATCTTCGGCATAATAATTTGAATATAATTTCTGCCATATGTCCGGCTGGTCCGGATGTAATCTAATCTGGAGGTTCAATTTTAAATCCAACATTTGTGGCAGTATATCGGCAATAACGCGGCGAAGGTTGTCCTTCAAGTAGGTGGTCGATCGTTTCGGGCGTCGACTAGCGACTTCACATATCTTCATCCCCTTCATGAAATAGTCCAGCGGTGTTAAATCTCACGATCTTGGAGGCCAATTCGCGGGCTCGGCACGTGAAATTATGCTGTTATCAAACGTTTCCTTCAGTAAATCAATGGTATCACATTGCACATGATATCGTTCAATAGAGGAACGAAAAAGTCAGTAATAATGGCTTTATATAGGTTACCATTGATTGTAAAGTTCTGGCCAGCATCGTCTTCAAAGAAGTACGGACCACTGATTCCACAAGCCCATTAAGCACAGTCAGTAGTTCTGGATTTAACGGTGTCTCAACATACACTTGAGGATTATCTTCACCCCAAATACGGCAGTCTTGTTTGTTGACGTGGCCAGTCAACCAAAAGTTCATCACTTCGTCGCAAATGGACGTCGAGTGCGATACGTATTTCAAACGGAACCATCATTTTCAAAATGATTTTGCACAATTTGGAAGCGTTGTTCAGGCGTCAGTCTATTCATGCATTGAATTGCCAGAGCAAACTAAACACAAATCACTTGACAGGTTACAAAATGGCCGCCAGTAAAAACAGTGTTGCCAACTCAAAGTACCTTAACTCTAAAAAAAACATCGTTTATTTCAGAGTTTGAGTCCAGGTCTCGTATTGACTGAAGGAACAGGCAATTTAGGTATAAAAGAAAATGGGGACATGCCCATTCTTCAGCCTGAAGATATAGCAGATGCAGTGACATTTATACTTTCTACACCAGAAAGAGTGAATGTGAGTTTTTGAGTATTCATTTTGAGTAGATAAAGGTTGATTCTCACTATACGTTTCGTAGCCGTATCTCTTCTATATGTGCTGCGTAGAAATTTAGTAGGCAAAAATGACGTGGAAACGGGACTAAACCAGGAAGCTTTGTGTGTATAAATCAATTCATCCACACCTGTAAATATTATACATAGACGAAACGGAAAAGATGCGGAAAGGTTACGGAACTTATGGTGAGAATAGACCTCATTCCATATTGGTTTATCCAGGTTGTACACAGAAAATTGAAACAACAAAAAAAAACTTTATAGTTAGATAGATGAAAAGCTTTTTACCTCGAACGTGTATCAAATCAATAAGATACAGAAATTACCAACATAACCACAAGGACGAATATCTGTCGATAGAGAATAAGATGAACGTCATGCACATCCATCAAATTATTCTGCGCTCGAAGGTTAGGATTCGTAAAATTCACCTGAGAGATGGCGCACTGTACAGGGTGATTCATTAAGGTTGGCCACCGGCCGTATCTCGGAAACCATTTATCCTATGACTTCCGGAAAAAAATCTAATCAGAAACTCGGCCCCTAGAAAATGATTAAAAATATTTTCAAGTTCGTAGTTCCTCACTAGAGGGCGCAATCTATCACTTGTAAAATATAATCTCATTTTTTACGAAATATTTTCCAGCTTACAGTGGTAAAGAATAATAAAATAAGAATCTACTCTTTCTATTCAACAACTTTTGTTTCAGTAATTTTTCTATATTTCCTATTTTTTAGGTATGGGATGTATAAACTTTTCTTCACGAAAAAAACATTCTTACTCCTGTATGGGTAAACCAATTTTCACGTAATTAGATTTCATTCGAAGGCCATCGAAAGCAGATCACAGAAACATATGACAACAATATACCAGGTGATCCAATTGAAAACCACAGACTGTTTTATGTCACTTCGCCCTATTTGTTACTGGAAAGTTTCAAATGCAATGCTATGATTCTAACCGAGTGAGAATAAGCTAAGCATTATCACCTACTGACTTTTTAAAATCGCAGACTACATCTTTGTAAATTTTGATAAGTATTGATCAACCCTGTGAAATGCAGGAGGAATTGAGTTATTTCATCTCTTAACAATTAGATGAAAGCCAAAAACTCATCAAAACAACGAAACAAGCTGATTTAGAACCAGTAAGCTTTGGCGGTACTGTTCACTTTCGGTATCTATAGCTGTAAAAGTTTTTTTTGGACGATTGCAAACCACTATTTTATGATGCCCCATTATTCAAACGAAGAAGCATATGATATGCTTAATGTTCATTTTGAATGTTTAAAAAATGCAGTAGCTGAAAGGGAATGCCCGATACGATATACTGAAAGACGTCGTCATTCCAAAAGGGTATTCAAAAGATTGACACGAAGAGTGCGAGAAACTGGTAAGGTTCAATATCTTGGAAGAAAAAATAGAAAAAGTAGAAGCCGTAATGACGATAATATCATAAAAGTTTTGTCTTATTAACAAGACAAAGATGCTTGAATTCTTTTAGAAAATATTGCTTTTCAAAGCAGGTTAGATATGTGGTATCAACAAGATGGTTTCCCGGCGCATTATGCTGCTAATGTTAGAGAATATTCATATAACGTCTTCTCAAAGAGGTATATTGGACGAGGGAGTATTTTTCCATGGCCAGAAAGATCACCCGGCCGCACAGTATTAGATTTTTATTTTTGGGGGAGAATAAAGACTTAGTTTTCTGAACACCCCCCACTACAAGTGAGGATATTCAAAATAGATTTCGACAGGCAGCTTCTTCTCATACTGAAATTGTGGCCAGTGTCAACTCGACGAAAGAAAGACTATATTTATGTGTAGAAAATAATGGTGGACATTTTAAATATTTGAATTGATTAGGTGTAAGTGTTGTCTTTCTGTTCAAATATTTTCGTTGTTGCTAATTTTTGTTTTATTTTATCGCATCATTGTTATTTCATGTGTGTTGAGTATTTTAATGCGTTGTCATGACGCATAAAGTCACTTTCTTGTTTATTCAAGCTCACAGAAAGGATCAACATTGATCAAAATTTACAAAAATGTCAATGACTCCGAAACGACCAATGATATCTGTCTGCGATTTTAAAAAGTCAGTAGGTGATAATGCTTGGCTTATTCTAGCTCGGTTAGAATCATCGCACTGCATTTGAAATTTTCCAGTGAAACGCACAAATAGGGCGAAGTGGCATAAAACAGTCTGTAGTTTTCAATTGGATCACCCGGTATATTGTTGTCATATGTATCTGTGATCTGCTTTCGATGGCCTTCGAATGAAATCTAATTACGTAAAAATCGGTTCACCCATACAGGAGTAAGAATGTTTTTTTCGTGAAGATAAGTTTATACATCCCATTACTAAAAAATATGAAATATAGAAAAATTACTGAAACAAAAGTTGTTGAATAGAAAGAGTAGATTCTTATTTTATTATTCTTTACCACTGTTAGCTGGAGAATATTTCGTAAAAAATGAGATTATAATTTACAAGTGATAGATTGCGCCCTCTAGTGGGGAACTACGAACTTGAAAATATTTTTAATCATTTTCTAGGGGCCGAATTTGTCATTAGATTTTTTTTCCGGAAGTCATAGGATAAACGGTTTCCGAGATACGGCCGGTGGCCACCCTTAATGAATCACCCTGTATATAGTTATACTGCGGTGTTCCATCACCCACCAGGGGAAAAATATCTAGAGTCTTATTCTGCGGTTTACCAAGGTAGGGTGGTCTGAAGATCGGTAAAAACCGTGCAACTGCTGACAACAATTCTCCTTGGACGCCGCTTTTTCGATGTAGATATTTCGATTGATTGGATGATTAGCTCTGATCGAGGTGGAAAATTTGTTGATTAATCGACAGATATTCATTCTTGTGGTTATGTTAGTCTATCGATCATCACCGGAGGTCTTTCTTCTCTTATCTCTAAGGAAATAACTATCAAGAATTTAAGATGCCTTCTATTCACATTCTCACCAATTCTTGAAGAGTTTCATAAATTTTTGCATTCGTTAGAAATAGGCCCCGAATATCTGTAAAATTAGAGTTCAACCTCTCCAAAATTAGCACAGATTAGATGAAATACTCGAATATGTCAGACAATTTCAATAATCTTCAATGAGGATTGTGAAATGTTATGATCAAATTCTTCTGTTTAGTTTTCCTAATCCATATTAATTTTTCAGGTGAAAGAATTAATTATAAAGCCTGTTGGAGAAACATGGTAGAATTCAAAAAACTCTTCACTAGGAAATTGACACACATGATTCTTGTTTAAATTTCACCTTGGTAATTTTCAGTATAGCACTCACCACTGATCAATAAATTGTGAAAAAATTCAATTGTAATTTCATTGATCAAGAAAATGTAATATTTTTAACACCGAGGTACTTTGTGGGAGTATTATATTGACTCACATAATAGCATAAATATGGAGTTTTTTCACTATGGAGACATCAATTTAAAGCAATGATTATTTGAGGAATGTTTTGTGGAGAGTTCAAAACCAGAAGAACAATGAAAGGTTCTGGTTTTTGGGTAGTTTTAAACAAACTAAAAAATTACAATGTGAAAGTTTTCGTTTTCATTACTTCCCGGAGGTCATGTACATATTGGAAACTTGAAGGGGATTTGGGAAAAATCTTATAGAGTTTTTGTTATGTATAGAATCGAACGGAAAACCACCCCTTGTCTCGTTAATACTTACCTAGATACCCTCTAGGGCTGATATCCGAAGAAACTAAATGTAATGATCGTTTTTGAATGAGGCAGATTAAATTTCGAAATAAAGTTATCTGATTTGAGGATGTTATAGGAAATTATTTCATGTAAACTCCATATAGATCGATGAAATCAATGATGAGAACATTTTTCGACATATTTTGAATCTGAATAGCGTTCCAAATGTTTTCAAAATACAGCGTTATCGTTCAACTGCAGTCTTCACCGATACATGCCTTATGGAATCCGAAATATTCACCGAAGTTACCGACATGTCATATCAGAACTTGTCAAATCCGAGCTTTTTCAAAACTTTCCAAAAATATTGTTGTTATACTCGTCCTATAGTCCAAGGTAAGTTGACCTGAAGATCAGTAATAACTTTGAAACAGCTGTAGTCATTCTCCTTGAATCCGCTTCTTCGGTGTAGATGTTTTGGTTTATTGGATGATTAGCTCTGATCAAGGGGTAATATTCGTTGATTTATAGACAGATACTCGTACTTGTGATTGTGTTATTTAATATTACCGGAGATTTTTCTTCTCCATTAGATCAATTCCTATCTTAGTAGTAACTTACGTCATGGACTTGTGTGAATCGACCCTGAGCCTCCATTCAGCTTCACACACTTGAATCATAAGGTAAATAAATCATTTTTAACGAAGTCTACCAATCCTTGTGGGAACTCTCATATGAAATACCCCAGTATGTAGGAGCCACATTCATATCGAATTTTCAAATCCTTTGTAGATCCGGCGTCGGCGAAAGTTATGTCCCCAGCCACCTGAGAAATTGAAGGCCAATTAGAGTGTCATTAGAATAAATTGCCAATCGGAATCCGGTGCGTTATCTCCATTATGCACTTTAGGACCTGAGCAGCTGCTGAGCACGCCATTTTGGGGCCCTAATGGCCTGATACTACACTACTACGAGTGAGTATTTCAGCGGCAAAGATTATAAGGCCGACACGTTTGTTGCAAATGAGGTTCTGAACGTGTCTTGCCTGCTTTTACGTACGGAGAGATGTTTAGAGACAGAGTGATAGCGGTGGCAATTTGTCGAGAATATTAAGAACTAGGTAACACGTCTAGAGTACGCTCGGGATGACAAGTGGCGTTTCCAGTAATTCGCAGAAAAAACATTTCGAAATGAACTCAGTGGGATTAGGAATATTAGGATTGCCATGTCAACGCTTCTCTTCTTATCATATTTAACGTTACAATCATTTCCTGTGGGCGTCCCTGAATACGAAACTCTGAAAGACTTCAATCTCATGAACTGAAACTGAATAATAAAAAGTTATATCCTGTGAAAAATATGCAACAATATTATGTCTCAAATATATTTATTTGAACTTGAAGGGTTCCTCATCAATATATTTATATTTTCTTCAGCATTACCTAATGAAATGCTCGATAAGAAGTGTACGTCAAGAAATTTTTGGCGAATAAACTTTGCAACCGAGGGATTTGCGACATCGGGGGTTGTTCTTCTAACATTCATGGAGTCGATCTTCATAAACCGAACTTCAAAAAGTATCTACAAATAAAATCCACGTTGATCCTTCGATAAGTTATTGTGTTAACAATCGGCCACTAGACTGAAGTTAAGGAAAATCTAGACAGCAGATTTTTTTTTCGACCAATAAATGAAATGTTGAATCCGGATAAAACACTAGCATCATCTTTCATGTTGAACTTATCTAAAATTCACACTCTTATCACCTACAAGCATATACTTATTTGATTTTTTTTGACTAATGATTGTAGCAATTCTGTTCAATATTATAATGACTCAATTCATCATTAGCAAAGAACATAACAACATGGTGCCGTTAAACTCCGATATACTCCCGAAATAAAATAAAAACATGTCGAATAATACTTATTATCTGTCATATCCGCTATATACTTTGACAGTATTCCAACACAAAACCTCGAATTATCAATAGGAATAATGAGACGGCATAAAATTTAGTGAGAACAGCCTCATAATAGTGGATATAATGATGATTACGGTTATAAACAATGTTTAATAACGCTATTCCGTCGTTTCCCACTGACAATTGCGTGGTTGGATCAACAAAATGCTCTTTTATAGTTAATCGATTCGTTCAATATGGACGCCACAAAGGGGAGTCGATTATAAAGGGCTTTTGTTGAAATTGATTATCGTTTCCAGCACTGTTTGGTACTACAGTCACATGCAAAGTGATATAGGCAATGTAGTTGGAATCCTGGAATCCCTAGGGTGAAATGGAAGACTAATGAAGTCAATCACAAAGGGAGATCAAGGCTTAAATTGAATGTCATTTTCGATGGGATGATTTGACAGGTCAATAAATGTGACAGGTGCAAGGTAGGAGAATGCAATAGACGACTTCGGCCCAAGTTGCCAACCTACAATTTTCTTCACCAATTTACTATCACTGGGGAACGGGAATTTCAGGACAAATGCGACATAATAAGGTTCGCGATATTCATAAATATCGGTAAAAATGCCTCGGCTCTTCAGACAAGATAATTCCTTCCAAATGTAGTTTTTGTTAGGCCGAAATTCAAGTTGGGATTATTTCATGTTAACAGTGTCAAGTTTATTTAGGATATGTTCCGCAAATCAACTTGGTTATTTCGGTTGCCAGTTTTCCATTCTGTAAATATGAAATATTCGGTTGGTTTCTGAAAAAAAAGGTTAATTACGGAATATGATTGATGAAAAAGCAATCTTTCTGTCACCAGAACGACCATCAATGTTTTATGGTAACATATGCATAGCATAGAACAATCTTTATTTTCCTTATGATCCATAGACCATACTTAGTAATTTTTCCATTGTTGATTGTTGTCTCTTCTATGTTCTATGGATCATAAAGTAAATAAGGATTGTTCTATGCTATGGATATTTTACCATAAAACATTGACTGTCGTTCGGGTGACAGAAAATAACGTTTTATCATCAAACAAATCTCGTAATTATCCTTTTTTTCAGGAACCCACCGAATACTTCTTACTGACGGAATGGAAAACCGGCAACCGAAATAACCAAGTTGATTTGCGGAACAATCCTATATAAATTTGACACTATTAACATGAGATCAGGAATCCCAACTCAAATTTCAGCCAATCAGAGATAATCTCAACAAAACCCTATATTTGAAAGGAATTATCTTGTTTGAGGAGCCGAGGCATCTTTTACGGATATTTATAGATAACGTGAACCCGGTCAAGTCGAATTTGTCCTGAAATTCCCGTTCCCCAGTGATAGTGAATTTGTGAAGAAAATTGTGGGTTAGCAATTTGGAATGAAGTCGTCTATTGATTTCGAAACTATCGATGCAAGATTTAAATTTGCAGCTATTTGTGCAGTGATGTGTTGGCGACCCCGACATAAAACTGATTTGACAACTGACAGCTTGGGTTTGAGTATCTGTAACATGTTCCCATTATTGAACAATACCTGAAAAATAATGATTTTGAATGATTCCTCGCGGAATATCATCCTGACAGATGCATTTTCTGCTTGATGGGATTGTTGACTGCCAAAATTACAGCATTTGGGGCCAGAAAATCCGAAACACGCGAATAAGTTGGGCTTGGCGCAGCATTATAAAATTCATCTCCGAAAAAAAGTCGAGTCAAGAAGTCGTTTCGGCTCAAATTTGAATGATATTATTGTGGTCTTCATGTGAATTCAACATAAGGGTACAACAAGCCATACAGCTCCTGAAACAATTCAGTGACTGCACTTTTTTGCAACTCATTTCTTGGAATTAAGAGAAAAATGATCGATAAAACTAATTTGCGCACTTAATTCTAATGATTTGACATTTTTTGCGAAATTGTTGTTAGAAAGATATTTTACTTCACTTTCTCATTCATACAATTCATTTTATGTCGAAAATTCTTCTCGTCAAATTTATGAATGAATTATATGGAATCACTAACCCAATGATGAAACTCTATTCATAGAGAATGTGTGGTCCATGGACATTCAGACATAGCCTCTATATCTGTGGTGTGGTCACAAAATAGAAAAAAATATCTGTGTATTTTGTGGCCCAGACAAACGTGGGTGCATTTCTGAAGTTATTATAAGAAATAATGAAGTACCTTCTCTGAAACGATTGAAGATCTTGAGGCTTATTCCTTATAGTTTTATGAATCATTAAGTCTATAACTAGAAAACCGTTTCGAGACGGATGAAAGTGATCACTGATGAATATGTGACATAGTTATAAGGAAATTCCCATCGATCATTTTTTTTTAATAACTGAAATTTTCCTTCAACAAGGGCCATCGAAATATATAGATTATCAAATACTCGTGGACAAAAGTATTTCATTTCATGAGTGGAATCTATGGTTCAAATTGATCTACAACTTGAAGACTTGCCCTGCCTATTTTGTTAGTCTCTTCAAACATGATTTCATTCAATAAACACAAGAGGAAAATAAATTGAATACTTCCCCCAATATATAACAAATTCTGGAAAAGCCCCTCACTACGTGAGTCCCTGATCATTTCCGCTTACTCCGCAGATACACCAGATCACAGTTCCTAATCCCCACTAAGTGTAAACGACAGAAGATAGGGTTACGCAACGACCAACACTTGCCAACAGCCAAATTAGCAGACTACGAACTTCCCTATACCCTCACCCCGCCGTATATTTGACTTAAACTGATTATAATAGAGGAACAAGAAGTTATATGCATAGGTGTTAAGGCAGATCTCAATGCCTGTTTGCATGTACAAGAGATAACATGAAATCTGGACCGGCCATTCATTACGATGTCATGCAAATTACTCTGCGGCAGTTCCTGCTCGAAACTCGATTCCTGCAAACAGGATTGTTGGATAGAGAGGCTGCAGGCGGTGGAATAGAATTCATCGAATGTCCACATGCGATTATTCGACAATTAAATCGTGATGAAAATACAAGGCTAGCTGGACATTTGCGATTTGTTATTGTCGGTGCCATTCAAATTGTACTGGTTGATGTCCCTGGAAAAGTTTTCAGAACGTGAATAAATTGTCACCGTAAATAAATTCTTCAAAAAGTGTGTCAGTACGAGTAATCCAGAATGTATTATTGAAGTAGCACTCCTCAGGAAGTAGTTGCTATATTAAAATACATGGTGATCAGATGATTGGAAGATTTTGCAGATCATTCGGAAGCACTAAACGGTCAACTCCATTATTCACTGTATCATTAGGGTTATTTTGCAGGGCCTTTATATCCGATGCTCTGCTCATATTGGTTGGTGATATAACCAACTCAACCTCATGATCTTCGACTCCCATCTCATCTTACTCTTGGTCCTCTGATACTTCTGAGATCAGTGCAACAGAAGCTGTTACATCTTTAGAAGCTTTCTCTCCAGTAGGATTGACTCTTTTGGAATCCTCTCAATCATCGCCACACATTCAAGGTTTTGTAAGCATCTGGTACTCACACCTCATCGTATAATGGACTTCAACTGATTATAATGGAGAAACAAGAAGTTTAATGCATAGGTGTTAAGGCAGATCGCACTGCCTGTTCAGATGTTCAACAGATAACATGAAATCTAGACCGGCCATTTATTACGATGTCATGCAATTTGATCTGTGGCAGTTCCTGCTCGAAACTCAACTCCTGTAAACAGGACAGTTGAATGAAATAGCTGCAGGCAGCGGAATTTCTATTATTTGACGATTTAATCGTGACGAAAGCACAAGGCTTGGTGGACATTTTGAATTTTTTTATTATCGATTCCAGCACATTGTACTTCGATGTTCCTGAATAGGAATATTTCGAAACGGTGGAAAATTGGCTCAGCAACTAAATTCGTAAAAATGTTCAAAAAAGGTGTCAGGTGTTTGGAATCCGAATAAAATCAAAATTAAAAATGATCAAGGATGTTTTTCATGATTCATGTTCACTTTTTATATGATATAAGTGGCTCCATAAGGGAGATGGATGACGAAATGATTGCGAGATTCTGCAGATTATTCGAAAGCACTCCATGATTGCATCACTTGTATCATTCTGGTTATTTCTCGAGGACTTTTAAGCTCGTGCTTCATCTTCTGATTCTTCTGTGATCTGTTATAGAGAGGCTGCAGAATTTCTAATAGCTTCCTTTGCTTTTGCTGGTTCTGCTCTGGACACATATTCATTAGCAACCAGAAGCAGAACTATAGAAAGAAATGCGGCAATCCACCAGCATTCTCTCCTGTAGGTGCATAAGCTGTTTCTTCGAATGCAGAAGTTCATTCAATTCTGATAGGTCTTTATCATCAGAACCACTGTCTGTTAACTTGAGATTTGTTCAACATTTGGCTCTACAGCTGGGGCTTTTTCGATCTCAATCGTTTTTGGCATTGACTTTTTCTGAAAAATGGATATTCAACCTGAATTTATTGAATGAAAAAAGATGAACTCCACCCTGGTAACACGTCTCTGACAACGAACAAAGATTTGTTAACAACGCATTGACACTGCTCGAGAGACTGCTTCAATTGCTGATCTGATATTGGACTTCAATAGACGACTTCGGCCCAAGTTGCCAATCCACAATTTTCTTCACCAACTAACTATCACTGGGGAACGAGAATTTCAGGACAAATTCGACAGGATAATGTTCGCGTTATTTATAAATATCCGTAAAAGACGCCTCGGCTCCTCAAACAACATTATTCCTTTCAAATGAAGGGTTTTGTTGAGATCATCTCTGATTGGCTGAAATTTAAGTTGGAATTCCTGATTTCATGTTAATAGAGTCAAATTTTTATAGGATATGTTCCGCAAATCAACTTGGTCATTTCGGTTGCCGGTTTTCCATTCCGTAAATATGAAATATTCGGTTGGTTCCTGAAAACATGGTTAATTACGGAATTTGATTGATGAAAGAACGTTCTTTCTGTCACCAGAACGGTAGTCAATATTCTATGGTACTATATCCATAGCATAGAACAATCTTTATTTACTTTATGATCCATAGAAAATAGAAGGGACAACAATCAACAATGGATAAATTACTAGGTATGGTCTATGGATCATAAGGTTGATAAAGATTGTTTTATTCTTTGGATATGTTACCATAAAACAGTGATTGTCGTTCTGGTGCATAGGCTTTATATGTTTTTGTTCTGGTGACAGAAAGATTGCTTTCTCATCAATCAAATTCCGTAATAAACCTTTTTTTTAAGGAACCAACCGAATATTTCATATTAACAGAACGGAAAACTGGTAACCGAAGTAACCAAGTTAATTTTCGGAACATATCCTTTTTAACCTTGACACTATATTGACAAGAAATCAGGAATCCCAATTTAAAATACAGCCTAACAAAAACCTATATTTGGAAGGAATTATCTTGTTTGATGAGCCGAGGCATCTTTTACGAATATTTATAAATAACGCGAACCTTATCATGTCGAATTTGTCCTGAAATTCTCGTTCCCCAGTGATAGATTTGTGAAGAAAATTATGGGTTGGCAACTTGGGCCGGAGTCGTCTTTGGTATCAGATTCGTAGTCTTATTTTCCAGTATTTTTTACTCTCGGAGATCCTTGCGGATAATACTGAAGAGGACTGAGGTCAGAAGACCTTCAGTCGAATTAGAATGCTCTCAGGTCTAGTATCTCAGCCGCAAACCATAGTCGGCTAGCGTAGCCAGTGCCCCACCGTTCTTGAACTCACTGTATATTTCAGGCTTGAAGATGTCTGTCGAATGAAACTGAAGCATTCCTTCTTTGATGCTTCCTTCACCTCTAATAGATTGCCAATTCGTATTCCGTAGTGACCTAGTGGATCCGATATTTTCGAATCTTCGAATTTATTTTCTAATACATTTGTCGCTTGGTACAATACGAAAATGATTCAAGGTACGGAAATACGCTGAGCAAAAGGCACGACCCTGGACTCTATTACTACAGAATCGCCATGAAGTAATGCAAGAAGAAATTCATACCCTTCACCTCGCCCCTTCTTATTGTGAACATAGAAATAAACATCCATGTGTACATGACTCTCTTTTCAGCATCTAAGTCTATCCTAGAACCTCCTTTTACAAGTGAAGTACTCGATATCATTCAAAATGCTCCCACAATATCACCAATGAATAGTCAACGGACAATTTCCCACAAAGAGTTGTTCAACAGGGATTGAGATTACATCCATTCATTATCAGAATCAGAATCAGAAGAGTTCTGTCGCAACCCAGTTCATGAGGAAGACGAAATCTTACAGGTCCTGTTGTCATGAAACTGGATATTGCGAGACGTCGTAAGTTTGTGTACCGCGTTAATACGGAAATAAATTCTTAACAAGGTATGACTCAATTTCAGATTTTTATTCGCATTCTTTCAACGCTGTTCAGCAAATTGGAGTCTGCTCTAAAATATTCACTCGTATCAGGTTTAATAACAATGGTTGAGAAGCCCTGGTTTACTACCATGAAATTCCCATGTTTTGGAAAGGGGCCAAATATTTCATTAATTCCGAATACAACCAATAGTATTTCAAATATGAGATATTTAAATGTTGATTGTCATTTGGGTTCAATTTCATCCATATCCATTTCAATAACTATACTCAGTAAGATAAGTGTTACACCCAGAAAAAATAAAATTCTGCTGAACTCCAAGCAGAAAAAATTATTATGTGTTTAATGCATACGAAATGAATTCGTCTATGTACGCTATGTTCGCTCATGAATACTCGTTCCGAGAAATTCGAACTTCGTGAATTAACTGCACTGTGTCTTTGGAGTGAATGCACGTGGGACATTCTACTCTTCATCATTTTCCACATACAACAATCTGATTTCAATCCGGTGAAAGGAATGGCCACGGAAGTCCAAAGTTCAACGAGCAAAATGCTGATATGCGTTTGCTTGCTCGAAAAGCATCCTAGAAGGCTATTGAGATATGGAGGTAAAGATATTGCAGGACATCCTCCTGGGTCCCTATTCTTGAATCGGGGAAGGGAGAGAAAAGGCTTGTCGATGCTGTTGTTGAGGAAACGCCGTGCATGTTTGATGTAACAATAGAGAACGTCCATTCCATCACATTCAAGAATAGGGTCCCAGGAGTAGAATTCGTCAGTGAAGATTCTCAATAGATTGTTTTTATTTATTTCTTGCCCACTAAACACGAAATATTTCGAATCATTGCAGCTACATAGTTTCCAGCTTGTCTGTACAAGGTTGTCTATAGAACATTGCTTTTAAGTTTTAGTAAGATTAGAAAATTATACATTATCATTTATAAGTTACTGCAACAATGAAAAATCGAAGATTAAATATAATAACATTGACTGAATGTTCCTCGAGAAACATTACACAAAGTTAATTTAACTAATCAGTGCACAATATTACATGAGTAATGTTTATTCACTAATACAGCTATAGCTTCATGAAAGCAATCTACCATTGATATTTTATCTGAAACATTAGAGGGTGGTTTCAAGAGTAAGATAAGACACATATTACTGAAATGTTACAAATTCTAAGGTAATATCCACTTGGCCAACGTTGGATGAGAGTTATAACATAACCTATAAATGGTCGTTTTCTGCACTTGTTAGCGTGTCTTTCAGTATTATCCACTTTCGATGGTTTTCCCGTCTTTCCTCACTGGATGTTCAAAGTGATCGAATCTATTAATTTTTTTATCATCCAACAGCATGAATGCGTAGAATAGTTATGATACTGAGGTAAGTGAGAATATATTCATGTACGAGTACCTATACAGAGTGTAACAGCCAAATGGAATAAATTCGATAACGAATAAATGAGGGGATGTTAGGAAAAACGCTCGGACACGTCGATTTGTAATTTTAAATGCGCATTGTTTTCAAGAAAATAAAATTATATAGGGTGTTCCATGCGACCGTGGCCAATACCAACTTTCTTATTTCAAATGTAACCCCCTGTATATTATTTATTTTTTGGATTCTTCAGAAAATTCTAGACATAATTCATGCACAATGTCCTATACCTATCTTCAACTTTTTCGGAAATATTAAGTGTTTTCAGAAATGTTAAGTAACGTTAGAAGACAATTCTACACCAGATTAGCATGTTGCCAAACGTTCGCGGCGAGCATTTTGAACATTTCCTACATCGACATTAATGTTTTTTTTTTGATTATTAAGAAATAATCAGTATTACTTATTAGGTTTTAAGTGTAATGTACCGAATTTGTGAAATGAAATAATTTTTATTTAAAACGTTGACTTTTGCACTTAATCTGAAAACACTTAATATTTCCGAAATAGTTAAGGATAGGTATAGGACATTGTGCATGAATTGTGTCTAGAATGCTTTGAAGAATCCAAAAATTAAATAATATACAGGGGGTTGCATTTGAAATAAGAAAGTTGGTATTGGCCACGGTCACATGGAACACCCTATATAATATTATTTTCTTGAAAAATATGCACATTTAAAATTACAAATCGACGTGTCCGAGCGTTTTTCCCAACACACCCTCATTTATTCGTTATCGAATTTATTCCATTTGGCTGTTACACTCTGTATATATTTTGTACTGGGCAAGTGGACAGTCGATTTTTCAAGCTCGATTATGCTTTTCAAAGAATCATAAATGCAAACATCTAAACAATAAGCCCTTTGATGAAATGAATCTAAGTATCATCTGAGACAGATAATATTTGTAATTGCTATGAACTCATGTTCGTCCATGGCTGAATATGGATGATTATAGAATTTTCAATATCCCACAAAGTATTCAGAAGTACATGAGTTAAATTGCTTCTCAGAGCATATTGCTTTGATTTATCCAATCTATGACAAACGAATTCTATTTCATCGTGATTTATTTCTCATGATTTTCCAACTTCATATAGGGGATAATTGGATATTACATAATGATAAATTGAAATTTCAAGAATTTCATTAGAAATAATTATTCTATACTATACTAATTGATTTCTGGTATCTTCCAGATGGAGTTCAATATTTCTGATGCAACGTGGGGGACCTTAACTAATTTTCTAGTAGAAATGTGAAACAGTTGTGATTTCGTTGTGTCAGTTCACGAAGGTGCGTCACGAAAAAGTAACAAAGTGAAAAATGTGATATTTTATGCAAGTCGAAAAATATAGTGTTCATTTATTGGTCTGTTTTGGAAGTATCCTGATAAAATATTTTTTTGTTAATTACTTTTTTTTCGTTCCTTTATAGATATCGAAAATATTTACTCATTAGCCATGTGCTGTAATATTTTATATCTTTGTCTTGAAGCATAGATCTGCCAAATTATATTTGACCCGTTTTTGGGGATTCTCGAAAAATCACCCTAATATCTGAATCACCAGAAATTTGGTGCTTTTCATATTTAACTTCAATGAGAAAAATATTTGATGGTTCCGATGATATGACATTTTATTGGTGGTTTTATGAGCCTCCTGAAAAATTGGTCTGATGTGATCTGGCAGGTTGATAATTTAGACCGAAGATATAAAACATTATTCACCTCCATTATTATAAACCTTACATAAAACTTACTATTGAATACAAACTAATATTGCTAAGAACTACCTGCAATATTACCTTTTGTAATGTTAATCCAGGTAATATTGCACTGATAGAAAAATGTTTCTAGCGGCAAACTATATGCAATATAAATTTTGAAGAAGAATTGTAATATTACAGAACACATCTTTATAGCAAATTTATTCTGGAATGTTTCCGCAGTATTACCTTTGCAATGTTTCATTTGTCAATATTAGTGAGTTGCAGAAATGTGCAATACAGTAACATATACAACCTCACTGAATGGAAATAACCAATATTACACATTACAAATTAAACTTTCAGTAATATTACCAACACTTTACATTGCTTAGTGGGTGGTGAGCTCATTGATATCTGCCTTTTACTTGAAATATCCGCTTCAAAACATAAAATGTAGTTAAATCGCACGAACTATAGTCATTCCAGTACCACGGGCTGTATGACATATGACACTATCTTGTTGACACCACTTACTGGCGAATAAATATCCTCCAATTTCAACATGAAGACTTGGGCTAATATGTCATCTTATCGAGCACCGATATTGCTTGACCAGCTACTTTTCCGAAGCTTCTTGGGTTCACCCTAAAATCCGCACCATCAGGCAGCAACATATTGTGAATAAATTTGGTTTCTAATAATCACTTATGGATGCTGAGAGTTCAAAATTTTGCAATGTTGGCAACAAACCATCAATGTGGGAACTTGCTTCATCAATCAGTATGAGCTACCGATTGGATTGTAGAGATTTATTCATTTTGTATGATATATTTAAATTCCTTTCCGATGTATTCATCTTCCACCGAACATTATATTTACGAGTTGGGAGTTTCAAAGATGAGGATATACGAGATCGAATAAATTTACTTATTCGATATATCTGATCTCCTCAAGAGATGGCGCCTCCACATTATTTGGTATAGTTTCCAGCAAGTTGTAATTGCAAACCTAAAAAATCTATGTGATTTCGATTTGATTCGTGAATATTATTATTGTTTCTCAAATATACCTGTGTGGTTATTATGGCCGTTTACTGTGATTTCAATCCAAACTGCTGAAAACTGTACTAAATGATACCGAAGCCTCCATCTTTTGTCGAAGTTGAATAGACCGAATAAATGGAATATGGGATCTCACATCCCTATATATTGGAAACTGGCAGATAAAATGACAAAAAATAAATATATCGGACCGAAAAATAAATATTTCGTCCCACAAAATGAAAATAATTGCAGTGAAGAAGAATGTAGATTCCTCATGATAAAAGCGTCATTTTCCTCTTGGAGATTTCGTTTTTTCAATACAGGCTGTCAAAAATAATAATTTTCTTCAGTTTCCTGCCAATAACCATGAAATCGTTGAAACTCTAGGACCAGGGCCTTCTATACAAATTACCACTACAAAAAACACTTCTTTTTTGCACCCTATTCGAATTCATTGTACTGGTCATTTCCAAGGTCTAAGATTCCAAGGTAACGTTAGGGTCTTGAAGAGCTATTTTGAAGCATTGGCCACTGGAAGGTCCACTCAATTCCACCAGGGTGCAAGAAAGTAGCCATTAACAGTGGGGATATTTGTACAATACCTCAGTTTTAGAGTTCAAGCAGTTCTACCGGTATTGGCAAAGAAAAGTGACACCCTGTATCTAATGAACGAAAGCTCGAATAGAAAAATGGAAGACGAAAAATGTTTTTTTTCTCATTAAAATCTACAGTTTTCCGCAGCGTCACTTATTTAGAAACCTGTATTATGAAATTTTTGAACATCATTTTTGAGATATTTTTCGATTCGTAAAGTCTAATATTCTATAATGTAGCGCTTATTTTTACCAATCATAAACTTTCAGCTGTCAAACTGTTGTTATCTTTTAGGTTTGTTTAACCTCACTTTCCGAAGGGCGGCAATTTCAAATTATGTGCCAATGTTAGCACCCCCTCTAACATTATTTCAACACTGCCATTTGCAAATGAAATCCGTTTTGGATATATTAAATTAGACCGGACTACAGCTTTGCGGCGAAACAGATTTGCCTGGCCTGAATTTTCCTAGAATCTCTCAATTTACAGCATATAATAAATTTCCCAGTAAGCTCCAACCGTCGATAGAAATGAGACCATGGCAAAAAGTTGGAACCTAAATCTGGGCATTAAATCATGCCTATCTGAAACTGAGAGTTAATTACACCCTACTGGGATGTCCAATATTGGCTTTTTCTTAGATGAAAATTTAAAAGGAATTGCAACACGGATGATTACCTTCTCAATGGATGTAAATACCTCAAAGCTGAAAAGTTTTTGTTCGGAGCGTGTTGAAAGAGATTTATGTTGCGGAAAATTTTTTTTATGGGATATGTCTGAAGTTTTTTCAATATTTTATAAGTGATATAAAGAGCTTCATCCGTGAAAGAAGTGTTTCAAAAATTTAACACGATTTGATGTAGATATTATTATCTTTTATGGACATATATATTCTTTTATGTGGCTCCTTTAAAATGAATCCTTCTATAAAATAGTACCCTTTTTTCATTTACCATTTTTCCAGATTCTGCTCTGGTAGAAACCAGCAGGATGTTGAGTTTTCCAAAAAACAAGAGTCTTTCTTTTGTAGGTGTGACACGGTTTCTCCGAATTAAATGAATTTCGTTGTGAAGTTTTCAATAAATATGACACATGTTTTTCAGTAATGACTTTTATCCTACTTCAAACAGTTTTCAAGTTAAAGACTCGCCGATTTATAGAACTACAAGATATTAGCATGAAGAATGCAGATAAAGTTTATCTTAAGTCATTGTAAAATCTTCAGTCATTTCAAAATACTTAATTATACTTTTTAATTCATAATCAATTGAGAGATACTCGATGTTGAATGTTATTTTATATGGTGAAGTTCGAGAAATCTCCCTGTTTTCTGGCTACGCTTCTGAGCTAGTAATGACGTTGAATTTAGATGCGCCATAAAGTTTAATGAAGTGCGAAAATGAGTTTTCTCAATCATGTTTCCTTGAATTTCATGCAATGGATTCGTTATTCTGCAAAACAGATCGCCGTACAAGACATCTGTGGTGATCTTGCAAACAAAGTGCAGAAGTGTATTAGCACATTGAGAAATTTCAGAATGCTTACAACTTTTCACCTGAGCCGAATCTGGAAAATGGCAACTGACAAAAATATTTTTTTGATGTGAGCAACCTATGGTAGAAATCAATGTACAACTCAAAGACTCACTCTGTATAGAAAATATAGGGGTTCCATGTCATACAAGTTGTGAAATTTGCAGGAAGGTATCAAAAGTTTACAAGCAGAACCTTTTCCTGAGAAAATTAACAGGAGGGCTTTCACGATTCATTGAAAATTTCGAAGAATTCTTTGTTTCGAATTGAAGTTTGCCAATTCAACTAATAACTGGTCGATTGGATCAAAACCAAATCAAATAGATGAATATCGCTATCGAGAGATGATTAATGATTTTTTATGTCCGGAATTGGATGGTATTGATCTGGACAACGTTAACTTTCAACTAGACGGCGCTACGTGCTACACAAGCAACGAAACCATTGATCTTTTGCGGGAAATGTTTCCGGACCGTGTTATCTCTCGAAGAGGTGATCACAATTGGCCACCGAGATCTTGTGATTTAACACCTTGAGACTTCTTCCTTTGGGGCCACGTGAAAGAGAAGGTCTACGCCAATAGCCCAGCGTCGATTCAAGAGCTCAAAGATGGAATTCGTGAGGCTATCGAGGACATAGGGCAGCCACTTAGCGATTTGGTTATGGAAAATTTCATTAAAAGGATATAGTCCTGTAAGAGTGGTCGTGGTGGTCATTTGCCTAGTGTTATTTTCCACTTTTAACGGCATAGGTTCTTCTTTATAATGAAATAAACAGTCGATCATTTATATTGAAAAATGGCATTTTTCTTTGAATATCAAAATAACAACTCTTATTGGAAAACCCTTTAAATTCCAACAAGAACTATAATATCATTCCGGACTCGCAAGGTGGTTAGTAGATTCATTCAAAGAATAATGAAATGATACAGGTGTCAAAACTGTTGATTTTAACTCTGTATATCTGCAGTGGAATATGTTAATTTTTATTAGGATTGTTTGGTCTCAAGTTAGGAAGGTTAAGAGCAATTGAATGAATTAACTAACAAAGAAATAAATGTCGCATAAATATGAAATTTATACAATTTGAATGTGCTTCTTAATTTCGGGTATATTTTCTATTCTAACTTATGCAGCTGTTCACTTAAGAGCAAACAAAACCACGTGGTTGGAAATTGAGGCTAGGCAATACAGCCACATTCAAGTTTCATTAAACCTCGTTAACATTTCGAGGTCAGGCACCTGTGCGCAGTCTTCATGCTTCAACGTTGCCAATAGTCGCGTGAAATGTTAGAATTCGGAGAAATTTCGTGATTTATAGGAGAAAACGGGGTATCGTTCTGCAGGATTCAGTGAGTATTTTTGGAATTTTGTTTTTTTGGATGTACTTAATTCTTTTGTGAGAATGCGCAATGTTAGTTATTTTTCCATTTTTCACTCCATTTCAGTTTTTATTTTCGAATATGAAACAGTGGCAACATTGCGCAGTCTTACGATTTTTTCCAACCATAAGCACCAAAAAATTTTTTGAAAAAAACTAATTCTGGCCTCCACCTGAACGAATGTCAGTGTGACATTTAATATTTTACCTGATTGTTGAGTGTTAAGTCTAAATTCGATTCCGTTCAGTGCCAATTTGAATATGTCAGCTCTCATCTCGATTTTGCTATGTCTCAACTTGAAAGGTATAGTTCGTTCTCCGTGTGCGAGAATCTCTCACGTCAGGTTCCTAAATACGCAACTTGTAATCCGTTTATAAGCTATTCCGGATTGTTGACTCTGATCACAATCACGTAAACATGACGTTCAATATACACGCTGATGGATACAGGGCTTTATTCTAGGACGGCATATCATTAGCTTCGATTCATAGCGACTATTGTTGCCTGGCTGACGTTTAGTCAGTTTCCTGAGTAGTTTTCATCGATTTTTTTCCAGATAGATAGTAGGAGAATGAGTTTACTGCTGCTCTCACAGTTGGTAATCAATGTTTCAGAGTAAACAATGGTTTAATTCGATGGGAAACATAACAGTGAGTTGTAGCATTCGGTATTATGGTGAAATGTAAGCCAATGAACACGTTTGATGGAACATAGACACAAGGGGGAATTGTCATCAATAAATCAACAAATTTTCCACCCCAATCTCAGCTTGTCATAGCAAAGGATGAAAAAAAACTAGAAAAGCACTGACGTGAGGTCAAGAGCTTTTACGCGCTTGTTCCGTTGCCAAAGCGATCAGCTATACAAGTACTGACCCTGGCAAACGCAGATTTTTTTCATATGGTCCTCACGAATTTCTGCATAAACCTCAAGCTATAATTTTCGATCAAGTACTAGATTGCAATTCGATCCAAAATTTTGAATGAGTATAACTATCTAAAGAATAATTGGCGAATTCAACCCATTCAAGCATAATAAAACTGAAAACCTTCTCTACAAATATATTCCCTTTGTGGATTTTTCCTGAGGTTAATGTGTTTACGGCCGGCCTAACCATCGATAGTGGACAAAATGACTTCCGGAAGAATCTACTCAGTAGCTTGATAAGTAGAGTAAGTTTGAAGTTTAATTACGAATGACGAATTGGCGGATTAGTAAAAACTCTCAAATGATTCCGCAGATATACCCTTTCAAAAGTTCAGTTTCCCGATATTTCCAAAAAAATAGATCGAATCGCCGTTCAATGAAGAAAACCACCAAGAAGTTTCAGCCAAATAGGGTCTACAGAACAATAAGCAAAAAAAAATTAAAGAACCCTCCTGCATTTTGTTGAATGGAAGAGTTATTTTGCTCATTGTTCTGTATAGGCCCATTTTGGCTGAAACTTCAAGGTGGCATTTTTCATTGAAGGGCGATTCGATCTATGTTCTTGGAAATGTCGGGAAACTAAAATTTTGAAAGGGTATATCTGCGGAATCATTCGATAGTTTTTACTAATTCGCCAATTTGTCATTCGTTATTAAACTCCAAACTGACTCTACAATTATTAAGCTACTGAGTAGATTATTCCGAAAGTTGTTTTTTTTATAAACAAATTCTAACTTACTCCATCTCATGAGAAAATTGGGAACTATAATCCTCGAAATTGAGAAAATGAACTACCGATCCTAAACATAAAAACTTAAGAACTCGATATTTTGCCGGATTGGATTTGTATCTCGATAGCATTCGTGAATGGGTGAAATATACTCAAATATTTCGTATTTCGTATATCTATCCAAAATTCAATTTTTCCAATATTTCCAACATAACAGATTGGATTGAATTGGAATCCAGAAGTCGTTTGAAAATTAATAGCTCGAAGGCTCATGCAAAATTTCGTGGAGATAATATGATCAAATAATTGCATAATATAGAACATATGAAAAAAAAATAGAAACTTATTTTTTCAAATTGTTCGAATGACATCATAACTAAATTATGCACAAAGTTTTGCATCGGTGATATTGAACTAGCTACCAAGTTTGTTTATAATTGAAACAGTATTTCTCGAGCCATTTTGAAAATACCAACTACAGCAAGGAAAACAACAAAAAATTTGAAATATTATTTCCCAATATCTCCAAGAATGAAAATCTTATGGAACTGCGTTACTTGGTTGATTGTTGTGAAATATAAGTTTCAAAGTCCTTTCGAAATTTCGTGGAAATCTGATGAACCGATTCTAGAAAACAAAAATTTCGGGAAAAATGTTGAATTTTTTTTATGAATACTGAACAGGACAGAATGGATTTTGACATCGGATTCGTCATCAGCGAGTCCAACCTAGTAGTTCGAGAACAGTTTCGAAAAAAAAATTGCAGATATTTCGAGAAAATTATAAAACGCTGTTTCCCAGGACATGCACGAAAGAAAAGAATCTTGCATCATTCAAAGTGGGGAAAATTTGACTGAAGATAACAACAAATAAGTGAAATATTTACTTAAGATGTAATAGAAATCAAAAACCATACAATTAATTTTCAACTATCTGGTTGAATCCATTTTATCCAACTGGTTCAGTGAAATATTTCATTACTGTACTGGATATTTTTCAGATTGAAATTAATTCTGAACGAGTGTTTTACATACAGTGTAACAAATTTAATTTCTGTCCAAAAACAAAGAAGCTTCGTTTCAATCAGAACAAACTCACAAAGTTTCCAACTCAACATCAGTTGTCCTCTCCATATTTTCGAGTAATAAATCTTCAAAACTCTTCATCAAAATTCTATTTCTCTTTTAGGAATTTCTACGATTCATATTCCGCATATAAATTAGTCATAAGTTCTTTGACGTTCGAGAAATGCCATTTAACTTTATCTCCTCTTCCATATTTCATGTCTACACAGATCAGAGTATTACTTTTCATAACCGAGAAATAAGTAGATAAACAACTTGATGCCATCTCGAATCAAATGCCTTAAGTTTATCCGTTCTTCAGGGCTGCATCGTCACGGGAATTGATTTAATTTATGTTTGAGTTAGCATCAAAACAAGGAAAGAGCTCCATAAAACTCAATTCTGGAGAGGAACAGTAAAACGGATTGAGTTGATGGAAAATCGATCCTTTCGTTTGATGAAATGTTCAAATTGAGGAAGAAGGAGTACTTTCCCATTTGGTTTATCGACAAAGTAAAGCAGGTTATATAACGAGATGGGGGGATTTAAACTAGAAAAGACACCTTGTTAGTCTGGAAGAATTGTTTTGAGGTGTTTTGTCATGAGGATGCTCATGATAATTCTCATTTTCCTGTCATCTGTAACTCACACAATATTCATTGATTGAAGCTTATTTTGCGAGGATTTAGCATCGTTTTGTAGGTTTTTGCTGGGTTTCAATGAAAATTCAATAAAATCATTTTCTTGTTTCTGGAAAACACCCTTGCGGTTCCAGGATGAAACTTTTTTCGAAGGCAGTTTCTAGCAAAAATGTTTCCTGATGGACAATTCTGTAACAAATCAAACGATCAACAAAATGGACTGTAACGTTTCAGAGTACAAATCGGACATCATTTCAGACAAACAAGACTTTTGGCAGAATTATGTTCTTTTGATTTTTCATTTTTTGAGACGTTCGTCAAAGTGATATTTTCAAGAACCACAGAAACACAAATTTACCCAGTATGAAAGTTTTCAATAGACGACTTCGGCCAAAGTTGCCAACCCACAATTTTCTTCACAAATTTACTATCACTGGGGAACTGCAATTTCAGGACTAATTCGACATGATAAGGTTCGCGTTATTTATAAATATCCGTAAAATAAGCCTCGGCTCCTCAAACAAGATAATTTCTTCCAAATAAAGGTTTCTGTTAGGCTGAAATTTGAATTGGGATTCCTGATGTCATGTTAATAGTGTCAAGTTTATGAAGGATATGTTCCGCAAATCAACTTGGTTTTCTCGGTTGCCAGTTTTCCGTTCTGTGAATATGAAATATTCGGTTGGTTCCTGAAAAAAGATGTTAATCACGAAATTTGATTGATGAAAAACCAATCTTTCTGTCACCAGAACATAGACATATTAAGTCTATGCACCAGAACGAGAATCAATGTTTAATGGTAACATATCCATAGCATAGAACAATCTTTATTCATTCATTCATTCATTCGCTCTTATTGGGTTCAACCTGTGGTTATGTGCCCAGTCACGAAATCTTTATATATATTTTCACAATTACATTCAATCAGATTCATACTATACTAGAGACAATGTTCATTTTTAAGACAAACGAGCATATACCTTCACTCTAAACTTACACAACATCCATGACCTCGCCGGAATTCGAACCCGGTACCTTCAGCATCCTAGAACATGTCTCTACACTCTAGGCTACCGAGGTAGTCAGGACAATCTTTATTTACTTTATGATCCATTGACCATATCTAGTAATTTTTCCATTGTTGATTGTTGTCTCTTCTATATTCTATGGATCATAAAGTAAATAAAAATTATTCTATGATATGGATATGTTACCATAGAACAGTGACTGTCGTTCGGGTGACAGAAAAAACCTTCTTCATCAATAAAATTTCGTAATTAACCTTTTTGTCAGGAACCAACCAGATATTTCATATTTACGGAATGGAAAACCGGCAACCGAAATATCCAAGTTGGTTTGCGCAACATATCCTATATAAATTTGACACTATTAACATGGAATCAGGAATCCCAACTTTAATTCCAGCCAATCAGAGGTGATCTTACCAAAAGCCTATATTTGGAAGGAATTATCTTGTTTGAGGAGCCGAGGCATCTTTACGGATATTTATAAATAACGCAAACCTTATCATGTCGAATTTGTCCTGAAATTCCCGATCCCCAGTGATAGTAAATTTGTGGAGAAAATTGTGGGTTGGCAACTTGGGCCGAAGTCGTCTATTCTACCTCTTTCTTCAGTGAATTCAGCCAAATATGGTCAATTTCTTCAGATTGTAGGTTTTTTCTGGGTTCTCATTCCCAATATCTAAAACAGACCTATTGAAATCCAATAAAATTAATTCACTAAACAAAGAGTTAGAATTGAAAACTTTCATATCAAGTGAATATTAGTTTTTGTGGTTTTTTTAAAATATCAATTTGACAAAAATCTCTCGAAACGAAAGATCAAAAGAAACTAATTGTGAAAGGGAGTCTGATTTGTACTCTAACACGTTTCAGTTCGCTTTGTTGATCGCTTGCATTGTTTTAGTTCTGTTCAACAGAAATATTTTTCCTAGGAACTGCACGTAACAAATCGTTCGAGCCTGTAATGTGCGGGAGAGTTTTTCACGAGGAAAAACTTTTTTTTTAGAGACTAACATAACCAGAAGAACTAATCTCTGTTGATGAATCATCCAATCAACCAAAACATCTACATCGAAGAAGCGGCGTCCAATGAGAACTACTGTTTCACAATTTTTTCTTCAGACCAACTCACCTTGATAAAAAAAAACAGGATAGGAATCTGCAAGGAAGAAATCTAGGAATGACGTTTTCAAAATTTCGAAGGTTTCGACATAATTTTATTCCACCATCAAGGTCAAATATTATGGCAGTATAAACCGCGTTCCAGCAAGTCAAATCACAGGAAAATTTGGTGCATTAGACAACGGTTCCATCACAGTGCAATGATCAGTAGCGCATCCGAAATTCAATCTTCATTTACATTAGTTTCCAACTGTCTGGAGACGGTTTGGGTTGTAAAATTAGATTACGTTCGCAGATGTTGACGTTAGTGAGTGGAGGCATTCAGAGCAAATTATATAGCATTGTTTCTTCAGGGTAATAATATATGACTGGCGTCTATTCGGAAATAACTTCATCCATTTCACTGGAAATGCATTTAGATCTATCGCTCGGAACGTGATTCCGTAAACGTACACCTCTCGTTGATCCTATTGTCTAAGTTGTCCCATATTCAGATTGAAACTTTCCTCAGTTTATTTCGTTGTGGTTTGTGTGATTTGGTCATACTCATAGAGTGTGTCAATTTTATTATCTCGGCCCCATGCAAAATCATAAAAAAAAAGAGAGCACTGACGTGAGGTCAGGAGCTTTTACGGGCTTGTTCACATTCGAAGCCTTTTCCTCAAAACAATTTGCATGAACTTTTTTACCGTCATTTTTCAACCAAGTGCAGAATTTCGATTCGATCATATCTGCATTTTTGGTAATATTAGGACAATAAAATTCCGAATAGATATTTCCACGAAATTATTGAGGGGATTTTAAGTTTGCACGAATTCGACCTTCTTAATTAAGCCCCAAACCTGCTATGCATGTATGGAGTCACTTATAGTTGTTTTTTTCGGATGTTATTCTGGTTAATACGACATTTTTTTCCCTTATAAGAAAACGAACATCAGATCCAATTAAAATTCAAAAACTGTTGTAGAATACTATTCGCAAGGTCTGTGCCGATTCCATCGAAATCTGGTCAATAAATCAGAAAAACAATTTTTTGTTGCGAGTTGATATTCTCCAAATAATTACGAAGTTTCGATGCGATCACATTTATACTTCTTGAAATATTAATGGAATAACCTCAAAATTTCAAACAACGAAATTAAACATTAATTTTTCATATATCTCCGGAAGCAAATATCGTATCGTATTGAAATTGAAACCATCGTTGTTGAATATTGATTTTGAGCACTGTGGCGAATTTGGTTAGAATATGTTCAACTTTTTCCGAGAAAGAGAAATTTAGCTAAAAAAATTCAAACATTTTGAAAAAAACATTTTTTTCAATTTTCTAACCATTGGATCCACACGAAATTCTGCTATAAGTTTCACCTTGGTAATATTCAGATAATTACGGAGTTTCGATCTGATCTGATCTTGAGATATTGAGGATATAACGTCAAAATTTCAAACAACAACAAAATTTTACATATTTTTTCATATATCTCCAAAATTAATTATCGTATCGAATTGACACTGACGAACTTAACCGAGATATTCGAGATCCAAACATATCCTGAAAATTTCAAGACTCTAAGTTCTGCCTTTCGAAAGTTAGAGCACACACGGACGGACTGAATTAAACTTGACCATACAACTGATTCTTCATCAGTGAGTTCAACCTAGTCGTTTGAGACCAATTTCAGCTTAAAATTCGAAAATTATAAACATTTTGACGAAACGACAACGCTCTGTTCCTCAGAATAAGCGCGTAAAAAAATTTTCATTTTTGCATGAATAATTCCCCTTGTCAATACTGTTCATCTGATCAAATTTCATTTCGATCAGATAAATATTTTTCCAGTCATTGAAAAATTAAAATTTCAAATGTCCATATTCAGGATCTCTAACTTGAGAATTTCAAGACTCTAGGTTCTTCATTTCGAAAGTAAGAGCACACACACACACACACACGGATGGCCGGCCGGACGGACAAAATCAGATTTGACCACGAGTTCTTCATCAGTGAGTCCAACTTAGTCATTTGAGCCCAATTTCAGCTCAAAATTCGGAAATTACAGACATTGTGACGAAACGATAAAAATGCAAAAAGAGGTAAATTTTGGTTTGTAGGAGGATATTTTATACGGCTGGTTTCAATCAATCTGGTTCAACCCTGTGAGCGTAATGACAGCAACCCCTGAAATCTCAAATTAGAAGGGAGGATGAGTAACAACTTGTGTCGAAAAGAATTCAACGACCTATTCAGAAATTACGTGCAGATATTTTTTTGTTTGAACCAATATATTCTGAAAGAAAGTTTTTTTTCTTCACTGACTGTTCAATTCAAACAAAATTCCTTAGCCTTACGACTAACTCAAAAGTGTGTTGCTAATCAAGCAAGACTGCCCGAACAATACATGCAAGATAATGCATAGTTATGGAGCAGAATCGATAGCAAGCTGTAACTGGAACATTATAAAATAGTCAGAATCAAAGTCAACTCTCACTTATCGCCAACAGTCCAGCCCACGGTACACAGGAATTTTGTTCCTTCTATATAATTAAATGGGACAGCGCGCACTTGACCGCTACGGGACACGGCGAAATAAATTTCCGTTTTATCATGGTCCGGGCTGTTGCTGATAAATGAGCGTTGGTCTTCATCCGCAGACAATATTGAAAACTGCTTTATGAAATTTGGTACGCTTGCACTTAATACCATAGTATTAACTATATAATATTTGTCTGAATTTTGGCCAGATACGTGAATGCCACACTTGTTTCATTGATGGCTTTGGGATTTGGAAAGAATTCAAGTTAACGGGGTCGAACGTAGATATTCAAGAACATCCAGAACGAATGATTTCTCTGTACGTGGAATTCGTAACAGTTCAAGCATTTGTTTGCTTCCAAGAACAAGAAAAAATTCGACGGAATCAATGACGTGTTTCGAAAATTTTATTGTACATGGTTGGTCGAATCGGATAGTTTCAAACATACAGTATACTCCATTCACTTTTATGAGGTATCCCGGTTGGCCAAGATTTAGGGTTATCAAGTTGTTTACTTAAAACCAACGCAGGTTGGCACTCGTGAAATATCGGCAATGTCAAAATAATTCTCAGAGACGTTGCCAACGCTAATTTTTACTCTCAATAGTCTCAACCTCAATGAAATAATCATTTCATTTTCAAAATATATACGGTGAAATGTGTCAGAATGACATTGCCAACCGGAATACTTTATAAAAGTGAATGGAGAAGTATATATATGTCTCAATCTAAATTTTCAGTGAGTGGCAAAAAGTGACACGAGCCGTCAAAGATTTTTAGAAAAGGATCTAGACACTAGATAAGCTACTTCTGCATAGAGTTTCCGCAGTTACTTTGGGTATCTTCTCACTAAGGAATTAGGATACTTATCTCAAAGTTACCTTCAAGAAAATAGACAAAATCATTTTTTTGTTGCTTCATGAATAATTGTTGAAGTCTTAACATATTGAAAAAGTGATGTACTCATTTCTTGGCTAACTCAGTGTAGAAAATAGAAGGTGTATGCTCGAGTTTTTTTGAAGCCAGAATCAGAGAAAGTTGGAGTAGGAAAAGTATATATTGATATTGAATCTCTTCGAACATAACAGATTCAACACTTCAGATTTCAAACCAAAACGAAAATTGAACTCTATATTGAATGGAGGATTGTATAGGAGTATTGAACTAACCACATCTACAGGGTGAGTCTTTGACCTTGCAGAATATTTTAACAGAAGATTCTTGAAGCTGAAAGAAACACATTTGTCCTCTACCATTTTTTCCGATTCGGCCTAGATAAAAAGATATAGGCATTATAAATTTTCATAATAGGCTAGCCGCCCCTGGAAACCTGAACACTGAAGTTTTTCCAAGCTTAAGATATACCATTCAAATCTTCGAAATAAGCAACTCTGTTATGAAAACAAGCGTCAACTTACTTTTTACATTCCAGTTGGTGAAAAAAGTTGTATTTATAGTACAATAAACAAGTTAGGTGTTCCAAATTTCGTGGGCGATAAAAGTTGAATATTCTTCTCTTGATTTCATTTTCGATAATGAGGAATTCATCTAGCTATCACTCATATTAGCATTGAGATTCATCTTCAATTTGTAATTACTAATTTTCTTTGTTTATTTCATTTTCTTCAAGAATTATCAGATTCAGACATAACCCATTCAAACTTTCATTTTCATAAATAAATAAAACAGATGTACCTAATTTATCTATGAACGTACTAACGTTGCCAAATTGACGAACCGAAAGAAAGAACTCTTCGAAGTCAAACAACACACAATATGCTAATTCTATGTATACACTTGTGTAGTCTATGATTCTGAACTGAACTATAAATCTGTGGCTCCGTGGTTTCAAGGTTATGTCATGGTGGTTTTCTTCCACCATGGGTTATTATGTTATGAAAGCGCATTTGAAGAATACCTTCAAACAAATACTATCAAAGTTCTGTACATAAATTCAAGAAATTTGGGTCAGCAGAAAGATTGCATTCAAACCAGTAAGAATCCCCATTATCATGGAAAAGTGAGAAGTTAATCAATTATACTACACAAATTAGCTCGAAATTGAAAAGGAAGCTGCATGAATGGATTCAGGAACGGATCACCACTGTATAACACAGATATAGTTTTGGGAAAAGTTGAACCTATTGTGAAGATTCTGGTACTTGTGAATTTTGTAGCTTTCCTCTTTGATTTTTACGCACCAGTTGCAGGATTCTTATGGTTACGTCCATTGTGAATTGGCCAAAGTCGGCTACTCCGCTCACAAATCATTCCAAATAAAAAATGGATTCCATTCTCAACTTTTAAACGTGGCAACGCGGATAAATTGAATTCTGTGAATTTTTTTAACAGAGTTGCATTCAGCCAAAGTACCCAATTCTCGGAATTTCACAGATATTTTTTATTTTTGAATTTCAGATTACTCGAAAACGGCGCATCATACGAAAAAAAATAAGAAATACTTTTACTTTCCAAAATGGTCAAAAATTCGTTGAATAGCATTCAAATTATTTTTAAAAGTTGGATTCTTTGAATTTATGGTATTTTTATGGAATGTTATGGTCATATTGAAGAAACTGGAGGATGTGAATGAAATTTTGTTATCCAGGAATATCCATCGTATCAATAAAAAACTATATTCCAAAAATCATCTCATTCGATGAGATCTTTCGCGAGATATAATCGGAAATTAAATTTTTTTATGAATTTTCAACAGTCTGTATCTTACGAACCAAGCCGAATCGGAAAAAATGGTAAGGGAAAAAAGTGTTTCTTTTGGCTTCAGGAATCTTCTGTTAAAATATTCTGCAAGGTCAAAGACTCACCCTGTATATACCTACAGTCTATAGGCAACAGCTTATGCCTATTACACTATTGTAAATATGGGATTCAAGGTCTGTGCGGAATTATTTGGGCATCAGATGAATGGTTTTCGAAAAAATAATTCGTTTTGACGAAAAATTTCAGAACGAAATTTTTTTCATTGTTCTAATAACACGATCATCACAAAAATTCGCACAATCATATGCATCACGATTTTCCAATCAGTCATCAAGTTCAACCATGATTGGACAAGTAATTTATGAGTGATCCAGGAAACAATAATGATGCCGACAAATAAATCATGAAATTTTAGATATTTCTCTCAAATATCTCCATGAATTGAAATGGGATCGAACTGAAATTTGGTTCAGTATCATTAAATTAATCGTTGAATTCTGTGCAGATTTCCCGAGAGATTTTCTTTGAAGTTTGATGACTGTTCTCCAAAAAAAAAATTTTCAAAAATGTTCTCTTAAAACCTTTCTTATGGCACGATTATCACTAAATTTCACAAACAAATGAGAATCTGATTTTTCACAACTGTCCAAGTTTATTATCATTAGAATTCGGTCGAAAGTCCAAGGTGCGAGTGCGGAGGAGAAGAGGAAACAATAGAACATTTAGTTAATACTTTTCCAATATATAAATTTGACGATGGTTTTGAGGCAATTCATTCGGTGTCTGATTCTTTTTTGATATGGATTGCGAACTTCAAATTAATTTAATGAGTACTAAATCATTTACTAGTTCATATTAGTTTTTTCGTCTCCTTTTTTGTTTTCAGGTATGATTCCAAGATTTCAACCTGCATCTCATAGGAAGGAGGAAATTTTATCGATGAAAAAGAAGCCCTTCAATAAAAAACAACAATTTCATTACACTTATACGGGGAGACAGAGTTTTTCCTGAGGTTTTTATCTGTGCTCTTGTATCATACGTAAAAATGTATGGTACCCCGTTTACATTTCCTCTGCTAATGCTGTTATGACACAAATTGTTTGATATAAAAAAATGTACTGCTCATCTCAAAAGAATTTATATATATATATATATTATTAGATCTGTAATTTTTGAGTTTTTCTGAAAAAAACAGGATACCGAGGAGAACACCTAAATTCGGCGCTTTAAGTTGCGCGCCAAGCTAACTTCCAACTTTCAATTCGATCGCTCCAATGGTCCTTGAGATATCAAGGAAGTAATCTCGGTTCAAATGACTATAATCCCCGAACTATTTCGCCGATTTGGCCCATTAACGAACTGAAAATTTCGAGTCACTAGCGTGCTCCTTCCACTTATTATCAGAATCGATTTTGACATTGCATTCGCCATCAGTGAGTCCACCTTAGTCGTCTGAGATTATATTCGGTTCGAAATTCGAAAATTGCATTTGGACAAAATGATAGTACGCCTTTCCCCAGAACAGCGAGCTTAAATTGAAAACTAGTCTGGTCAAAAGTAACACATCCTAATAGATCATTGATCTATCAGTAGCCATTGTCTTTCATGAAATTATCTTGTTCACTAAAGGACAGACAATCAGCATGGAACTCAACCACAGACTCCCTATAAGCAAATCGGCATATTAACGTAATATGATCTCATTCCGTTTTAAGCTAAGATATCCGAAACTAATTCCGTTTTTCGAATATCATATTCCCGAAATTTACATATTACATGTATAATTCCAATCAGCCAAAGATGTGTAAACCACTCCATGATACAACCCTTTGACGTCAAAGATGATCAGCAACACGTTGATTCAACTCAACAGAGCATGCACACAATCTGGCACAAACACAAATATAATTTGTGTATTTTGGTTGCAATCACTAGTGATGTAGCAACACAAACATCGAATTAATGGATAATTTTCGGAGGAAATGCAATATTGATGAGTATCGAAGGCTTTAACATTTACGTCTAATTCAACTGAGTTAAAATTAGCCCTCGGTTTTGCATCATAACACATAGGGAACCACAAAAGACAAATTGGGATTTGCCGGCTGATTGTCGATGGCATAATTTGTTAATAATCAAGATTATTCTCTATGGGATATTATTCACGGTGAAGGTCAAGTCGGCTCTCACCTCTATTCATTCATTCATTCGGATTTAATCATGTGCACAGATTATAGTGACACGTTTTTATTGCATACTTCTCATTCATACCCAACCATAAACATTTTTTATTTTTTCAACACCACAAACTTTCATGACCTCGCCGGGATTCGAACGCAGTACCTTCAGCATCCTAGCCCATCTCTTAATCGACTAGGATACCGAGGTAGTCTTTCGCACCTCTATATGTGCGCACCCTCTTCAGAAAATTTAATAGGTTTGTTCGTTATTCCTTGATGAAAATTTTGTTGTATACTACATTCCATTGACTTCAACCTCAAGGCTTTGTTCGTTGTACCTACGCGAACTACTCTAACTGAGTGAAGTTGAGTGTAGTCACAGATAATAGAATGAGTGGAGTTAGTATAGTTCAATATTTTTTTATGATTCTCGCATGATAAAATATAGGATAGATGATTTTAGGCAAATCCAAGATCATAGAATTCTATGCTTTTTTTGTTTTCGCTGCAATTTCGAGGCTAAGTTGAATTGAGTGAAGTTTTTCTGAAGAAGTCACAGAAAAAAAAATTATTTTGAATAACGATATGATGACAATTAATTTCGTCGCAAATCAACCAAATACATGATGTAAGTGAAACAATGGTGTGCTCATCTGCTTTTCTGTGATCGTTCGTACACATGATGACGTAGTAAGAAAGGTTGGGAGAAAGGATGTGTGTTGTTTGCACCATACTGAAAATAATCTTCTGATTATAGATTATTCTGATGCTCTTTATTCTCTACACACACAGTCCAAACAAGTTAATTTTCTTGTGTTTTCTTACAAATACGGTTTAAATCAGAATGAAATTCTTCCCTTATTGAGTTTCATATTTATCTGAAACAGGAAAAATATACTTTACTATCTATAAAATCCAGGAAAGCTTTCATACGTGCTTGTTTAAATTCGATGCGATTGCGTTCGCCTTTTCACGTATTGACCTGCCAAACGAAGCTTCACTCCGGAATGACTTGGAGTTCGACAGGACCATAAGACTGGAAGATCGCAACATTTTTCATCAATATTTGCAGAGCAGGACTGAAGCATAGCTGCGGAAGTCAAATTTATGAATATTATGGATGGATGGGTATAATCCACTCAATGATTCCGCAGGAATATCCATTCGAAATAGTATTTTCCATATTTACAAAAATACAAATCCGATCGAATTTAAACCTCGTACTTTGTTGCCAAATTCCAGCGGAATCCTACTGACAGTTGCTGGGATGTAACGTTTCGGAATTTTCTCGAAATTTCTGCGTGACAATATCATAGAATTATCTGCAAAGATATAATTCAATCGTATATAGTGCGCGTCAAAATCATGGAACAAATTAATTTTCTCGGAAAAAAATATTTGGCAACGAAATCTTGGAACAGGTCAATTTTTGATTCACTTTCACCAAATTTATATTATGCATTTTTAAAGGATTTTTGTTGCACCCTGTAAAAATTTGTTTGAAAAAAAAATTTTTTCCTTGAAAATGTCTGCCTGCCTGTAAAGAAGATACAAAGACCGTGCCAAAAAAGAACCACATTACCCACTTTCTCTATTCAAAATATTTGGAGGGTTGATGGGGATGGCAGAGGATTCAGCAAAAATCCTTCAAAAATGCATAAACATTTGGTAAAAGTGAAACGAACATATTTTTCTTCTGAGAAAATGAATTTGTTCCATAATTTTCGCGCACTGTATATTATCGAAAGTATCACAATCCCCAGTTTGGAATTGCCTGCATACCCACAAATATCAGTGCATATATTCAGGGTGTATATCGGATAACACCGAAAAATTTAAGAGGTGATTCTGTTATGAAAATCAGGGTGGATATTTGGTATAAAATTTTTAAGAAAGCTTTCCCCGGAAAAGTCACACCCCTCTGAAGATTACCAGAAAAACTATTTCTCTTTTTTTTATTTTCCCTGTATATTAAGCTGAAGACATGGAACTTGGTAAATATTATTTGTCGAAAAAACTTGTAGAGATACAAAAGTTGAATTGGGCTTTCAAGCCATGTTTTTTCAACGGAAAATTTTCATCCAAAAAAATTGTAAGAAAAAATATCTTAGGGGTTGAATGTTTCAACCCCTTTTAAGCATACTTCAGGGTTGAAAAAATTCCAAAATGTGTAGTTTTATTGACAAATAATATTTACCAAATTGCGTTTCTGAAGCTTAGTATACAGGGAAAATAAAAAAGAGAAACATTTTTTTTGTTAATCTTCAGAGAGGCGTAACTTTTTTGGGGGGAAAGGTTTCTAAAAAAATGTATATCAAATTCCTACTTTGATTTTCTTCACAGAATCACCCCTCACATTTTTTCGGTGTCAGATACACCCTGTATTTATCGATATTTTATTTCAACAATAATTTCAAAACTACTTATCCGAACGTCCTGAAGATCTAATAGTTAGTTGAAAAATGATGCTTTGTAGATATTCGCCAGGTTAAACGAATCGTATGCTGTAATATAGAGAGAGGTTTTTAATATTCTGGAATTTGACGGAGCAGAAATTGGCCCTCGATGCGAAGAATCATCCCAGTTATATTATAAATTTATGAAGAACTACTGCTTTGTCCCTTCAGAAATCCTGCTTCTATTATACCTGCAAACTTCGGACATCAAATCAAAAGCACGATTTCATATATATATATATATATATAGTATAGTATTAGGTTAAGGGATGTCGATCAATAATAAACAAGATAATAATAATAATACATTATATATATATATATAGCGGCGGTAGCTCAGTGGTTAGAGCGCAAGCCCCATGATCGTAAGATCTGGGGTTCAAGCCCTTGGCCGGGAAATAATTTTTCCGGTTTTTAGGGGACCGTCCAACCATTCGCTGTTGGGTAAACAATTAACAGTGCTGTTCCTAACGTGGCGCAAGGAATTAGTAACAAAGCCTACACAGAACACACTCGGTATCCTAACTCGCACAAGCTTTAAGCTTCTGAGGGTTTCGTTGAAGCCTAGGATATTCGAAAAAAATACAAACCAATACGAATACAAATGCATAGCAAAATATCGGAAACTCGATTATTGACTCACACGGTATATAAGAAGTACGAATGTGTTTGTATTCGAATTGACCTCCGTGACGTCATGAGCTCTAATTTGGATTCAGTGTCGCGTGATGTATTTTACAGATGTCATTTCTTGAAAATATCGACGAATATTGAAAATCTCAATCATTATTATAATTTATTTTTCACAATTGATGCGTTTAACATCAGTGAGGAAAAATCAGATCTGCCATTGATTTTTTAACAGTCATCTACTTACCCTATTAAAAGTTGCCCGCCCTAATGGACAATTAACCTCATCGTATCCCTTCGAAATACCATGAACATTGCACATCATCATAGAAGCTACCGCCACTAAATCTGGGTATGACCGCTGACCCACAGCCCATTACTCATCTGCCTCATATGAGGTTTTATCCGAAACATCTCTGGCTTAGATGAGGTACATTATCTGTTTATACGGCAAGGGTTCCAGGGAGCGAAAGATGTAAACTGATACTAATTCCCGCTAGTCTGTTTTAACCAGGTTATAAGGATTCATTATTGCGTTTCTAATTGGTACAGGGACCATTCGAGGAATACGATATGAGCGAAAGATGCTGGCATTCAGGTTATCCCAATATTTTATGATCCTGTGTTCCCGGTGACTACTGACAGGATTCAATATTGTTTATGGAAGTCGAAATGAGAGAATTTAGAGTCGTTTGGTGGACACATGCAATCGTTAGGTCAGAAAACGTTAGACTTTACATGAGGTTTTTGAATTTAATTCGACTATCGACCAAAACAATAATTACCCCCCCTGAAAATTTCGAAGTTTACACAGAAAATAATACTGAGCCTGATGTCAATCACCACAGGTGATTAACCGTATGGACATTACTATGATATATTTTACATTGGGACAATGTCAAAAATTGATCGGAACAATGAACTTCAGTGATTGACCAATCACTATTTTGATCGTTACAATGAACGCTAGGCCATTATTATAATGTATTTATTACATTGTACTGATGATGAAAAACATCAATTCAAGGAAATTTGCCTCAAGACAATGTAAAAAATACATTGAATTAACGTCCTGGAAGTGATCAATACTAGGCACGGTCGATCATCACGAAACCTTGTGATAATGCCAATTGTAATGGATCCATGCTATGTATACAATACATCAATGTACAGCGTGATTGATTCATGCCCTGGAGTTATATTATTAATGCTTTAGGTCGTGCTATTTTTCTAGTTGTATCAAGTTTAATTCTGGTCTAGTCGTATAGCGGATGCAAATCGGGAAGATTTTTCATTGTGCTTGAAGTTGACCATAACTTGTGTTATGTGTAATGACGAGAATTTTAGAAGGTGAGTAAGACTTATAGTATAGAAATGATTTTGTTTTCCAGACGTCATAGATGAAATCTTTTCAATTATCTAGTTGATATACCGATTTTTCTTTTAATTGTTTTCAGCTAGTCGAGTGGAATGAGTTCTAAGATCAACTGAGAGTTATAAATAAAGTTCATATAAATTTGATTCTCTTGCAGGGGTACTTTCTTTTTATACGAGACGGTGAAAAATGCTTATTTTTAGATAGACGAGATGCTGCAGTCATGTGGCACTTCAGGAATGGGGAAAAAATACAATACAGAAAGATCCTATACCATGAAATTTACAATTCGAGAGTGCCTTTCCATACCTTGGAAGACCAACACAGGCAATTGGATTCCGTTTCTTAATTCGAAAAAACAAGCCATGAACCCCATTGCCATTGGTGGGGATATTCCGAAAATTCAAGAAGTATGCACATAATTCGACGGTATAAATTTTTCTATATTGTCAGAGCGATGGGGATGTATTTTGAACATTTTTATCTTTTCAATTTTAGATACCCTACAGAGCGTATGCTGTTTCGGTAGTTCATTGAAACTTGTTATTTTTTTGCTTTAAAATTTTAACACTCATATTCTAGAACCCATGATTTATGTGAATTTCTAACGAATGTTGAATAAATTTTTCAGATGATATCAACTGTTTTATTATTATTTCAGTGACTTCGAACAATAGTCATGTTCCCAATAAAGTTTGTTCAATGAGAAACATTCTATAATCTGATCTTTTCTTACTTGATTATTATGATGCAGGTATGCATTTTTACCATCAGAATTCGATACGAAAGGAATGAGGGTATGTATATGACCCCAAAAACTCGCAAACAGAAATATAAAAGTGTAGATAAGAAAACTTGCTGAAATCAATAGAATCAAAAAAATACAATCCCAAAAAAATTTTACATTCGACTGAAAATATAAAAATATTTCATACAAATCTAAGCTAATTCTATAAAATTTCGTTCAAAACAAAAGTCTGCAAATATATTTATATATGTGTATTGGAGCATTAGTCCGTTCAATATTGTTCCATATTAAAAAAAATAGTAGTTTTTGGTTTAAATCCAAAACACAACCACTATAGGACGTCTTAGATTGATGTTTTTTGACATCACACTAATGTACCTAAGTGATTAGTTGATGTCCAAAGTACATTGATACAATGACCGATAAGCCTGAATTCAATGCTCTGGGAACATTGATATAAGGACTGCTGTTGGTCGATAGATGTACTCATGACCTGGTATTAATGTCGTTGGTCATTGATACAATGTTAACGGTTATCAAATGCTGGTGATGAATTTAAGGCTTTTGGGGGGGGGGATGATACAATCACTCGAACATTAAACAATCACCAACAGGACATTATATCAATGAACTCGAGCATCGGCTGAAAATTAATGTCCAAATACATTGTCGTAAGGCTGAATTTGATTATATTCACGTACATTTTTCAGTCTGTGTACAGTTTGAAGAATGTAAGGTTGAATGAACTAATCTAATACTAAGAGTAGGAGCCCCATACTAAGGTAGGAACCGATGATCCACCCGTTTTAGTTCTATACTAGTTGAGATGTGGATCTACCTTGCGCCCAGATCCACCTTTCGTTCAGATTCGCCTTTTATGTGGTTAAATTCATTACAATGATATGACGTCATCGAAAAAATTTTGTGGACACTCGCAACAAAATGATCTATACCCTCGCAAAAAAACGTTCTGTGACCTCTATAGAAATTTCAAGGTTACTTCAGAGTTTTCAATTTTCAGATACATTTTCTAGACGAACGAAAATAAATATCGTTGAAAGGTGATCGAAAATTAATAAAAGGATCTTTAATCTTCAGAAACTGACCATAAAAAGTAACCTAGCTCGTACACAACGGTTGGATTCCAGTAAGAAAGATCGTTCTGAACCGGCACAAATTATGCTGAAATTTTGGAAAAAACTCAAAGTTGGTGGTAGAATACTTCAAAGTATCAGTACCAACCTCGAATCGATCCATTTCAATATAATATATCCCATATTTCAGTCGATTTCATCGGATTCCATGTTAAAATTCTTTATAAGGAGTTCTCGGTCATCGGAAAGATTCATGGAATTTCCTGTGAAAATATCACCAATCGCTTCATTCTTCTGCTTGAAATCGAAGCCCCGTGCTTAGTTTTTGCCAGTATTTCGGCGTTTTTCGGTCAATTTCATTCAATTTTTACCTGACAGCACTGATCCAGGCTTCCGGACCCGAATGTAAACACAGATCGGACTCGATGGCCTGTCAGAATTTTTCCGAGAAATAAGAAATGTCACGAAATTACCAACTTTCTTACGTATTTTTCGTACATTTTCGTTCGTTTGAGAGGAATGGGAATATATTCATGGGTGTTTTCGGTCTTTGAAGGTTCATTCCCCACCCTCGGTTTCGGCCGAAAAACTTCGCCTTCGGAGGAGATAGCTCTTGGGGAACGGTCTATTTTACGAAATCGGTCAAGTTTAGGAATTTTTTTCGATATCTTGGAAATTTCGTAACGAAACGAACGATATATCGACGGAAAGAGCGTTCTTTCTTCTATAAGATCGGGAAATCGCCTTCGGCGAGTTCCCTCTCTTTGTCAAAGTTCTGTCAAAGTTTCAAAAATCGTCATTCGATGGTTTTCCTTACTCGATGGTTCAGTTTTGGAAAGCTTCAATTCTTCCAGCCAGGTAGAAATTGAAATGAGAAATGAAATCAAACAGTTTAAGCGATTGCTCGCCAATATCGCACTTTTCTGAACGAATATTCCGAAATGCAAGAGGCTTGAAACAGCTGCCCGCATTTCTGAATCTTTTTCAGAAAAACTTCCCGCTACAATATTTAGGTACTAGCCGATATTGGCGGACACTCTTGAAAATTGGTTTATTCAACTGTCAAACTTCATACTTGTGGTACTCGCGACGATGAAAGTGTGATACCTCGCTGAAGAATTTGCACATTAGGCTGGGAAAATATTAAACCTTTGTGTAAAATTTGCAGCGTTTCTTTTCAATTTTAAGTTGTCAATTAATTCATTTTTCGAGAGAATTATTTGTCAGGTGTTTTCAAGTTTTAATTCCAAATATCTGAAAAGGAACCATTTGAATTAAATGGGAATTGTTATTTGTAAAAAACGCTCTTGCAGATGGCGGGATTTAAACTATTTGTCAACGGCAGTTCCTAGAAAAATTTTCCTAATTAACAATATCGAAATGATTCAAACGATGAACGAAGTGAACCATAATCTTTCAGAGTATGTATCTGACTTATTCAAGGGGCAAAAAGAGCAAAATATTGAAGTTAATTGCTTTCAATAATTTCGTATTTCGAAACTGTCGTCAAATTTATATTTTGATTTTTTCATTAATTTGAATGTTTTAGAATACAAAAATATTGATATACGAAGTCAGAGTCTATACAGGGTAAGTCTCCAAGTTTTACATTAACCTTTTTTACATTGATTCGTATCATTTAATTAAACGCTTTTCTCCTAACTATCTTTCCAGATTCGACTCCGCTTAAATGATACATGCTGTTGAAAATTTAAAAAAAAAATAGTTTTTCTTTGTAGCTTTTAGATGGTTACTCCGAATGTCGAATTAATGTAGGTATTTGGTATAAAATTTTTTGAAAAACCTCCCCCCGAAAATAAACGAAAAAATGTTTTTTTTTATTTTCCCTGTATATTACGCTGAAGACACTAAACTTGGTAAATATTTATTTTCGATAAGACTACATATTTTTTTCACCTTGAAGTACTCTAAGAAGGGGTTGAAGTAGTCAATCCCAAAGATATTTGTTCGCACAACTTTTTTTCAATATATATTTTCCTTTCAAAACCACATGAAAAGCATAATTCACGTAATAACTTTTTATTCCCACAATTTTTTTTTGAAAACTTAAGCATTTACGAGGAAAAAATGAAGATGATCTGCGAAACAGGGGTGTGAAACGATAAAAAATTCAGCAGGCATATTTTATCGCATAAGCATTTCAATGCATTCAATGAGGAGGAGAGTAAATGCTAGTATTGAAGCTGGAGGCGTTCATTCTCAACATTTATCATAATTCAATTTTCGATATTCGACAGGTTTTTGTTCATTTTTTGCTATTGTTTTAGTTGTTAAAGTCTAATCCTTGTAAAATCATTGGCTGCTGTTCAATAAAATGCCATTTAACATGAGTTATGTTTTTCTCGTGAAGGCTTACGGTTTCGAAAAAACTTGTAGAGTTAAAAAAGTAAGTGAATGAATTGAGGTCTTAAACCATGTTTTTTTTCAGGAAAATTTTCATCCCATAACCCTTTTAAGCATATTTCAGGGTTGAAAAAAATTCCAAATGTGTAGTTTGATTGACAAATGATTTTCACCAAGTTTCGTGTTTTCAGATTAAAAATAAAAAGGATAACATTTTTTCTGTTTATCTTCGGAGGGTTGTAACTCTTCCGAGGGGAGGTTTTCAAAAAATTATATACCAATTACCTACTCTAATTTTCATAACATAATCACCCCTTGAATTTATTTTTTCGAAGTTATTCGGATATACCCTGTATGAACAACAATAAGAATGTTTATTATTTCGTTCAACAAACAAATATTATTGTTAGCGAGTACGGGTGACAGACTCCAAGTTACAAAATCCTTGGTAATCTGAATCTTTAAGTGTGTGTAATGAATACCTGCTCCAAAATGTGCAACCATATCCACAGATATGTGTTCAAACTCTACAGAAGAACTCTCCACAAAACTCGATATTGTAATTGTACAACCTTCGTTAAAACTTAATTTATCCCATCAAGTATAGAATCTCCTGGTATCCTTATTCTCTCCCGGCTATCCTCTTTCGATTTAACCCTGATACGAAACTGGATATTGCAGGAACAACTCATGAAATTATATTCTATTGCCTTTAAATTTTATCTCAAGAAAAAATACTATTCTTCAAAATTAACAATTTCAAATCGATTCTGACGTCGAACAATATAATCGAACTCTTCGACGAATTCCCTAATTTCGTTGGGGATGGTCAATGATGAACTATCTCATCATCTAATGGAATCATCCTGAGTGATTTTAAAGTTCCGAACATGACATCAATTAGGCAAATTGGGCAACACCAAAGGTAAATGGGTTATCGAGTTCTCTCACTGGAGAGGGTGTTGTTCAAAGGGCGCAGAGTCCACGAAGTTAAGTTACTTTAATTACCTTCAATCGAGACAAAAAGCAAGTGACAGCGATTTAGTTCAGTGGGAAAGATGAAGTCTGGTCGATTTGCATTCATTTCATCACGCCAACAAGATAATTGTATTCCATACCGAGATGATTGAATTCCATGGCAACATGACGTAAAGTCTCCTGACATTTCCTGTTGTTAGGAACAAAACTTAATATGAATTTTTCCAATTACATCGAAATTAGAATTATGATGAATCTTCTGCTGTTTCAGTAATGGAAAAAAGTTTCATAGCAAAGGTTATGTTTGTCACAAATCACAATATCTTTGGAGGTAACAAATATTCTTCATTTCAGGCCAAAATGAAAATATTCTAGATATTAAAGCTGAAATGGTTTCATTGAAGATCTTCCCCAGGTATGCGAACATATGAAACATGAAACATGAAAATATGGAATTAGGAGTCCATTCTTGAAGTGGAGTTGCTATTATAGCGGGTTAGAAGAAGGGGAAGATTTTTCTCCACAAATGAAAACGCTTATCTTTAACAAGAGTAATGCATTTCGATGAATTCAGTCATCATCATCAGACTCACACACTGCTCAGCTACAATGTTTACCTAGGTAAAGCTGAGAGTGTGTGACTCTGATGTTGATGCATAAACTAATGGAAATGCATGTTAAAGATTAGCATTTTCATTTGTGGAAGGGAAGTCTTTCCCTTTTTCTAACCCGCCATGAAAATATGAATCGATTGATACTCTGCAATGAAACAACAATATAGCGAGTGCTTTAGTTATCGGTATAACCAATCATGTGGTATTTAATCTATGGATATGTTACCACAGAAAATAAACCGCCGTTCTGGTGAGTAGGTTTACTCCATTCACTTTTATAAAGTATCCCGGTTTGCCAAGACATCCTGACAGATTTCACCGTGTATATTTTGAAAATGTTAGGTTATAGTAATTTTCCTGTCAGATAACTATACAACGTTGCCCTCTCTACAAAGAGGTCGTAGTAATTACTAATTTTTCGAAATGTCAATCTATATTTGGAAAGTAATGAATTTGAGAAAATATTATGTGAATTCAATAATTCCAAAGACCTGGCGAATGTTGAAGAAACTTTTTTCTCTGTTAATATTGGAAATATTTCACGTATGTAAACATGGTTGGAAGATTCAATAATACTTTTTTCTTGTACGGAAATCAAGAATCGAATGTTTTGGAATTTTACTGAAAAATGATGGATAGAGTGGTCCGTTACTTCGAATTCCCTACTTTTCTAAATTGTCAAGAAATAAGCCTACAGAAGTCATTTAAATACCTTGTTGCACAACTTGAAATATTCCAGTATGAAACTGTAGTAGTACTTCGAAACCTGTGTCACAGTTAACCTCAAAAGAACTAACTCCATTTACAAAGGTCTTGGGAATCTACGTGAATGATACATACACTGGATTGGGATAAACATATTTCTAAACTGAGATGCAGCTTAGCTTCAGTCTGTTATCTTTGGGTGTAATGACAAGATATCTGGATAAATTTTCCATGAAAACTACCTATCATGCAGTACTCGAGTCGAAAGCAACATATGGAATTATGTTTTATGGACATACTTTGAAGTCAACTCAAATATTCAATTCCCAGAAAAAAGCAATTCCTAAAATATTAAAATAATAAATAGCATTGAATGAGATATTGTATAATTCAGGTTATTTTCGTGCATAAAAATTCAATGTTCTGCCCACATAGGATATACCAAGTTCATTTTCAATGTACTACTTCCTATCGAAACAATTCCACGAAATATATAACTGTTGAAATTATTGGTTAAGGAATTTGTTCAATTCAAACATGACTCCTACTAAAGGCTCAATACAATACAATCAAAGCGAAATGTTAATTTATTAGTTTATTGTGGCTGAAGCTGAATTGTTATTTGTTATTGAAAGAGAGTAGAAATTGGCAACCTCGCGTCGAATTATTTTGACATTGTCGATATTTCAGGAGCACCAACCTGCCTTGGTTTTAGTAACAAAAACATGATAGACCTAAATCATGGCCAACCGGGATACTTTATAAAAGTGAATGGAGTCTAGGTATATTTATTTCAATCTGCAATACACAAAGTATCATAAAGAAAGTGTCAACAAAACTGTACATACATAAAGATATTCAACAACATGATCGTACAAAATCAACAGAAAACAATGAGGATATCACTACAGCATACACAAAACAATCCTAACTCAAAAACTCAGACAGCCTGTGGAAACAATTGACCAGAAGATAATTTATGACCTTAGTTTTGAAGTATCTCTCAGGATTTTTTATTTCTTCAGGTAATGCATTGAAAATCCTCATTCCCATATATTTGAGTGTATCAAGAGAACTGGCAAAAAAGAATATGAAGGTCGTCGCCCTGTCATGTCGATTTCTCTAGTTTCAGACTATTAGTGAAAAAAAAGGACCTGTTTTCAAAAACGTAAACGGACATTTCGAAAACATACAAATACGACAAGGGTATTAAATGTATAATACCTGCCGAACAAAGGCTTACAGGAACTTTGTTGGGAGACAACAGCAATTATTCGAACAAACTTTTTTATGCAACGAACACATTCGTGGCCAACGATGAATTATCTCAAGAAAGTAGGCCATATCTCAAACGAGATTCCACTGGAGCGTGGTATAATACAACCCGCTTCATTGGAGTTAGAACTCATCTAGATTTGTAAACACATATAAAATAAAGACTCCAGTCGGTTTATGAGAGATTTATAATGAGCTCACCAATTCAAGGTGTCATCCAAAATAGTTCCCAAGAACCTAACATTCTCGGACTGCTCCAAAGGCTCATCGCAGCCATCAAATACAAAATTCAATATCCACGCATATTTCTATCTATCAGGAAGTCACAATTTGAGTTTCTTCAGGATTCAGATACAACTTATTTTATTACACCAATTTACAATATGATTCATAACAATCATTATTGAGAATGCTATCGCTCTTTCCACTCATTATGAACGAAATACCATCAACATATTTCACACAGAACGCGTCAATAAAATTTCGAATCAGCTGAGGCTCAGGAATCAATACGGGAATCCGACACAATAAATTCATCTAGATCTTTGACATATACTAGAAATAATATTGAACCCACCAGTGAACCCTGCGGTACACCGAAAACTTTCCCTCTTTTATTAGAGAAATAGCTCCTTACCTCTACCCCATCACAGTGAGCTGCCGACACATATTGTTCCCGATCACTCAAAAATAAAGCAATCCATTCAAAAGCTCTGCTCAAGTCACAAATTATACCAGGAGAGATCACTCTCGTGCTTCAATAGATTCCACAACTCTATTGAATGGGCACACACAGCAGTACCAGTTAATCGGTCGGGAAATAATCCATGCAGACTACTCTTTATCACTTTTATTTGACAAGAAAATCAGACAGCCCTATCAGGAGTGACAGTTCGAAAACCTTTGAGAAGCAGAATGAATTAGTAACAGGAAGATTATCACACAAAGCTGCAGGAAAGGGACCACTCAACTTCCGAGCAGGCACCATCGTCCCTACTTTTAGCTTCGACGGAAAGCGACAAACCAAAAATAAAGGATTCACTAAATAATTTAGTGGCTCGATCATAGGGAGAAATAGTCTCTTCAGAAGTAACAAGGAAATCTCATCAGATGCACTAGACGACTAACTTTTCAATTAATTTGTAGAGGGCGTAGTTTGAATGAGTTTTCAGAGGGGGCGCCACTGACCGACGCACCATAGCTTCTTCACTCCAAAACAGCATAAGCGCGTCGGTCATGGTCACTCACTACGCCGCTTCTGCGGTTGTCATAGGCAGGTGCCAGAGGATTCAGCCTATCTGATGAGTCCACCTCTGGCACTGAGACGGAACAACTTACCTTTAGAGCGCACCGTCCTTCAGATGGCGCGAACTCACGAGAACCGCCGAAAAGTACTCAATATAGTTAACAACTCATCACAAACATAAGGTGTCATAAGGTGGTGACAGAAAGACATATCCTCCTCTACAGATTGTAACTTCATTTGGTAAATCTCATTTGATTAGTACACTAGGTATGAACATCATGTACCTACTTCAAGGACTCAATAAAAGTTGACAAACTTCAGTATGCATGTACAGGGGCAACTTCTCATTCAATTGAGGTATAGCTCAGCCCCTGCTCTCTATGAAGAATTGACCTAGAGTTGAGGATATTTTGGCTTGCAATTGCGCTCAAAACATGTCCTCTTCGAAATAAAAATCCACCTGTTCCGGCATTTTCTCTCAGAAAACCCAGTCGTGACATAAATGGCCTGGCAAGTTTTACGTGAAATCAGAAATCTCCAATTAAATTTCAGCCAGTCAGAAAAGATCTTCATAAATCTATATTTGGATCCTATCATCTGGTTTTTAGGGTTACAAGCAAATTCCATAAGTTAACAGCGAATCTTCAGCTATTATTACAGCTCGTCAATCTCTAGCTAACTACTTAGACGAACCGCAATACAATACCTAACCTCCTCATGGTGACATTGTAACCCAACCCTCAAACATATATCAAGTTCCTACCAGGCTAAAGCAAACTCCTATTTTCAAAAATTATTAACCTGCAGAGTTATACCACCAAATATTCATCATAATGCTGAAGATATGACACCAGGCAGGTTTAACTCCTGAATCTAATTAAATCCTGCATATAAATTGCCAAGACGTTTGAAGTAGTTCCGGATATATCGCACACTATAAATTTTGTAATAAGAAGACCGCATACAGCGATTCATTTTGTGAAGTTATACGCTTGCAGCATTCATCCTCTGGATCATGCCGGAAATTCCGGTTGAAATTTCGTGATTCTTGTATGACAAGACCTTTGAGCGGTTTTGCCCTTTGACGTTGATTATGCTTATTATTTAATTTTTTATTGAGAATTAACATTAGAGAATAAGTATGCACATTTGATTCATGTCAAGCAATTCGCTTGTGGTAAGAAGAAACTGCGTCGGCATATCAGCCAAAGTTGAAAACACTTATTGCCGAAGGGAACAACTAAAAAATTCGATATACAGTGTGTTCTACAAGCTCTATGACAAACTTTGACAGATGGTAGCTGTGCTTATTCTGAACATTTTTTTTCCTATGAACATATATCCGATTAGTTTTTGTTAAGAAGATACAAGCATTTGAAAAATTATATTTTCATGTTCAAATCATAATTATAAATGGAAATTTTGATACTATAAAAATGGTTCAAAATGTCCACCTTCGGCTTGAATGCAAGCTTCACATCGACGAAACAGAAATGCCTTCACTCGGCGGAACAATTGGGTCGTTTCATATTTGGTTTGTTGCATCTTGAATTCTATCAAGTAATTGTTGATGAGATTAGATTCCAATATGATAAACAAGCTGCTTCATATGTCCTCATAAATAAAAATCTAAGGGATTTAGATCAGGCGAACGAGGAGGCCATTGTATTGGTCCTCCTTGATCTATCCATTTAGTCGGGAAATGTTCATTCAGCCAACTGACTACTTGTCTCCCTCTATGTGGTGGTGCACCATAGTGCTGATACCACATATTTCCCACAATGTTTAGCTCTAAGTCATCAATGAAGTCAAAAAGGTTGTGCTCCAAAAAATTTTTATACAAATCGGCATTTAAACGGTCATTTATAAGATGTACTGCCATCAAATCATTGTTGAAAATCCCACCCCAAACGTTTACACTGAAACGTTGCTGAAATCGTCTTTGTCTAATGGCATATGGATTCTGCAGTGCCCATACATGTTCATTGTGGTTATTGTTAATACCGTCCATAGTGAAACAAGCCTCGTCAGACCACATGACAAGCGAAATGAATCTATTATCTTGGGCATGTTGTTGAAGTAACCATCTACAAAATTCTAACCTTGGTAACCCCTCGTCAGCATCTAAAGCTTGTACATTTTGTCTGAAATGGATGCAACATTTCTCCTTTCAAAACACGCAATATGAAATTTGGTGATAAATGAAGATTAGTAGCTATACGTCGAACACTAATCAAGGAGTTGTCACGGACAGCATCTATAACATTTTCCCCATTTTCTACATTCATTTCAGTTGGTCGAATGGCTTTCTTTGGAGCAATATTGCTTGTTTCTCGAAGTCTTCGGAATGATGCACAAAATACTGTGTGAGCAGGTTGGTGTCTATTAGGACATTTTCTTCGGTATTCTCGAGATGCTCTTCTGGAGGTACCATTAGAATATCCATATTCAAATACAATATCTGCATATTCCTGTGTCGTGAGAAAATGCATTGTTATTCAAAACGTACACCAAGTGTCAAATGAATAATTAAAATTACGTCAATTACCATATCAACCGATATTTTATGTCGGTCTACTTGATCAAAACATGGAAATAAATTTTTTCAAATGCTTGTAACTTCGAAACGAGAACGAATCAGACCTGTTCATAGGGAAAAAATGTTCAGAATAAGCACAGCTACCACCTGTCAAAGTTTGTCATAAAAGCTTGTAGAACACCCTGTATAGTAGATTTGTGGAACCGAAGGTCGAGTTTGTGAATGTGTGAAGCACAGAAGTATATGGCATTTGGGACAACAGTGTGTTAGTTAGGTCTACTCAGTCATTTAATTTTGTCAAATAAAAAAATAGGTACTCAACTTTTACACCGTCATTCTTCGACCAAGTGCCGAATTTCGATTCGATTATATCTGCATCATTGGTATTATCAGGAGAATAAAATTTCGAATGGATATATCTACGAAATAATACAGGGGATTTCAAGTTTTCACGAATTCGACCTTCTCAATTAAACCCCAAACCTTCTATGAGAATATGGAATCTCTTTATAGTCGTGTTTTTCGGATGTTATTCTGGTTTATACGACATATTTTTTCCTTTATATCTCCGGAAATAAATATCAGATCAAATTGAAATCTGGTCAGTAAATCAAAAAAACTATTTTTTTTCGATGAGGAATAATTTTCTAAAACAAAACTTTCGCAGTTGCATGTTGATACTCTCCAAATAATAACGAAGTTTCGATGTGATCGCAGACATACTTCTTGAGATATTGAGGAAATAACCTCAAAATGTCAAAGAACGAAATCTGACATTGATTTTTTCTATATTTCCGGAAGTAAATATCGATACGAATTGAAATTTGAAACATCGTTGTTGAATATTGATTCCAACTAAACATTTTTTTTCAATTTTCTAATAATTGCATCCATACGAAATTTTGCGATTGGTTTCTTCTTCGTATTTTTCAGGTAATTACGAAGGTTTGATCTGATCGCATTTGTACTATTGAGATATTGAGGACATAATGTCAAAATTTCAGACAAAAACGAAATTTTACATATTTTTTCCATATATCTCCGAAAGTAAATATCATATCGAATTGAAACTTGAAACGTTGTTGGTGAAGAATGATTCTAAGGTATGTGCCAAATTTCGTGATTTCGTTGAAATCTGATCAGAACTTTCTGATAAAAAAAAATTTCAACAAAAATTTCAAAAATTTACGAATAGTAATTTTTTTGAATTTTCTAACAACGGGATCCATACGAAATTCCGCATTCGGATGCGTGTGGATATGCAAAAACTAATGAAAAAGTTTTGATTCGATCGGACCAGTTCATGAGATATCGAGGATTTAACCTCAAAATGTTATATTGGTTTCGTGCGTCGTTTGACATTTGTCATACGTTGGAGGTAAAACAATCTCCCTTTCCCGCTTTATTTATGTTATGAAGTACAGCATTTACAACAATTTCAGGATAAATTCACAAGTTGAAATGATTTATAATAATAGAATTGGTGAATAACTAGGCCAAGTTAGTGTTTCGTTGTGAAATACAACATAAATACACCGAGAGACGAAAGAATCCGATTTTTCAGATATATTGTAGTGAAGACCTTATATTTGAATATTTGCATTTTTGACCCATTCCCCTAAACTTTATCTGGTATTCGAAGAAATAAAATACTATGTGAACTATCCCAAAGAAGACAAACATCCTATATTCACTACATAAATTGAAAAACTGTTCTGACCAAGTAACAAACTATGGTATAGTTTGTTGGAGACAGTTCCACACTAGTGAAGGAATTATGTTAGACAATTTAATTTGTTCTGTTTAATAAGTTGAATCATGATGAGTTAACTATGATAAAAATATTTTGTGTTTGTTATACACATTTCAAGAATTATATCTTCACGAAAATACGATAGCTGGCGTTATGATGGACAAACCCATCCTGAATGGTTACCGCTCGCATCTCTATATCATATATAAATCCAATCAAGGCAATTCGCAATGTGATAGATTTTATAGGTTTTTCAAAATATTGCATGTATTTTATAATAATAATGAACCAGATAACTTTCTCTGTTCTCAACTGAACACGTTCTGATGTGGCTCGACCACCCAAGGATGGAACTCCTACATTTTGTTGTTCGTAATATGTTTTGAATTGTCCTCATTGTCAACTAAAGATAATGAAAGCCTTAATGTTGCATCTGCATAATAAAAAAAATTTTATATGGATAGCAAAGCATTTTTTGAGGATGAATCGGTGTTCAAGGAAAAAATTTCATATGAATTATTTTATTTGTAACATATATGTAGTATAATAAATATATAGTTGAAGATAATGATAGCACTGACATAGCAACTGCAGACCAATATTGTAGTAATCTGATAAGTTGCAACATATAACGTTTTTTGAAATGGTACTTAGAAGTTCTCTGGAACCCATGTTTTTCCATTCCATACATTTGTTGGATTTCATTCTGCTGTTTATTTTCAGGAATAAATGAGCCAAACATTTTACTGTTTCATTTTCAATAGTTATACCTCTAATAAATGCTATCTCTGATGTTGATACTCTAGGCTTTAGAAGACAAGAATAAATACTGCAATTTTCATTTATATCGTTCTGAATGATTATCATGTGAGATTATATATCAGTTAATCAGATCCATTACCACGAAATTTCACTTGGAAAATGAACCAAATCACTAAAATCTCCAAATAATCGCTCTTCGCCAATGTAAACGAAGCGACCGTATTCTTTCGTCTCTCGGTGTATTTATGATGCATTTCACAACGACACAATAACTTGGCCTGGTAATTCACCAATTCCATCAATATAAATCATTTTAACTTGTGAATTCATCCTGAAATTGTTGAAAATGCTGTACTTCATAACATAAACAAAGCGGGAAAGTAAGGTTGTTTTACCTCCAACGTATGACAAATGTCAAACGACGCACGAAACCAATACATATACATAACCACAAAACTTTTTGATCGATTATACCCACTAACGAACTCAACCGAGATATTCAAGATTGAAACCTATCCTAGAAATTCCAAGACCCAAGATTTTTTCTTTCGGGGGTTAGAGAACATACGGACGGTTGGACGGACAGAATCGAATTTGACCACAGATTCTTCATCAGTGAGTCGAACCTAGTCGTTTGAGAACAATATCAGCTCAAAATTCGAGAATTACAGACATTGTGACGAAAGGATAACGCGCTGTTCCCCAGAACAAGAGCGTAAAAAGTCAAATAATACCGCTTTTGCAAAAAAATTTATCAAGTGCATGAATGCTCCTGGCTCCTGGCGTCACGTCGGTGCTTCCCTAGAATTTTTCATATAAAGAATAATTAAACGATGTAAATAATTCGAAAAATTACGTTATGATTAAAACCAAGATCTTCTGTTCCCATTCCATTTAACGTCTGACGATAAAGGCTCTAAACATATCAAAATTTCAATTTAACCCACACATCTGTGTCTGTAAGTTCCCGGGGACTTGAGGCGGAATAAATTGTGATGAAACTAGATGGCGCTCCGTCCGACTAGCGATTTATCCTGCTATTCGACCTAAAAAATGTATTGCGTTATGAAAAGTTCCTAGAAAGGAACAGCGGAGCCTCGAAATTAGGATGATCAATGTCTCTGGAATCCTACGCGCCCAGGCATACGAAATGGGACCGATAAATTTGAATATCATTGAAATTTCCCGTTTTTCATCGGTCGGGCCAAGGCAGGAGTACATTAAGATACATGATCAGGAATAAAATCCGGTTTGTCGACTTGGAATTTGGGATTAAAATTTGAATCTCAATGAGTCCTGGGAAAAAGGCAATATTTCCCTGTTCGTTTAACCGGGCTACAGCCAGGTTTTTCGGGAAGCCTCGGGTAATCCAGGATACAGCTTGTCAGAATGAATTGTAGCAGTTCAAGTTTGGAATGAGTTCGTGGAATGCGGAGTCTTGGAGGGAATCATTTTTCATGATGTCTGGATTCACGGATAATCTTTTAAGTGAATTGATTTATTGTTTTCTGATAGAAAAATGGACCGTCTTGTTTGGTATAGGGATGTTTCTAAGTTATCTGAAACAATTTTGATATCGAAGGACTTGGAATGAAGCTGGTTTGATGAGATATCTATTATTTATTCGTTTCAACTCAACTTTAATTCTGATGATACTGAAAAATGCATTCTAGGGACAAATGGAGTGTTATGGAATGGTTTGGTACGTTCATGAAGTCAGGTCGATTCCATAACATGATTCCGGGAGATGTCAAATTTCATAATTAATTAACTTAATCACAAGGACGAATATCTATCGATAATTCAACAAATAACTTTATGGACATGTTAAGTATTTGGTTCAATTTTTTTGATCATATCACCAAAATCATTCTATTCGAAAAAAACTCGAGTTTCGTTCTTGTACCAAATAAATAGAGCCTCAATATTTCAAGTAGATGTCTGAAGTCTCAAACGATAATGCTGGACTCACCGATGGTGCCGGCTTGATCAAATTCCATTCATATCTACCGTGAACACTAACTTTCGAAGTATTGGACCAAAAATCTTGAAATTCAAAGCGTAGGTTTGGGAATAAAAATAGCCGGCTGATTGTGATATTGAGTTAGTTATATCTGCTCAACGTTTCTGGACTAATGAGACTCTGGAATATAATGGGGGTTTTTCCTGAATTGGGGTTATTACTGCAAATGCACATTTCAACATAATTATTATGGGTTTGATCCATCATTTTCCCAAATTACCTTAAGAAAGTATTCCAAATCAAATTTCAAAATTGGGGTTTGGGATTTCTCAGGCATGCACGAAATGTACTCATTATTGAGAACATACATCGGGAATTCTCGCAAACACAGTATACCCAAATGTGTATAATTTCTTAATTCCAGACTCGATTCGGATATACCTCTATATGTTTGAAAAAACGTCTACGTTTTTTTTGAGCAGCTCGTCGATTTAATTCCTGCAAGGGTTGAAAACATGGGTACTGCGTCTAAAGCCGGGTCCAGATGAGTGTGATCCGAACAGCGAATGTAATAAATTTGATTAACGATTCGGCGAATAGTGTGGACGGCACCCGAGTTCAGCCTCGTATAATACATTCAACTGCATCGTTCGAGTTGAAAACCGAGTCCCGACGGAGCAGAAAGAGCCCTGCCTCGAACCATAAAACTCTCTGTGATTTATTGCATTCGCTGATCGCATCACACATATCTCTTTAATGGGGTTTTTTCCTGAATTTGGGTTATTACTGCAAATGCAAATTTGAACATAATTATTATGGGTTTGATTCATCATTTTCCCAAATTACCTTCAGAAAGTATTCAAAATCAGATTTCAAAACTGGGGTTTGGGATTTGCCAGGCATGCACGAAGTGACAACGGTGTTTAGTATAATAGCATTTTCTGCACAAGAATAATGAAATATTTATTCCTATTCTGTGGTACAAACGTGTTCTTTGTCAATACAGCCAAACAATTTCCGTTTGCGATTTGTCAGTAATATGACAGTATGATAGTCTGTGCTCTTCTTTTTCTATTCCTTGGTCGTTGTCTTCTACTCTAACCAGATCGAAGTATAGCTATCTCTGTTTTCCTAAGCAAAATTACTCATTTGACGTCCTTTTTTCCAAGAAAGCTGAATTCGACGTTGCCATATTGTGCACTCATTAAAAATCCCTTTAAATGCAAATCCCCTTTTTTATTTTTCAGTTTTAGGTGATCAAACATTTCTTTAAAAATATAATATTGAAATTATATGTTTGAAATGTGATGTTCTAAAGATTTTTCATGAAAATTACTGCATTTTCGTTTAAAGGAAAAACCCCCATTATGCCACGAACTCGTGAAATATTGATCAGATCTAACTAGAGCTTGATGAGTATTTCTATAGTAGCATAATCGTGTGTAAAAAATTGTGAGATACAGGAATAAAATCCGGATTGTCTACTTGGAATTTGGAATTCAAATTTGAATCTCAATGAGTCCTGGAAAAAAATGATATTTTTCCATTCGTTTCCTGGTGATGCAGCCGGATTTTTCGGGAAACCTTGAAAAATATGGGATACAGCTTGTCAGAATGAATTGTAGCAGTTCAAGTTTGGAATGAATTCATGGAATGTGAAGTCTTGGAAGGAATCATTTTTCACGATGTCTGGATTCGCAGATGATCTTTTTAGTAGATTGGGTTTGATAAATTAGTTATGATAGTAGGAAAGGTCGCCCAGTTAGGTATATAATTGGATCTAAGATATCTGAAAAACTTTTGGCAAACTCAATAGCTGAGTATCGAATGAAGCAGATTTGACAGTAAATTCATTATTCATTCTATCCAATTCTACTTCAATTATGTTCATACAGATTACTGTACTGCAGGAAAAAATTGAGTGAGATGATTTTGTATGGTTATACAAGTCAGATCGAAAAATTCTCTCCTGCATTTCTTAAGATTTCTCCATATTCTCTGGGGAACTTTCACTTTCAAAGTTAGGTAGTAATTGAAATTTTCATGATTATGTCACCAACAATGCTCTTCACGAAAACACTTTCTTTGGATACTCGTATACCAAGAAAAAAGTTTTCGAATCTGTAGCAGAAATTGTGTTGGTCTAGCTGATGAAAATGTTAATTTTATCTGTGGTCAATGTACCTTTTCAATTGAGGAACTATTAAACAGTTTGAAAATATATTAAGGTACATAAATGAAGTCCTATGTTAACTTCCGGAAGATCCTATCACAAGATGATGAAAATGAATAGAAGTGCTAAATTTCATAATCTGATCATCAAATTTTAATCCAATTGCGCAATCATTACATCCATGGGTATCACAATGAGATCCGTATTTCTGGTAACATTTTGATGAACTTCGAATGCATATATCTGGTGAATTTCCTGGTGAATTTGGCCCTTCAATGAACTGGATCTTAGCTTTAAAGATTGAATATGAAGTATCTGGGTCATGTCTGAGACTCTCAATATTTGTAGATTTTAAGCTCCTGAGTTCACTTTTTGAATGACAATTTTTTTCCCAATATTCCTCTGTCATTATTCGGGAAATGCCACAGAATTAAAACTTGGCAGGAACTCTGTTGGAACTGATTTTCAGGAAATCAATTGTTGCTTCATAAGAAAATATTGCCCCCGCAAATATGAACGAAATAGTCGGCAGTCAATTCATCCGTTTTGAGAGTCTGGTTGAAAATTTTAAAATCATTTACTGAAAATGTTGCGATAGTAGCCGGTTCGCGTACTTTCAAGATACGGTTAGGTACTGATAGGAGTGAACCAATGAAATTACTCACATATTTGGACGCTATTGAGATGAGAAAGAGTTTTAATTTTCAATTATATTCAAGCTATCCACTAGTCGAACAATTTTGTGAATGTGTCCAGATGAACTACACTATCGACTTAATTAAGGGGTAGGCCATTTTTCTTTTGCTGCATCACAAAAATTCCATTGGCTGATAACAAAGCAGCAAGAAGAAAAACGAATACCATTCCATTGAAAAATAACACGAACAGAACACCTAAAAATTATTAAGACCCATTCAGCTTATGAATTCCCCCGCTCATAAACACAAAAAAAACATATCAGCTTATGAAAGAACGGTTTCTATCCTCGAAGGGATACTTCTACAACCAATTCTCACATTTTTCCGTTCCCATAAACATGAGAAATAGCTGGTGGACTTCCTTTATTCGCTCATGAAAATACTAGTATAAAGGCTGTGTATGTGAACTCCCAGAGTGAGCATCTCTTAACGACGCAGTTTGTGTACCAACGGATGAAGAGGACACTATTCGTTAAAAATTTGGCTCAGCCATGTACCGACATCAGATTCTATTACGCTGTTTGCAGTTGAAGTGGAAGCTGTTTATCAAAGCGATATAGCGTCTTATGATACTTTATATCGATTCAATCTTTTTTCGAATCTCGCATGATGATATAGGGGCGATATTAAAAATTAAATATTGCTTCCCAGGAATTCATTGAGCTCTTTCAGGGGTTTTCCAGACGATATGTTTTGTCCGATAGTTTTCCGTTTCGGAAAATATACCAGGATATTAGTTTTTTCGGGATACTTCGGAGAAGTTCCATTTCTGTGAAGCAGTTTATTAAAAATTGGAAAATTCATTCTCCCCCAGGTTTCAGAATTGAGTCTCTATCGATAGACACATGAGTGCTACAGGGGAAATTGTTGACTGATATAGCTGTGCATAGGACCGGTGCATTCGCCATTCTGCAGTATTTTTTTCTGTTGGTTTGAATTTTCACAAGAAATCTGTACCTTCTAATGAAATAATTCCCATTTCCATATTCATCTTCTTATCTTTCGAGTTGGCACCAATGATTTCGTATATTCATTGATATATTCTCGTCTGAAATGACGCTTTTTGTGTACCGATAGATGGAGTGGATACTATCGGTTAAAAATTTGGCTCAGCCATGTACCGACATCAGATTCTATTGCGCTGTTTGCAGTTGAAGTGGAAGCTGTTTATCGAAGCGATATAGCGTCTTATGATACATTATATCGATTCAATCTTTTTTCGAATATCGCATGATGATATAGAGTCGATATTAAAAATTAAATATTGCTTCCTAGGAATTCATTGAGCTCTTTCATGGGTTTTCAAGACGATAGGTTTTGACCGATAGTTTTCCGTTCCAGGAAATATTTTCAGAGGACTGTATTCTCGTGTTTCATAAGAATACTTCTTTTCCATGGAACATGTATATTCACAACAATGGGCTAGTTTTCACAAAGTTGTCCCATTTCCAACGCCGAGTCTTTTGGTTCGCACCATTGGTTTCGTTCACTTATTGATATATTTTCGTCCGAAATGAAGTGGTTTGATTATACCAAAGAACGGAGGAGACACGATTGGTTGAAATTTCGGCACAGCCATGCACCGACATCAGATTCTATGATTCTGTTTGTAGTGTGAGTGGAAGCTGTATAAGAGCGATATTGCGTCTTATACTTCCTATCGACTCAATCTTTTCCTGAATCTCACATGATGATATAGGAGTTAATCTCCTCCTAGAAAGTTATTTGGTTATTTTCAGGGGTTTTTCAGACGATGATTCTGTACGATAGGTTTCCGTTCCAGAGAATATACCAGGATGATAGTTTTTTCGGGATTGATCAGAAGTTCCATTTCTGCGAAGCAGTTTGTCAATTATTGAAAATGTCATTCTGCTACACATTTTTGTTTTGAGTCTCTCCATATAGATATATGTAAATTAATGGGGAAATATAAGCTAATATGAATGAATCTGGAAAAATGGTAAAAGTGTTTTATTTGATGAGTGGCGTTTATGTCCAAATTCCAATGAAACAGAAGTCTCTTGTTTTCATTTGAATAATCAACAGAAGTTTAAAACTTTGAATGTTACTTTCAATAATGCCGTTCTGAAACACGATTTCACTCCTGAATATCTTGGAATGAAATTACATACTTCTTTAAATTTCAAGGCCCATTAGAAAATTTACGCATGAAGTTGAAATTTAGGAATAATCTTCTTCAAAAACTAGCTGGTTCTTCATGGGGTGCTGAACCAACAACTCTTCGTACTGCAATTTTGGCTTTGGTTTTTTCTGCTTCTGAATATTGTTGTTCGGTTTGGTTTAATAACGCTCATGTTGGTAAAATTGATTTGCATCTCAATATTGCTATGAGAATCATTAGTCGAACCATAAGATCTACACCTTCACAGTGGTTACCAGTTCTCTCAAATATTGTACCGCCCCATATTCGTAGACAGGTTGCAGTGATAAAGTCTTGAGATAAATATCATTCCTTTCCGAATTAATTTCCAATCATGTCTTATATTCCGGATTCCAAAATTGCTAGATTGAAATCTCGTAAACCTTTATGGATTAACGATTTTCTTTATACCAATAAAAGTGATGAAGAAATTTGGCTTTCGGAATGAAATTCGTGTAATGTTTTCAACAAAGGTTTGATCAGCGATCCTCGAGAAAAGGTTCATGGTTCTGATCTTCCTAGGAAAATTTGGTGCATTTCGAATCGACTTAGAACCGGTCATGGTCACTGTAATAGTTTCCTCTTCAAATGAAATTCGGTCGAAAATCCAAGGTGCGAGTGCGGAGAAGAAGAGGAAACAATAGAACATTTAGGTAATAGTTGCCCAATATATAAATTTGACGATGGTTTCGAGGCAATTCATTCGGTGTCTGATTCTTTTTTGAGATGAATCGTGAACTTCAAATTTATTCATTGAGTACTAAATCATTTACTAGTTCAAAGTAGTTTTTTCGTCTCCATTTTTGTTTTCAGGTGTAATTCCAAGATTTCAACCTGCATCGAATAGAAAAGAAGAAATTTTGTCGATGAAGAAGAAGCCCCACAATAACAAACAACAATTTCATTACACTATACGAGGTTTTTATCTGTGTTCTAGTATCATACGTAAAAATGTATGGTACCCCGTTTACATTTCCTCTGCTAATACTGCTTTGACACATATTGTTCGATATACAAAAATGTACTGCTCATCTCGAAAGAATATATATATTTGATGGAAAGAATCTATGGTTGAAATAAATGTACAACTTAAAGACTCACCCTGTTCATACACAGAACCACTTCTCTTAACTGAACAATTATTTAAATAAATTGTCATATCGAATTTCAATCAAACAAATATATAAGCAAACACTACAAAACCTAGCTCCTATCTGACTATATAAGTTCCTCAAATCAGCCATATTCGCACTACAATCTTAAATTCAGACGCCAATTAGTAGCTCATAGGCGGATCCACGAAAATTTGAAAATTTACCGAATGAATTGCCTCGAAACCATCGTCGAATTTATATATTGGACACCTATTAACTGAATAATCTATTGTTTCATCTTCTTCTCCGCATTCGCATTTTGGACCGAATTCCACTTGAAGAGGAAACTATTACAACGACCATGACCGGTTCTCAGTCAATTCAGAAGGCAGCAAAATTTTCCAATAAGATTAAAACCATAATATTTTTCTGAAGGATCGCTGAACAAACCTTTGTTGAAAACATTACAGGAATTACATTCCGAACATCAAATGTATTTGTCACTTTTATTGAATTTTCTCAATGAATTCCTCCTAACCCTTTCAATTTTATATGCATTCCATAATATGCCTTCGCCACAAAAAAAGAAGTTTACAATGATAAATTAATTCAAAACGAAAATATCAATCATTAGAGATAAACTGACATTAATACATTCGCGATGACAGTCGGGAAACTCGTCAACAACAAAAAGATTTATCAAATGGAAATATATTCCTCGTATATTGCAAAAGATACATTAAGCTTGCATCCGAACTACTCCAATATCTCTGTCATGGAGCTTACAGATCAATGGATCCATTTTCGGGAACGGCCTCCGAGAGGGACATCCCACAAAGAACGTAGTGCCCATTCTAAGCGGGAAATCTCAATGAAAAACGCACAATAACGGCGTAGAAAGAACTCGAAGAAAATTATTCGCAGAACTGAGCTGTTCAAGTTGGCACAAGCGACGTTTCGAGCAGTTTCAGAAGTATCATCGTGAATCGTTTTGTTTTCCTGATAAGTCGATAACAAATGCCTAAAGAAAACGTTCTGCCATTACTTTGCAGAAAAAAATCGAGGTTAGGATGGAAGCTTCTAGTTCGAGCATTCGAGGAAGAATGATGGGTTTGTAGGTGCGAAAAAATTGGGTTTTTTTGTTATAACGAGATCGGTTTTCCGGGCAAAATGTCGCGCAGTCGTTCGATAACATCATTCGTTATTCTTGGGAAAAGGTACGGTTGGGTTTTTGTAGAGAAAACTATAAATAAGTATATTCTTTTCCTAGTAGGATAAATGATAAGCATTTCGGTGAACGGTTAATATACAAGGTCTCCTTCGCTCCAGATGCTTCGAAAAATCCCCTTAATTTTTGGTATCTTTGTCGAAATTTTACAATGAATGAATTTTCAAATGGAATATAGTAAATGAAGGTTTGTTAGTAACTGAATCGCCTGGTGATAAAATTGACTAAATTTCATATGTTGCAGAGATTCATTGATTCAATGTCTGCATGAGATTCAAGGGTAAGTTTTTAAGTTGTACATCAATTTCAACCGTAGATTCTTCTCATAAAATCAATTACTTTTTCCATTCACCATTTTTCCAGATTCGGCTCCGGTAAAAAAAACAGGCTGTTGAAATTTCCAAAGATAATCAGTCTTTCTTTTGTATCTTTGACATGGTTTCTCCAAATGAAATGAATTTTGGTGTGAATCATTATTGTCTGATGAAAAAATCAGATATACTCTGAAACCTTACAATTAACTTCGTTGGTCGATTTCGATATTAGTTAAGGTTGTCAGCATCAGCTCCATAAGGTAGAATAATGAAATATCACACGGACGAAAACCTGTCGATAATTCAATAATTGTTGCACCTTGATCTAAGCTAGTCATTCAATCAACCAAAACATCTACATCGAAGAACGAAGTTACTGCAGTTTCAGGGTCCTTACCGATCATCAGACTTCCTCACCTATGGCAACCGCTGCAGTATGACTCAAGATACTTACAACCTTTTAGACGGAAAACTGTAGTATTACTACTTACAGTTCGCCATCTATCGGGAGCATCGTACGAGCCCCACCTTCGAGTGCAGAATACTCGATATTGTTCAAAAATTTTTCTAGAAAGGGCCCTAAACAAATATTTTGTATCCTGTAATCCGCAAAAGCGTGTTCTATAAGTAATAATTGTCATTTCATTTCTAATAGTTGTATATCAGATATCGGTAGTCAAAACCTAGAAAAAACCTGAAGAATAATGACAAATCCTTCTAGGATATCCTTCAATCGATATTCAACATATATTTGTATGATTTTTTCATTGATAACGACTTTCTACATTCTAACAAAGATAGGAATCAGTCTAATGGAGAAGAAAGAACTCCAGTCACATCAGGTCATGTCGCAGATACAGCGACCTGATGCGACCAAAGGACGAACGTCATGCAAATCGATCAAAGTATTCTGCACTCGAAGGTGGGATTCGCAAGATGCTCCTGGAAGATGGCGCGCTGTTCGTGGTTATACTGCAGTAATCCATCTGAAAGGTGACAATTATCTAGATTCCCTCTACGGTTTTATCCAAGGTAAGTTGACCTGAGGATCAGTAATAACTGTGAAACAGCTGTAGTCATTCTCCTTGGATCCGTTTCTTCGATGTAGATGTTTTGAGTGATTAGATGATTAGCTCTGATCGAGGGGGAATGTCTGTTGATTCGTCTACAGATATTCGTCCTTGTGATTATGTTATTTCAGGATATATGATAAACGGTTTTTAAGATGAGGCCGTTGGTCACCCTTAATGAATCACCGTGTACATTCAACCATATCTCTAACAGAAAAACTCAATAGATCGAGCCGTTGCTTATTCCAGTGTGCAGAGCCGGATCTAGGGCGTGGCGAGGGAGGCTTTTGTCACGGGCGCCAACCAAATAGGGGCGCAAAATTATGATTTTTTTTTTCGTGAAATGATGTGTTTCCACTTCAAAGTCCATTCATATTTTAGATCGGTGCTTTGGTGCATGCACCTGTTGTACAATATGCGGCGACAAGTAGTTACCAATAAATTAACAGATGATAAATTCACACTTGTCGGTCGCCCTACGATTCCCGATCGCGTCCAGATGTTTGTTATTCGAACACTGAAGACCTCAATGAGCGGCAAGTTCAAAGGGAGTTTAATGGTTCGAGCTAGCGGCGGTAGTGCTCCGTCTATGGTCGGTTTCTTGACGGCATGACAAAGAGATTCAGACCGTACACATTATTCGCCGAATCGTTCATCACACCGGCTTTGATAAGGGTAATGTATTTCGAAGACATTTACGACCGATAGGCTTGATGAAATCACCCCAGTCCTATGGGTACTTCTTTTTTTCTCTCGCATCTGGGGTACTTCCATGCAGCGGCGCAGTTGATAGCATCAATAAGAAAAATAGGAACCAGGAAATTATCATTATATTTTATTTGATTATGTTATTTATTATATTTTATATTTTATGTGCTATACCGCAAATAACGTGATCGTGCAAGCGGGCCGGGAAATTATTCGTGCTGGAAAAAGTTCAAAAATCTCTATCGGGTATGTTTGAATAATTAAATTTAGAGTTGAGGATTTTAGCGAGCTCGGTCAAATTATATTCTGTCCGTGCACACGAGAGTCAATCATTTTCGAAAGATATAACTTAGAGACTGCAAAATTTATAAGGTTATGTTTGGGTTAGGAATATGTGGGCGATATTATCGTTGGAATTCTATTTGCGAGATCCCAAATTATACCGATTCAATTAAAATTACGTTGTACCATAAATACACGGGTTTTCATATGTATAAGAAGAAGTCTAAAAAAAATCAAAATGTTGAGAAGAATACGATAAATTAATCGAATCTCTAGTATTCCATTAATCAGCTTCTTAGCTATGCTATGGGTAATACAGAAAGAGGATCAAATGTCGATCAAATGAGTAGTATGATTGTTGAGTTTCACTTTTTCTGTCCTCCTGACATTTGTCGAGCATTGAGACAATTCAGATATGAATATAAACGAGCGCGCAAAACATTTCGATTCGACGTCCATGATTTTCAGAATCTTATATAATTTTAGGTTGATATAACCAACTGAAATGTTCTTTTTGTTACAATTATTCCCTTTATGACCTTCGTTGGCATGTATATTCTCTATTGTATTTCAGTTTTTCATTTACACTTTCATTTATTGTTTTTTTGAAGCTTTGAATGCTTATATAATATATTATTTTGAGAAGAAATTATTCTATTCGCCTTTTTTTTTCTTCATACCCTCATTATTTTACGTTTGTGAGTTCTATTCACTACCATATAAGATACATGGGAGATTATAGTAATTTCTATACATATATTGTTTGATATACCTAAGAATCTAATGCTCGTTCTCAAAAGAATATAATATTAGTCAAATAATCTTATGAATAGAATAGAATACCATTCATGAAAAGTATGTATTCATCGAAAAAAATTTGAAAAGGGCGCATTCCGATAACTTGCCACGGGCGCTGAAATCCTAGATCCGGCTCTGCCAGTGAGCACAGTATGCATATATTAAAAATCTGGAGATATCCAGAGGACACATGGAAGCAGGAAGATATATTTCAGCATCTGCTGCTGCGATACCAAAGATTCGATAAATAAAGGCTAAGAGCTTGAATCAACTATGCTTCCTGCAGCATCTCGTATTGGACTTTTTGTGATCTGCACTGCATACTGGGTATTCTGGTCTCTCAGCACAATACTGGCGGCGATAAATTCTATATGAAATATCGATATTTCGGAGTTCTATGAACAGTGGTATGTTCGGATTTGGTGCTTTCGATATACCAAGCTGAATGGTTGGATTTCGGATTATTTGGACAAATTCAGGGTGAACCTTTAAGTTATGAACCTATATTTTACCCATTGCTTCCTCTCATCCAATAAATAAGTAACATTTGTCATTTTTTTTCAGTTTCTCCCTGCCAATATCTGAAGAAGAACTACTGATAATTCAATAATTATACATTGTTTAGCTGCTAGAAAAATCGATTCTGCCCAGCCGGCCGGCCGTCACGACGATTAAGAGCGTACAGGGAATATTGACTTGATTGAGTTCATTATTGAGCAAAATCGGTCGAATGCTCTTGGAGCGTTGAGTTATTTCCCTGAATTTTCGAGAACCTCGGAAGCGATTCGATTGAAACTTAGCAGTTATTTGAGGACTTGCAACTTTTTGCAGAACTTCGTTGAGATCTGTCAGCCAATTTAAAATAAAAATTTTTTCAAAATTTTTTTTTGAACATTTTACTTTATTTAAAAGCATTTCGGAAATAACTTCAAATCCATATTTCACAGCAGTGTACCCAGTTTCAATTCCATACGCTCGTTATTTTCTGAGATATTGGGAAAAAATATGTAAAATTTCTGTTTTTTTCAGAAAAAATCGAGAAATTTTATCATAACGAAACTTGGTAACCGATTTGTTTTTTCAAATATTCAATATTCTGTGATGTTCTGATCACATCATCCCCATTCAATCCTGTATTCGTTAAAGTCATTGTAGTTCGAGTCAACCTTTCACGACATCTACTGGTGAATAGTCTAAGAATTTACTGGGTCATGCAGTGGCATTGTTCAATTCAATTCAATATAATTCCACACAAACACCTTAAACGTAAACTACAAATGCAGAACATAGAAAATTTCCTAACCTTAAACAGTATAGTTCTCAATTCATTAATGGTAGTATTAAAAGTATCCACATCAAATTTTGTTACAATTTCATTACACACATGCATCATACAATTTACAGGAGATAAATGTCCTGGTATTACATGAAAAGGTTCTTTGTTTAAAATTCTCAAATTCGACTAAGGAACCTTAAAATTGATAAATCTCACAAAATCACAATCTTGGTAGCTCACTTCAGAACTTTGAACAAAAAGTCACAGCCTTGAACTTACGCCTATTATCAAGGGAAAGCACATTGAAATCCTTCACCATGGTTTGGTACGATATTCTGAATGGATAGCGCAGAATTTTTTTCATCTTGCTCAACTTTGTCTATGTTAGTGACTGTGAATGGCATCCAAACTACCGAGGCATATTCGGGATGAGGTCTTACGAGGGCATTGTAAAGCAGAGTGATAGTCGAACAAGTAAAACCTTTCGGATTTCTGATGTGACCAGTCCCAACATCCTATATGCTCTACCTGTTATGGATTCGAAGTGGCTATTGAATTTCAGATTCTGTTGAAATATGACACCTTAATCTTTGGTTTTCGATTTGCGCTCAATTATTCTTGAACCGATTGTATAACTGAATTGTATCAGATTCATTTTTCGCGTGTAGCTAACAACATGACACTTTCTGATATTTAAAGTCATCTTATTCATCTTAAACCATCCCTCTACTTCATTTAGGTCTTTTTGTAAAAGGCAGCAATATGACAGATCAAGAATTCTCCTGAACAGTTTGAAATCGTCCGCGAAGAATGAAGCCATAGAGAAATCTAGGTGAGCAGGAAGATCATTCATAAAGATCAAAAAGAGCAATGGACCGAGTATGCTTCCCTGAGGTACTCCTGAAGTCTGCAATATAGACCGGGAGCATGCACTTCCAACCTTGACGAACTGTTGTCTCAGTCTCAAATATGAGCCAATGAAACTACAGGCATTTTTCGAAAACTCTCCTGCAGCCAACTTCCTAATAAGAACTGCATGACTAACCTTATCAAAGGCATTCTCGCAATCAGAATATACTCTGTCGAGCTGATAACCTCTTTCAATTACTTCCGCTGCTAGTTCAGTAAAACTACAAAGATTGCTTACCGTCGATTTACCCCTAGAAAAACCATGCAGAATCGGATTAATTTTGAGATGTGAATTTTGTATTATGTCTGGATATACTATCCTTTCAAATATCTCAGATAAAGCATTCGAGATACCTATGAGTCGATAATTCTCGATTTGACTTATTTCCCCTGACTTACAAATTGGTGTAATAACCGATGTTCTTAGCATATCGGTAAAAATATTCTTCGATATTGACAAATTAAAAATATGAAGCAGTGGATCTATCAGAAAATCAATGCACCCACAGTCTGACACTGAGTCGTAGCAATCAGCATCCAATGTGTAAATTGATTCAAAGAACTGAGCAAAAGCATTCAATATGTTTTCCGCGTTATTGAGAGACTCTTGTTTGAATGTCATCGTTGGTGGTACCTTATTCTGAGATTTTTTCTTTTTCATAAATGACCAAAAAGAGGAAGGATCATTCCTGAAATTCATTACTGACTGCATTTTATATTCGACATATTCAAGCTTCGTTTGTTGCTGAATACTCTTCCTCAACTCCGTATAATCAACACCGATATGTTTTCTTTATTGAAGTTTATTTTTTTATTATTTTTTGTTTCAAATCAGCAGAAAACTATATTGGAAATTTACGTCCTGAACTGACTGAATGGAGGTTCTTCCTGAATTTGGGTTATTACTGGAAATGCAAATTTGAACATAATTATTATGGGTTTGATTTATCATTTTCCCAGATTACCTTCAGAAAGTATTGAAAATCAGGTTTCAAAATTGGGGTTTGGGATTTGTCAGGCATGCACGAAGTGACAACGCTGTTTATTAGAATAGCTTTTTCTGCTATAGAATAATGAAATATTTATTCCTATTCTGTGGTACATACGTGTTCTTTGTCGATATAACCAAACAATTTCCGTTTGCGATTCGTCAGTATAATGACAGTATGACATTCTGTGCTCTTCTTTTTCTATTCCTTGGTCGTTGTCTTCTACTCTAACCAGATCGAAGTATAGCTATCTGCGTTTTCCTAAGCAAAGTAACACATTTGACGTCCTTTTCTTTCCGAGAAAGCTGAATTCGACGTTGCCATATCGTGCACTCATGACAAATCCCTCTACATGCAAATCCCCATTTTTATTTTTTCGTTTAAGGTGATCAAATATTTTTTTAAAAATATAAAATAATAAAATTATATGTTTGAAATGTGATGTTCTGGAGGTTTTTCATGAAAATTACTGCATTTTCGTTTAAAGGGAAATCCCCCATTACTTCTTATTGATTATGCAGGACAGCGTCAATAGATCGTCAATCGACGTATTATAATCGTTTGTTCACATTCTATGTTTCATGAGGTGATTCTCTGGAAGTTTTAGCAGTACTTCCCCGTAGCGTATGAGCAGTGTATCGGAATATGTCTGATCTTAACGAAATTTGGAACTTGATGCGCAAATTCGTACAAGATTTCATTGGAACAATTCAATATTTGAAGAACTCTTACTGAAGCACAAACTTATCCCAATCTGGAAGATTACAGAAATGAACATTCAAAATCCAATTCCAAGAACGAAAGATAGTCGACGTCCATAAAACAATTAAGAATTTTTGTTTTCCCACACCGTCCAGACGAAAACTTCTCTATCAGTATGATATTTATGTAGGACCCTTTCTAGATTGTCTACGGAACTCGAATAATTCGATGTCCAATCGTTTCAGATTTGGACCTTTTTGTTCTCATTCTCTTCGATTCACGCTTCCAAAGAAGCAGAGAAAACACAATGAAATTCTTGCCGACCGTCCGCTCGAATTCTCTTTATGCCTTGGCAGTTTTATTCGGTTGTTGAAGATTTGAAATTGTTCCCCGAACAAGACCTAAATATAATGAGAAAAGTATGAACACTTTGGAAATAATGATTCGAAGATTTGTTCCCGATTTTGAAGTTTGAACAAACGGCTTAGTCGTTTTAGCAGGCACTAAAGGATCTGATGCCTTGAATTCTGCCTCGATCAATGTGCCTGAAGTAGAAAATGGGGTTTGAACAACGCCACAATTGCTGTCAGGAGAATGATGAATATTTATTCGAGTTGAGATAATGCAGGGTGGGCAACAGAGATAGAATTATTTGAAAATGAGCAGTACGCTCTGAATTTTGTGTGGGAACCATTTTATTACCCAGAAAAAAGCAGCTTTTTATGTAAGGAAAAGTTGATTTTGAATGATGATCGAGTTGAAATTAAGTGTTTCGTTTTTTGTGGGTAGCAGAATTTTTTTTTAAAATGCTGCAATATACATAAAGAATATGTGAATAAATAGGTTCTCTCGAGAAATTCCTACTGAATTTTAAGCACCAGATGATGCATCTTCGGGTAGTGTTCGCTTTCATGGACGAATTATTAGTTAAAATAATCGAAGAATAAGTCTCAATTCAATGGTCCCTTTCGCAGTATTATAATGCTAGTCCTAAAGTGATTCAAAAAATCTAGAAAAGCACTGACGTGAGTTCAGGAGCTTTTACATGCTTGTTCAAATTCTATCTATTAGATCTACACGAAATTTTGCACCTAGTTGCACGTTGCTAATCTCCACCCGATCGAGAAGTTTCAATTTTATTGCATTTGTACTTCTTGAGATATTGCGGGAATAACGTTAAAATTCCAAATAACAACGAAATTCGGCACAATTTTTTTCCTTATATCTCCGAAAGTAAATTTCGGATCGGATTGTAATTTGGAGCATTGTTGTGCAATACTGACTCTAAAGTATGTGCGAAATTTCATTGAATTCTAATCAATATTTCCAGAGAAATAAAGATTTTCGAATTATATTTTTTTTCAAATTTTCTAATAACTGGATCCAGACGAAATGTTACTCTAACATGCGCGTTTGTATTTCAAACTGTACACGGAGTTTCAATTCGATCAAGTCAATACTTCGTGAGATATCAAGGAATAAACTAATAAATTTCAATTGGGCCTAACTCCGAAACTATCCAACCGATTCCACCCATTAACGATTTTAGTCGAGATATTCGGACTCCAAATTTACTATGACAATTTCAAGTCGCTAAGTCTTTTCCTCCGAAAGTTAGAGCACATACGGACTGACGGACAGAATTGAGTTTGACCATGGATTCTTCTTCAGGGAGTGCAACCCAATCGTTCAAGACCATTTTCATCTCAAAATTCGAAAATTACAGAAATCGTGATGAAATGAGAACGTTCCCTAGAACAAGCGCGTAAAAACTATCAAACAAACAAATACAGACAACCCAGTCGTAAACATTAGGCAACCTGAAGACATCAAACAGATCAATTACTGCAGAATACAAATCGTGTTGAGTCCGAATAAACCCGACACCAAGGTAATTCGATTCCGTACCACAATGAGAAAATATCAGCCCGGAACCCTTCCGGGTAGCTGATTTATTTCAACGCGTTCCAAAACGCATGAATTACTTTTCCCAATATGTATTCCATCCGATTGGCGTATACGGCACCCCAGGTCTAATACCTGTTACATGCCGGTTTATCAATACTCCGGTGAAATATTCCAGTTGTCTCGAACTCTCCGGCTACCCACAAATCACCATTCTGCAGAATCCGGTATTTCCGGTCAGAAACGGGCTCCGTTCAAACAGATGCGAATGCAAATAATCTTATGAATTTATTGAATTGACTATCCTAGCTGCATTTGTTCGCGATAATTTCAGAATTTGAAATTGTTTTATGTCTTTTGAATTTTGTATCGATTGGAGGATATTTTGGAAGGATTTTGCATTGTTTTCAGTGTCACTTCAGGTTTTTCCTTCGAATATCTGAAAAAAATCTACTTAAAACTGAAGGAGAATCATATTTTATGAAGTTTTTGTTTTAATCTCAATTTTCATGATTTTTTTTGACAATTGTATATGAAAAAAAATCCTAGAAAAGCACTTACAAGGAGACAGCAGCTTTTGCGCGCATGTTCACTTTTGGTGATATCCTTTGAACATACTCACAAAAGCTGCTGGCTTCACGTCAGTACTTTTCTAGGTTTTTTTCGATGAAGTACTGGATTCCAATTCGATCAAATCTTTGTTTCTGAACATTTTTTCGGAAAATAAATTATTTGGTGGATTTCACCCATTCACGAACTCGACCTTCGTAATTGAGCCCCAAACCTACTCAACAATTATCGAGTTTCTAAGTCGTTTTTTCCGGAAGTTATTGTGTGTACGGTCGGTTTGGACCTCAATCACTAAGGCCAAATCCACGAATGGGTAAAATTCACCCAATGATTCCGCAGATATCAATTAAATTTTTTTACCTAATATTTCATGAAATACAGATTTGATCGAATTGAAATCTAGTAATTTTCACTGTAACGCAAAAAAATATTCTAAATTTTATGTTTAGGAAAATTCAAAGAATATACAGGGTGAGTCTTTGACCTTGCAGAATATTTTAACAGAAGATTCTTGAAGCTGAGAGAAACACATTTGTCCTCTTCCATTTTTTCCGATTCGGCCTAGATAAGAAGATATAGGCATTATAAATTTTCATAATAGGCTAACCGCCCCTGGAAACCTGAACACTGAAGTTTTTCAAAGCCTAAGATATACCATTCAAATCTTCGAAATAAGCAACTCTGTCATGAAAACAAGCGTCAACTTACTTTTTAAATTCCAGTTGCTGAAAAAAGTTGTATTTATAGTACAATAAACAAGTTAGGTATTCCAAATTTCGTGGGCGATAAAAGTTGAATATTCTTCTCTTGGTTTCATTTTCGATAATGAGGAATTCATCTAGCTATCACTCATATTAGCTTTGAGATTCATCTTCAATTTGTTATTATTAATTTTCTTTGTTTATTTTATTTTCTCCAAGAATTATCAGATTCAGATCATTTTCATAAATAAATAAAACAGATGTACCTAATTTATCTATGAACGTACTAACGTTGCCAAATTGACGAACAGAAAGAAAGAACTCTTCGAAATCAAACAACACACAATATGCTAATTCTATGTATACACTTGTGTAGTCTATGATTCTGAACTGAACTA